>OZ005685.1:5012198-6212198 GCA_963930675.1 Gnaphalium uliginosum | reverse complement strand
AAGAAACATCACTTACCCTGAACCCACATCATGGTAAAGTCGTGCCCGTTCTTCTCGACTTCCTTCGTCTATAGACCACCAACCAAGCAGCCTGCATATATGTCAACAGAACAAAATGCATGGTGAGTAGAGGTGGCAATTTCGAACTGTTTACTTATTAATGGGCGATTCACGTCATGTTATATCTCTAACAGGTCAAACGGGTCATATAAAGGTATTGCTTACATGGATACTGATCAAACATGTTAAACTTCAACCAGTGTAATATTAATGCATAAAACCTCCTAAAACATTTTTTCTCAAAAATTTAAATTACTTCAAGACAATTGTTATATTAGCATTCATATTTAAAACTAAAAATTTGAAAGGAAGTATTTCTGGGCGACCCAACCTGAACCGTACAAAGAGTTATCCAGTTTGAACCTTTTACCAAACCCACCCAATTTCAGTATACCTGGAGCCACGGTGCAAAAACCCAAAACATTCACGAGCTCGGGCAGAATACGTGAAATATCTTCCAGTGCCAGTTCCACTACGTAATAAAATAACAATTTTCTCCACCAATCTTGATGCAGAAAGTAGGACACCCACTCCTTGCAATAGAAATAAAGGAGAAAAGATGACTGGAAGCGGAATAGATTTAGCAGCTAGAGGTTTTTCCTGAAACTCAGGAAAAAAATATATTTTAATTGATATAATTTCACATATAAACAACACTTTAATGACCACACAATATAAACATACCTCCAATCGCATACAGAGAAGAATTTGGAAAGCAATAATTGGAATTTTCATTATGTGTCCACCAATGTCTTGCAGACTACAAAGGCCATCATCAGATGTATCATCTGAAGAAACCACTAAGCCACTGTTCCAATCAAGATACCTAATAGCCGTAGATGATGAGCTAGCTTCAGAAGTTTGTGAATTTCTGTGAATCACTGGATTAGACCACTTTGTACAAACCAGAAAGGAAAAGCATTCCGCAATGCTGAAAAAAGCACAGATTGCGATCAGTTTAAAGAGATAAAAGCTTAATGTAAAAAGTGATGCAAAAATGTGACGGTCTTAAAGAAAAAATACCCAAAATTTATGAGCAAATCCCACCAGCCTAAAGCATCTACAAAACCTGCTAAACAAATGGAAGTTAATGAAAGCTAATATAATATGACTAGGAGTGCACCTGCGCATAGCGGCGACGACAAAGAGGTGATGTATTTGTTGACTCACACAATTTATTATTTACAAAAAGAGTTGGTGATGATAGAAAATATTTTATTGTTTCATTGTCGACTAAGAATGCTGAATACATTAAAAAGAAAAAATCAACAATATCAAAAGTTCGATTTTAATTTTGAATCATTGTGTTTATATATGGGTGATTTTTTATTTTATGTTTGGTAGTTTTACCTGTATATTTTGAAAGAATGTATAATGAAATGATATGATATGTTAAAAATATAATTATTATGTACAAAGTTTAAAAGGGAAGGGTTGAATTTATAAATTAGTGGTTAATTGGAAAGATTGAGATAATTAATGAAGGACAATATAGACTTTAACCAGTGTTGAATCTAATTTTAAGAAAAAGGTGGAGATGCTTTATTATATAGTTAAGATATGTGAAAAGTCAACACATTAATCAACACTATAAGCATGTAAGCAATATATCATTTCTCAGGAGCATGAAAGCATGATACAGATATATTGTACAAACTTTAGAAAGAAATAAAAAGAATATGAATCGATAAACGGGTGCCTAATCAGATTGCATTTATCATTTACACCAAATAAAAGAATAAAAAACAGTGCAGTGACGTAATCTTCTAGCAACCCAAGTACACTAAGCCTAGACAACTAATTTCATTTTGTATGTTGACTAATTATACAATTGGGCCTTAATAACTTCAACAACTTCCTTTTTCCCCACATATGAACAAACCTTTAATAGCACGAATGTTGGTGTTCAAAAACCAAATCATGTTCACTAGTTGATTAAGGGAAGAACCGATAAAAGAGTTCCCTACTATATAAAATAGCAGAAGAGGATAGTCATATTGGACAAAAAAAATACCAGATAGCTTCAGAAGAGTAAACACGGTAGCAGCAATGAAGAAAACCATGGAGATAGCAACCCAGAAATGCTGAAAGAAAACAGGACCACCACTTTATAGTAGTTGTTTTCATAGTTAAACAAAAACAAAAAAGCTCATGCGAAGATAAATTATCTACATCAGAAAATTACACAGTTCGTATTGACTCCTTGCATACTTGAATTGACTCCTTGCATACTTGAGATAAGATTATTTACATAAAGACTTCTTATTTTTCCGCCTTTATATGATCTTAGTAGGATTTGTAAGTATAAACCAAACTTACAGGAAGTGTCTCCCATATTGCATCATCGCTCACGGTTTCATCATCTCCTGGTAACAGGGCCTTGCACATTCTGTACATGTTAGACGATCAAAACTTTATACATTGCATCGTGTTTCGAAGGTTACAATATAATTAATCACTTACTCACTTCTTCAGAATTGGAAATAGCAGAAGTGTTAAGTTAATAAATAATGTTCATTGCAGAAACAGGACTTGGAACCAAATCAAGTAACATGGATAATCACCATTGACTCGGACTAGTGAAATTCAGAAACAAGCACCTGAAATTGTCAACAAGAATGGCTACTTCAAATGCCAAAAGAGGTAGGAAGACAACTTGCAAGGTTACAGGTGGAGGCTTAGAAACTGCACAAAGTAAAGTAATATAAAGTCAGAACCTTTGCTGTTAAATATTCGGATAACCACTTGACATATTAACATACCAGAACCATTTTCCAGAAAGATACAAAGAAGTAGTTCAAATGCAATAAGCAAAGGTGTGGCAATAACTGCATGACATGGTGCCCACTGCACAATACATAAAGTAAAAAAAATTCCATGATGCATATTGCAAGAAAAAAGATGATGATGAAAAGGATGTAAAAGAACGATATCGTACATCACGGCCATGGGGAACTGATGGCGCAGGTAACGAGAATCTTCCTCGGGCAACAACCCCATGAAACACGAACAGCGGGAAGAAAATAATCCTGCATAATATATCAATAATTACTTCAATTTTATTCCTTTTCATTACATCTACAAGAAATTACATAGTATCAGATACAGTAACTCTATTTTAACAAAATATGTTCTGTTAAAATTATAAACACTGTTGAATGTTGACTCTACCTAATGTGTTCATATACAAGCAAACTTACTTGAAATTCCCTAATAAACACTCAAAAATTACAATTTTTACTATTATTGCATCTTAAAACTTCTACACAAAACATTACATTGATTCATAAAACAGAAAATACACCAATCATAACAATATCCTAAAATGCATGTATCGAGAACAATCATAATTACCTAAAAACATCAAGATATAAACTTGTTCCTTCAACTTATGATACAGATAACACATACATACAACAGTTATACTTCCAAAACCCTATCTTTCATCTAATATATACTTAAACATGCTTCAATTGTACTAAATATCAAAACAATTCCAACAAAAAACTAAAATTGAGACAGAAACAAAATAAAAACACAAAATTGAAATGACAACTGACCACCAGGAGTACGGAACAACGTGATCGAGTTTAAAAACAAGCAAAACTGTGAAACAAAAGAGTGAAGTATGAGCAGAAAACGCTTGTACGGAATCTGCTACTCTGCGCCAGCTCATATCTTTCCTTGTAATCATACGAAAAAACACTAATTGTACAACTTAATTACACGAATCGAGTAACGAAAACGACAATTGCCCTAAAACTGTACCAAAATTGAAGAGTGATTATAAATTAGGGTAGGGTTTGTATGAAGAACAGATAGAAGATTCTTTAATGAAATACAGATTCTTGTGAAATGCTATTGGTCTTGATTGATTGTAATTGAAAATTGGAAATTGAAACTGAGAAAATTAAATTAGAAAACAAATTTTGGGATTAATATTATTATTTTTTTATGATAAAAAATTATTTTTATCAAGTAGTATGACAAAGGAGATGCCTTCACGCCAACGCTACGTAACGCACCTTGTTTTCATTTGGTAAATTATTTTATTACAGTATATTATATTAATTAATTAATATTAAATATTATATTATCATGGTAATAAAATAAAATGAAATGCATGTGTATATCCGTTTGACTTATAAATTGGATTAAACAAAAATGTAAACTTTTTAACTTTTAAATAAAAAGTTTAATACTTTTGGATAAGCCATCTTTTTAAGAAAGTAGCACACCATATGTAAAGTTATTTAAACGGAGTATATCTGATTTAATTAAGGATATCGCTATTTGTACATCTTGTGATCTTATCAGAGCTATATATATAATAACATAATTTTCATCAAAAAAACAGCCAATCACAGAAAAACTGTCAAACAATTACAGTTAATTTATAAATTTTAACAATAAATTCGATTTTTAACCTCAACAAACAATCACCATAAAAATTAATTTATTAATCATCATAACACTTATAACTACAAATAGCAACATCCTTTAATTAATTACCTTTTTACCCTTTCAAACAGTGAATGAACATAAAAACTCATGACAATTAAGTTAAAAATAGTGAGTAATAATAATTTATGCAGATAAATAAACACTGAAATTAGTTTTATGTTTAAAAGGGTAATGGAATTTAAAGTATCAAAAAGCAAATAGTGGGAAAATAACAAATGGATGCATGTTAGTGTCCACGTTATGTAAGACCATGCGCATACGCACTACACGTAGGGATTTTTCAATTCGTTATGCCAAGTACACAATTGGCTAAATGCTCCATATTATATTATATATTATATAATGTTGTATGTAACATCCTAAATATCATTTGTTTTTGGAAATAAAAGTTTCAATATGTAAAATCCAATAATTGAATTTAATATTTGAGTATTTATATATAATGCTATTATTATTATAATAAATAATAAAAAACTATACATATGTTTCGCATAAGTAACAATTTTATTGTAACATTTTGTGTTAGCTTAATAAAATTTGATGATTTGATTGGGTTTGATCATAAAAGACAATTAAAAAGTCTAATATAAAATGGTTTTATAATAAATCCATAACACCGTTACATGCAAGTTGAGTCGACATATCTATAGACTAATAAACGCACCTAAAAATATAATTATAAAATATATTTATTGATTTGATATTAAATATGGTATTAAATATGGTAGTGGGTGTTCTTTGTTATTTTATACTTTATACGTATATAAAAATATATAAATTTGATCCAATACAAATGTGTAACTTACCTATTTATAATGAAAAATTATTTTGGCTTCGGAATACTTCAAACTAGACAAAAAGAAACATTCGACTTGAATGGGTAGGTTACACTAATGGAGGGAGTAACTTATTTCTTTTGTACTTTTTACTTTTTCACGTTATGTATTCGGTAAAAACTAGCTTAATAGTGAAATTTGAAATTTATACTCGAAGTTTGTAGTTGTAGCTAGCTGTTGAAGTTTATAATTTTTTAAAAATGATTGGCAAAGTACCGTTGCTTGTAAATATAATATAAATTTACATAAAAAGCCAAAATAAAAAAAAAAGTTATAAATTAAGAGCTATTTAGGTAATTTAAATTTTATAATTTATAATAAGCTCCCGAAAAATTACTTAAAGTAACTTATTTCTCTAGAGCTTATTTTTTACTAACCTCCAACAATTTTTACCCGCAAGTTTAACTAAGATTGCATTGTTTTAATTCCTTGTCATTCACATTTCACAACATACAATTTATGGATTATGACCTTTGATGTTGAAGTCAACTTTAGATGTCATGTTATTGTTCTCTAACATATAAAAACAACTGGTCCCACATTTTTAAGTTATAGATTAGTGAATTATTTTAATTAGTTAAAATTTCAACTTGACCCCTAATGTTAAAACCAACATGATAGGATCCTAATCCAGATTTTTTATAGTTTTGATCCTATTTGTTTAGTCAAGAAGTTTCATAACTGAGTCATTCATAATGTTCATCATTTATAAATTAATACTGATAATCATTTTCTTTCTACTGATTGTACTTGCTTAAACACTTAACACAGAGGTCAAGGTAAACAGTTTTCGCTCAAGCAAATCATATGAAATTCATCTCTAACATGGCATCTAATCATGTCCACATGTAATCCACATTCTTCCCATCATATACTAATCACAAAAGGACAAACACAAGTGACCAGGTGAGACAAGTAGTTAAACCCGAGTAGGCAAACTCCATTCGATGCATCAAGATCTCTCAGTTCTTAGTAGCGATGTGCAGGTAAATATAAGATTTTGATGATACCTTAAGATCTGTAGCTGCATATACCCATATCTCCGTTTGAACAATAGGTTTGGATATATATACAAAGTGGTCGTAGCAACTAGCCATGTGTGTAAGGGAATCAAACCTATATAATGTGATCTTAAAACTATATGCTCAACTACATACTACATATGATTCTTACCCATGTGCTTGTACTTCCTTCAATCATTATATATAACACCAAAATAATGTTTCACATCTATATAATTTTAGCAAGATTTCGTTAGCAGCACTGGACATTCAAATGGGCTTCCAAAGATCCTCTGGCTATGAGAGGCTAACAAGTAGTAATGCTGCAGAGAAAAAGGCGGCTAGGCCTAGAAGGTATTGGTGGTTGAGAAGAATGAAAGGAAGATTCAGGGGCTTTAGAGTAACGAGCACTAGAAGATTAAACTGGAAGGCGTTTTCTATCGTTATAATTCCAAAAAGGATATCAGGGATGTACAGATATATAGTGAAAATAATGGTGACAAATGGTGCTTATCCTGCTAATATTTATTTAACCTGTCAATGGGGATTACCTGTGCTTTCGTATTGTAATAATTAAAGATATTAATACATGTAAGAGTTGGTGCATTTTTCACTTTAATTTGCTATTTCCGTTAAATAGGAAACGAGGATCTAACACAAAAGTTTGTGAACTGACAGCAGTTCTGTACAAGACACTTAAAATGTAGATGCATTTCTTTTGCATTCTACTATATGTTTTTGCTATTTGAAGCAGTTGCATTATTTCACAAAGATAAACACAAAACAAGAAACTGCAGGTTAATTTCTCTTGTGAAATGCTGCTTCAGTGAGATTAACAAAAAAATACATACAAAAAGAACTCTTACCCGAGGAAGTCCACCAAAGATTCTTTTGTTTGTGAGTTGCGACTAATTTATCAAGCTGAACAGAGTGGGGAAAAAGACAAGCCATAATCCCCTTCATTATCCTGTGTGTATCTCTAGGGTTGATACTATGAACGAGCTCTATTTGTTTAAAACAAACAAATAACAACAAATACCATATATAATATTCATCTAGCCAGTCCTTCAATGCTTATGTGAGCTCAAGATGTGGTAATTTTGACCCATATACTTATAATTGGGTCGACTCGGGTTATGTCTTGGTCCATTACCCAACTTGCACATCTTCCCGCCCCTAGCCAGCAATAAACTTTTTATAAAGGCCCTAGTCAGCACTAAATCTACAATGCAAAACAGAAGAGGAAGTTGACAGAATGACAGACATTACACATTAACCATAAGTGAAGTGTCTATTCAAATTATACACTAGGCGTAATCAGGTTTCTCTGATTCACTACAAGATGATTGTAATATACATTTCAAATGTATTATAGGCGAACACATCCAAGTGTTTTACACATAATGAAAGAAGTGCAATTCTTTATAGTGTGGAATTTTTAAGTGTGTATCACCTTCGCGATGCCTCTATTGGGTCCATAAACTCTCATTATCATCCGTATATATTTTAATACATCGATAGAACGATGAACAGAACTGGCGACACTTTCTCTCTTCATGCATCGGTCAACCCATAAAACCAACTTGGGACACTCAGACTCCATACTAAATTTTCCATACGTCTCGTATGTGCTAAACCAAGAAGAATACCCGATGAAGGCTATGTCAAGAAACCCAAATGTTTTACCTCCAAAAAAAGGCTCGTCTCCAAGCACTTGCTCAACTAGCTTGAGGCTATATATAAGTTCCTTTTTGTCTAATTCTTGTTCCCTTATATCCCCCTTCTGTCTCCACACTCTACCAGCAAGATGGTATATCTACAATTCATATAACAGCAATATGGAACCTTTAAGTAACAAAAATAAAACTCACAGTATTATATTTCCAATTTCAGAAAATGATTTGATTGATGTGCTTAAATAGCTAACATACTCTCTCTATGTCACATGCTACATCATCATAACCGAATCATCAATTTGGGTAACATATATGCACACTTCCTCATTTTGGGTAACATGCTATGCGTGTTTCCTCAGTTTGGATAAGTTTCTTTCACATCAAGTTTTACCCTAAATGGAAAAAACAGGGTACTATATTGCATAAATTGAAGGAATATAACTTAAATGTTACTCAGATTGAGGAAACATGGATAATATATTACGCTAACATACAAATGGCAATAATCGAAAGTTGGATACACGTTAAAAAGTTTTGGAAGTTCGATACGATCTATGAGTGTCGGGCGTTAGTTTGATACATTTTGGTTCCTTAATCCTAGTTTTATAATTAATAAAAATATAAATACAACAAAATGAAAGTATGTTGTTGTTTTTTCTTTCTTTCTTTCTGCTCTTCTTTACTCCATGAAACAAATAACATCCACAAAATAATTAAACACATATAGTAAACATAAACAATTACTGAATAGTATAATGAAAACCTTATCAATTTTGAGTAAAATGAAGAAGTACCTTACCTTATTATCGATAAAATAAGCCCAAAATCTAGCTTGAGATCTGAGATAAGGATCAGATGGCATAATTGAGGGACCTTTATCCTTCCACACATCATCGATGTACTGAAGAGCGATTAAGGATTCATTAACGGGCTTGCCGTTATGAACAAGAACCGGAATTTTTTTGAAAACCGGGTTCAGGCGAAGGAGAATTTGACTTTTACGAGGTAAGTCCTCTTCGATGTATTTGTAAGGTATGTTTTTTTCTGAAAGAGCTACTCTGAGTCTCACTCCAAACATGCTTGCCCAGTAGCTGATTAGCAACACCTCCTCCATCACTTTGGTGACGTGAATATTAAGCTATTTTGATGAATGCAAACATATACCTGTATGGGAAAGGGAACAAGTTGAGGAATTTGTCAACTTCCATATTGGCTGCTAACCATGTTGTCTATTTTCCCTCCCAAAAAGAATAAAAGTCAAAAGGTGTGATATAAACAATGTAAACAATACATTTTCTCTTATCATACTCATTTGCTTGTTTTCTTCTTACTGTATTATTTTGTTTAGGTTTTGAGATATAGTCTCACCCCTCAAAGATTAGGGTTGGGATTATCAACCTGAAACCTGTTTAATTTTCCGGGTCAGGTTCAAGTCAAGATTCGGGTTAACAGACAGTCAAATCGAAAAATTTAAAAAGCATCTGTTATTACATTTTATAGTTTTCAACCCGAAACTAACCCGTCAAACTTGACTCATTTGACTTGGAAATTCACCCGTTGATCCGTTTACCCTGCTAATTTAAACGGGTTACATGAATTGTATATGGGTTGAATTTTGAAAGAGATGTGATGGTATAAAAAACTATGGCAAAAATTAAAAGAAATGGAGTAATGTTATCAACACCCATTTGTTTAACTTTTTGCATTTGAAATTGTACTAATGCAGTAAATCTAAAAGTACAGTAGAAGCGAGTGTAAATGTACCTACGATTGACATTATGAAGACGAATTTATAAGCGTAACGATTATTCATCCATCAACAAATTGTATGACATGAAAGGCTTGACAATCCAAACTTTAATTTGTTATTAGTTCATGAGCTTGTAACTTCTAGACAGTTTCATACACGTTACTAAAAAGTGTTTATGTATTTCTTATTACCACCATGTTTAATTTAATATTCATAGGAACTGCAATGTCCAACACTGGCATACATGATACACTCCAGGCGTCATTGAAAAGTGGACGCAAAACTCAAAACTCAAAACGACAAGATATGGGGTATCTATGCCATGTAAATGTTTTCCATGAATTCCATAGATTAAGACTACAAAGGCATTAAATCATAACTCTAAAAGTATCAGTCCAGAGGTATTCAGATTCAGTGCAAGGCCATAGAAAAGCACCATTAGTTCCGCTATTATATAAACTTGTAACTGCAGAAATCCACATAAATACTCCATCTTAAAGACTAAACCCCCTCCCCTATAAAAACTATTCCAACCCACCCTCTGCTGTTGCACCAAAAGAAAATTAAATTGACCAAAATGTACAGATCACAGTTCACAAAACAGCCCAAAAACTAGTGAAAGACACAATGGGTGGGTTAATCGAAGATTGGGGGCAAAAAAGTGGTAATCACCGACATGTGAAGGAAACCACACCTTTAGCCTACAGGGCAACTAAAGGAATTGCTGGAGCCATTTACAATTGGTCGCATCATTCTGTAACTCATTCTTTAACCTTTTCACCTCTTGCAAAGCCTGCTTAAAGTCCACTTTGTCAAGTGGCAGTTCAGAAAAGTCCTTTAAGAACTGGCGAGCCCGGGGAGCGCCAATGGCCATGTCATCTGGTTCAGATGGTTTCTTACGCTTACAACCAGCCTGTAGAAACACGATTATCAGAGTGTGATTAAAAAGTGCTGCAAAAAAAGTTTCTATATGTTTTAGATCATTTAGAGCGTGTTTAAACGTGTTGCAAATATCAACCCACATTAATCACTTTTGTAGTCTTCGGTAAAGCTGATAATGATTATAATTTTCGGATCTTTTCTAGGCAAAAATCACGAGATTTGAAAGAAAACTAAATTTCTCATTTTTTTTTTTTTTACAAAAAAACACAAGAGCAAAAAGGCGAAACCAAGAAATATAGAGCAGATAATTATTCAATGAAAAACTTTAAAGAACTTATACAACAAAATATAGAACATGTACCTCTTGTTCAGCCTGATTTGATACAATTGAAATAGGTGAGAAATCCTCCAATTCAGCAGCTTTTTCTCTAGCGAGAGAGACAACACTTTCTGGAAAGTTTGCAAACTCTGCAACATGGATGCCAAAACTCTGATCACAAGCCCCTGGTTCAACCTGAATAATCAAAATTACAAACAGTACTAATAAGGATTCAATTTTGTAAAAGACATTAGCCCATTATATTGTTTTTTACATATAATATTGTTTAAAGCATCGACCAACCTTGTAAAGCATGGTTAGTTTTCGGCTCGACGAGTCGATATGTGCACTGACATGATAATTTGATATACCAGAAAGTTGACCAGAATTCTCATGAGCTAATGCAGTCAACTCATGAAAATGAGTAGCAAACAGCGTAGGTGCTTTAATCACTTCAACCAAGTGCTCACAAATAGCCCAAGCTAAACCTGTTCTCCAAAGTGATTAGTCAAAAATATAAACATGTTCACATATGATTTTATGCATAGAAATTTGGATAGAAGAAACAAAAAGCCAAAAATTGTTGAGGTTTGGATCTAGATACTAACCAAATCCGTCATAAGTTGAAGTTCCACGGCCTAACTCATCAATAATAATCAGTGACTTATCAGTGGCACCTTTCAAAATTGACGCTGTCTCAAGCATTTCTTGCATAAAAGTAGAAACTCCACGTAACTATATACCAAAAGTTAGAAATAGCATTCTTATCATTACATAAGAGTATAACATGGTTCCTTAACAATCAAATATATGTACAACATATATGTTCTTCAACGTGCATTAAAGTGTTTGGTAACAAGCGTTACTTTATAACTTGCAAGTTGAAGTTAAACAGTTCACCTGACAGTCGCCAGCACCAACACGAGCAAAAATACAGTCGCGAACAGAAATGCTAGCTTTGTCACAAGGAACAAAACAACCCACTTGTGCCATAAGAATGTTCACACCAACCTGTACAAATGATCAAAAAATTATAGCAAAGCGAACACGATTAGTGCAATTTTATATTTAACCCTAAAAAACAAAATAGTTATTTGATGGCAGATAGCTTTGTACCTGACGTATATATGTGGATTTTCCACCCATGTTCGGCCCTGTTATAATTTGAAACCAACTCTTTCCCCTAACCTAGTAGTTTATAAGAAATATCAAATAATAAGCATTAGTGCTACACTGTCATACTTTTTTCAATAGCCAAAATAGCCATAATTTGCAAGATATCTTACAAGTTTGCAATCATTTGGTATAAAGTTCACCCAGTCTTGAGCTTCCACACATGGGTGTCTACTGCCTTCTAATATAATATCTCCCATTTCCTGTAGATGACAACATCAGGTATCTAATATGGTATTGTCAGAAGTGGCAAATTCATTCAATTTAAATGAACCGTTTAAATCAGGTTCCTTTTGTTTAATGATCAGGGAAAACAGGTATAATAGTATTAAAAGAATTAGCATAAAGAAAGAGATCAACGGGTCAATCAATTGAAACAGGTCAGAATTGTCTCATATGTATTCAAATGCCAAGAAGTCTAGAACATCCTAAATTGTTTTGTCTAGAAGAAACTATTTCTAGATGATACAATACATTAATTATCTACAAAATATTTAAAAATTAACACAAAACTATTGACAGGTTGGCGAGTCGGTCCAACACAACTCTACCTGTTTTGATCAGCAAATAAAGGTTACCCCTTCGATTCATTATACAACCTGCCCATCCTGCCATTTTTGCTACTACTAGATATCTTATAACAGGATGATGATTATAAACCACATAAACACATTCTTACCGCTGTAGTGATTTCTGGTCTTGTATAAGGGGTGGGACTGCTAGCTGCCAGGTCAGCAAAACTAAGCAAGACATCCAACTCTGAGAGTAATGAAGCCAAACCCTCAAAAACCTGAAACATTGACTAGTCAATGAGTATTAATAGGAGTATACAAGAGCGACATGATAATTAACCCGTAGATACCTCAGAGAAAGTAGCTGCAGTTGCAACAACTCTAGCTACCAGCTCCTTCTGACAGCTCTTATATTCCTCCAGTATCTTCTGATATTCATCTCCTAATTTCTTGAGCTTAGTATTTGTAAATTTTACACCATCTTTTCGCGTTTCAAGAACAATAAAGTGGGAATTGAGCTTCTTCCTTACTTTTGGTTCTTCTTTCTTTGTGATTCTAAAAACATGTCCATATTGTGTACCCTTATCTAGCTTTAAGGACTTGTCAACAGGCAGATCAAGATCATCAGCAGTTTTTTTATGCAAATCGTGTATTTGTTGTTCTAGTGATTCTTGCTCGTTTTTGAGACCTGACAACTGAGAGTCATAACCAGGTGAAATCATGTATTCTCCATTCTCGAGTTGTTCAAGGTCGACAGAAACTTCCACGAGACCAATAAACTTACTGAGGTGATTATCATCAGTCAAATCATTTAGATGATCCATGTATCTTTCCTTAACAAGTGATGCAAACTGACCATCGTACCGTTCCATTGCATTTTTAATGTATGGAAGTCTGATGCTTGACTGCACAAATAAATAGTTGCATATATGCTCAAGATTCACCCAACAAGAAAACCAAATAGCTAGAAAAAAAACCCACAATTTTATACACACACATTATTATCTAATAATTATGTTATACACTTATACTTAGCACTGTACAGAATGTATTTAATCATGTTGAACTTTGTTGAAAAAGTTAGAGCATAATATGTATAAACTATCCTGGTTATTTATATAGATTCGGCCCATTGAACATTCCTATGTTTCTTGTCTAATTAAGAGGGCATTTGAGTTTGCGTTCCCTGACTGATTATCTTATTAATGCAAATTTGGGACAAAATCAGTTTTTAGTGTTTAGATAAACCAGGCCTGCTTGTAAATCTGATTATTTAAGGTCACATAATCAGTTTTAGATAATCCAATTTCATACTAGTTCCCAAAAAAAATTTATCTCATGGTAAAGCACTGTTACTTATTTACCCCTTCTTAGAACCTATTTCCATCACATGCTACAAATATCTATCCTGTTTTTCAACGGCTTACCTATCCTTTAGCTACAAAAATGTCCTTTTTACTCATTTTATCTAAATAATCATAGAACTGTCAAACATTAAAGTATTTCTTTATAACAGCTTCAAACAGCAGTAGCACATCCAAACATTATCTTCTACACCCCATTTTATTACAGCTAGTAATCAGAATCTAATGATTTAATATCACAATCACCTTCACACGCACATCCAAACACCCCTAAAATAGTTGGTGACCATCACAAGCACGTCATAGAAAGTTATCCTAAGATGTGACAAAAGAATATCCAAAACTCAACTCATTGAAGCATCATCAAAACTGCAAATAAATGAAAACACGTTAAAGATAACCTGATAAAGCTTGACAATATGCAGCAAACTAGCCCTCCGCTTCTCAATATTGCGCATCATTCGCTCTATATCACATATCCTCTTCAGGTGCTGCCTAAGGTCCTGACGAAAACCAGTATCCTCCACAAAAGCTTGCACTAAATCTAGCCGTACATTTATCTCTGTTACATCTAACAAAGGTTGCTTTAGCCACATGTGTAGTAACCTTCTACCCATGCCAGCTGTACACGTTCTATTCATGAGACCAAACAAGCTAAAGTTTTTATTTGCATCTGTTTTACTCTCCATGACATTCAATGCCCTCATAGCGGCAGAGTCTAACCTCATTGAATTGTTTAGATTGTACTGGTTGATAGTATAATTCCCGTAGTTGTTTTCATCAGCAAGTAACTCAGCATATGACAGTAACACACCTAAAGCCCCAGGTGCAATTTCAAACGCCGAAACTAGATCACGAACCGGTTCACTTGAACCTTTGACTAGCCTACCAAGATCCTGTGCTAAATCCCGTCCTTTAAACTCGCCTTTTTTCCTTTCAGTTACCATCACACCACATTTTGACATTGTATCATACAAGGGTTTGCACTCACTTGATTTGGTAAGTTCAGTAGGCAAAAGGCATTCTTTGCAGCCCAACGCAACTAGAGCAGATTCAACATTTGTAAAATGGTTATCATCAAGAAATTCAGCAACTCCGAGTACCCTTTTAGCAAGATCAACATAACCCAAACCAACAGTGCACCCATTGTCACGGAAGTTTGGAACTAGAGCAACAATCACTGGAGAGTCCTGCATATCATTATTTGCAAACAGAATGTCTTCAAAGCTTCCAAGATTACCAGGGGTACCCCTTTTCATTAATCTCCAGTTTGAGCCGCTACCCTCATACAGCTCAATACTATGATCAGTTCTCTCTAAGAGAATATCACGAACAATCGTCTCGAACATATTTTTGCTTACGCTGACACTAGATAAAGAATCAGACCCATTGCTGATCTGTCTTAAAACTGTTGTCGTATGGTAATATGTTTTTGCAATAAAAGACGCATTCTCACAATGAGCGGTGAAATAATCCTGGTAAATTGAAATGAATGTTAAACCATAGCTGATAATATCTTACCAGAAAACTTAAGACAGCCACTTTAATTTTCATCCACATTGCACTGAAGAAGTTTAAAGTAAATGTTGGCAAATTTCACCTTGTCTGAATAGCCTTATAAAGGGTTATGACAGAATAATCATGTTCCTTTATTCACAACTAACAGAAACAAAACATATTAACCAAATTTATATTTTAACATAGTAAACTAATAAGAGAATCGGTTCGCTCACCCGTCGATCGAAAAAGCGAATAGCCTTCAAATCCTGCACACACAAAATTAGGTTTTTTACCAACCAAAAAGATCAGCTCACATTAACTGTATTCAAAATTTTCTCTTAAAATAAAATAATACGGAGTATAACTAGAAAAAAATACATACATTCGGTAATTTCTTAAAGAACGTGAGAAATCCTTGAGCTTGTTTAGCATCTACAAATATTAACGATTAATTATCATAAGATGTTTCAGGTTTTCAGTCATCTGACGAGTAAAAATGTTATATATATATATATACACACACACACACACACACACACATAAAATATACAAGGACTGAGTGCATACCTAATTTGAGCTCGGGAAGTTTGTTGTGATCCTGTAAATCACCATCCATGGTAAATTGCTGGTAAACAAACAACGAAATTAATACAAAATTAAGAAGTATAATCGGAATTAGGGTCTTGTGAGAGGATTTAGAGAATCGCTGCTGCTACACGAATTTTGAGGTTAGGGTTTGGAAGATAGTTGGAGGGTTTTAGAAGATTTGGGCGGGAATTGGAAATGGCGGGGGTTTGGTACTAGACGTAATCATTCCACTTATTTTTTTTAGTAAACGAACATCCATCAAATAAATAATAGATTATAAATTTAGAACGAATAAAATATAATGTAAAAGTAAAATAGTGTTAAATTACATAAAATAAAATGTATTATTAATATTATTTGAAAGACTATTTATATATGTATATAAAAGTTGGAGAATCTATCTATCTATTTTTTATATATATAAAACAAAGATTTTTCTTTTATTTTTAATCATGTCATGTCATCTTTTTACCTTTTTCTAAAACTCACATAATTATGCAACATAATCAAATTAGTTTTTCTTTAAGAATCTTCATAATTTTCTAATAAAGCCACATAATCAAATTAGTTTTTCCTTAAAAATCTTCATAATTTTAACATTCTTTTAAAAGTTTTTAAAATTTTAAATTTCTAACAAACTACTTCCTTCTATTTTGTGAACGTTTCTAATTCAATTTTATTATAATTTATTATAAGAGTTTTTTAAATTTATGCATTACATTTAATAAATAATGATTGTTTCCTATATAAAAAATAAATTCACGTTCTTACCGATATCTCATACATTGCAATGATCTAATATTATCATCACCAACTACCAAGTTTAAGGAATTTAGTTTTAATAAAATATATAAAATTGGTTATTTTCTGTACATTTTGGTATACATTTTGGTTACTGTTGAGTTTCATTAATAAATTTTCAACAATATTAATACAATTCAAAACTTAAAAAAAAATATATGATTAATTTTATTTTTTTAATTACCGTGCATCGCAAAGGCTCAACAAATGTATCAAACTTAATATAATTTTGCAACCAATGGTTGTTACTTTTGTCATTTACATGGTGACAAGATCGATGTTACCGTGACAAATGGACAGAGACTCAAATTTCAACCGTTCGTAAGGAAATGAAGAGACTACATAATACTTGATCTATCAACTGATGAAAAATAAATACAAGTTCATCCATTATAGTTTAATTTATGTTACTAATCATTCTCACAATGATAATTGTATTTTTTAATTAACAACGTTAATGAAACGTCCCAGTTTTTTTTTTTTTTTTTTTTTTATACTCATTTAAATTCTCAAAACACTTTATATATTAATATAAAGTAATATTCACATTGTTATCACCAAAACATACATTTTGTCTTTTCAAAATAGTAAGTCCATCACTAGCAGCCCTCGGGTCGCTTGCCCGGATTCCCACCCTTCATTCCTCTTGACGTACCTATCACACACAACAATCAACACGTAAGCATATTGCTTAGTAAGCACGAAAAAAGGTACAATCACATATAAATAATTTAGCACAATTGATCACTCAGCAACTGGCAATTCAACTCATACGACTAGGCACAATTGATCACTCAGCAATTGACCGCTCAACTCATACAACTAAGCACAATTGATCACTCAGCAATTGGCCGCTCAACTCATACAACTAGGCACAATTGATCACTCAGCAATTGGCCCTTATGGGTACAATTGATCACTCAGCAATTGACCGCTCAACTCATACAGCTAGGCACAATTGATCACTCAGCAATTGGCCGTACAACATAATCAACCAATTAAACTCTTTACTCTCCTACTACTTACCTCGAAGGCGACGTTCAGATATTCACAACTTGCTATCCGAAGTACCTGTCGAGACGTTCATATTAATCAACTTTTATTTATTAATTTCTGCGACACTACCCTCTTGTGTCGCTACACCTCCTGGCGACACTAACTTAGTGTCGCACATCACACTATTGCGACACAACCTGTTAATGTCGCTAAAACAACAATTACAACTAACAGTGGAAACAAGCAACACAAGCTGCGACACAATCTCTTAGTGTCGCTATAGCAACAGTTGTAACTAGCAGTAGAAACTTAGCGACACCAACTGCGACATTAACTCTTTGTGTCGCTAAAGCAACAGTATTAACTTGTGACACTATCACTGCGACACAAGCTGCGACACAAGCCTTGTGTCGCAATGACGAACAGAACAGCAGAACTCTTCTGCAATTACATGTATCTGGGTGATTTCAACACCCCAATTTCAAACCAGTTTCACTAGTTGATTAATACATACACACAACTCAGTTCAAAATACATTCAAACTCAGTTTAATCAACCTAACATTTTACCCACAATTTACCCACTTTTAAATTCAATTAAATATCAAACTTTGATCAATAACATCTAGGTAACTGAAATTCGATCAAGATTCAAGCTTCTTACCTGAAATTGCAAAGAAACACTTTCACAATTCACCCTCCACGCTTAATTCTTGATTTCACTCTTTGTTTCCTTTTTCTTTTCTCTCACTAAAGTTACACACACACACTTGCATGAACTGGAGATACTTTCTGTTTTCTGGAATGTTTTAGAATGCGTAATATGTTTAATTTCACACGAAGTTACACAAATTATCCCTACTAACCGCCTTTCAACCCGACACTGCGACACAAGCCTTGTGTCGCACTGGGCTTTGTGTCGCTACCTGCGACACTAGCCCTTGTGTCGCATAACAGCACACAACAACAATTTTAACGAATTTCGGGGTGTTACAGTTAAACTTACAAATTAATATAATTGTATTTTGTAAATGGTCGTTTAACAATGCCACATCATCTACTTACCTTTTCCTAATAGCCTCCTAATTATGCCACATCATTAAATTAGTTTTTTTTCCTTTGCATCTTAAATTAGCAATGCTACATCATCTACTTACATTTTCCTAATAGTCTCCTGATTATATTACATCATCAAATTAGTTTTTCCTTAAAAGTCTTCATAATTCCTAACACTCCCATCTTAAAGGTTTTCAAAATTATAAATTCCTAACAAACTATTATTTTCTATTTTGTGAAGAGCTTTAATTCAATTTTATTATATTTTATTACAATAGCTTTTTAAATTTTTACATTACATTTAATAAATAACAATTTTTTTTCCTACATATAGAATAAATTAATTTTTCTTGCTAATATCTCATACATTGCAATTATCTAATATTCTCATCATCAACTATAATGTATTAAGGAAATTAGTTTTGATAAAAATATATGAAATTGATTATTTCTTTACCTTTTGGTATATGTTACTAGTGAGTTTTAATAATAAATTTTTAACAATATTAATACAATTGAAAACGTAAAGAAAGACATATGATTAATTTTATTTATTTGAAGTATTGTGCAACGTAGGGGCTCAACAAATGTATTAAAATTTAACATAATTTTGAAACTGACGGTTATTGTAACACCCCAAAATTTAAGGTAATATTATAATATCCGTAAATGCTTTAATTTATAATTTATAAGTTGTCGTATAAAACTTTATACATTATTAATAGACAAGAAATATTTAAGTTGCCTGAATAATAAGTGGGGAGTAACAAATTAAGTGATGTATTTTAAGGTGACTGGAACTAGAGAGACTAGGAGGTGTAAATACCCAATTAAAACATTAACTAATATAATTACATACATATACAAATCGATACATACATACATACACATTCAAAAACATTCTAGAGAGCTTGAGAAAGAGAGCAGGAACGAGAGGGAGAAGGGAGGAAGAAAGAACATCCCTAAACCTTTAAATTGAAGTTAGAGAATTCGAATTCAAGCCCTTCCAACCTTTTCTAACTTGAGGTAATCATGATTCTTGAATTCTTTAACTTAGAAATTGGGTTTCATGGGGGGTTTGGGAAGGTTAGTGATTATAATTCGAAAATAGGGCTTAAATATGTTGAATTAATACTAGTAAAGTTCATTAGTGATGGTTTCTAACCTAATTACAAGTTAGAGGAAAAGAATTATAAGTTGTGATTATAGTGATTTTGATTAATCGTATTGAATTATTGTAAATTAGTATTAACTAGTTCAAAGTGTGGTTTGAAAGTGTTATTATAATACAAATATGGTGTTTTGATTGAAATTAAAGTAAAGGCTCAAGTAACCAAACTTTAAAATTGAGTATAGAAATCATTGTTGTTAATCACTAATCGAGCAAAAAATTGAAAGTAATCAATTGCTTTATAAAGTTAAATGGGGTTTAGGTTGATTCTTGTAAATTAAGACCAGTTCACACTATGGATAGTTTGATTAAGTCGAATGAAAGTTACTAATGATATATAAAGTAGTGAATCAAGTGGTTAAACACTTGAGTTGATTATGGTTATGAAAAGTGTGGTCATATTTAGTTTGACTAAAAGTCAAACTGGTCAACCCAAAGGGGTGATGGGTTGATGAAGATGATTAGTTGATTATGATGGTTGTTAGATGCTAAATATGTTTCTATATTATTGTGTTATGTGATAGGTGATTCAAAGATGTGGCATTTATTATTGATCGTTGGATTGCTCAATTGCCTAAAACGCCAAGGTGAGTGATATGGGGGTTATTTGGGTAATGGTTGTGTGTTCTGGATTTCATACGTGCAAGAGGTTTACATGACCGAGTGGATTGTTATTATATGTTTATGTTGCTATGTGTTGTTGATTTAGCATTGTAGAGATTAGCTAACTTATGTTAGCCTCAGTTGTTCAAGTTGTTGCACATTGTGCTTGTTGTTGTACTTGTGCTAGTTGTTCAAGTTGTTGCACATTGTGCTTGTTGTTGCACTTGTACTAGTTGTTGACAGTTAATAGATGGTCGCGGATCCGCATAGTAAAGAATAATCTCTACAATTGCCCAGTGGTTAAGTGCTTAATTGCTACTTGCACAGTTGTTGTGATTCAGTTGTTATTGTTGATTTGAGTTGTTATGGTGGTTCAGCTTTTGCTTGCTACTTGTTGTTGTGAATTACTCATTTTATTGCCCGTATGCTCACTAAGCGTAATGCTTACCCGTTCAGTTGTTTAATGCGGTAGGTGTCAATGGGTCGAATGCTAAAAGTGATTATAGATGTGGCTTATGGAGTATGGAGAATGAACGTGGATTTCACTTGCAAAGAGGTTTGACAAGTGTACTTTTAAATTGCCAAGTTGCTATTAGCTTGTTATAATTCGCTCAAGTTGCATTTTGGTTAAAGTGTTAAAATGGGTCGTTTTTACTTAAAGGGTCAAAATGGGCCATTTTGGTGAAGTAGTCGAAATGGTAGTCTTGTTTATGATTTTGGACATGGTATAGTCGATATGTTGTTGGTTTAGAAGCTTAATAGTTCAATTTGTCATTGATTTTCCAAACAGGTCAAAATGGGTCTCCCAACAGGTCGTTTTGCTAAAACTAGTCAAAATGATGGTTTGGACAACTTTAATGTATGTCGATATATTAGAATATGCAAGTGGACTTGTTGGAAGGTAATTGGAATGATTGAGTCAAAATGTTTGCAAGTTTGTTTCTCAAGAGTGCCCAATTAGTCACTTTTCGGATTTAAGTCCAAAACCGTCATTAGTGTGAATTTTAGAAAAGTGCCAATTGGGAAACCTCCGTTATGTCATATGAAATGTGCTTGCAAAATTTGGTGTATTGATTATTAACGAGTCAAAAGTTATGCGCGTTTGAATTTGGGTCAAAAACTTGAGTTTTGCTGATTTTCAAATCCATGCACAAGTACGCGATCCCAGAGATGTTCTAGGATCGCGTAAATACAAAGGAAACTTTCTGAAACGATTTCATGTACAAGTACGCGATCCCAGAGATGTTCTAGGATCGCGTAACAATGAAGGAAAGGTAAAAAATAAATAAAAAATAAAAAATTTTGGGCGTTACAGTTGTTACGTTTGCCATTCACATGATGACAAGATGTGTATTACCATGAGAGGTTACCACATGCCCAAATTTCAATAGCTTATAAGGAAAGGAGGATACTACATCATACTTGGTGTATCAATTGCTGAAAAATAAATAAAAGTCCACCCATTATAGTTTGATTTACTTTACTAATCATTTTCATTTTCAATGATAATTACATCTTTTAATTAACAAAATTAAACTTATAAATCAATATAGTTGTATTTTATAAATGGTTGTGTATCGCAAGAGCTCAAGACCTAGTAAAAATATAAAATATTTGATTTTTAAGAAATAACAATTAACCAATATAACTATGACTTGTGCATCCAATATCACAATGTATTTGTCCATAAATGTTTACATCAAAACAAAAGTTGTTATAATATTCAACGATGAATATATATATATATATATATATATATATATATATATATATATATATATCAAGTTATCAACTACCTTTAATATTACACCATTGTTTAATATTTTTTTCTATTTAGTTCAGTAAATAAATCTAATTTATATAAAAGCTAGTTCTCGTAATATATCTTAAATATAATATAGTAAACGTTTGGTGATGTCATCAAAAATCTAATCAACCATTAGGATCATTCAATTTTGTCCAATTAACTAAAATATAGGATTTGATGACATCATAAATTATGAATTTTTTTAAAATAATCATAATAAAAATTCATTTAAAATCCTAATCCTATTCTATTTCTAATACTTTATAATTTGTTACATATAACATACACAATAATCATTAATGATTAAACAATTATTTTAAACTTATTATATTTGGAGCTCCTCACAAAACAGTATTTATTAAACTACACAAAGAACAATTTAACTCTTAACAATTTCCTGTCAATCGAACGTACTCCACATGACAAATAAATTATCCAATAAATACGTTCAGTTACCGTATACATGCCCGAAATTGTATACAAAAAGTTACATTGATATAACACCAACTAATGTTAAATATACAAACTACCTTAATTTAATTTTAAACTTCATTGCATAAATTCTAGCACGTATGAAACGTTGAAACGTTATTACATACCCGATTTATTAGAATTAAATACAAATTCAATGGTCCGTGTGTGTACACGGGTTTAATATATCTAATATATATATATATATAATATCACACATTGTATTTAGTAATTTCATTAACATTATTATGAATATATTTCAATTTAATGTATTATTTTGATAGTGATTATTTTATTATTTTACTAGTCCTAAACGTGTATATACACAAGACCCTATAAATTTGTAATTGTTATTGATAAATATCGATCGAATCATTATATGATAATTTAGAACGTTTTTATGAGTTAAGGGATATGCGATATTGTCTGAAACTAAAATACGAAATCGAGGGTGTAGAAAGTAAATGTTCGACGGTAAGCATTTAATGTAAATCAAAATATATTGAATTGTAAGGTATCTAATTAGAAGACATAAACAAATTAATAATTTTAAAAAATAATAGAAAGTTGCAAGTATAAGCGATTAAGTTGAAATACGGAGCATACAGTATATTATATATAGTCTTATTTGTATATGATATTGTTATTTATATTGATTTTTTTAATATCATGTGTTTACAATGCAATGGGAGTTCAATGCATGGCATTATTTGGTATTTTTGGGATCAATTATCAGCATAAGTAAGACGTTCCGGTATTGATGAATGATACATTGTTATAGTAATTCGATTTGTTAAAGTTTTGTTATGTGAAGGTTGTTGGTAACTTACTTACATAGATTTATATTTGATGGATTTTCTATTCCCTTACTAGATTAACATACAATGCGAAAATAACAATTAATCTAGGGTATGAAGGAAACTAAACCCTAAAGGATCTTAACTTAACAATAATACGCAACAAAACAAAATAAATAGATAAATAATAAAATACTAACCTTTGAGAAAATCGGATTTCTCACACGCAGACCACCTTAGTAAAGCTTCCTAGCTTGGAGACGAGTACTCAAACCAGAGCACCTCAAATGGTTCACACCCATGAACCAAAGAGAAAATTCCAACTCCTAAGGTCCCGATTAAATCGAATAAACTCTTACAAGGAGAGGAACGAGAGAATTGAAATTGAACATTTGAAGCCAAGGTGTAACCCCATATTTATATAGGGAGAATACCCCATAGGTTTAATATGTCAGCCGATTTGGGGTATACTGATTTCGGGTTCCAACCGCCGGTTGGAATATCCAGCTGCTGGTTGGACTTGTGTGTTCCACCGACTCACTTTAATTTGACTCCAGCCGTCGGCTGGACTTTCCAACCGGCAGTTGGATCAGGCTTCCAGAATTTCTTTTAGTTTCTAATTAATTCATCAACTTTGATAATTAATAAACTAAATAATTAACTATAATATTAATTCCAATTAATATTATCTCTCATTTTATTCTCTTTAACTGTTCGACTGAGGGCGACCCAAAAAGGACTCTACTTTTAATGCTACACTTACCAATTAGTTATGCACTTGGACACTATATCCAACAATATTATAAAATGATTTTATATGCAAACAAATCAATTTGTTGACTTACATATTTTTGTTGTTTTAGGTTTTAATAATTGTTCGTTGGCTACTAAGATGCTCATAAATCGTTAATCATTGTTGTTGCTTTATTAAATATAAATAATTTAAAGACAAATAATGAAATTAAATACAAAATTGTGATTTCCTTTTGATAGACTAAATATTTTACAATTTGACGAATTAATTTATCTATTAATCATCTTGACTCTTGAGGATATCCTTGTCATTTAGATTCATAGAAAAGAGTCATGAATCCATAATAAGTCCATAACGTTATGATTGGTGATTCCTGAGGGCATCATAACTACACTTTATCACTTTCTTTTTCCTCTTATGTTTATAATTGCTTTGCAAAATGTGAAATTAAAACCACGATATCTAGGTTAATTGAAGTCCAAAATTCATATTCATAAAGATATTGAATTAAAAGAGTAAAATATATACGCTCAACTATAAGAACTCAATTGTTCAACCATAAAACAAATTGAATCGCCTCTTACTCGAAATCAAATTGATTCAAAAACTTCGTAAACATGAATATCGATTTTTATTGGAGTAAAAAATATTTGTTTATTATTTTGGGTAGAAATGTATAAATCTTTTTAGGTATAATTTTTTATTGTTTATTATTTTGAGTATAAATGTATAAATCTTTTTTAGGTTTAATTTTTAAAATTTGGTAAAATAAAGGGACATAATTACTCAATTGAAAGTTTAATTTAATTGATGACATCACAAAGGTATTTCTTATATATTATTTATTATAAGATAAGATGTTTAGTGTTCAACCAAATTTGATATAATTTGACAATAATTTTGCGTTGTATTAAAATAGTGTACGTGACCAATGACTAAATAGCCTAACGGTAAGAGCAACTCATGACTTCCTTGAGGTCATGAGTTCAAAACCTGTCATGGGTATTATTTATTAAAAGAGTACCTATCACCAATGAAGCGCATGACCCACAACGTTAAGGCTTAATCCGGGCAAGTTCTGGCTCGGACGTTACGGTATATGTGATGAAAGTGATTTGTCTGGTGATGTTGGACCTTGTGGGGAGTTCGGTCGGGCTCTATTGAAATATGGAGCGGCTCCAGTGGGTGACCTAAATATCCATTTTTTTCAAATAGTGTAAGTGAGGATTTAATGTTATGTGCACTTTTTATTTAACAAAAATAGAGTTCAATGACTCAATTAATTTTTTTTAAAAGCAATGACTCATTAGTGCATTATATTAACAAAAATAAATTTGATATAATTCGACTATGATGTAGTGTAATTTGTTTATAGAATATAGATATCTACAACTACAATTGTTTATGGTGTTACCCATCACTAATTAATTCGTTATTTATATTATTCGACTATGATCTAATTTGAACATCGATAGCTTAAGCTTATTATGAACAAATTATATGAAAATCTTAAAAATCGTCAGTAATTCACACTATGAATTTCGATGTAATTCAAAATTACAATTCACTAGACACACACACCGTGTAACATGAGCGACAAGTACAATATTTCACTCTAATTCAACTAATAGAGTGAATTATTTGTATTAATTAATATCGTGAACTACCGAAAAATATATATCTTGAAAAATATGTGCAAGCAAGGAAAAAAGGTATATATCTATAACAAATGGCAAAAGTCACATTTTATTAAACTATAAAAAAGAAAAAGATCCCCCTTAAACATTCAATTATAATTACTTCTCGTTTAAAAATCGTAGTGAGTGTAGTATCTTTAGATAAAACTCTATATAAAATTGTATGTTGTCTTAGGGCTAGTTGTTTTTCTCATATCATCTCATCTTATAAATCTTTCTTTAAGCTAAGTTCTTTTTAATCCGTGCATTTTTATATATACATATATCATCAGTTGTTCAAATATATATATATATATATATATATATATATATATATATATAAAGTTGTATATCATTAAGTTTTATATATATAATCGTTAGGATTATATATAAAATGACAAATAGTATAGTATATAGTATAGTACAAGTCAAAGATGGAAGGAAGGTCTAAAGTGAAATGAAATGAAAGCACTCATTAGGGTTGTGTGGCATCTTTGTCATCCACCCTTTTATGGGATCGTACATGTATATCATATGTAAGTAGCTAGCTAGCTAGCTAGGTCATCTTCTTTCAAACATATATGCTCATGCTTTATCTCATAGCAACCCTAGCTATCTACTTCCAACCATCCCCAACCCAAGTGGTCACAATGTTACCTTACAATAAACGGTATACAAAAATACATAGATGATGTCATGGTGATAATATATATCATTGGTACGTGTCAAGGGGTGGAGTTAGGGTCGGGTAGATTAGAACAGCAAACAGAAACATGTATAGGCTAAATTTCCGAAGTGGTTACATGATATAATAGAAAGTAGTATACACACGAGTCGTGTGTAGCTAGGGTTATCGAACTTCACTATTTGTTTGTTAGTTTATAATGTCGACCTAATCTGATGACTATTTTAATTTAATGAATAAATTCGATTGAAAATTCTAATGTACTCAAAGCACACTATTATTATTGTTTTTAATTTGCCAAAAAAATTTATATTATAGTGTAACAAAGCACATATTATCGTAACCAAATTCTACTATATATTAATTGTTGGTACTAAAATTTATTAGAAGTCTAGGCAATAAAGTTTCAAATTCCTTTCAATACTATCATATGATTACAAATTACAAATGCTAAGTTTGACAATATGCTTGATCTCAAAGTTATTACATAGACTAATTAACTTGAACTCGTTTATTATGGCGTTATAATGATCCTAAAAGTAGGAACAAACAAAAGGTGACATATTGTTCGATAAAGCATAACCCTATCCTACATGCCACACGCATAAACACACAAACACCTGTTGGCTGTTGCAGTCAATCACATGAAGTGGCACAACAATTGATCATGTGTGCCTTCATCCTATCCACTCACCATTAAAAATACTTGTTCAGACTATTCTCTCCTCTTCATTCCCATTTCAAGCATCTTAATTTATGTCCACCCCAATCTTCCACCTTACACACAAAAAATCTCATTCACTTCTCCAAAACATTACATGAAAAGAAGCCCACAAGAGAGGCCAAAAATTGGACTTTTTATTGGTCTTCTTTGAGTTGAATATATGATGCACTTCAAAAAAAAAAAAAAAAAAAACTTCCCAATAACTTATGTCCTTATATTCATACAAACATACACATATAGTTGCTAATAGCTAGCTTCATAAAATTAATGCATACATTCTTTTTCCTTGCAGCTATGTGATCAACTTATATGCATACATATTAGTTCTATGTAGAAGTAAGGTTCAAGAGATGTATCCCTCCACCCAGCTATCACAACAATAGCAATAATCCTTCTTTCACTAGCACTTGCATCAAACCAAAGATGTTTTCCTCTTTTTATAGTTATAGTAATAATACGAATCTTTCGAAAACTCCTCAAGAATATTATTGCCCTCCATCATCATCATCATCCTCATTCCAGCTTCTCTCCCCTCATTACATTACCTTTGAAGATGGAACAATCTCCAATGAACTTTTGCAACAAGAAAATATGATCATCTCTGATGATCATAGCATTCACAATACTAATAACATTGCCAATATTCATGAACAAGTTTCTAGCCTGCAGTCAGATATAAGAAAATGTAACATCAACAATGGTGTTGGTCATGATGATGGCTTCAATAAGACAAAAAAGAGTAGTACAAAGGGGAGATCTTCTAACGATCGGCACAGCAAGATTAACACAGCTCACGGGCCTAGGGACCGAAGAATGAGATTGTCCCTTGATGTTGCTAAAAGGTTCTTTAAGTTGCAAGATATGCTTGGGTTTGAGAAAGCAAGCAACACTATCGAATGGTTGCTCATGAAATCAGAACCGAACATACAAGAACTCTTAAGCTTTAAGGGTATTTCCAACAGTACTGCATCTTCTACTTCACAATATGAACTTTGGTCTGAAAATATTGAGGAAGGTCAAAGCGCAAAGTCATTTTCTAGTAGCAACCAAAAACAGAAACGAAAGAGTAGTAGTGGGCTTAGAAAAAGCTCGTATCTATTTCGCCCTTTTGCTAAAGAAACAAGAGAAATGGCAAGAAAAAGAGCAAGAGAAAGGACAGTTGAAAAGAGTAGTAAACTTGGTTGTGCTAATGATGGTGAAGATCAATTCTCAAAAGTTAGACCATGTTTGGATCAACCAATCTATCAAGACGTGAATCGTTTTGGGTCTTGGATCATAAATCCACCCGAACAGCTGAGCACCCAATTCCAATCTAAACAAGGAATAATGGCCGGTGGTAATTGTTCTTTGATGACAGGCAATTGGAACCCGTCTTTCTTGTTAAATAATCAGCTCTCTGGAGTACTTTCTCAAGAGGTAATATTGCATCTTAAAGACATATGTTATCATTTTTCAATACCCCATGCTAATGTTCTAAGAAGGTCTCTATGATTTGTCTTGCAGCATGACTTTCAGATGATTGGTAATTTTTGGGAAGGCAATATTTAGGTCAGTGATTAATCATACTTTCATTAGTATATTTATGTCTAGATATATGATTTTTATGCTGCTCATGATGCTAGCTAGTTTTCTAGTGATTCTTTCTCTTCTATTTTGGAAACTCTCATTGAATTTACTTATGTAGCAAAGTCATCTTTTTAGAGTTTAAAATGATGAGGAGATATTAATCCTTGACCACCAAAAATGATATGATCAAGGTATACTACATATCTTGGGTTGTTAATTGGCATATGTAGTGCTTTGCTTCTTATCTAAAAGTAACAGCTTTATTTCTCCAAACCCTTCATTGCTAGCATAGAAATGAAGAATATACGTAGATCGCAATGCATCCCTAAGCAAGTTCGCAGATAACTCAATGTTCGCGTGCATATTCTTTATCTGCAAAATTACTGAAGTTATTTCATGTCAAGCAACTTCGGGTAGTGTCGTAGCTAAATTGCTTTAACTTAATTAATGGTTATCATTTTTCTTTCATGAACTCCTTTTTGTCGATCTGTTTCATGCTATTTCTGTGTTTGTAGAAAGAACTGTATATGATCCAATTTGGAGAAACATACCAATAAGCTGTTGCCAATGTATGAACTAGTAATTAAATTTTTAATAAAATAGATAAATATTTTCTCTAAAAAAAACCCAGATAAACTTTTCAGGTTCTAGAGTTTGATATGCTGGCCAACTCTACCCAAATGATGAGCAGCATACAAATTGCGGGTCGACATTTGCCCACTATCTTTCAAGTATCATATCCCAAGTCGTAACATGTCAATTCGAAAGTTGTAATTTCAAGATAGATAGTATGTTGTAATTTCAAGATAGATAGTATTGCTTCTGTTTTTAGCACCTTTGTTGTCCTAATTTGATTAGCTTAGCTATGATCACTATCATCGGCATGGCAACATGTGTAGAAAAATTCCGTATTGTACATACATCTATGATAATTGCTAGCTAGTGCAAGTACTCCTGAAAAAGGGTGTTTGTACATGTTCAGACCATGTTGTCCTCGTGTGGATGATTTTTCAAAGAAAGTGGAATGTAGACCAAGGATTATAATTTTTGGAAGAAAACGGATAGATATGCGTACTTAAATGGCCTAAAATAAGTCTAACGACGTGAGAATGACACGTGTACTCAAGTTCAGCCTATAAGATTATGAGAAATAAAATGCATCAACTAATGGATGAGTTACACATACTTTTATATATATCTAATTATGCTTATATATCATTGCACTTTATGAAAATACATACGCGATATGTGACTATGAACTTGATTTCAAAGAAGAAAAATATATATGTAAGAACTGAAGCTACATGTATTGACTCCAACACATGAGAATTAAGTACAAATCTACAGTTATATATATATATATATATATATATATATATATATATATATATATATATATATATATATGCACATTGGATGACTTATTTTAAAGGTGGATTATTCAATAAGTGAAGTATTAATTCTGGGAAAGTAAGAAATAAGTTACTTGAATTGAAGAAGCAAAATTCATTCTTAGTGCCAAAAATTAAGATCTAGTTAAGCTATTTGCCTTGGTAATTAAATTAAGACTGACTTACATCAACAAATGAATATTTCTTGATTTTTGTTGATTTATGATTAATTTCTGTAAAACAAAGAAAGTGTAAAAAAGAACTTATCATCACCAAGGTATAACTTGATCACTAGATAGAGGGACAATCTGTTAATTTGATCATTAGCTTAAGATTATTAAAAGGAGTTATAGTGTTGATCAATATGTCAAATGGTTAATGACGTGTAATTCAGTTAATAATGAGTAGGACATATTTGACACAAATATCATAAGGTAGATGGTTCAAGCTCGAGCACCTCATAGCCACAACCGCTAAGTAAATTAGGTATAAACTTAGCTTTTAGATAGTCAGCCGATTGTCGACGGTCTCCGATTATCAACCTTTGACAAATATGTCAGATGAAATAACCAATTGTAAGCAGACAACGCATAAATTGGTCCCCTAAACATCTTAAGAAGTTGATCCAGTAATTCAGGTACACGTATTGTTGTATTCTTGTGACCTAATTAATAATCTGATTTACAGACGCAAAAGAGACAAAAGAGAAAGAGTGTATGTATGTTTGAATACTTATTTGCATTGAAAATCATGAGTAATTAAATTCACCTTGACTGCAGTTCAAGTGTAGTGACCGACACAAAACGAACACATTTACAAATTACGTTGTTTAAAAGTAGGTAGGTAATGCTATAAATAAAGAGACCCGCATATATATAGCCCACAAACTTAAGAACCCTAATTAATTTATTATAAAAACATTCAACAAAGGAACAAAAGCAATTAGATTAGGGTAGAGATGGCAGTGTACGTACTTACTGCTTTTACTTTCACGTGGCAGACTCCTATTTAACGGTAGCTAGTGTGTTGAATTAATATTCTTACGTACACAATTTCAAACCCTAAATTAAACTCACTTTATATGCATGGTTTATCATCTTTATACATAATTTCAACTTATAATTAAGGTTAATACTACACTACATAAGTACATTTTCCTTCTTTAATCAAGTGGTATTAGAAGGTTACTAATCACGGAGTTAATTGATTCAAGACATTGCTTGTGAAAGTGAAAACGAATATATAGTCTTCCATTTTAGCCAAATACAATATTTACCATGTATCCTTTGTACATTTTTGGTTGAACTTAAATGAACTTTACAGCAAACCTCACAAATCGAGCTTTTTGTACTAGGAATTCTAATGGAAGAAACGGTCAAATTGATCGGCATTGAAAAAAAGGTAAATGAATAGCATTCGTAATTCAGATGCATAAGTTATATATTTGTGTATATAACCGTGTTCCTTAGGAGTAGAGGTTTCCCAAATTTCCAATATCTATGGAGGTTGTGAGGCGTAAGAACATGGAGTGTGAATCAAACCTATACATTTGAGTTGAAATTGAGATAATTAAGAATACTATTGGTCGACTGTATGTTTAAATTTTAAATCTCTTGTGAATTAATGAGGTAATTATAAATCGAACTTACTTTCAGAATACTCGAAAAGAAGGCATAAAATGTTTGAAGTTGAAAAACGAACCAACAAGAATAGTAATAAATTTCATTTGATATATCTTTCAAAATGGAAGCTTGGAGATTTAAAGTTGATCCTCATCTAAAAATTGTCAATTAATGTTAATTATTAATTATAATTATGTTAGAGTTTGAGAATCAATATAATCTATAGTTTGAGTCACGACTCACGAACATTAAAATGCACGATGAAAATAATACTAGCAGTTAATTAGCAGCTTTACATGCATGTGACAACATTTTGTGAACTTCCCTACTGCAACCTCTGCTCGTACTGAAAGTGCTTATTTTTCACGCTTTTTTCTACATGCTTTTAATAAGTTCACTTATAATTGTGTACAAAATGTTAACGTGTGAAGAAAAACTAATAACAATATTTATCACAATGCTCACACTTATAATAAGCACTTTTGTTGTAGTGTTTGCCTAAATCTCTATCGTATACAACGTATTTTAATGACTTCTAATGCATTAAAAACACAAGCTTAATGTAATGGGTGACCGGAACCAGTCACATTGTTGTGGTTCATCTTCTCCGGAAAATTTTCTGACACATTATGTTTTTTCCGGCCACTTGAAACATCAACAATACTACAAATTAAGTTGCGCCGGCCCTCAACTACAATTAGGATCTGCGCGTTTTGGAATTATGATAAAGTTCAATTCAAGTACATTTATTCATGATTACAAGAACCTATATGACCTTTGGGCCGGGTTCTTTAACTTGTGGGTGTTTGTTATCTTGGTTAATTTTATTTTTTTTTATGGGTGTTTGAGTTTTTGTATTTAGTTATGGTTAGCTTAGAGGTATGATTTATATTTATATTTAATATATTAATATTAATTGCATCTCAACAAGATGATTTGTTTCATAAAGTCAAATATAAAGAATATGTGAAAAGACGGCCGGAAAAATTACTGCAGAAGGAAGTTGGACAAAGTGGCCAGAAAAATGTTGCTATATGTGTGGTCTGGGCTGGGCTGGGTTGGGTTAATCCAGAGAAGGATACTTGTACCCAACCAATCCAATAACTATTTACACATATATTTACCCCAAGTCCCTAACCTGAGGTCCTGGACTCATCTGGTTGGTCACATCTAAACTTAAAAATAAATATTAATTTTTATTATTCATAAGATTAATGATATTAAATTCTTATATTTTATCACTTATTCCATCATCAATTATTGACATATATACACATATAATATTAATTATAGTGAATAGGTGCATTAATTACCAATTTCTACAAGTTTAATTAGTGTGTTACCAATTTCAAATATATTATAATGGAAAATTATTATTTATTATTATTATTATAATAAATAAATAAACCAGAAGACAAAGTCCTAACCTTGATGACATTCTCTCAGCCACATGGAAATGGTGATCTACACATGAAAAATTGCATTCTTAATGTCAAATATTTCATAATATCCACTTTTTATTATGGCTTAACATAATAGTAAAAAAAAAATCAACAAAATGTATATGATAGATTGCATATATTTGTACGTATGAGAGAAATAGAGAGGAACCTTGAAGTGGAGAGCTTAGACGACCAATGTACGTATTTGGAAAAAAAAATATTGAATGAAAAAGAAGAAAGAATACTAGAGAGGGACTCCAAAAAGTAGATATTTTATTAATTTGAATTCTCATGATCGATAAGAAGGTGGCCATATGTATATATAATAAAGTCAAAGGTTCAAATGGAAAATACAAAAATATACATAACTGTGAGAACTTTTAAATTATATGGATTTTAACGTGTTTAATGATTCAATCACATGTGAACATTAATGTAGATTAAGGTTAAAAGCAAAATAGTTTGAAAAATCATCAAAATAACTTTTAAAATCAAATTTATATTTTTCGTTTACATGTACACATTTGATATGTGCACATGTGAACACTTCATATATTTTATAGTTTAACATGTATTTTGTTGTTTTTAACTTTTGTTTGTTCATAGTATGAACATTAAATAACATTTCTATGTAATTTGTTGCGTTCACATGTATAAAAACAATGTAATTTAAAAGTTCTCGCATTTCTGTAACTTTTGTGATTCTCGTTTAAACTTAACCCTGAGAAAGTTCAAATGAGAACCGCTCAAACTATTTATTATTCTTGAAAAGAATCCAAAAGTATAATTTTTGTGCAATTTCTATATCTTAAAGGAATGATATGCATAACTTTTTGGTTTAAAGTGGTTGGGTATGTTTGTACGATTGGAGGGGTGCAGTGCATAGTAAGGTTACGTGATCGTCTCCTTCTTTTATTGTTGTCTGTACGGCCGATATATATCGATCCATAGTAATGGAGTACACCAAATAGATATGTCATTTCAGTATTATTATTATTATTATTATTATTATTATTATTATTATTATTATTATTATTATTATTATATTATATTATATTATATTTTACTGATTGGGGAGATTTTTATAGCACTATGATTATTTATACATTATTTTTTAATATAATAAAATAATAATACGTTGTATATTTTTTACTTTATGGGGAACCAAATTTACTATTTGATTTCTTATAATTATTAGGTTTACTTGTTCATTGGTTAAATTATTTCGTAACAATCTTGGTAGCGTGATAACCACCTACCTTATAAAAAATTATTTCCCAAACATAAACATAAAATATACTCTCTCCGTTTCAATCAACGTGTACAAAGTCTTAGTATTCTTCACTAACTATACTTTTCACTAATCAATAATAATATCTACCCACGGTATGTCTTTTTTGATTGGTTAGACAACAAAGTAGACACTTATAATGAGACAACCCAAAATAATAATGTGGACACTTGAAATGGAACGCATAGAGTAACAAGTTATGAAACGATTAAATTCTATCGGTATTTATAATTAAGTACAAAATACGGGTATAAGAGATTGAGGCGGACAAGGAGAATCCAGGGGAGTGTTGGATATCAGAAATTTAAGATGCCTGAGATTTGAATATCTAACAATATCTCCTTAGTCTTTTCTCCTTAATTTGTGGTGTTGTACGGATATACAGTATCATGTTTTAAGATATTCAATCACTTGAATCGAGTTCAAGTCTCAAGTGTACATTAAGGACCATTATAGGATCAATACATCATTGGCATCTCAAAACATACATTTTGGTCATTTCATCGTCGATATTCGTAAATGACCTGTAGAATCTGACCATTCCCGGCCTTAACAAGATACACACATGTTAACTGCATTAACAAAGAATGCAAAGAAGCGAAACAAGAGACTTTGAAGGCATATGATAGACCACGATTAAACGAAATGAAGACATACAATGATAGTTATAGCTTATTACAAATATATCAATGGATGTGTTATTTCATATATTGGTTGGATGACACAAAGGTCTCAATGTATTTCCCATTTAGAGAAACATGCACACGTCTTTGAAGTTATATGAATATGTACAATTTGTATCCGCTTTTCGGAATCCATCTTCTATGAATCAATTCTCAAACTCATACGCATGAGCAGATTACTTATGTTCCTGATCATCAAATGCACTGCAAAAGACGGAATTACTATGTCCATAAACTTTCCAGTCTTTGTGTCGAACCTTAAAATTGAATTTGAATGTTGCAATACACCCGATGGTAGTTTTCATATAGATGTTTTTAACAAATTGAATCATGGATTAAGAACGATAAACAATTAAAAATATTATATACCAAATCGAATCAAAACTCTAACTTTTTTCTACATTCAAATGTACCTTCAACTCATAACCAAAAAAGAATTAAAAATCACAGTTTCAAACTGCAGATTACAAGGTTCTAATCAGTTGTTTCGAAATTTGAAGCGCATCTAGTACTAGTCTTCTCCACATCTTGAGAAACTTTAGGGATTTCATTCTGAAGGTTAGCAAAAGCTTTAGTAACTGGCCACTGATGTATCTCTTCACGCTTCTGATTTTCTTCACTTGACTCACCAAGATCCTTGTTTAGTTCTTTAGCGAGCTACAATACCTATTTTATAGAACAACAAAATAATAAGCCAAGGTTAATTGAAAATATTATACTTATATCTTGAAGTGGTCAATGGGGGTTTGAGACCTGTCATAACTAATGCTGGGCATGTAGAAAATCCAAAAGGGAAAAGTAGTAACATAAGATTGCATTTTTTGCTTACAGTTGAGATATATTTGGTGAAACCCCGATCGTGCTCTACACTTGTTCAGCTCATTTGTTCGTGGTCATAGATTGCCTAACAACACTCGTCCTTCCATTGACGATTAACGAACACAAGAGACTCGGCCCATTTTGGACTTAGTCGAGGTCTTAAAATTTGAACTCGTGAATATTTCAGTTTCTAGCTTTTATTCATGTTGCCTAAGGCAAGAAAAAAAATATATGATGAGATTGGTTTCTGCAACCTCTGTAAGAACGAAAAAAATGGAGTCAAATAACCTATCGGAGGCTGTTTTATGAGAGATTTTTGTAAAAACAAGCAAGTTCAAGTAACGGAAGTCTAGTCAATTCACACTCATGGTCAATGCTGTTGATCATGCCCTTTATGATGTTGAATTTCAGATGCTTGAAAAATGACTCAACTAATGGTGGCCTTGTTTGTCAAGCTTAAAAGCGGTAGGAGTAAATGAATGAAGTGATTGTGTTTGTATATGAAAAGTTAGAGGATCAACAACAAAAACTTTTTTAGTTTTCCTTTTGCTACACTTAACATGTATGTTATTTGATGCATATATGTTACCCCTATGTGACAAACATGCCTTTAAAAAAACCCGACTAAACAATGTTCATGACAAAACAAAGGCAAGAATAGTCACATAAGGAAAATTTCATATACGCCATTCTTATTAAGTGGCTTAGTATCAAATATGGCCAATTTAATTTTAATATATAAAAAGTATGCCATTCTCTAAACTTAAAAAGATATCATATATGACAAAATATTAATTGGTGAAATTCTCCCTAGTAACATAATAAGAGTAAAAAAAAATTACAGTTTGAGATATATCTGGTGAAACCCAAGCCACCAATTTAATGAATTGTTAGAAGAGAAGGAGCTCACCAGGAAGTACCCTGCCCTCTGGAAGACAGTCAGAGAATGAGACTGTCACGGGAACACGAACGCGCCTGACCTTGTAATTGTGTTCCTATCGAGGTTTGTTACTAGCTACATAATCATATAAAGTGAATTAGGAAAGGAAAAGGACGGTGAACATATATATCATATATGCTCTTATAAAATTTATCATAGATACCGTCTTTACTTTATCATGAATTAGCACACAAATTATTATTATTTTTCTTTCAAAAGACGGTATAATTTAGTGGATACGAACTATTATATCAAAACTCTTGAACATCATTCAAAGGCTAAAGGATAAATAACTATTAGCCTAATTTGTTGACTTTTAGTACCCACTGGTACATAATACCTGAACAGATTTCTCATCATACTACCTGAACAAATACATATTGCATCTTCTAGTAATATGGTAGAAACCATTTATCAGCAATAAACATGCATAAGTTTGAAACGATTGTTATAGCCCCTGAACCAACAAAATATAACAAAAACAAAGTAGTGTTTTAGCAACAGTTTTAAAAAAGCATAATAATTTTACAGCAGCACCATATTACAAGTTTTCATTTCTCTTTTTAACAGTAGGCAACATGTATATAATAAAAAAAACCAAAAAAACACAATCCAGCTTAACAAACACTGGATCACCCCCAAAAATCATTTTATTTATATTTATAATTAAGTTAAAAGAGTCTTTAATGATTAGATGTAATATTTGGCATATTTGGCATGAGGGAACTGGAGTTTTTGGAGGGAGTAAGGCAAAGGCTCAACAACGATCCCTATGGAAGGGAAATTTCTCAAGATTTTTGGCTCGCAATAAACTATATATGATACGGTATTTTTTAAGTTTAGAAATGGCATATTTGATATTTCAAAATTAGATTGTTAGAAGAGAAGGAGCTCACCAGGAAGTACCCTGCCCTCTGGAAGACAGTCAGAGTATGAGACTGTCACGGGAACACGAATGCGATCCGGTCGAGGTTTGTTACTAGCTACATAATCCATCATATTAAGAGAGAATTAGAAAAGGAAAAGGAAAAGGGCAGTGAACACAAACAAAAGACAAGGTTAACAAGGCAAACAAGACTAATTAACTAATACCCTATATCAAGGCCTTAGTTTGTATCTAGCCGTTTAAATTCTATAGGGAATGGGAAGGGATGAGTTTGTGTTTTTAACTACTGTAGTAAATAGAAAAAAAAAATCAAAAAACCTTGACCCAAAACAACTGCAGCAAGGTATGTGCATTACGATTATAAACAATACTGAATAAAAAATGTAACTAGCAAAAGAAATGCACATGATAGCATTCCTATCTATGTAAGGATTTACTTTTAGGCAAAAGAACATGGATTCGGCTGTTGGGGATTGTTCATAAACATATATAGCTGGGCTGGAATGGTTCAGTTTTGTATGTCAATAAAGAAAGGAATTGCCATGGGGATCAGTCACAAATATAACAAACAAACCCTCCCTCCCTCCTATCTTTGATCACAATTAGCCAATAACTATTTAGTATTATCTTCTTTTACAGTAGATGATGATGATGATGATGATGATTAATGATGATACCTATGAATTCCTTGATAGCCAACAAACGACGACGTTTCTGTTCTAGTCTCTCCTCTGCCGCTTGTTCCCGGGTCAGATCACAATTCTCGCCTGCCCACGCAAGTGGTATTCTTGATCCATCCATCGACGACTTCCCAATTTCCATTACTGTTAATGTTAATTTTTCTTTGTTTCTTCCTTCCTGGGGCTAGGGCTCGTAAATCAATTAATCCTTCTCCTTCTCGTAATTGACACATCTTCTCCCTTCACTTTCACCATCAAACTTTTCCGTCTTTCCAATTTTATTTTCTCTCTTTAATTTGGGTCTTAAATGGGCCCATTCATTCTTGTGTTTGGTAAGACTAGCTGCTAATCCGAACTTGAAGTCTATATTTTAAGTTATAAGTTCGAGGTTATATTATTATAAGTGTTTAATAAATTAGCAGTAGTTTATTGATATAAATTAACATAAAGAATAAAAGACTATATGATAAATAATGATAGAAGAGGTATTAATATAATTTTACTTTTTATAAGTTTGAACTACTTCAAGAAATTTTTTGTTTTAAAACTTATTAATATTTTTTCAACACTAACAAACAATGCGAGAAGTTTGAACTTATAAAAAATGTAAACTTAAACTTCCACAAGCTTCAATAAGTTAGTGTGACAAACACACTCTTAGTATTATTTTTTCTTTTTTTTAAGTTGACTTTCTAATAAGCATGATATATTGATATTATTTAAATCGTGAGTAGTAATCAGTTATTCAGTAGTACTTGTTTATATAGGTGTGTTTATATAGGTGTGTTTATATAGGTGTGAGAGTAGATATTTCATTAAAAAAATGTTTGAATTGTACCTTTGGTTTTGGTTTCATAGTTAGCGATGATTCAAAATATATTTTTTCAAACAAGATTTACATTTTCTACAAAAAGTATTTTCACATAATTTATAAAAAGAAGTCAACATTATATAAGTATTAGCAAAATATCCGCTACGGCAGTTCAAATAGTTTTGTTTGCATGTCTCTCCATTTTAAGTCCGTTTAGAATTTCTAATTTCTAATACATAGTAGAAACTTTATATGCAATTAGCAATTTGGATGTCCTATTCATCTCTTCTAATTTTTCATTTCTTATATTTATTTGGATTTTGGGGACTTATATTGAATGTGAATGTGTCTCACAACCAAGAATAATTCAGAGGGTCTTTTCGGTTTTGAATCTAGGACAATAGGTTCAAGAGATGAGAGAATTAAGGATACACTGACCTCAAAGAAGGTGGCTCTGCCACTAAACAGGCCGACAGATAGAGTGCATGGATGGAACACCGGGGACGGTGCCTCTTCCTCTGTAGGTACTACGGCCTAGCAAAACTTTACTCTTTAAGCATATGTCAACATTTTCAATACATTGAAGTACGGTTCTTCTATACTTATGCAACATTCTCAACAACTAGATATATGTTCCACTTCGTATCATCATAATATATCTTTTATTTGATTTAAGACACATTATTCACTTAACTATCCAACATTTAATCATATCATTTTTTGTCTATTTCAAAAAAATTGTATATGTCGCATAATGCGGATCTTCTAGTAGATTATTATATGTCGAGGTAGACAAGGAGATTCCATGGGATTGTTCTTCTTTTATAATTATATACCAGGAGTAGAGCTTAGACCGGGTCTAAAAAGGCTCAGACTTTTTCGATTTAAAAAATTCAAAAAAATCCGAGCTTTGACAAAAAAAATTGGATTTATTAATACTGTATAAATGTTAACTTTAGCATGCTTTTATATCAATTGAGGTAAAAATGAAGTTATTGTTGAATTTTATAACATATAAGTATAATGTATATACGATATTACCGTAGTTATTCAAGTATCCATATACATAGATGATGAATAAATAACTTTACATATTCAAAGGATAATTTGTATAAACACAAGATATATGTTATATACATATTATATAAGTAAAAACTTAAATACAAATATTAAAAACATGTAATTTAAAATGGGATCAGACTTTTTTCTTGAAAAAGTCGGGCCTTTTATCTTCAAAAAGTCGGACCTTTTATCTTCAAAAAGCACGGACTTTCAGGCTTTATGTTCAAAAAGTCCGGATTTCGGGCTTCTTTTCATGTTTTCTTGGGCTTCGGGCTAAGCCCGATCTGGCCCAGGCCCGGACTGGGCTTTTATGAATAATTCTAGGCCTTTTTAGGATTTTCGTGTCAAGCCGGACTTCGGACCGGACTTTTTAGGCCATGCTTTTCAAGGCCCGGGCTCGGGCTTAAGCCCATCAGTGCAACCCTAACCAGGAATAGTATCTTCCTGGTATATTTTCAGTTCACCCAACCCGCATATTTTTTCCACTGCCTTCTTTCCCAAACCTAAACCAACAGAACCAACCCACGTAACTCGTAAGCCGATATAGTATGGTTGTTTTCCTAAAAGAGATACTTTTGAGTTTTGAGTTATCCAATCACTTAAATCAAGTTCAAGTCTCAAGTGTACATTAAAGACCATAATAGGATCCAATAAAGCCTTGGCATCTCAAAACATATATTTTGGTCGTTTCATCTATATTCATATATGACTTGCAGAATCTGACCATATCCTTAACAAGATACACATGCTGATTGCACTAACAAAGAATGCAATAGAAGCTAAACATGAGAATTCTGATATCTCTTTCTTCATATTTCTGTTCGTTTTACCTGTTTTGTGTTGATACAATGTACACAGTTCTACAAAACAACACTACAATTCTAAAAGAATACATCTACTACTTACGGTCTGGTCAATGTTCGGTTTTTTATTTTAATTTTAAGTTTATGAGTTGAAGGGGTACCTTCCATCGGCTTTGCTACATCCACTGACGTTGCGATATTTGTCACTTGACCTACAGCCACCTCATATTTAATAGCTTCGGTTCTTTCTGGATGTTTCATGTCTACCGAAGGTGTCACCGATAGTTTAGCTAATTCTTTTTGCTTTCGCTTCTTTTCTTTCTTCAACCTTTTCCGCTCTATGTACGCTGGATCGTCTTTATCTTTCTTTTTTCGCTTCTTTTCCTTATCTTTCTTTTTCTTCTCCTTCTCCTTCTTATCCTTCTTCTCTTTACTCCCTGAAACTGGTTTTTCTGTGGGTCCAGCCAATGCCACATCATTAACTTCACTAACAGCTCGAAGGCTAATGAACTTATTATGATCCAAAGTATCCGCATCATTAGACTGAACTTTGCTTGATTCTGCAGTACACTGTAGCTCCTTCAAAAGTGCATTTCCCTCACCATCACCATTATCATGACGATCAACTTCATCATGTTTAACGCTGCCAATACTGGCGGTCACACGTGACCCAAGATCATGGCACGAGTTAACATCATCGAGGTTTTGATTACTGACAGTTGCAGGCTCCGTGAAATTTCTCTGTAGTGGCGCATCCATGGACACTGAACTACTCGTTCCATGATCAGCACCGTTATGGGCACCTTGAGATCTCTCTAGAACAGCATTATCAGCTTCCTCAACTCTACTGGATCCAGAAGATTGCTTCATTTTGATTTTCAGCACTGTTCTTTTCCGTTCTTGACTATTTGAAACTGCATCCGGTTCTTTAGGAGCTTCTGAAGATTCAAGAATGACCAAATCTGGTTGATTGTGTTCACGAGTGTTATTGCCGTTTTCTACTATTGGAGCATCAGGTGCAGTCAAGGTCAAAGTCAACTCCTCTGACTGGATTACCCCATTATCAGTAGTGGAAACAATATTTGGTTCTGGGTTTATTTCTGGAACCAGAACATCATATGGATGCATAAGAGTATCTGAAGAAGGTTCTGAAGGTTTAGACTGATTGACAATAGCAGCAAAGAAGTTTTTTAATTCATTGCAAATCTCCACGTGACCTTTGATCAATGTTTCATCTCTTGGAACTCCACAAAGCGTTGGTGGCCTGAAAAACGCTAGTTATAATGCTTGGATCACTGGATCAGGAACGGATCCAAACTGGTAAACCTATGGTTCGGGTAAAAAATGGTCCATCCAGCTGAGTTGACCCCAGACACTTAATGTCCAATTTTTAAGCTTTTTGTTTACTCAGTGCGTAAATTACGATTATATAATATAATCTTGTAGATACTAAAAACTGACACCTCTAAAATAAGCTTTTTTTAAAAAAAAAAAATAGCGTCCAATTCATGGGTGAATGGTTAAAAACTGTCACCTCTAAAAAAATAGTTAATGTAATTGTAATCTTGTAGATAAGGATGGTATTATTACCTTCCAGCCAAGACTTGTAAAATGCAGAATAAATAATGCCGAAGTGTAACATTATTGAATGCTGCTGGGCTCTCAAGAAGACGGAGTAACGTCACGAGCGTTTCACGTACCACACCATGGTCATCGTCAGAATCACCATTTATTTGGCATAAGCGCATTGCATGCACTCCCAACTTCACTTGACCTGTTAGAAAAACCATTAAAATGCACTCTAATCCCCGACAGCTTAATAATTCATTCCAAACCTCTTAATGACGGCTCCTCCTCCAAATAGTTAAAAAACAAAATCAATGCTGCATCAATTCCTTTGCAATGATACACGAGGTCAAGAAGAGCCCGGAATGCTTCAATTCGAACTTGCCATTGTGACTTAGAAGAGCAAAAGGGTTTAATCAAATCAATTATACGATCCTGAAACATAAAAGAAACTAGAAATAAACAAACAGAAGCAATATTCAATTTCAATAAAGATGGAAAATGGACAAGCCTAGCGGTCAGTTTGACAACTCAAAAACAGGTTCATGTCAAAAAGGGTAATTATTTGTAGAGGTCGGGTCAGTTTGACAACTCAAAACAGAACTTATCTAAAAAATTTATATCTCAAATAATTCGATTGTCTGTCAACTGCAATATAAAATCTTACAACATTTCAACAATAATCTAAGACTTTGAATAGAAGATTTAGCAGGTTTTATGTATTGAAAATAACCTTTAGGCACCCATCTGACTTTTATAACCTTTCCCGTTTAACTCATTGGAGAAAAAACATAACCCGAATAGAGTCATTTGTAAGTAAATGGGTCAATATTGCCAGCTCTAGACTAATAATTAGCACAAACAATGAAGCATTATTACTAGCGGGGTGAATTCTGAAAGCTTCAAGGCAATCTGAGTCAGCGTCCGGATACAGCTAACTGTCAAGATTCCGTTGTAGCTTGGCATCAACCTGTTTAAGTTCATTAAAATTGAAATGGGTCAAACAAGAACTTAACAGGTGAAGTTACTACAAAGTACAACTCAAATAAGAGTAATAATGCACCTGTCAAATTGCAATAGTCGGTCAATGCGTTTCACGAGAGATGATAAGAAAGAAACACTCTGCCAGTAGTTTGGCACAGCAAGTCATGAACAATGATATTCTGATGAGCTTATATACGAATTCAAGAGATGCTAACAAACCTGTGGTCCAAATTCAAGTTCACCGACTGATTGGACTAACGCAGCAAGCCAGTAAACATCAGAATAGGGATTCCCATTGTTTTCATTGTACTGTACAATTAAACCACAGTCAGGTATTTAACTACATGGAGTGAAATGGAAGTATATGTGAAGAAGTGGAACAAACATCCACCTTTAAAAGTTGTAAAATGAATTCAACAGCTTCCCTAGGGCTCTTCATATCTGCCGCTCTAACCAAAGCAACAGCATGTGGAATCGCCTGCGTAAAACACCACCACAATACACAAAAAATTCACAAAGGCTCTTTTTATATCTATGTGTATCTTTTGTAGCCTGTAGAAACTCTCAGATCTTTAAAAAGGTAAATAAAGCATAATATTTATATGTATTGAAACCCAGTGCAGACAAACACGCTGCAAGAAATTTGACACTAGCAACTCAGTGCTAACACCATAATCAACCAGTTATTTTACTGAAATCAAATGCTTGTTTCTAGAATAATACCGTATAGGTAAAATAACGCATACATATAAGTAAAATATAAATAAAAGATAAATTCAAGAGAGTAAGAATAATAATATAAGTATGAAAGTCATGCTATGTTTATAATTTATTAAACTAAGGAAAAGGATAGCAACTCCAACCGATCCAATGAATACACACACAATATTCTACTGCCAATATTTGCTAACAAGGCCCCACTGGACAATGTTGACAATGCAAATCCTACCTCATCACATTACCTCGAGAACAAAATACTCTGCAAAATCTTGGAAATCATTCGGCCTGAGAAAGGAAGGTAGATTAACTGAGCATACAACATCAAGGTGGCGTCTACTAAAAGAAAGAGCAATGATACAAAGCTTACTTTGGGAGTCCAATCTTGTCATCGTATCTTCTACTTTTATAGAACTTAATCAGATGCAACAAACCAGCCCAATCAGTTTCCTACAAGAACAAACAAAATAAATGATGCATCAATTACCAATATCAAGAGAACACTACAACTCTAATTAATCCTTAAGTTACACGTGTTCACAAAAATGTCAGGTATTTTTACAAAAACGATAGAAGGGTAATTTCACCTCAGATGCAGTGCTAGCCAAAGCAAAAGCCGCTTCAATCCGAACCCGCCAGAACGCCTTGACAAGGTAGAAATAGTTTCAATTAATTTTTTTAAACTGATAGATGACATAGCTAAACAGGTCATATATATATAGTAGCAAGAGGGAGTACCTGAGAGTCACAAAGGAGATTGTTTAGAGCATTGACAACTGAGAGAAGTCGAGGAAACAACTCTAGTGCAGCGATTGCTTGTGCTTGAGCAACAACATCCTTATCCTTCTCCAGCTGATTTATCTGATTGTATGTTCACAGTTCTCAAAAAGTTAGCTAAAGACAAAGAAAAAACAATGGAATGACATATAAGCCTGTATTAAAACTTCTCATCTTTATATTTTTCCCTCACCAAAAAATCATTCGGTTGTCAAAAAATACAGACTTCTTTCAGATTTCAAGTACACACCATTAACGATATATTTAGAAACTCAAACTACATAAGCAAATATCTAACTGTACGAAGTCCGAACTAAGTACAGGTGGACAAAAGCGTGATCGAGCAGGTCGGCAACCAGTTCTGGTACCTTGGAATGGATAAAAAATGCAAGGGTTGGGTTGAGCAGAACACTTTCTGTCCAATAGATTACAACACTTACAATAGTTGAATAAAAAACTTGCTTTTTGACTAACAGGAGTTATTGCATTAGAAATACATCTTGGGCAACCTTTGACCACTTCAGCTTTTGGCTAAAAGAAGGATATTTTGTATGGAGGATCAGGTGAGATCAAACATAACCTTAACCAACCAAATCTAACAAATTGGGCAAAACTGCCGACCTTTAAAGGGAATATTAAAGATGATAGGCGATCAGATACGAGAGAACTTACCCACATCTGTACAGGTTGGTTGAAATGAATCTCAGCAAGATACTCCATTTCAGGGTCTGCCCTGAGCCATTGCAGGGGGGAATCAATGCTGTGGATAAATCATCTCATGAGAATAAGAACAAAAAAAGTCAGATGCACCTTAGGTTAACCCACAGAAACACAAAATTACGTACTTGGAACGTGTATCTACAGATGTAATGGTATCTACATTATCATCAGAACCATCATGCTTTGGCCCTCTCTTTGGCTTTTGAAAACGTTTAGAAGCAAGTTTCGAATGGCATTGTATTTCTAGCAGCTGCCATGTCTCTCCCGCCATTGGTAAGACAGGATGGTCATACATTCCATCAAGTTCATGAACCCGTATACTCATCATTCCAGGCCATCCAACATCTGCTTCTCGCTTTACAAAATCAGGTTTAGTACTTGAAACTGTGGAATTCGTATCTGGTGTGGCTGTACATCCACGCAGGGCAGCTAGTTCAACTAGGTTTTTGCGTTTGTTATACGAAAATCCCATCCTTAAAATTACCAAATGTGAAGACAAAAGAACAAATGTAATTAGCATAATATTCTGTAGAGCACAGATAACTATTCATTGAGTTTCGTAACTCGTACTTTAGAACAGGACAACCGCTAGAACCCACCCAACGAGGAAAAAATTCTCTAAGAAATGGGCGCTCAAGATTCCCGACTTCATTAGCCAAGTGGCGAAACTGCATTTCAAAAGTTCAGCTGGAGTAAGTGAAGCATCGATGATAGACATCAGAGATAACAATATGGGTAGGTCAGTGGATTGGGTAACGAGTTAGTGCTGAAACGGGTCATTTTTTAGTACAAATGGACATGGCCGTGTTGGATTGACCAGCGGTCACTATTTTGTCCATTCTGAATGTTTTCATAGATAACGGATGCAGCAAGTATCATAACCAAAACAATGACAGTTAAGAGATTGTATCACTAAAAATACATGTCAGGTGACTTTTAAGAGATTGATAAATAAGTGAACATTATAGCTTCTAGTTAGTCACCTCTTTTGTGCTGAGAGTTCTCAAAGGCCGAATGCTATCTTTAGGAGGTGTGACTAGATTCTTTAAAACCTGATAGTGGAAAAAATATCAACCAGAGAAAACGTAGATAAGTGAACCAAAAAAAACAATTGAAATCGGAAGATTGTCCACATTATTATATTGGGTTGTCCCAAATAAGTGTCCACTTTCATGTTTTAACCAATCGAAAGAGACTTTGGTGGGTAGATATGTTATTTGAATGGTGAAAAGTGTAGTTAGTGGAGAATCCTAAAACTGTGTGCAAAGTCAAAGTGAACACTTTAACTGGGACGGAGTATTTAGGGCACAACTTTTTTTTTTTATTATAATAAAAAGAAAGAAAATATTTTCTTTAACGTAATGAATGCTACAAAATGAAGGTAGCAATCTTTACTTTACAGAATGACTCTGGACCCATTTGCTTTTCCAACATTTGGAGAACTGCAACCTGAAAGAAGGAAGCAGAAGACAAAAGGTAAGAGAACCAACTTTCAAATTGGAAAATCAGAGAGGTATCACATACAATAAATACTTGGCATGAGTGTTGGATGTATGGATAAGCTACATGAGTAGAACACAGTCTTGAATGAACTTGATTTTCTAAGAGGATAACTTTGATTTATTTGTGAATCATACCGGTGAAAAGATGTATATATAGTAACCTTAAGATTACTCAATTTGCGCGATAAAATAAGAAAATTCCATAAAATCATCTTACAGATTTCCAAGACCGAATTTTTCCATAAAACCCAATGCATTGTGTTCCATACAAAGCCTTGGAAGCATCTGATGAGCTCAACGCAGTTGCAGCGCTATCATCTGCTTTGCAAACAGCACAATTCGCCTGCAATCAAGAGACAGAGTAAGGATCAAATTAACACAATAATTACCCATTTGATACCAATATTGAGAAGAAACTTTAGGTGAATAAACATTCAAATATCAAGAGGAAAACCCATACCTTGTAACGCCTATACCGTGCTTCATTGTTTCCAAGAGATTGCTTGATAAAAGAGTCTGTCAAGAACCCAGCAAGTCCATCTAATAGCCACTCTGGAAACAAAACTAAATGAGTATCGCATTTCTTAATGTAAGACTACACGTCCACAATAAAATAAGGAATGTGTTACCATCATTTGGTGCCTCTGCAGTGATATACACTCCAAACCATTGCCTTGCAAGACCATATGCAAGTTTTATTCTTGTATCTATTGTCTGCTCCAATGATGATAAAGTTAAACACGAACTTATAATAAATTATAAATTAATAATCATTAAATTAAGTTATTAGTAGCCGTCAAAAACATACCTGATCAATAATTTTCTCGTCGAAGAGAATTTGCGAACTAAAGATACTCATTGATGCACCCAAGCTCAACGAAGATATCGCCATTTCTGGATCAATAAAAACTTGTGTGTATGACCCAAATGGAAATTCGGTGGAAAGGTAATGTTCAAAATGGCTGTTACAGAAGTAAATTTACAATCACAAAATAGAAGTAGAAAAGGAAAGAATCAAATTCAAGTTAACCTTACATTAGAGATCTAAAAATACTCAAACCTGTATGCACTGTGGAGAAATCCCACTGTGTTTCGAAGCTTTGATAAGTTAGCTGGCAAACATAGGTGTGTTATAAGACTATTATGACGATCAGGAAAGATCTCGAATGGAGCAACAACCAAAGATATCCATTGAGCTGCAACAGGTACACCTATTTTATATACATATGTTTTACGTGGAGGGTCATCATTGGTCAAAACCTGCATGAAGAAAAAAAAACATTGATTATGTGCTTTGAAAAAAGTTTGTTAACATGACATTACCTAATTCATAGTACGCATTGAATATTTTGTGACGTGCACCCAATAGTTACCAGACGCCTATGTTCTGTTTCATTGACTTCGTGCATGATGAACCATTATCAGAAGCCATATTTTTACAAAAGTGGTGATGATGAATGATGCCGCTATATTAAGTTGATCAGAAGATGACTGGATTTTCTCCATGTCTTTGGTCTATGACATTCCAGTATTGCTCTTGATGATTAGACTTAATATATACTACTCAGATTTGTTATAGTAAATCATACTACCAAGTACTTTGATGTTAATTTGGTATAATTTTGAATATTTCAATGATTTTTCTAGATTGTTTCTATATACTAAACATAATATGTATATGCCACACTGAAACTTTGATTTCTTTTGAAATGTTAACCCCGAGAACCTGATTTATAAAAGCATTCTGAAGATGAACTAATATACTAAAATGCTAAAATAACACAATGTAAACATGAAGTAAACCCAGTAACCCACAACTTTTGAAAAGGGAACTCTCACGCTCACTGTGTATATGTGTATATATATATATATATATATATATAGAGAGAGAGAGAGAGAGGTAAGGAGGTCTATCAAACATTTATGCAATATGCTTTATAACTATGTCACAATAAAATCCACAAACACATGAGAAAAATATTATTAGTCAACTATGGTCCATTTTTATTACAACAGGCACATGAAAAAAATCATAATAATTCTTTCTTTACAAGAATCTATAGAGAATTAAATATGCTCATTCATTCAAAACAACAAAAAGTACACCGCATTAGCACCCTACACAAAAGAACAATGTTATCACCGTTTGGTAGGCCTTGAGAGGAATCCCATTAAGCTATTAACTTCTCACCTGATACAACAAGGCTCCAGTGCTAGCAGCAACAAGCTTGTTGGCCACCGTGAACTCCAAGTCAAAACTAAGAAGGAAATGTGCATCATAAGAATTTAGTAAACCAGTATGTGAACAGGTTGAGTAAACTAACAATATTTTCTTACCAGCAACGCTGTGAACTATCATCCATACAAGGGAACCAACAACGAGCACGCCTTATCTGGTTATCCGTGTGCATAACATTTTTTTCAATATGTATGCCTGTTTCTATCTTCTCCACCCAATAGTCAATACGGATCAGTTTTACATTCTGCAGCCAACATAACCTACATGAGAAAAAATTAAAAATGGGAAAACAGAAACAGAATCTAAGATGGTATGAATTGTCTACTAGTTGGAAGAGTGAAGCCAACATTCTTCATAGGTCTTTGAAAACAATTAAACATCGATAATGAATGTCATTGTTGATGTAAGAATACCACGCTATTATTCTCTCAAGTAGCAGATACTGACATTTCAATAAACAAAAAAAAAAAAAAACTAATTTATCTGCATGTTTGCACATGTCTGTGTATATATATAAAACAGGTATGCAACTGTTGGATTCTTAAGCTTTTCAGAACCAGCTGTTACCAACAACCTGGCATTTGAAAACCAGAACTTTAAGTTCATTAAGTTACACCATATGGTAGAATTGTGTTATCATCGATATGTAGTAATCAGTAGTAACTTTTAAAAGGCTGATTACATATTTACATAGCAACCTAAAAAGCAAAAACAAAAACCCAAAGTTACTTCCTAAGGAACAGAACTCAAGCAATATTTGTACACTTTGGTCACAATCCAATCCACATAACATAACGACTTTGAGTAACAACAGTAACCTGCTTGGGTTCAGCTGATGTTTGCGTGCCGTTTTCTTGCACTGTCTGTTCTGGCTGCACCGTCTGTTCTGGCTGCTCCGGTGGTTCAGGCTGTGCTAATGGTTCTAGCTGTTCTGGCGGTTCTGGATGCTCTGGCACTGGTTTGACAACCTCATTAGAGCACATTATCAACAAATTAGGCACTAATTCTCTTTCAAGACATGAAACATAAACTGAACCCGCAGCATCAGCAGCAGAATTAGCTGACGAAACAGAACACCATCTGTCATCACTATCCATTTGCTGGTAGTGAGGGAATATTTCAAACCTTGCTGGCTCTCCATCCACCACTACACTCTCAATCATCAAATTATCAGCATGTAATCCAACTATACCATTATCCGGCACAGCTACTTCAAGCTCAGTATACCTAACCAATCACAAACATAAAAGGTATAAATGACAAAATCAAATTCCACATTACGACATCTCTAAACAAATTTTCCTGTCACAGAAAACTACTTTGCAGCCTGGACCTTAAAAATCCTAACCCTATTTTATGAACTTATATAGTTCTCGTACTAAAAAGGTTCTTAAGTAATGCCTATATACTCTGTGATAACTTAAATTGCAATACGAAGCAAAATTGTGTCGAACTCGTACCACAACAATTTGTCATATAGTTATATATATGTACAGATATGTATTAAACAGATACTAACCCGTAGATTCGACGTTTCTGGAGATCGATTGAGAGGCATAACTTCTGATGTTTGACCACAGCTTCCGAATTATCAGTTTTGTGTTCTTCATTTTTTTGTTTTCTAGGTTTCGCCATTTTTTGTTACATATACTGTGTGTATATACACCTAAAAACACACACAGTAAAAGCGCTTCAAATTTGGGGAAAAAAGAGGGAGAAAGGGGGAGATTTATAGAGGGGAATTTTGGGAAGGAAATGTCTCTCAGTATCAGATCAGTTTGAGTCTGAGCCCTAGTTTTGATGATTCAATCGTGTCCGTTCATCTATTGGTACGTATGATCGGACGGTTAAGAAGGGATTTTGATGTGAAGATGGATTTGTTTTGATGGATGGATTGTGAGCACGCGCACAATGGATCACAAGTCACAACATATCACGCGAGCAAAAAGTACGGGTGTTACGCGTTACGGTCCGATCCGAACGGTTTTTAACAAAATTATAAACCGGATCGGTTTTTAACAGTTTGATAAATTACAAACTGGACCGGACCGACTATATGATGTTAATCGGACCGGACCCAACCGATAAAATCGGTTCGGTTCGGTTAGGCCAGTTTTATAGTTTTTATTATATTATATTATTAAACGATCTGGTCCGGTTTAACGGGCCGGTAACCATCAAAAATCGTAGACTGGACCGGGAATATCCGGTTTTGTATTTTTTAAACCGTGGACCGGACCACTATAAAGTATAAACCAAATCGGACTGGACCGGTTAAATTGTGACGGTCGGCTGATTTTCACGATATTTTCGATTTCATGAACACCCCTAAAAAGCACCATCCATGTACATAAAATAGATAAATGTTGCACTTGATTAATTACGTTATTGTTTTTTTTCTATTTTCATTATTTTTATAACATAAATCTATCTACTTTTTATAAGTGATTAAAAGTTGTTTCAAAATAAATGTTATTTTATATGTTGGAAGAATGTGTTTTTCTTTCTTAATCAAGTTAAAATCGATTGGTCCATATTTTAGAGAGAAATTGTGTTTTATACCGTTTATGTAGCATAATAATGCTACTCATATAAAAAGAAGTGAAGTTATGCCCTTCGTTACGTTGGTGCCAACCCCTTTTGGGAGGAAATAATGTGTACCACCGTACCAAGTTCCAACCCTCAAGTTCCATGGTTACTCATGTCTAAGAATGAAGAGATTGGTAATATTCCAACCCTCGAGTTCCATAGTTACTCACGCCTAAGAGTGAAAGGAGTGGTAATATGTGTCACAAAATGGTTCTCTACCATTTTGAATGTGATCACTCCCCTTTCAATATGGTTCACAAAAAAATTTGAGTCAAGTGGTTAGAATAATATTGAGAAAAGTGGGCCACATTCAATAATTAATTATTTCCACATTCAATAATATTGAGAAAAGTGGGTCACATTCAATAATTAATTATTTTCACATTCAATAATATTGAGGGAGTGGTAATATGTGTTTTAATTAAATATGAATAATTAATATTATGTGGGCCTAATTTAACTATGGAAAATACATTTAAAAATAGTATCAGTATGATTTTCAATGTGAAAATGATGTGACGATGAGCTGACAATGTATGGTTGAATGATCACTCTATGGTTGAATGATCGCTCTCTTTGCTCTAAGCGAAGTCCTAACAATGAGCTAAAAAAAACATGTACACAACAATGAAAAAAAAAAAAAAAAGAAGGAAATATACCGGCCCATTTATAATTGGATCATTCAACTATGGGCTATACACATGCATTTAATGGACTTTGGAATACAACTGGTGCTCTTTGATCCACCAAAAAATGCCAAGATAGTAGGGGGTTTTTTTGTTTACAAGTATAATATTTGCCATTTAATGCCAACTAGTATCGAGTCCATGTAATACTTCCATTTCATGTGGGGTTGACGAGTTCAAAAATAGCTGTCACCATATTTTAATCAGTATTTGGTCACTTCTACAGAAATCAATACCAAATCATTTAGTCTTGTAACTTCCATGTGGTCACCCACTTGTGAGTTGTGGGTGGTTGATGGTGCAAATATACGGGAAAAGAGGTGCACTTTAGCCCGACAAAGAGGTTAAGGTGGTCTCTAAAGTTTTACATGTTTCCATACACGTTGGAGTAGCCCGGGGTTTATGGACTCTTTACCAACTCCTGTTTTTTTGCAACTTATAAGGAGTACTATTTCAACCATAAATAACAATTAACGACCCATTTAACATTTATATGTGTCCCATTAAAAAAAATGGAACAACAAACTTACACACATTTTACATTACCCTTTTTAATGCAGTATTATCATAAGTTAAACTTGAACTCGAAATCAACTTATTGAACATACATTTTACATACGGTTAGACCAAAGGTCCGATAAATGTTACACATTGATTTCTTTGTTGCTAAGGTTGTGAACGTGTATCATTAGATATTCAATTTTGGGTCCGGTTTCAAGTGTTTTGAACCAAATTAAACCCAAATGTATAGTATTGATCAACATTGGTGTAAGTTGGTTTTGCTTAATAAGACTAATTATCTAACTACCAATTTATGTAAAATAACCATTTTAAACCTTCCTACTTCTTACCCTATGACCCATCATATTTTATCTTCATATAAATATCAAACCATAAGTTATGTATATTCATTACAATTCCATTTAATATAGTAAAATTTAATTATTTTCTTATAAGATTCAAAATTCGAACTTAAGAAGTTAGAAGTCAAGGTTTGACAAAATAGATTGCTTATAAGCAAAGCGAAGACACATTGGAAGAATGGTCGGCACACACATTTGTAACATAATTTAGTTTGCTATATATAAAAATTAAATTAAATAACACACACACACAAACCAAAAAAAAAAAAGATATCCAAAAATGAATAATTAATTAAATAATAATAATAATAATAGTTACAACCTGAAATCCCTTTTCGAACTTATATTCAACACACATTCATGCACATTTTCTCTTTATAAAACAAAGAGTTGTATCATAATCTCACCTTTTGCACTCACTCAACTTTCACCTTCCATAATACTTTCCCTCATGCTTTCTCATCAAATCTTCCCCTTTAGCCACCCGCTATGATAGTCGACGTTCCCCGCTTATCGGCAACACTCCTTATCGCTATCTCCCTACTCTTATGGTTCACCTCCATTTATAACCAACCAAAACAAGCAATAATCGATAAATTTGACATCCAACAAAAACAAGATTCCCTTTTGTATCATTTGGCTCGAAGAACATTACATGACTATAAAGCATTAGCACCACCAGTAAAATTCAACTTTTCATTATATGTTTCCAGACGACACAATCACCGGAAATTTGGTCATGGTCCTTTTGTAGCATTGTCTGAGATTGACCCACAATATGACGTCGAGATGCACCTTGTCCCAACTGGTCCAAACCCGTTGCACCACTGAGGTTTTAACGAAGATTTTCAGTTCTTGTACCTTTTTCTACTGTCATTACTTGATGATAGTCAGGAAGTTTAATATAAATTATACAACATTATGATTTCATTGCATCATTTTCTTAAAATGTTTTATTGTTAACTCAGCTAAAATTTATACTTTTTTTGTTGTTGTTAGAATACGAGCATGTCCATAAACATATATAATACGTTTCACTTTTATTAATTTAATGGTAATTTTTTTAGTTGATTTTATCAGTAGTAATATTAATCATTTAGTTGACATCGTATCTATCACGGCTACCTGAGAGAGCGACAGGATGGATTCCGGAGGAGCAGTGCTCACAAAGAGATTGGGGAAAAAGTTCTTGGCGTCGTCAGTCGTTCACATTTTAAGCTTTACTTTTTTGTCTTTTATCCATTTTACTTTTATTTTTTGGTCCTCAATTCACATTTTAAGCTCCATCTCTCGGCTCCAAATATAAGCACCACTGCAACCTCGAGTATAAGCTTCCAACCTCGAGTATAAGCTTCCAGCTCGAGCTACTAGCTACTTCCGTCAAACAATCTCTTTGTATCCTAGTTTACGTTTGTGGCAATTTCATTAATATAATTAACAACTATGATATTAAAACAATATTGGGTTCATTATTTAAGGATATTAACTTGTGTCAAACAACTTTTATGAAGTGTGCGGGACCAAATTGTTACATTTTATCGAGATAGATGATGTGATGCTATTGTCTTATTGCTTAAAAACACTTGGATTTGGCTAATTCTCACGAAGTCTTGTAATTAACTATGTTCAAACGTACTGTAGAGTGTGTACAAGCTATATGTGATTCCTTCTAAAGCTAGGGTGGGGGCATCGAGGCTCAGCTGCCCCACAAAAAATTTCAAATTAAGTGAAAAAAGCTAACGTATTAATGACATTTTAAAATTTTTGCTTCAAAAAAACTATAAATGAAATAAAATAAAAAAATTTCACCCCCTCTATATGAATTTCCTGACATATATGAATTTCCTGACATCGCCTTGAATCTAAGTATGCACATTTGATTTGAAAGATCACCAGAAAACTTGTATTCTCTATTCATCTAAACCATTTAGATTTGGCTAATTTTCATAAAGCTTCTAAACTATGTACAAATGTTGCGTTTTATCAAGAAATTAAACCACGTAAATCGGTTCAACCGAGTATTAGCATTATATTTTATATTTTTTTTATTATTTAATATTATATTAATAGAAAAGTTGATAGTTTTTACTTCGTAGTATCATGGTTTATTTTCGATGTAATTTACTAATTTTTAAGGATTTGCCATTTCATTTTGCATTGTGTTTTATTGTTTTTTCCCTTCAAAAGGTCGGGGAAATTCAGCTTTTGGCCCAAACTATAGACCATTTGAACTAGGCAATATTTGAATTGTTTGACAGGCCCAAGAAGCCCAATAGTTTTAGTTGGGTCTGCTCCCGAATTTTGTACGAAAAGAAAATAGGAGAATAAAATACTGGGTGAGGTTTAAATGAAAACCGAAATTTTTGTAATAATGGATGAACCAATAGGAATGTGTCACGTGTCACAAAATTCACTTTTCCTCACGTTTGTAAAAATTAAATATCTCAAGAATAGCTCATTGAAAAATTATAAAAATTGCACCATAAAAATCAGCATTTTGTTCTTTTCGATTAGACATCTCACATGATATACTTTCGACGAACTTTCTTTTTTTTATAATTGTATAATATTAGTAACACATGTGGTACCCGCTGGTATCACATGTGGTACCCGCTGGTATCACATGTGTTACCCGACGGTATCACATGTGTTACCCACTGATATCACATGTGTTACCTACTGTTATCACATGTCTTACATGCTGTTATCACATGTATTACCTGCTGTTATCACATGTGTTACCTGCTGTTATCACATGTGTTACCTGCCCAATGAAAACGAAAAAAAAAATTGTCGAAAGTGTACTTTGTGAGATCTCTAATCGAAGAAAGAGAAAATGCTGATTTTTATGGTGCAATTTTTATTATTTTTTGACTTACCGTTTGAGAGATATTCAATTTTAAAAACGTTGGGGAAAGTGGATTTTTGTGACACGTGACACGTTCTTATTGGTTCCTCCATTATCACAAAAAGTTGTTGTACTCATTTGAACCTCACTCATAAAATATAAGATGATGGAAAAGAAAAGAAAATGAAGAAAACTTTTCGTTCTCAGGTTGGAAGAAAAGAAGAGAAATTTTACGTGTTTGTGTTTTCGAGTTGGAGAGAAATATAAGAAATTAACATTTCATAACTAGTTAAACCTTCCTTCAATCCATTTCTTTCTAATATCGGAGAAAGTTCGGAGAGAAAAGAATGTCCAATATTTTTCTCACTTTTCTTATCTTCTCTCTATGAGAAACACAATGTTCTTCTTTCCAATTCTTTTTCCTTCTCTCGAAAAATTAACTCGGAAGTCAAAATTAGTCATAGTCAGAAACTTAAATGTGAAACATACAACTTCTGACTTCATTGCTAATATTCGTACATATTATGCTTTGAAGTTAAATTATTGACTAAAAACACATAGTAAGTTGTAGGGCCCTAAGTTGTAATTTGTACAAAATTAATTAATGCGTTAAGTGAATTACAAATTACAAGTTATTATTATCTTATCATAATCGTTATCGTTATTATTATTATTATTATTATTATTATTATTATTATTATAGATAATAGATAATAATATAATAGAAAACAAATAAAGTAAAAAGTGAAGGAAAAGTGGGACAACTATATTCATTCGATTTGGGGGATGAGGATTGAAACGGTTGCAAATAAGTTGACCTAATCTATCCAAAACTAGTTGACGCCATTGTCAAATGTCAACTACCTTTGGAGCTACTTTTCAATTATTCATTAGTTATTATTCTTTATTTTTGTAAGAACAGGAAGAATTATAGAATTTAACCTTTGGAGCTACTTTTCAAGGAAAATTGGTAGGTTTATTTTTGTTATAAGTAATAGTTTCTAGTATAAAAAGATATGATATATGACAAATTAAGGCAATTTTTTAAGTATAGATGTACATAAAATGTATGTTACGATGATGACCAATTATTTTTATATCGATTCATAAAAAAGTAGTGAAAACTTAGGTCGTGCCTTTTCATATAATTCTATAGAATTAAGTGAAAGTAGACCATTGCGACTTTAGCCCACTAGTATTATTTCTACAGTGTTAATGTCCTTGTGAGTTGAAAGAGAGGACTTTTGAAAAACATGTCAGAGGTTCAATTCACACTCTTCGCGATTTCACATAAAACAACTGAACATCGTCTGAAGTGTAGTCCTTGGAAAAAGGTCGCATCGGATCGAAAAGTTGTCCGTCGTAACAAATAGATTAAATTACACTCATCAAATTCATTGACCTAAAGGAATTTAATTTCTTGAAATTCTAATTATATTAATGAATTACAATCTCATCGAAGACCTATGCGAATCAAAAGTAACATTAATAAATCTTCTCTTCTAAAAACTTGAACAATCGGCCAAAATTCCCTATATTAAACTAGAATTTTGTTCGACACTTAAATCTCGAATCTTATCAGATTCAAAAAATTTTAATATTCAGCTGTGAGTAAACATTAATCGTTACTCATCTAGACAAACTTGAAACTTAATATCACCCAAACTTATAAAACTATACAAATATTAGATCACAACTAATATATGAGACTAGATAATTACTGAATATAAAAGTTGTTAAATATTAATAAATCTAACATTTTTAATTTATTATATTATATTACTTATTACCATTATTAGGGGTGTATATAAAAGGTTCGAAATCGCCAGAACCGATAAGCGACCGGGATCGGACCAAAATCAATTCAACCAGAAGCACAACGGTCCGGTTTCAGTTCTATCTTTCAGCCTTAATGATTCGCAGTCCAATTCGATTTTAAAACTGGTAAAAATGGTTTGGACCGTTAGAAACGACTCAATCGGGATAAATACATATAGAATTGAAATGCGTATGTTCTAATATTGTTAGAGGTTGAATTATACTATTAGATTTATTAAAATTGTTATTTTAATTATAAATTATAAGTATCTATATGTTTCTCAAATTTTATCTTTTATGATGTTGATTGTTGAACATTTATAATTTTTTATACATTTATTGTTTTGTTTGAAGAAAATTAGATATATATCTTACGATTGAATTGCATAAACGTTTTAGTTTTTTTTTTATTAGACGATTTTAAGTTTTATATTTAATTTGATAACTACATGCTTTTAGACATATTCCATATAACATAAATGAATGTATACTATTCGGTTTCCGATTTTGAACCGAAATCGCAAAAATCGAACCAGTACCAAATTGGATCATAACCGAATTGCATGGTGCGGTTCATGATCCTTAATTTTCATCTATTGATTCGCAATCTAGTTAAATTCTAGTCCAATTTTGATGCGATTCTTGGACCACGTACATCTGACTATTATTATAAGTTATGCCATTATTGGAATATTCACAATTAATGGATAGATACTATTTATTAATTTACTATATTATAATAATCACTAAATAACCATTTTTGTGTATTAATTGGAAAGTAATTACACCGAATTCTCACACCATTATATTCTAATGAAAATGAAAATTATTATAACGACACACACATTAATCTTTAATTACATCATTAATTTTTATGCGCCTAATTTTTATCATTATATATATTGGCGCAATATACATACTGAAAATCTACATACATAAGCACAAATAATTATTTCCATTTTAACGCCCTCTTTTATGATATGATATTAACAAACTCCAGAAATTTTATGGAGTATTTATCATAAATAATCTTATACAAATTTACTCACGCATCATCTACATTTATTATTTATTATTTATTAATATATATGTGTCTTTACAAATAAGTACAATTTAGGCGTTTTATACATAACCCATTTTATGTAAACAGACTTTAAAGCTAAATATTAAATTATTAGTATAATATAATATAATGTAATAGATATAATAAATTAATCGTCATAATCATAAAAAATCGAATAAAGTAAAAATAGTTAATAATAATAATATAATAATAGAAGAATGTCAAAATAAGAACAATTTTTATGGTGGAAACGTTAAGAATGCACATTTTTATTTTGAGTTTTAAGATTTATTAATCCTTTAATAAAAAAATTATACAAAAATTATTGGAATTTTATGCTCTTTGATTTGAGATAGTATTAAAATAAAAATGTGATATACATTATAAAAAATTCAGTGTGTATCACAGTATTACACATAAACGTAGTTGTATATCATATATATATGTGTGAGGTTCAAATGAGAATTAATTTTTTGTGAGAATAGAAGAACTAATAGGAATGCGTCACGTGTCACAAAACCCACATCACTACGTTTTTAAAAATTAAATATCTTAAGAATGGCTCATTGAAAAATTATAAAAATTGCACCATGAAAATCATCATTTTTTTCTCTTCGATTAGACATCTCACATGATATACTTTCGACGATTTTTTTTTATTATTGTATAATATTAGTAACACATGTGGTACTCGTTGGTATCACATGTGTTACCTGTTGGTAACACATATGTTATTCGTTGGTAATACATGTGTTACTCGTTTACAAAACCCAATGAAAAAGAAAAAAAATTGTCGAAAGTATATTTTGTAAGATCTCTAATTAAAGAGAGAGAAAATGATGATTTTTACGGTGCAATTTTTATAATTTTTCAATAATGTAATAAACTATAGTCGGTCAAACCCCTGTTACATTCTCTCACTTATATATACCACACATCTTCATTACTCACTTTACAATTACAATTACAATTACAAATCACTCCTTACTTCAATTCCAACATGAAAACCATAACTTTACGTCACTCTTCCGGCGATGACTCCACCGGCGGCAAGACCAAACGTATCGCCACCGGCGTTATCCAATCAATCACAACTCTATGGTTTCTTTGCGCCAAACAAGCTGTCATAGCTTCAAGAAAACTAAAAGATAACTCAAAAATCTCACCTGACTCGCCCATGATTCAAAAACCCAAAAAGCTGATTGCTAACTTAAGCAATAAGGCGATCAAAATGGGTAACCGGAAAAAGAAGGCCGGAAATTTGAAAGATGACGGCGGTGGTGAATTTGGAGATGATGGATTATGGAAAAGGGAGATTTTGATGGGAGATAAATGTCAACCGTTGGATTTTTCCGGTGTGATTTATTACGATAGAGATGGAAAGCGTACGGAAGAGTTTCCGATGCGGTCGCCACGAGCTAGCCCGTTTCCTAGTTACGTGGCGAAGTTTGATTGGGTCCCACCTCATGGACGGTGATTTTCTGAATCACTGTTTTGTGACGATTCATAAAATTCTCACTCTAGTAGTATGGTTTTGGATGTTGTTATATGGAATTTAAATTGTAATTGCATTTTTTGTTTGTTATATGTTAGTGTTTTTTTTTTCGGATTTATAATCTATTTGTTGGTATTTCAACGATTATAAGTAGTCGAAATTAGAAAAGTTAGCTAGTCGCTAGATTTTTTAAATACCTTTTTTGGTAATAAATATGTGCTTGCTTTCTAGCAATCTAAATCCAAGTTTATGCGAGCTTACATTAGTAAGGTTGTCTTTCAGTCTGATTTTAAGGTTGTCTTTCAGTCTGATTTTAAGTTCGATATTTGTCCGACTTACCTATGAAACTCGATTTGATTCAAATAAACACGAGTTGAACTAAGAAACTGATAATGATTAAGAGTTTTCCAAAAATGGAAGTAATGTTTAATCAAAGTATAACATATTTGTTAGGAAGAATGGACCAAAAAATATGGTTTCTAGAATAATCAAAAAGTCGTAGGTAATAAAAGTGGAAGTCAAATAAAACTATGAGAAGATTATGTGTGGCCACAGGAATACTCCGAGTAGGACATGACTCGTTCAAATCCAAACCAAAAGACGAAGCATTTTCAAAAAGTATATTATATATAAATAAATAAATAAATGTGAGTAATAATATATAAGTTAACAAATATGGTTTTCAGTTAGTCAAATGTATAGTATAAAAATACCTCCAAAGTAATTAACAACTGGGAAAAAAGTTTTAGCAATTTTGAATTGATAATTATTTTTTCCGTCTCAATTTTTGTTGTCCATTTTTTTATTTTGATATGTGCCAAAATAATTATGTACTTCTAAAGTTAACCAATCAAAAGGCTTCAAAATAGTAAGATGAAATTTTATTGGTGGTCAACAATAATAAATACACTTTTTTAAAATGGTGTTTATTTTGTCTAGTGACATTAATTTTGAAACGAAGGGAGCTAGTATTAATTTCTTAAAAGTTGAAAACACAATAAAGATGCGTAACTTTGATATTTTATTACACCACGTTTAGTTTAATAAATAAACATTTATAAACATGAAAAAATTACACAAATTGTCCTTTAAGTTTACCTTAAATTTCACCGATAGTCTTTTATAAAATTTAATTACACCAATGATCATTTATTTTGAAACAGTGGCTACCAATGTCGTGACGAGATAAGATGAATGGGTGACGGAGGATCCCCGGTGGTTTGTAATTATGAGAAGAGAACCGAATTTTGATGATGAATTTGCTAAGTGATACATGGAAGATGGAAATAATGTTCTTTATAGTTAATAATATATATATATATATACATATTTTAGATTTTATATTTTATATTTTACTCAAAAAATTAAAAGAATAAAAAATGTTAGTCTAAAGGACTGTTAGCGTAACAAGTTTTAAAAGAAATGATAATTTTTGTAATTAAATTTTGTAAAGAACTACCAGTGAAATTTAAAGTAAACTTAAAGGACAATCTGTGTAATTTTCTCTATAAACATTTATATGTACTTGGATTGGATGTGAGATATATTTTTTTTATATTTAAAGCCCTTATAAAGCATTTGCATTATAGACTTAAAACTTAGTCTTTGTCCAATCGAAAATGTTTATTCTACCCTTCATTAATGATATGATATCTCTAGAAAATTTATTACTCAATTAATGTAAAATGGAAAGTATATATAATATTTCTACACAAAGTATTTACTTTACCCATTAATTATAAGTCAAACATATTTATGTTAATTGTTAATTAGACAACTCGATAGTGATCAAGAAAAAAAATATTTTAATAAATTAAATTAACTATTAATAATATGCGATAAATAAAATGAATGTGATAGCTAAAACAAATAAATTAAACTCTATTTAGATGTTATAGTTTAGTAATTAAAATTTTAAATTCTTTATCTTGAAAATATGAATTAAAAATTGTTAATGTGTTGCTTCTCCTCCATCATAATCGAACACCCTGTACCGACCTATAGGATCATCATCTATTTATCGAGATAGCTTTCAAAAGATTATCATATCCTGCTGAATTATGGGAGTATTATTCTAGTGTGTGTGTGTATATACATACATATTATATATATATATATATATATATATATATATATATATATATATATATATATATCTAAATCTAAATATTAATAAAAGAAAACTTTGATATATTCAATTTTGCTTAAAATCAAGGTTTATTGACCAATCAAATGCTTTAATTTCATCACACTTTCAATTAACCAATCAAATGCATTTATTTATCTAAAATTTCTCTTTTTAAATAAATAAATACTTTATATATAATATAAATAAACGAGTTATCCCTTTCATATCTATTTAAATAAAATAAATAAATAAATATATTTTTCGAGAAGTTGAATTACCAAACATCGAGGAGATAACGACATTGTTTCGAAGATTCCTATTAAATAACTTTTAATTTATTAAATTAATTAATCAATTAACATAATACCATCATAATAATAATAATCTCTCATTAGATAGAATATACTCACACTAATACAACGAAAAGTCGCATTTAACAATCTGTGGGTATATACGAGTTTGTGAAAAATACTTTTATTCGATATGCGTATGTATTCACAGGTTTTAAAAATACTTTTATTCGATATCCGTATGTATTCACATGCTTAACATTCAAATAAACGAAAGATAGTTTTATGCGAAATCAATGTGTATTCACGGGTTTAACATTCAAATAAATGAAAGATAATTTTATGTGAAATGCACATTTTAATTTAATTATCATAATCGTATATTTATATATCTATCCCAAGAACCATTAAAATACACAGTTTAATACTTAACATTATTAATGCTTAAGTAACTAATGGCTACATATTAACTTACCTATATTTAAAGTACAAAAGCCTATTAGAAAGCTTGTGTAATCGCGTGTTTATAACCTAGTATATATAATATAAGACAAAGTCTAGAAACCCTTGAAACAAAAACTAATTCGAAGGCCTTTGGACCAATTTTGAAGCCTATAACTTAGGAATTCCGACAACCTTAAAGCCACACAAGATTGTGCTTATATTATTGATTCTATTCAACTAGATTATTTAACAAGAAGACGCGGGTCATTGAGGTCAGTTAGATTGTTAACATATAGTTATTCCCCAACCTTATAAACCATAACATAAAACAGGCCACCTAATATCTATGAGATGACTCGATTCTAGCTAAGTACTTGATCCTTTGATTCAAGTAACATGCGCGTTTCATTATGTGGACGTACGTACGACTATGTAATTAATTTAGAATCAACTTTTATTTGCGTACTTTTTAATTTAATGTCTACACTTACTCAATTACTTATAATGAAAGACATCATTTGAGGGTAGTTGCAAACAATAATTTTACGCAATTTATAATAAACTCTTTGACTTGTTGAATGTCATTTTATAGATGCATGTTTAAGTATTTTGATGATAAAGCTTGTGATTTACAAAAATCTTAAAATCATTATGAAAGTAAAGTCCACGAAAATAAAACAGAAATGACTAAAAATGGTCAATATTCTACCATTTGACTGCAAAGTCAAAATTTTCAGAAATTAATAGCAATGTTTAACTAAAAGATCGACAAGGTGTTTGAGAATGTAAAATTCACACGTTAAGAAGTGGAAAGGGACACGCACATGATTAATTAGTTAGTTGTATTGTATCGAACGAAATTCTCATCTCTTATAAACACAAGTTAAAAGAAAATGAAACATGTATAAACCCTAATGTCTTACGGGACTCATATAACCTATAGAAATTGTAACAACCGTTCCACATTGGTATGAGATAAAAATTTGAGTTCCTTATAAGTCTAAAGTAGTGGACACCTAGTATCCTTCTACCATGGTTTTTAGTTGAACCCGAAGGATACCCCAGTAGTCCATTGCTTTCGACTTTGAAATGTTTCGTATAGGTCTAAAAATATAAGTTTTTATATGTGCCTACATAATTAAGTGTCGTGATTATCTACTAAATATAACGTAATGCTATGTAATTTCTTATAGACAAATATTTATTTAATTCAGTTATTTGACCTCAATTATTTTGGTTAAAAAAATAAAACAGGGTAACGGGTCAAGTTAACGTTCGAGGAGACCCAAGGGATGTAAAGATTGGTAGTAAACGTCTGAAACACACCATCGAGTCTCAGAACCTGAATTAATCTTTGCAAGAGTCAGAGTCACAGGCATACGATTCAAAAATTCCTTGTTGAAATTAAAAATAAATATGATTTTATATTCAAAAGAGATTTATTTATTGAATATGTTAATAGTATTAGTATATGTGCAAGTATATATGTTGGCTAATTACATCATCCATCAAATACTGTTGACCCAAATCAAGTTACCTAATATGTCTGAGTTTGAGCACAAAATATTGTTCGATTTAATTTAAATATAATATAATAAATGGCAAATTATGATAAACACGCCAACATTGTAATATTGAATTCTTAATTAACAAATTTAGTGATAGGTTACACCGTTACTTATATGTTTAAATTACATCGTTACTATATGTTTAAATTGTGAATATTTAATGTATCTTGATCTTGTGTGTTAGATTACACCGTTACTAAATGTTTGGCAAAACTAGTTACTAGTTGATTGTATGAAATTGCAAGTTTATAGTTGAAACTTATTTTTGAAGCGGGAATTAAGCTGGAATTAACTTTTTACTTTTATTTTTGTAAGTATTTGATAAAGTAGTTGCAGCTGAAAACTTATGGCACAAAGAGGAAGGGTAAAATGTCATCGTTCAAGCACTTGAAAACTCGATCATAAGCTTTAATAAACTTGTTTGACAAAGAAACATAGATGAGATTATATAAACGAATGAACTTAAGGATTTGCATGACGATATTAATTAACTAGTTAAAAAATTTTTCAAAGGTTTGGGAGTCAAATATTCAACAGTACAAGTGACCCCTCATGCAAAAAAGACCTCAAAGTTGCATGAAGCAGCCATGGAAAGCTATATAGTCAACGCTTGCGTTTTCTCATTTTCTGTATTTAATTGACTAGTGTCTCTCATTTTTTATTTTTATTTTTATTTTTGTTATTAATATTAATATTAATTAAATTAAATTAACTGATGTTGTTTTACTCCTACAATTTACGGATGTGAAGTGGAGTAACTTTTTTGACATATGTGATATCTTTAAGAACGTTCTGTTTAATTACTTAATTTACAATTTTACAATATAAATTAAATTACATATATCTAATAATAATGGATTAATAATATTTGATTATCTTTATCTATATCTAGAATTAAGGGTCTAGTTAGTAAAGATCAGTGAATATAATACCTGTCGGAATCGGATAGATTAAAAACCACAAAATTCGATCTTCCAACAGTTTTTACATAATATTATAAAATTATAAATCAGTGTTTGCAAATGAGTCTTAATGATTTATATATGTTTCGACAAGGTTTACATCGACTTGATGACTTCAATTAAGTTAAAAGAAAACTGTGTCACGTCATCTGGCACGTTATATATCTTCCAAGTACATCATCATGATATATGTCACCTCGATAAGTTGATAGAAAGTAAGATACCATATTAAGTTTTGAAAAGTTTAATTCTTAATCTTTTTTAGTTCCATACATGAAATATAAAAGTTAGATGAATTATTATAAATTTATAATACAATTACAATGAACTATTCAAAAATCATAACGGTGCATTGATTTAAGATCGCGTGCAAATTTTCAATGCAAGTAAACAAAAGACAAGTCCATGAGCCCAGTTGTTAAAATTGGGCTGGAAAGACTCAAGTATTTAGGCTACCAGATAATTGGGCTTTCAATCATATTGTGAAATTAGTACAAGTTATAAAGCATAAAATTAGTTTCAAGTCTTGTAATAACTTTGTTATGCACCAAAACGCAATTATTATATAGATTAATAGAATTATATACCATTATGTGATAGACAACTTATAATAAGAACTTAAAAGGAGTTTAAACTTTTAAATTTTGTAGATCAACAAGTTCTGTTCGACAAACAAAAATAAATAAAACGTGTTGAAAATTAAGTTCTTTCGGTTAGTTTTTTAGAAGCAAGGTCCAATTCTAAGTTACAGTTCTAGTTAGTTGTTAGACGAACAAATCTTTTTTCACATAAATCGTCAAAAAAAGAAACACCCATGTATATGTATATATCGATATCGATACGGATATATACGAGGAAAAGAAACAGAATTTGTATTTGTATATTTAATTAAACTATGGCATAAAAGTTTATTCTTGACAATTTACGTCCATGTCGGTCATAAACAACCATTTATCATGACGGAGATAACATAGTTTACCTGTGTCATTATTAAATATTTGAATTTAGTACAAGTTACAACTACTCCATTGAGGTCTTATTTAGACTGCTCCCATCATGGTACATGTTACGTCAGTTTTCGTCGGTTAAAATCGATGGAATCGACACCGATAACACCGGTCGGTCGATTCGATCCGTCGGATAACCGACAGCCCGTCAGTTTGTTTAGTGTGGGTACCGCGCGAGTTTAATTGTGTTTTTTAGCCATTGAGATTAAAAAATACCAACGGTAAAAATGCCATTTTTTTAATGTTTTTTAGAAACACTCCTCAATAGTCTATAAATATACACTTCGTGTCAAGAAAGAGTTAGAAACTCAATTGCATATGGATAAGGAATTACACGATCGAGAGGTTTATCAACAACTTCGCGATGCTCTAATTGAACACATTTCGCAACTCCCATCAAATTTTCGTAGTCTTTAATTAGTGTAATAGTTTTTCCCCCAATAAATGTACTGTTTTTTTTATTTAATTATTGTAATGTTTTATTTAATTAATTAATTGTATTGTTTTTATTTTAATGAAATGTGTTTTATTTTAATTATTGTGTTTTAGATATTTAATTAATTAGTCATTGGGTCCCTAAGAAAATAAACTGACGAAGCACTGATGATAGGAGTTTGTCAGTTTCTATCAGTTTTGTGAAAAAACTTATGTGACAATGACGCGGTCCGTCAGTTATTGTCACTATTGGGAATGGTTTCAGATGGATACACATTTTAGTTCAAAAAAGCCTCCATTTCAATTAAATTTTAATAAGTGTAAACTACATTTCTCGTACATGTGAGTGATCTCTCAGTCAGGTTTTAACAAAATTTTAAGACTTTTTTAGCCTTTAAGACCTTTTTAGCCTTTCAGAGAGTAAGAGCGAAATGAAAATTCTGATAAGAGTTTAAACCCGTCAAAAACCGAACCCAAAAACTAAAAGTTAAACGGATAACTTACCACATGAACGGATTATATAATTTACTCTTTTAATAATTTTAGTATTATTAAAAAGTTAATGAAATCAAGAGACTAAACTCGCTAAAATTCGGACCCAAAAACCGAACGCGCTAAAATTCGGACCCAAAAACCGAACGGATAACATAACTCAAAAATCGAAAGTTAAACGGATAAGATACAACATGAACGGATAATGTAACTTGCTCTTTTAATAATTTTAGTATTATTAACAAATTAATTTGCATTTCAAAAACTAATACTCCGTATTACTCATTTTTCACCAGGATGCCACTATCTTTCTAAAGGAAAAAGTACAACACTTCATTTCAAATTACAACCATCACTACAAGATGTACAAGTCATTATAACATATGATACCATAATTTGATTGTTTCAAACACTAAACAAACATTTTTTACATTTACATTATAAAAAAAAGAGATTAAAACAACACATGTTTTAGAACAACACAAACAAAACCCGGTCCACCGGTCACCATACATCTTTATCACCGGTTCACCATACATCTTTCTCACCGGTTCAAGCACCAGGAGCCGCATCTTTCACCTTACTCTGAAAATACCCACCGTATTCCCACGCATAATCCTTCACATGGCTGGCGGTATCCGCAATCCGGCTTCTCGCATAATCAACCCGGTCCGACCCGACTGGATGCAACCCTTTAAAATACTTATACAACCACGAAACCGCCGCCGCAGCAGCCAACCCGGACCCACAAACCGATACAAAACCGGCTACAAGCACAAACAAAAGCGTACCAATCGGAACCCAAATGGGGCTCGTGAGAATAACGATAGGTGCGAAAAATATGAACCCGACGACGGCGACGGTGATTGTGACGCCGGTGAGAAGGAGTAAGATTGCACCTGAGATTACAAGTGTCATGATGCCCATGAGTTGGGTTGAGTTTAGGGAGTGGTGACGGAGGTTACGCATGAACGGAGATCTTTCATCGGAGGGACGGTGGGTGTGGCCGGCGACGATGTTCCGGTCGGCCATCGGTGATCAGGGTTTTGATTAAAGTTTGGATTGTTGTTTAGATGGGCGGAAAAAAATAGAGAGATCGATATGAGAAAGAGGGAAATGGGGACACGTAATTAGATGATCAAATGACATGCAAGATGTTGATATAACACGTGGGGTGATATCATATTAGCTTATTATAAAGGCTTTAAAAAGTTTGTATTATAGATTATCTTTATTTTATTTTTTTATTTTTTTATTTTTAATTATTGAGGTATTATATATTTTGACATACGATACAAAGTGATTGAGAAGATACTATATATTAAATGTATTAGTTGGTAGTGTATTTGGTATAAACGCACTAAAAGACAATTTTTGGTTTATAAAATAAGTTTTGTTTGATAAAATGTTTAAAAAAAAATCATTTTCTATTGTATTTGTAAAAAGGCCCAAATTTTTTGAATGGGCCCTGACGATTTATGGAAGCAGGGGAGTTAGTTAATTTGAAGCCCATTCATATCACTCGGTTTAGTTTAACGGTTTAATTGATTATTATTTTTTTCTTTTGAAGAGCTAAGATAATTTTTGATATTCCAGTTTTGCAATTTATCAGTCTGCTGTCATCCAAAATTTCTGCTATTGATGAAGGTATCGTTGTGTTGACAGCCGACCAATGGTCAAACCTTGCGCCACAAAGGGAGTACAAATTTACATTTTAACAAAACATGATCCATGTCCTCTCGTTCTTGGTCACATAAAGGACATATCTGTGATGACAGATTTATACCCTTCGATTGTAAAACTGCCCGCCTAGGTAACCTGTTTTGCATAGCTCGCTATATGCAGAAGTTCACCTTCTTTGGAACGCATGTATTCCACACTTGCTTAACTCCAAAGTCAGCGTTTTGCTGAAGACGATCTTGAGCTAGAGCTTTAACCGTGTTTTCCAAACTCCATCTTCATGAACCTGAACCTGTTAAAAGAGAAAAACCATCGAAAATGGACAAAAGTACCCACCCAATTACCACCCTCAAAGACCCATCTTTCATTTACACGACAAAATTTATTCGATTCAAGAGCATAGAGCCGAAGAAAGAGATCCTTTAACCGACAACCCACTTTGCACCATTGGTCTTCCCAGAATCTTGTACTATTACCACTTGCAACTCTTTTCGCCACTGAATTTTTAAAAGGAATTCCAAGTTTTTCAATCGCATTATAGTTCCCGAGTATACCATTCCATACGCCCTTCTTCAGCACCGAGCCTTCAACTTCATAAAAACCTCCATTTTCCCCATGAATCTCTTTTACTACTTTCCTCCACAAGGCATCTTTTTCGGTGGCAAATCTCCATCTCCAATTTCCTAAAAGGGCAATGTTTTTTCCCTCAATGCTACCAATTCCCGTACCTCCTTTATCTCGGGCTGGTAAAATCTGTTTCCATTTGATCATGCAACTTTCTTTCCCCCTCTTTAAAACCCCATAAAAACTATATTCCGAGGCAGAAAAACTGTGCTCAGCCGAAAACAAAATGATTTTAGAACTGAAAAATAGCAACGAATGTATGAACTTAGCGAGCGATTGCTTATTTGATTTAGATAATGGAATCGAAAGAATATTTTAGCACGTAAAAAGTGTGAATCAAGTAATTTTGGTTACTCTTTCAATTTTTATCTCATATGTAAAACTAAGCATAATACTACTTATCAAATTAGAAATAATTGTTTCAGAATGATTAATTGATCATCGGATGGTTGTTTTGCAATGTAACCATTAAAATTATCTAAATTCTCTAAAATACAAGCATCTTTTTTATGCTGACACTAAGATGATTTTTAACATAGCATTACTTTACTAGTAATTACTGATTAACATATACCCGCGCAAAGCGGGGTAATTATTCCATTTGATTTCTTTATATAAGTATTAATCAAGTAAGTTCCATTATATGTTTGTTAAAAATTTCTCGTTTTTTAAATTAATTGTATATGTATATTTTCATCTTCGTTATTCATAATTCAAATTATTTATGAGTCTGAGTTATTTTTAAACATACACTTATTCATTTATGGACTAAATTTTATTAATATTGTGGATCGTTTCTAAAATTAGCTAAGGGTAATTAAGTGTATTTTGTTGAATATAGGGGTATTCGGGTCATTTCCGTTCTTTAAACGTCCAAGGTATTGAAGAAAAGGTTAAACCCTTTATAAAGGTGTAAGATAGGTTACTAAAACTTTTCATTGAAAAAATACAAAGCAAAAAACAGATTCCTCAACCGAGTTCTTTGCCCGCTTTGAGATAACACTAATGTTGTACTGGTTTTTCATCAACAATTCTGGCATTTTACTCCTAGGTACCTTCTTATGCAACATGAATAAGCTTCAACCTGATTGAGGAGGCGGTGGTGGCGGCATTGACATCTGCATCATAGAAGGGTGACCATGACTGCCAGCCATTTGTTGGGGAGGTGGTGGGGGCCTCCATATATGCTGACCAGCCATTCCTGCCGGCGGTGGAGGTGGCCTGTTCATCATCTGAGGCATGTTTGAAGCAGGTGGTGGAATGTTAGGTGGTGGTGGCCTGAACTGTTGGAGGTGCTGTGGCGGCATGCCTTGAGGCTGGCCCATCTGTTGCCATTGTGGTGGTGGCACCGACATTTGTTGCATGGGTTGGTATACGTGGGTGGGAGGTGGCACGGGACGCATTGCAGGAATAGTTGGAACTGGAGGAACCGCCCCATTTGCAAAAGGCCGTGGTGGAAGGGGAGCGCCATTCGGCTGACCAACCTTAGGAAGTGTGGGAGGTCCACTTGCAAACATCGTGTGGGGCCTACTTTTCTGCGTGGTCGGATTACTGCTTGCCAGGGTCCTTTCTGCAAAAGTATAAAATGTTAATTATATGTTTCACTCACTGACGATTGAAAAGATAGATACAATTTAAAAGGGGAATTTTACAAATTAAACTGTAATAAGTACTAACACACATAATAGATGATCATTTTAGTAATTTAATTTCGAAAAAAAAAGGCCAAGCCTAGCTAACCTGCAGGAGTTCCGTGACGCTCTCCCTTCGTGTCTTTCTTGTAAGCATAAGACACTGTTATCTGGCGATTGCATAAATATTGTCCATTCATTGACTGCACAAAAAGATTAGCAAATATAACCGAACTTCATTAACTTGCGCTTTTAAAAGAACATAAATCAACTGAAACAATTGAAGGTAACAATTGTGGATGTAAATAGATATACAAAATATATCTGCACCTATTTTATAATCAATGTGAATATTATCTGTATCAGCATCCATTTGTAGCAGATGCATAGACATAGTAAGATTTGGTCATCAAATATTATGCATCTGAATTGAGATTTATGAACATCCATCGCTAGGTATTCGCAAACCATAATTGTATATTAAGTGAATTATCCAATTACATACACAACCAAATTTTATAATCAATTAGATTAAGCATTTTAATAAAAGGTTTACTTGGGTTGTAATTACGGAAAATGTAGGAACCCTGTATGTTGACCTACAAACCAATATTTTGAAGGCAACCTAAAATGTAACTTCAGTTAAGTAGTTCATGAATTTCCAGCTTTAGTATTCTTTCAGGTATAAATGAAACAACAAAATCTCAAAAAGTAAGAATGGATGGATAATTGGGATACCTCTATAGCTGCGTCTGAAGCCTCAAAAGAATCATAACTGATGAATCCAAATCCACGGGAATTCCCTGTATCAGGATCTCTCATGATCTGCAACACATAGATTATTAGAACTCAATTGTAATCAAAAAACTTAATCACTTTAAAAAACTATTGAGTTTGCAAGATAACAGCTACAAGGATTTCATTTTTTCTTCAAAATAAACCACTCATATTTGCAAGGTGGTATTGCAAAAATAATAACCTAATCTCAAAGTAAACTATGTAAACTAATATGCCTCACGATACACTTCTACTGTAGTAAAACTAATCTTACTGCTACAGACTTGATTAGTTGAAATTTATAAAACAAGTATTGCTGCTCAAATATCTTAATAATCACCTTAAGATCTCATATATAACTGATACATAGATTAGTCAAACATATCGTGTTGATACTGATACATGAATAAAGCCACTCAAGCCAGGTCTTGTACACTTAAAGATACACTCTTCTATGCTTCTAGAATTTAGAGAATACTCCAGTTAATAAAATCAAGAAAACATGTCATACTAAGAGAAACATTAACTACGTGTATACAAGAAAAGATAAGATGATTATTTCCAGTGGACCATAATCATTAATATCCATCATCCAATTCAGAGCTATCAACGATAACTAAAAAGTGAAAAATTGAAAATTACCTTAGGATTTGTAACAATGACTCCAAAAGCACTGAATGTATCGTAAAGTAGTTTCTCATCCACATCCTGCAAAGAATACAGTAGTAAGTTACAACTGATAGCAAAACAATTGATAGTCATGTGGTCATATCTTGGTTGAGAAAAAATCTATTAATGTCTGGTGGCACAACAAAATCTTACCGGATCGAGGTTTCCAACAAAAAGGTTTGCTCCAACATCCAAGCTCTTCTTATCTTGTGATGCCTGCAATGCAAAACAGGATAAACAACAAACATCTTTAAGATATTTTCTGCACCCATTACAAAAATAATGAATCTAAGAGAACTTTATGAAAAAATATTCAGACTCATACTTTATTGACACGTATTGGCTTCCCATACAGCTTGATCATGTTAAGAACTTTTATAGCCTGCATCACCAGTAACAAAAAAAAATGTCAGCACTTAAATTCACAGAAAAACGGATACAAAAGCTCACAACCCAATGAAGCAATCAAACTTAAAATCAGAAGATGGTATGTATGCTACATGAATTTCATTAGAGGCAAATTGATTTCTAGGTTTGATAGGAAAAAAAAAATTAACATTATCATATTCCCACTGGTACTCAACTAAAGTTCTCACAAAATAAAACAAAAGTTCTTTTTTTTCAGTTAACTTAGTACAGAACTGAGAAGTTGAGATTTCAAATGGACGACTATTTACATTCTTGTATCTAAATACATCTGGGCAAAAGTGATTGATTATTAAAAATTGAGTTGCATATAGAACAAATAAATAAGCCGCACCACAGCATGCTCATTCTCAGAAGAAAAAGGCACTGCACTTTTTACATACTTTAGATGTAGCACCACTGTAACGCAGTCTAAATTTATTTTTTAACTCACTCAGGTTCAACTATCGACAGTTTATGGTCTCCCTATAATGACTAAATGAACAGGAAAATCAAGACAGCAACCAGCAAGTAATACTTACATAGTCTGCATCTTCTTCACTTCGGAACTCTACAAAGCCATAGCCTTGATGGAGATTAGTGACTCTATCTTTAGGAACATACACATTAACTGAATAAAAATAAGACAAAAAGTCAGTACACATTACTTAAAAATACAGAATGTTGTTTAAAGTACAGTTGTAGAAAATACAATGTCAATTTGAATTACTGAACTATAAACCCGAGGAACCTACCAACTGGACCAGCTTGAACAAACAACTCCCATAATAGCTCTTCAGTTGCCTGAAAATATATAGATAAGTAAAAAAAAACATCAGTTTCAGTAATACTAACGAATTAGGAATATCAATTATCAAGAAGAACCCCGAAGAAGTAAGCTTACACCAGGTATACATACGTTTGAATTTAGATATCAGAAATAGTAATCGTCACAGAACTAGCCCCCAACATTGTGAATGCATTCTTTAACATGCTCATCGATTACATGTAGTCTGTTTCATTACATCTAAGAGTGTTTGTGGAATTGCTTATTTATACATACTTATCTGCTTTAAAATAGGTAGGTGCCTGCATGCTTATTTTTAAGTGTATATTCCTTCTAAAATCTGCTGTCAAAATAAGCAATAAGCATATATGCGCTTAGATAATCAATCCCAGACACCCTCTAAATACCTAACATCTATCCAGAAAACGCATAAAACTAGTAGCTGCATATGATCCCTTAGTGAACACTCCGAAAGTTAATTAATTGTGAATTAAAGGTTATTAGCTTAATAAATTTAGATGACTGAAAATATAAATTGCCACTAACCTAGCCAAAAGTAAATAAATAAATAAACAATTTGTATAGCATTTGTATGTTCATTTCATTGGCTGCGATAATTGCAGAAACTAGGGTTTTTCAACGTAGCAATTGGATTTAGAGATATAACTTTCCGAATATATATTAACTAATTAAATTAATTGATGGTAAAGATGATGAATGGAGGGATTAAGAGGACCTGAGGATCGAGATTGCCGACGTAGGCGGTGGCGTCTTGGTTTCTTTCGGCGGAATGTTGACCTAGCAGATTTGCTCCGACACCGGGAGCTATTCTAGTCGTCATCTTCTTCTATGAAATTGGTACAGGAATTAAACCCTCCAAAAATGTGTACTGTATAAAACTAAAACCCTAGTTCTACAAAATTATCAGAACATTCGCCCAATTGTTTTGCCCAAATTGCTTTCGAGAATGGGTAATGTCTGTTTTTAAGAAAACTGTAGTCAGTTAAATTGGAAATATGAATATATTAGACATTGAAGGGTTGAAAGTGTCAATTTATTAATAAAACTTAGAGCTGTCTGATACTACGTATTTTTTTTTAACGGAAATTAAAAAAAAAAAAAAAGAAGAAGAAAAACCAGCGAATTATTTTTAATTTTTCTCTCGTAACTTTCTTCTCACTCAGAATATGAGAAATATAAAAAAGATTTTTCAAACGACATCCTTAGGCTATGTTTAAGATATTCGGACACGCATTATTTTATTGTACTATAAAAATAACCACATCGTTAACTTTTTAATAACCACCCCATTAACCTTAATGTACCATCATTTATGCACAAAATCTTTTCTTAAACATAGCCCTAAAGGTTATCATTAAATAAATCTATATAAAAATTATATCTAAAGTCATATATCCTTCTTTCTTTCTTTTCTATCTAACTCGGATTAAACATAAATATAATAAATATTAAATAATAAAACAAAATCAATTTCTTTTCACTTCTTTCGTGTTGTATCTATTCTTTTATCTTTTGTTCTCTTATCTCATATAAAAACTTAGAAGTATAAGCTTTTAATTCTTACAATCAACCATTACTTCTCATATTAACATATGCTTGGGTTATACAATTTGAAAAGACAAAGAGCCATTTTGTATAACAATTATTATCTGTTTACTATTGAGTAAGTGATCATTTATATGGAGAGCACTTAAGCTTTGTACACGTTTTAATTTTATTGAAATATAACTAGACAAGATGGTGTATTATGTGCGTCTCGTATTGCCAATTAAAAAATTATCCTATGTATTTGACATTTTCTTTATTTTTCCATTATATGTTGACCGCATTTTATTTAGAAAAAGAGTAATTTGAAGAGTATTCCTAACCCTCGTACCATATTTTAATAGTACGGGTATGCCCCACCTGCAAGGAGCATCAATGTCGAGTAAGTCACATGTCCACAAATCAATCGCATATGCTGAGAAACATATTCAAACCCCTGACATATGGGTCACACGTGTAGAATTTGAGCGTTGTTATGGCGGTACCACTTGAGCTATGCGCAATTGATCCGCATCCTATCTGTATGTACTAATAATCCAATATAAAAAATTTTTGCTCCTTTTGGTCTGAAAAAATAGTAAAATGACTAATATACCTCTTAGTCTTTGAAAAATTAAAGAAATGACTAACATACTCTACTAGTTTAATTTGGTTAAAAGATTAAGTTTTTTCCCCTATAATAACCATTATTCAAAATGAACGAAACATTAATCTAAAAAACACCGTGTTTAAACTTTGTTATCATTGAATTGAAAATTTTGAAAATATGTACAATCAACTATAGTTAATATTTACACTTCTACAGTTACTTACTTATAGAGCAATTAGTTTTTTTTTTCCTTAAAACTTAAACAGAAAATTGTGTAAAGTAGAGTAAATTTTTTATGTATTTTCCCTTGCTAAAAGAAATTCTATTATTATTAAAAAAAAAAGTGAAATAATACGAATTAAATGAATCAGTCATGATATACAAAATCTCACTATTGGCCACTGATGTGCAACAACATCGCTAACGACCACCGCCAATAAATATCACTATCTATTTCATTGACATTATTGTCGTCTATCACCATCGAGTACTGATAAATTTTTCTCATTTACTACCGTTGCATTACACAATTAATTACTAGATAATTATAATTAGTATTTAATTTCATATAATTATGGATTAAAAGCGATCATTAATATGTAAATTATCAGAGTTGACGATCGTTTTGCCATTAAAAATACTTTATTACCTTCCAAAATAAACTAAAGGGAAAATTGTTTGTGCCGTAAATAACACCAAAAGTTACGTGTGTATGTGTAAAAAGAATGACTGATTTTATAAGTATGTGAAAGTTGATGGCAAAGAATGTAAAAGAATAGAATATAGTTGAATCTAATTGATTAACATTATAAAGTGTTTAAAGTATTCATAAAGAGTGATGTTCAAATGAGAATGAGAATTTTTGTGATGCGTCATGTGTCACAAAATTTACTTTTCCCCATGTTTTTAAAAATTAAATATCTCAATAATGGGTTATTGAAAAATTATAAAAATTGTACAATAAAAATAATCATTTTTTCTCTTCGATTAGACATCTTACATGATATACGTTCGACGATTTTTTTAATGAGTTTTACAAATTGTACAATATTAATATCACATATGATACTCGTTGGTATCACATATGATAGTTGTTGGTATCACATGTGATACTCGTTAGTATCACGTGTGATAGTCGTTTATAATACTCACAAAAAAATGAAAAAAAAAATCTTCGAAAGTATGCCATGTGATATGTCTAATCTAAGAGAAAAAAATGTTGAATTTGATGGTGCAATTTTTATAATTTTTCGATTTACCGTTTGTGAGATATTTAATTTTTAAAAATGTGAGAAAGTGAGTTTTGTAATACGTAATACATTCTTATTGGTTATTTATTATCACTTAATTAATGTTGTTGTACTCATTTGAACTTCACCCTATCCATAAAATAAAGTAGCTTATATTTCTCTTTGATTATTACTAATTATTAAATTATAATTATCTAATATAATCTAATAATAATATAATAATAAATATTAATAAAAGAAAACCTTTCTTATGAAATTTTTTGTTAAAATAAGATATTGTTAACCGTAGTGCATGAGTACGAAAAAGATTATATTATATAGGGTATATAATAATGTATATGTTAATTTAATTAATATATCGATGTACATTAAAAAAAAAAAAAAGAAGCTAAATACGTTGGTAGCGGTTTCAATACAGCAAACAAATAACTACTTAATAAATATGCTAAGTTCAAAACCAGCTTTGAGTTGATCAATTATAAGGAAAATGTGTCAAAATACGAAAGATCACAATTATACAACGCTTTAAATAATTGTTTTATCTTACATGACTTGTATATACAAGATTTAAAAGTTCAAAACCAACTTTGAGTTGATCAATTATAATAAAAAGGTGACAATGTACAAATTATGCACGAATTTGATACTTATATTACCTCACACAACCCGTGTATATAAACGGGTTTCAATTTATAAATTAGTTTTAAGTTGATCAATTATAGAGAAGATGTCAGAATACGAAAGATCAAAGTCGAATAATTATTTTACCTTATACAACCAATGTATATACACATGTTTAAATTTCAAAATCAATTTTGAGATGATAAATTTTAAGGATAATGTGTATTTTAATTTTCCTTATAATTATCACCAAAACTAAACAAGAACGAAAGTAAGAGGACATGTCATGATTCTCATTTGTACAATACAGTTATTGGTGGTATATTGATATTGATCCTCTGAGGTTTATATTTAAATAATTATAATTTATAAACCTATTAGATCTTTCTATTTAAATAAAAATAATTATGATTTATAAACATATTAGATCTTATTAGGGGCATATTAAAATTTATTAAATCAAGAGGACCAGTTTTAAGTTTACTTTAGGGTAAATTACAAAAAACATACATGTGGTTGTTCATTTTCTCAAAAAATATCCTTCAACTTCATTAATAACAGAGACCATACATAAGGTTGTCACTTTTGTCCCAATGACATCCCTCCGTCCAACTTTGTTACGTTTTCGTCGTTAAGTTTATACATGTGCCATGCACGTGAGGGTAGTTTTGTCCTTTTATTTTTTCCACCCATTTAATCGACCTTTTCCCTTTGCATTTTATACCCATTTAACAGTAACTTAATTTTAAATTGGTATAAAATGCAATTAAATGAGTATAAAATGCAAAGGGAAATGTTGATTAAATGGGTGGGAAAAAGAAAATGACAAAAATACCCTCACGTGTGTTGCACATGTATAGAGTTAATGACGAAAACGTAACAAAATTGGACGGAGGGATGTCATTGGGACAAAAGTGACAACCTTTAGTATGGACTATGTTATTAATGAAGTTGTAGGATGTTTTTGGAAAAAATAAACAACCACGTGTATGTTTTTTATAATTTACCATTTATTTTATTTATAATAGTAAAATTTACACGATTATAAGTTTTATGTGATTAATAGTTTATGCTAATACATGTCACATGATAGTATTGATCGAATTATTTTATAGAAGATAAAATGAACGGGTTTAATAGTAATATAGTTCATTCTCTTCGTAAATGTTATAACTTTTATTCACCTTATCATGATAAACCAAATATGTATAAACTACACATATTAATAAAAACAAAACTTAACTAGATTTGAATAACTCTTATATCTTACATCTTACATAACCTATGTATGAATATAAATAATAAATTTAACAAATAACAATAATTAAAAGTAATTTTTAATCTTTATATTTAGTTTAACTGTATAATAAATCGATATAAAAACAATTATATTATTTATTTATTTTTTTCGTAAGAATCAAAATAACAAATCATATACTTTTGCAATTTATGATTCAATTGATGGTATACGTTAAACTTAATTGAGATATCTCTCTCTCTCTCTCTCTCTATATATATATATATATATATATATATATATATATATATATATATATATATATAAAAGAAAATTCATGAAATAATCCCTCCCCTTAATTACACAATAATCTTATTATAAGTCATCATTAGATCAAAACATGACATAATTTAGCCTATTAATTGTGTAACATATTACTAAACTACCCTTCTTCATAAGACATCAAAATACTAAATACTAAAAGCCCTACTCAAATTCAAATTGAAAAGTGCACATGAAGATAAACGATTCTACAGGATTTCGTCGGTCATGTTACACGATTGATCCAAACAGCTTTCTTGAAATTGATCATCTTCCATCTAACATCCTTTATCGAACACAGACAAGCAAGGGATTCGAAGTTCAATTAACGGTTTAGGGTTTTCTCTATTCAATTAACGCGAACGACGCAATTTGAAATCGGTAAGCAATTTGTTCGATTCAGTTTCCTTTTCAAACAGTCATATGATAATAGATTAATGATGATTGATCGTATTCCATGTAAGATCGTATGTCGAACAAAGTGAACCCGTTATTCAAGGGTTTCAATGGCGCCATACGGTATCAGCACGCTGTGAATTCCAGATCAAACAAGGTAAACTCTTTGGAAATTAGGATTCTTAATCGAATTATACGAAGAGAATCACGATTAGAGTCGCCTGAATCAATATGTTCATAACTGATTAAAAATGAATCAAATTAGTTTGAATGGTGTAATAATATTCTCAATTGTCATTCAATTATCGTGGATGAACGAGCCGTGTAATTCATATCGCTGTTATAAGGTTTGATTTATAGCTTTCTTTTGTAATTTTCATTCAATCAATTTATAACCTAAATCTGATATAAAGGCTTATAATCTTATAATCTTAAAATGTGATTTTAGCAATATACATGTGGATATTTTTTGTCTACAAGGAATTTCGATTTGTTGATCAGTGATTTTGGTTTATTTTGATTTAATTTATATTTAGGGTTTATAGGATCGATCATCATATTCTATTATGCTATTTATAGATGAAGTCATGTGTTTTAGAATATTTAAATAAAGTTAAGGAAATAAGATGTTTTCTTTAAATTGATTTATGTTAATTTTGTTTAAAAGGTATTTGATATGTGGGGTTTGGTTAACGCAGTGATGATGTTGTTACAAATGAAATTTTATTATGCCTGTGTGTATAATAAAATCATTCAAAGTGTGCATATGTATTTTTTGAGTTAGGTTGCCCACGTCCTATATATGTGGTATATAGGACACATGGTTTGCAGGCAATGCAGATGGTATTGGAGATCTTAGAAAATAAGAGCTTTAAAGAGTCATTGAACTCACCGTGACATACATCATGGAGCACGGCAAGTGCCATGTCTAGGTGATACCATCTGTACAAGTTAACAGTAGTAATCACCGTGAAATGAATTTTGAAGTGGTGATTGATTTGGTGAAACTTTAAATAAATCTTAATGTTTGATCGTTATATTGTGTTGAAATTTCAATTTGTTTCATTATGTATCACTGGTTATACTGTTAAATCAAAATTTTAATAAATTTAAAATACCCGTGTGTATATATATATATATATATATATTAATTAGGCCAAATTGTTTTATGTTATTGCAGTCGTTTTGTCAAACAATCGATTTTTATATCTGTAGGTCTGACAAATCTAGCAGAGGTGCTTATGTGAATGCAGTAGTTTTGTGACTGATTCAGTTTTAAGGTTGAATATTAGTACACCAATAAATATTGATATCAACCAGAGTGGTGTTGTAGGTAAGCGATAGTCAATATATTTCACCTTTAAATCCCTTTTAAGATCTTTCAATGTTATAAGTTCTTACTTTTTCCCTATGGCCTAAACCTGTCCCAACATTCACAGCTCCAAAAATAGTACAATGAATAGTTACAATGTACTAAGATGTTATATATTTAGCTGCAAAAAAGTTATCAAATATTAATTTTTGATGGTACAGAGGTTAGGCATTACGTGGTAGTTAATCCCTTATAAAGATAAGATAACCACCCATATTGGCGATAACAGGACATTTGGGACCAACTATAGTGCATTAGTTCAAGAATTGATTACGATTAAAGATTTATCAATGGTTTTGAGGCCACAGTCTCACAGTCCATCTTTCAGAAAACTCGAATGACACTCATAAGACTAACGAAGTCGTCATTCGGTCAGCTTTTAGAGGTAATATGGTCATTTCACAAACCAATCTCTATATTTCTTAATCTTTATTTACATTGTTATAAATGTTTGGAACTTATTAGGACAGTCGTTTAATTGAAAGACTTGAACATGTGGATGTTGGTGATTGTGATCTAGAGCCGATAACAACATCAATAACAATCTAATTGGGAGACTCATTGGTGGAAGTTAAAGAGGGTTGGGAAATTTTCACCCATCATATGCAGCTTTTTAAGGCCAATAACACACGTTGGATGAAGCTAAAGGTACAAAAACACAAACAAATTCATCAAGTGTCCTTCTCTAATTGACTGATAATTTAGAGCTGACAAGATGGGTAGACTGGGTAACGGGTCAAAATGTTTTTTTTGGTTAAAAGAGAACTTTATAATACCCTCCCAAATGAGCCAAATCAGAGTGAGTTGGCCCGCAAACCTTTCATTGTCCTTTTTTTTATATTAAACATGAATCCATTATTTATCATTACTAAAAGAATATTATTTATCATCCCATCGAGCAATCTCTATTAGAAATTAAACATTTGGTCTCCAATAAATTGCATTATATAAGTATGAAAGCAATATCAAGTTCTTCTACGGGGTCATTTTGGACCTTTCGCCCAAATGAACCACTTAAATCTGAAGATCTTGCTCCATGACCGAGCCCGCCCGTCTTGCAACTAAAATCAACTAAAAAAATTTTATTTTAAAAATGTTTTAACTATGTTACTAGCTTTATGGTTGGTTTTCGTTTATTTGTAATGCATTTTTTCACACATTATCATTTTGGTGTTAATGTGCATCTACTATGTTTGGTTTCATATTTTCCTTACTCACGCTTAACATCAATTAAACTGTGCATAACTATTTTTTAAACAAACTTACTACAGTAAAACATTGAAGAGTCCCGCAAATTTTACGGATTCTAAACTAGTTTTATCTTAAAAAATCCGTGTATATGTACGGGTTAAAAACCAGTTAATAATTAATAATAGAATAAAAATAGTACTGTAAAAAACATGATTTTCTTACTTTGCGTTAAAATTATGCAATCTATAACTTATATTTTTTATTTACTCATAAAAGTATATTATATTTTTTATTTACTCATAAAAGTATAAACATAACGCAAATCACCGTCATATTCCACCAAAACCCTTCGATCGATTCAAAACCCCCAATTCCGATTCACAAATGGCGTTCCAACCCTTCGATTACTAAATTGCGTCATGGAAATTACACAATTCAACACTCAATCAATCAAAGTTTCACCACCGAATCAACACCTCAACCACTTCCAACGCCGCCGTCGTAATAGCAACTAACCATCATCGATGGACCCTCGCCGACCGTCTCGCGTGATCGATCCCAAGGTCCGTAAAGTCGGATTCTTCACTCCCGGTCCACCACCAGACCGGACTCAATCGGGTCCAGCCGGTACCACACCCGGTCAATCCCCAGTCTCCAATTCCTTATCTCCCGTCATGATACCACCGCCACGTCACGCATCCGATAATTTGTCACGTGCCGTCGGCATGCCTGTCCCGACGTCAGCTCAATTGCATGATCATCAGCCGGTTGATAGCTTGCAAGTCGGAAGCTATACTTTGTCTGATTCCGTTCTAGACGATTCTCCGACTAGGTCTCCGTCTAGCCAAATCGGAATCAATGGCGAGTTTTCGGAGGATTCTGCTAATTGGATTAAATTAAACAAACCTGGAAGATATACAGATGCTGCTGTTCCTACAAGCGGTTATGATGGTATTAAATTCAGTTGTTTTAAAATAAATTATAGTATACATGGTGTTTTAAGTTTGTAGTGTTGATTATTTGCATGTTACTGTTGTTTTTAACATTACACATGTTAATTATGAAGTAGGTTATAAATGCATTTTTGTTTTATGCTAAATTAGGTATCAATATATAATAGTTGTATGGTGCGTGTGTTCTCGCTAGTTAGGAATCAATATACAATATTTCTAAGGCATGTGTTCGCGCGTGCTAACAGCACATGCATAATCAAGCTGTCACATTGCGTGCGCACATGCATAATTATTCCGTCACATTTATGTTGCGCGAACAAGCATAAATTAATCTGTTGCATTTATGTCATGTGAACGGTATGTTTATATTTGCGCTATGCAGATAATACCGGTGATGTTGCCGAAGGGGCATCGCAAAAGAATTCAAGACCATTAAAAGCAAAGACAACAAAGGCTGAGAGGCGTGCTTTGCAGGAGGCTCAACGAGCTGCAAAGGCTACTGCCAAAGGTTGAGTCAGTTTTCTATGATTTATAATTTTATCAATTTAATATCTGATTTAGTTAGCCCTGAAATTTTTTCATGAATGTGTAATATCAATGGACATCCTGTTTCTTGACAGCTAACCCGATTTTGTTACGATGCGTATTAGTATTTTATTTCACATGAAGCTTGGAAATTAGTCTGATATTAAGATGTGCCATGACCCTCCAAAACTTGTTGGAGGCCATCAAAAGTTTTCCCGCATCATATTACCTTGAATGAAGCTTGTCAGATTCTGTAACATTTGATGGAGATCATGGAGTTTATCCTGATTTGACGCTCACCATACTTCTGATCAGATGCTGTGACATCTTTGACCAGATACAACTTATTGCCATCATATTGTTGTGCTCTTAGGAGATCTTCCAGTCACCAATAAAGCTTCATGTACCCATTCGAGGACCCATTAAGTTTTTCATAGACCCGTGTGATGTTTCTGCCTTACTGCACTTGCCATGTGCTCCTAAGACTCTTACATGCCATATCTAACTCCAATATGCATTTTCATAACCTTTAATTGACCCTTGTCTTGCTTGTTATCTGTTATAGTGAATGGAACCTATCGAAACTGCTAGTTACATTCTCACAGAACCCTGTTTATGTTTGACAACTGTGAAATGGACCCTACTAGGCGATTCTAATAATACAATGCTCTTTACTTTTTCTATTTGCACCTTTATAAATACATTAGTTTCATGGTGCCCCTCTAATAGATACATCATTTCACTTTTGTGGAAAGGATCAATGGTTTCATTTGGTTTCTCTCACTATATATACTCCTTGACTTTCCAAAAGTCTTCATCCATTCAAGAGCTGTTCAGCTTTCTGTTAGGGAGGAGCGTACTAGCCTTGTTCTCGAGGACACACCCATTTGCGACCCAACTGCTAGGTGGACTCTGTGTGTCCATAATTGGACCTTGTTTTGTTTGGTTTGTTGGGCGGACCCCTATGTTTTAGGTATGGAGATTGTGGATATACGTCTAATTGATTGGCTAAACCTGCATGTATTTTTTTATTATTATTTTATATTTTATGTCTGTATATGATGAAATAGAAAATGGTTATGTTAATAAGCTGTTCTCAGAAAGGGTTATGCTCACAATTATCAATTCAAAATGCTTTTTTTATAAAAGTTGAAAAGGTTCTAGTTTGTATCGTATAATATCAAGTGTGTATGGGATCTAGTAATAATTTATATATAATTGGTGTTTACACCTTCCACTTGTGATTTAAGAATGAAATCACATAATATTGTTGTTCGGGAGTTCAGCTGCCTGTATGGGCCGTATGGCGCATACATTTGTTCTTTTGTTCCTTCATTGATCTAATCTTCAATATGCTTCCTGTAGCTGAGGGCATTAAACCTGGTGCTACTTCGGGGGTTTCAGCTCCGGCACAAACAAGTAAACCAGTAAAACAACATAATCAGAAGAAAGATGTTCCTCCATTGACTTCTTCTACCGCAATTCCTGAGAAGAAAGGGGGTGGTGAGAAACCAGTAGAGAAAGATAGGAAGAAAGACGTGCCACCTCCGCGCATGCAGTTTGATGACAAGAATCGAGTTGAAAAAGCTAAAAAACGATCAGTAGTTAAACAGACCGAGGCTCGAAACAGAGTTGAAGTGTTTAAGCATTTGCCACAATACGAACGTGGGAATCAGCTCGGCGATCTTGAGTCAAAGTTTTTCCAACATGATCATGTGCATCCTGCTGTTTACAAGGTATGCAGTGTAACGTGTTTAAAATCTGTTGCCTTTACTATTTACTGTTGAAAATGAATAGGAGTTAGTTTACTAAACTAAACGACCCGCTTGTGGTTAAGTTTGAGGCATGTTAAAAAGGTAAAAATGGCAAAGTGGGTGGTCATATGGGCTGGATAATGGGTCAGAACCGGTAGTTTTTAGTCCGGGTTGGAATAGGTCAGGCCGTTTTAATTTGAAATACTATTTTGTCCAACATCAATTTTTTCTTAATTAATCTCATGTCGCAAATTTGATTAGAAAATTGCAGCATTTCAATAACAATTTGGTGTTTTAAATATGATAATAACTTGGTTTTGTGCATTAAAAAGTACACTTTGGGCGACCTTTCACCCGTTTCCTTTTTAGCTAATATATTCTTTTTTACCCATTGGAACTGGTTAGAGATAATTGACCCAATAAGCAAAGTGGTAAAAAATGGCACCTCTATTGAAAAGGAACTGAAACTCAAGGAGTCAAGTATAACTGATGATTGGTTTTTCGTTAGGTTGGTTTACAATTTTTATCTGGGGATATCATGTGGAGCAATGCACGTTGTATTGCAATGCTTCAAGCATTTCAGAAAGTCATTGAGGACTACTCTACACCACCAGAGAAAACCCTGGCTAGAGACTTAGGTGCAAAAATCAACAGCTTCGTCTCGTTTCTAATAGAATGCAGGCCTCTTTCAATCAGTATGGGAAATGCAATTCGCTTTTTAAAAGCACGTATTGCAAAGATTACGTTGGCGCAAACCGAGTTAGAAGCAAAAACTTCGTTATGTTCAGATATCGATCGTTACATAAACGAGCGGATAGTACTTGCAGACAAAGTAATAGTCAATCATGCAGTTACAAAGATCCGCGATGGGGATGTTCTTCTCACATATGGCTCATCATCTCTTATTGAATCGATTATATTGCATGCACATGAACTTAGGAGGCAGTTTCGAGTAGTAATAGTTGACTCACGCCCAAATCTTGAAGGTCAACAACTTCTTCGTAGGTTAGTTGAAAAGGGTTTGAGTTGTACATACACTCATATAAATGGTGTCTCGTATATCATGCATGAAGTTACTAGAGTATTTCTTGGGGCAGCTTCTGTATTGTCTAATGGAACAGTATATTCTACCGTTGGAACTGCATGTATTGCCATGGTGGCTCATGCTAACCATGTGCCGGTTCTGGTTTGTTGTGAATCATATAAGTTCCTTGAAAGGGTACAACTTGATTCAATATGTTCAAATGAACTAGGTATGTTTGCTGTCTGCCTTTCTTTATCTTCTTTGCTGTCTCTTTCTTTCTTGGGCATATAAATGTTTATTAAAGGTGAGCAGGGCAGGCGGGTTGGGTAACGGGTTAAGATGATCTTATCTGGTTAGATCGACCTAGAGACGTCTTATTGTCATTTTTTATTACACTAATGAGCTAAATTTTATTAATAAATTGATTCACAAGGTTGTATGCATTAACAATAGATGTTGGACGAGTTTCAACCTGTTCGCACATTCTAGTATAGTTGAAGTTTTGATTTGAAGTTTTCAACCCGTTTGAGATAAATCGGAATCAAAATCAACCCATTTATAACAGATGACCAATTAACCACCAACATTTTATGAACTTGTGCTATTTTTGCAGGTGATCCTGATGTCATAGCTAAGGTTCCTGGAAGAATGAACAATTGTTTGGAAGATTGGGCTAGCATGGAAAATCTCCAGCTTCTGAATTTGGCGTGAGTATGCAGAAATTTTGGTTGAAATTAAGAAAAGCTATCCTGTTACTAGTGATGTTAAATATGTGCATCTGTAACAGGTTTGATGTGACTCCAGCTGATTATGTTTCTATGATAGTCACCGAGTATGGCATGGTAAGTCTGCTCTACCTAGAACCTTTTGGACGTATAGTCATTCGTTTAGGCCATTTAACATTTAACGTTTTTGATCCCACTTATACTATAAGGGGCAATTTGTTTTAAATGGATGAAGCTGGGTTGATCTGGGATTTTTTCTTAGTCTTTTAGTTTTTTCTGTGGGTACAATGTATCCAACCGGCTAAAACTACAATCGTGCCAAGTAAATACCAGTCAAAATGGGCCGGCTTACGTATTGTTAACTGTTAACACTTTCTCGTCCTCCTGATTTTTTTATTTTTTTGAATTTATTAAATAATCAAGGGGTTTTTTCAACAACCAAAAGGCTGTCGTTCAGAGGTATATCCAGTATCTACAATCTGAATGATTTTGATTGGATGATAATCACTATCACTATAAAAGGATTAAAAGGGGATTTTAACTAATGGTTATGAAAGAGTGAAGCAATCTCATACAGCTAACATAACACTTAGTGGTAATGAAAACTTAATTTCTAACGACACGCATTAGTTATTTACAAATGGACAACCTCTTGCTATTTAAAAATGTCTACCAAGCCCATTACCAAACCTGCCTGAACCTAACGTCTTTCCATCTCTAATCAGAATTATTTTTATTTGCTTCGATTAGTTTATGCATCCAATTCTGCTGCTTAATTTGTATGCTCTTTTCGTAACAATATTTCAGATCCCACCCACAAGTGTGCCTGTGATCGTACGGGAGTATGGGCGAGATCACTTGGTAATATAGAAGATGAAGTCCAGCCTGGATTTAATGTTGGAGCATTTGTTGATGAGCTATTCTTTGCTGATTGCATCAAATAAGAATTCATGCCATGTAATTAATTGGCTGGTATGGTAGACTACAAAGTTGATTTTATTCACTTCTTGGTTATGGGAGTGGAGCATACAGAAATATGAAAACTCATTTAAGTTATATGGTAATTTTATAGGCTATGATTATGACTCATGTAGCATAAATTTTGGAAATATGATTGTTAAGCTTCGTGTGTAGAACTGAATGTTGCATCTTTTATTTAAGCTAATTTTGTGCGACTGCTAAGCTTTGCTTGTTTTATTTCTGAGTTAATCTTTTGAAAGAAAGAGAGGAGAATCGGAAAGAAGAAAAAAGAAGTGTGTTCCCGAGTTTTTCTGGACAGAAGAGAAAATAAGTGGGAAGAGAAGTGGACCTTTTCTCCTCGTACTTTCTCTCCAATATTTGAAAGAAATGGAAGAATGGAAGTTTTAACTAGTTATAGAATGTCACTTCTTTCCATTTCTCTCCTACAAAGTTGTAAATTTCGCTTCTTTTCATTTCTCTCCTACAAAGTTGTAAATTTCGCTTCTTTTCTTTCTTCTTTTCTTTCCAACTCAGGAACTTAAAAGTTTTCTTCATTTTCTTTTATTTTCTATCATATTATATTCTATTCTCCTCTTTCCGAAAAAAAACTCGGGAGGCCTTAAAGGGATCTGGTTAAAGTGTTTTTGCCAACCAGTCCCCGTTTCCATCAGTTCATTTCTATCAAAAATATTTATGAAAGTAATGGCTTTTACAAAATTTTCACTTACATGTTTAATTTTACTTTTTTAAATTGGTGTATTGTATCAATTAGTAAATCTTGTTGCGACTGTCGACAGATCCATTGGTCCTAAAAGGTTACACATAATATTGATGATCTAAAAGCAAATGGTAACAATGGGTTAGAATCTTTATCCTCTACAATCTGTGCAATCAACAAATCCCTAAACCTAAATACACACACACACACACAAAAAAACAACAAACAAACACACATCTGAAGTCACTTGTGCTTCTTCTCGGAACCACCTGCTGCCACATTCTCTCCTGCACCTGCTAACCCCATCAACCTCTCGTAATCGATCTCAGTAGACTTGTACTTTAACTTCATCCCACATTCGGTCCACGATCTTACACAAAGAGTCTCTCTGATACTCGAATGTGGTAGCGACTGTTTTGCTCTGTCAACCTCATCCCCTTTACTACAAAACAAATCCTCCGGTTCTATTGAAGTGGCTTGAACCGCCAAAAAATCACGAGCCATTATAGACAACCGGGGGTACCTTGTACTATTCACTTTCCACCATTCCAACACGTCGATTGGAATTGGAGCTGTAGGCTCGGATAAATATTGCGTTAGCTCATCTGTCGAATTTATCATACTCGCACGTCGTCTTTTACGTGCGATTTCTTCGGCAAACGACACATTACTCCCTCCATCCTCCAACTCTTGAGTACTGCCATAAGATGTAGTCATTGAAGCAAAATGTGAAGTTGAGTAATTTCTCACAAAATGACTCCTTGCTTCCTCGAGATAATTCTCCAAGTTTAGACTTTCGGGAATTAATTCGATTTTTATCCGGGGATCAAGGATCGCAGTCATGTATGTGAAAATGTTTGAAACTTGATCATTGTAACTTCTGATTTTTGTAGCCATGTCAATCGCTGCGGTTTTTAGCCAGTCTGGACTGTGACGAGATTCTCTACAAGCAGTTATAGTCTCGGAAATGTGATCCATGAAGAAGAGTACTAATCCTACTGTCGGTAATTTGTTAGTGCAGATGTCATTTGTAGTCTTGTAGAATGGCTCTAGATACGCATGCATTAGATTGATTGCGTTTTTCTCTGCTGAATTTAGTAACAACCTACCAAGCATCTCGTCGTACTTTCTAATTATAGTTTCCATCGATTTGCCTGCCTGTATATATATTACAAAAGATAAGATGAAAGAAGAGAATACAAGACATAATGGGGTTAGCTAAATATAGTCATATACCTTACGAACAATATCGAGCATTTGATAAGTGCCGTTCCACCGGGCCGAAACATCAAGGGGAAACTTCCAACTACCCTCTTGATAAGTTGTTGTAAACTGATTAAAATCCTCCATCATCTCTGATGATGAATTAATCTCCAATGCAAACTCCCTAATCTTTGCAATTACCGGTTTAGTTGATCTCAAACCATCATCTATAACTGAATTCAACGTACGAGCAGCACATGGAACATAGCAAAAAGGGTTAGCTTTTTGACTATCAAGATCCTCTTTAAGCGTATGGCAAGCATGAACCGCATTTGTACTATTATCATGAGTACACGAAAGAACTCGGCTTTCTAAGTTATAAAACTTCAAGACTTTGATTAATGTGTGATAGATTTCCGAACTTCCACAAGGTGAAGGAACCCGAGATACATCAAGAAGTAATTTGTGAAAGGACCAAAGCTCGTCAATCCATTGACAACTAACACTCATGTAAAATACTTGCTGGTAAGATGTCCAAAAATCAAGGGTGATCGAGACTTTTGAGGTGACATGTACTAACTTGCACTGTATGTCTTCCCTCATGGTTTTGAAGACTTCGTGAAGTACTAATTGGAACTTTTCGCTTGGCCAGATTTGGACAGGTGGATTGAGGAATTTGAAGGAGTTGGAAAGCCATTTTTCTTCGAATGTTGAAGGAGGTAAAGATGCTAAAATGAGCCACTTTATGAGTAGCCAGTTTAAATGGTCAACTTCTACATGAGACGTTTTGACTTGGGTTTGAGGCTTTTTGATGACTATAATTGGTTGTGAACTTGGGGTAGAGACGGTATCATCCGCCTTATCGTACCCTGGATGACGGTTGCTGAGGTGCCTACCCAAATTGCCTTCAACAATTAAAAAAATAGTCAGTGTCAGTTAAGAATAGACGACTAAATTATATTTTTAATACAGGTGGCGATTTCGACCCATTTAATTATGAATGGGCTGATTCAGGTTATATCTCTCTCTAACAGGTCAACCCTAATTAACTTGTTTTGACACATTCCCCTACCCACCGCCTGTGTTTCCACATCTAATTTAATGTATATATATATGACAAGTTCTATGATCTAGACAGATTGTAGATGAAGTACCGGTGGCTGTAGAAATGGAATAGCTCTGTCCACAAAACTTGCACCGACGATTCTTGCCATCCGATGTTGTTTCAAAAAATCTAAGGTAAACGGAGGTCATAGTCTTCTTTCTTGGTTTAGTTGAATGATTTCCTTTGTCTGAAGAAGTACCACCCGGTGCACTATCTATTGGTTCGATGTTAGGAATGAGTCCTCCATCCATCACCGATTTGGGTTCCATATCTACTTTAAGAAACCCAATTATAAAAAATGAAATAATTTTCATTGTATTCATTATAGCGATTTCAATAACCAAAAAACAGAAAATTATATATGTAGTTAACAAGCAATTTAAGTTCAGATATTAGATATATACTAGAATAACATCTTTTATTTATCTAAGTAGTATAAACTTTTTTCCAAGGTATACCCAATAGACCATGCAGATACACCCCTGCCCACACCCACACCCACACCATATGAACGGGACCCACAAACAAAATGAGCATTGTTTAAAGCATCTGGTCTCCATTGCTTTATTACAGTTAAGTTCGATAGCTACGGTACAACTATGGCAAGAAAAAGCTAGTACCTTTTAAGTGTTTGTATGTAGTGCTTACACTCCAATCCATTAAGGCTACAGTTTTCTCACCAACTACACCTGCCTGAAGCAATAATATGAGACGAAGAAAGTTAACATGCCAAACTCAGTGAATAATGAAACTGACAAAAATCTGAAACTAAAGAAACTTCAATTCATAAGCAAGTGAAGTCAGCTAAACTAACATCCAAAACCTAGTAATGCAGAAGCAACTCTACCGTAAATAAACCTGCTATTCGGGCATGTTTTAATGTTTGCCTAAAGTGATTATTGCAACTTGAGTTTAGATTGTTTGCCAAAAAGTGATTATGATAATGATTTTCAGGGTAGGTTGGGTCAAAATAATGAGATATTGAGAAGCAAGCTGACTATCAAAGATAAATGTATCATTACGGAACTATTTTTAACTTCAACAAACTAATCATTTGATTCTGAATATCGCTGTAATTACAAACAAAACACACGTCCAAACGACCCATTAAGAAGTTAGGTACAGTCGAATCACAAATGATGTAGCAACATATCTTTTCTGCTTAAAAAGTCGGGCACAGTCGAATCAATAAAAATGATAACATAACACAATTTACGTTGAAGTGAACTATCATAAAGCTCCACAACACAAATAACATCTTCTACTGCAATCTTATTTTAACGAATATGCGATAGTGGGTACCATTTATCGGACGTAATTGTACAATGTAGCATAGAGAACATCAGTATATTCAAACGAATTAGTGTCTAACACTATATTCACTTCCAGAAACATAAACTTCAAATATTGTGTCTTCTCAAAGCCAACAGTACACATCTAACACTATCAACTAACATCACTAATCGTATAATGAAATAATACACAAATATTCTATACTCAATACAAGAATTCTTAGTACCTTCACACAGAAAAGCACACTAAATAAGCTGATATAAATAATCAAAATTCCACACAAAACTGACAAGAAAAAAGAAAATAAAAGGGAAATAGAAACTCACCCCAAACTGCATGAGAAAGTCAAAATTAAAGTCACAACTATGGGGGTACAGATCTTCTCTTTCAACCTCTACAAACTTCACTTAGCAAGCAGCAAAAGTGTTGAAAGCATCAAACTTTACATTAAATAAACAAAACCCATCAAGAAAAATGAAATATTTCACCCATGAGAAATTTGAAGCTCCTACATGATCAATTATCCAATTTAGCCCTCTTTCAGAAGGATTTGAAAACATGTATATATATGAGTGTCAGTGCATGTTTGTAAGAGGAAAGGAGGGAGATCTAGAGGAGAGAGAAAATGGTGGGAGCTGGATCTTAGCCGGATCCAAGCCGAGCTTACAGACACAAAAGGAACAAATGACGGAGAAAATGAAAGCGATCAATAAAAAGTAGATGGATTGAAGTCGAGCCAGCCGTAGGATCTCTCTTTCTTTAATGTATGCAAATTACAGTTTTAGCCCTATATACTTTGATTTGGGATTTGAAGGTTTTTAAATTCCACTCATCTATCTATATTTATACTCACTTATAATGCATTTTCTAAGATCAGTAACAACGGGTTTATCCGTTTACAGATCGACAAGCATCAGTTTGGAGGTACCATTGGCAACACCGTTGTATCAGTTTTGTTAGTTTCTTGATTTGTGTCGGTATACCGATGTTAAAACCAATAAGATTTCTTATTTTTTATTTATTTTTTGTTTAGTGTATAGAAATAAAGGTAAATTGATAAATATTTTTTGATAAAAAAAAGTTCATTTGGGCTTGGAAGGAGGGGACATGTCAAGTCAACGGATAAAAGTTACTTCACACATTCCGTAAAATAGTTAATGGCTTCATGCATAGGGGGACCAAATTTGAAGTAGCACGGTAATTGTTGGCATCATTGTGTCGGTAGTTTGTTTGTTTAAAAAGTGTTGAGCTGACGCTGAAGTGACGTAACTGACACACCCACATTTGAAAGTGGTCTAATCATCCTTAAAAGTTTAAAGAAAGAGGATCGACGATACTAATTTACCCTTATAACTTACTAATCACATTACTAATTAGCTTTTTCAAATTTTGAATCTAAATGGAAACAAAACTTACTCTCTAATATGTATTACCCTTATAATCAAATGACAAGCTAAATTGCCATATTATATGATATTTTAAGAATCTTTCCATGATATCTCATATTAATACTTGAACTTTAATTTGACCAATTTATCTTTTGACCAAATTATATATGCATCTTCACAATATTTCATGATATCTCATACCCATTACTTGCAAGAACTATTATCATTGTGAATATTTATTGCAATATTATTATATTTCTATTTTACTTTTAATTAGTACTACCACCTTACTTGTAACTATTATTATTATAACCAAATTTACTAAAAGTTTTGTATTATGGGTATGATAATTCAAACTTTAAAACTTTTTCTTTAACGTAATGTTAATATGAGTAAACTTTTATTTATCTTATAACCAAAATTTTGTTTTGTATTATTTGAAATTAGTATTAATGTGTCGTAACGTAAAATCATAATGCAAATGGAATAAGTTAAATTTTAATGTATAAATATTTATAATAAAAGTGAATAAGTTGTGCATACTTCATTTTGGCGATAAACAAAAATAAATACCAAGTAATATGGGGTATAAATAAAGGGTAAGGTTCTGAGTAGAGGTCTCATTTGAGGGAAAGGAAGAGAAAAAAAAATTACTACATTTTAGGACAAAATTGTAAGGATTAAAATGCAGTAATGTTAAAATGCAGTGAAATTTATAGGTATAAAATGCAGTGCTATTAAAATGCAGTAGTTGTCGTAAATCACAACAAATTTATCCTAAAATGTAGTAAAAAAGTTTTTCCCCTCCTACCCCTCAAATGAGGCATTCCCCTCGAATCCTCCACCATAAATAAAAATTACTTTAAGAACATTAAATAAATTGATTTAAGTTTTATTCTCCAAAGATATATTCCGTGATTAAATCATATTCCTAATCTTATGATTTTCACTCCAAATTAAGACTATTTATGTAATGAAGAAAATAACATATACCAAACTATGTTATTTATCTTGATGAATAAGAATTAAAAAACTAGAAACTGATCCAAAATTAAATTTCATATGCGTTGCTTTAATATCCCGTCGATTACGACGGGCAAAACGTTCCTCGATATATACAAATGATAAATAAATATAAAACCAAAATATATAAGAATAATATAAAAACCCAATAATACCTTAATTATAAATTCAAATTCGTTAACTATATATTTTATTTATAAAATAATATATAATATATATTTGAACCTTTGTTTTATACCTTAATTATATTATATTATATTATATATTATATATAATCTTCTTTATTATTCAGCTTCATTTTTTATATACCTTACATTTATAATATTTTATAATGTATAAATATATAATATAATATTACTATGGATACAACACTAAAAATTTTAACTTTTCTCTGATCCAGTCGAGGTGGTTTTCACTAGCGTTCCTTCTTTAATAGAAGTATCACTACAAAAGAAAGAATTGTGCCATAAATTCATAAGAACTGCTATTTGTAGAGCTTCTGTAGCTTCGAGCCATTTAGTTCGTTATCATGGTTTTGTATGTATTATATCCTTTCGATCGAGCGACAACTTCTAAGGAAGGTAGGACGGACGTGTTATAACAATACTTGATTTCGTGCTAGAATTCCCTTTGGCGTCACTCACCTCTTTTTCCCTTGCTTTGCTCCCCTTTTTTCCCTTGCTTTGCTCCCGTTTACCATTATTAAACCATTGTATTTTTAACTCAATTTTAACACGTAAAACCTATATACTCTCGCATAAAACATTTAGCTCCATTATCAAATACTTAACTTTTCAAAAAATCAAAACTAGATGCATATATATACCCCAAGTAAATATATCCGCATATAAAAATATTTTATATGTTTACCATATCTAATTATAATTTCTTTTACTTAAAGTTGATAATTTCTAATATCATCATTCGTAATTTACAATTGTATAGTGTCACCAACTATATATATGAACTATTTTCAAAGGAACTTTTATGGTTTAATTATTACAAAGTCATAGCTAATCAATTTTCATATTTCTAACAAATCATGTGTTATTCATTAGAAATAACTTCTATCTTGATAAAATATTGAAGATGCATATATGTCATGCATTTTTGAAAGGAATTTTCATAAAATGCAATTGTATAATTTTCACTCATATTACATTCCAATAGTGTATAAATAGATGTGTATATTTTTTGTATTTTGACAAAGCAACATCATCTTTAAAAAGTACATTAGTCATTCACATGACACGTTAGAGCACAAAAACTTATTTGCTTCAATGGATAAAGTTTTGCCAAAGTTTTTTTACTAATAAAATACACACATAAAAATTCAATTGAATCATTAGTTAAAAGCTTAACTTTAACAAACCTTTTGCCCAAAAAAGATTTACACTCCAATAGTTTAACCTTTTGAAAAACTTTTTTTACACAAAAAAATCTCAAAGAAACCAATCATTGAAGATGCTCTAATAGTAAAATGCCAAAACAAACTCCATAAGCTACATCACGTATGCTCCGGTCACCGATGATTTTGTTGGACGCCGTCACACACATGATACAAATACCTATAAGGTACCCCGTCGCATTGCACGAGTAACCTACTAGTATATCAAAATATTTAAACATCTAAGCTCACTTGATTAGATCGTCTATTCATGAAACTAAGGACTTCGGAGTTTAAAATATTTATCGTATGATAATTAATAATACGGTTGATCATAAAATATTTGAACTTACACATTGGATCACATTTATCGAGCTCCTATCTCGGTCATGTTTGTTGAACACACTTGTGGCATATTCAGAGAAAGACTGACATGACTACATTCAATCCAATTATATTTGTTAGTAATCCCATTGACCCCAAAGAACATTGATTTACATGGATGTACAATCTAGAACCGACATCATTGCTACGCCTAAAAAAACTATTCAAGAACATTTCAGAAAAAATGGTTTGGATATCATGTTTCATATGTTTTAACCGTTAATAATCTATGTCCATGGTAAATTATAACCTGATTATTTTGCACCATACCTAATTGTTAATCAAAATGACTAAGACAAACCTACAGCATCGAGCCCATGTGATCACCGCGGCTCGTATGAGTTCAGTCATCTTAGAATTTGTTGAGAAAAGTGACACCAAATTAAATCAAATCTTTAATAATAATTTGAGATAACGACAATAAAGAGACACCTACATTTAACGTGAATGTCCATGGTAAATTATAACCTGATTATTTTGCACCATACCTAATTGTTAATCAAAATGACTAAGACAAACCTACAGCATCGAGCCCATGTGATCACCGCGGCTCGTATGAGTTCAGTCATCTTAGAATTTGTTGAGAAAAGTGACACCAAATTAAATCAAATCTTTAATAATAATTTGAGATAACGACAATAAAGAGACACCTACATTTAACGTGAAAAACTCCATTAGGATAAGAGCCAAACTATATTAGGGTAAAATCACATGCAAGGAAAAACACGTAAACGTTTCACCAAGTAGAGAAATAAGTATTACACTTCTTTCTAGTTACAAGAATAAGCATAAACCTTAATCTTTATATCTCTTTTAATCAGAAGATTAATCTCACAAACTCTATGCAAGAACGAGGTTGTATTTTGAAAAGCATTCTAATAAATGAGTGCTCTATTTATAATAATGAGTAGTTATTAAAGTGTAAATAACCTGATTATACTTTGGTCAGTGAAGTAAAAAGAAAAAAAATACGAATTCTACTATCTAACTATTGTCGTCACACTAAGGGTGTGTTTGGCGAAGAGCTTTTAAGAGCTTTTTGAAGCTTCATTTGGATAAAAGAGCTTTGAGCTTTTATTTTTTTTAAAAGCTCCAAAAAGCTTGTAAATGAAAAACTAATCATACAAGCTTTGAAAATTGAAAAGAGCTTTTAGTGAATATATTTACATGATTGCCCTCGTCATTTATATTTACAATTTGAGACTAGTTAGTTTATCGACACTAGTATTCCAAATGATTTTTCGAAGTTATTGTCCTTTTTGTTTTCAATAAATTAATAAGGAATTAAACATAGTTAATTATTAACAATACTGACGACCTGATGTCCCTCAAAATATTAGAAACACTTTTTAAAATAACGGTAGACATATTCATATTAGTACTACACGAAATATAGTATGTAATACATTAACTCATAATCATTTTTGTATCAAATCAAATATTTAATACATATACATAAATTTTGACATTAAGAGGTGATATTTGAATTATTATCATTTTTTTTACACTAAAATATTATTTGTCAAATTTATATTTAGTTATATTTATTATTATTTTTATATTCATATACACATATACTATATATATTATTTCATATTATTATTATAAAGTAGTTTCATATTATAACTATCAACTATACATATTTTTTATAATGTTACCTTAATTATAAGAAAATGAATATGTTAACAAAAATATAAATAATTTAGTTATTTATATTAAATATATAAATAATTTAGTTATTTATATTATATTATTATGAGTTATATTCGTTAATTATATATATATATTTCAATTTTATTTTATTTTATCATTGTCATTTTACTCATTTCAATTATAGCTACAACTACTTTATCAAACACATTTTGAAAAATATATTTACAACTTACAGCTTCAATTAAAAGCTACAACTTACAACTACAGCCAACATACCCGAAGATAGTTTACCGAAGATAATTTTAATTTTAATTGTAATAAAAAGAAAAGAAAAGAAATACTCCGTAATCCGTACTAGTGATCCCCCAAAACCCCATTGATTCCCTCTGTGACACTACTTGAATAACATGCAATTCCGGTAGATATATGTAGCCTAGAATCAATTTATATAATCTTTTATACTACAAATTCATTACACAAAAATGGCGAGCGACGAAGAAGATTTCGTGTTCTTCGGTACACCAATTGAGCGAGAAGAAGATACCACCAGTCGCAAGAAAAAATCGATTGCCGAAGCATCTGGTCAGTTGCGAACCCTAGCTCCTTGGAAACAAGAGGTCTGCTTCGATAATGTTTTATTTCAATATAATTTAAGCTTGATAGACTCTGTTAATTGATTACAAATGCCCTTTTTGCATTGATTCATGTTCAATTGGAGACTCAGCTAGGGTTTAAGAACTATATGATGATTATTTGTTAATTTTGGATTATACCATCGTGTTAGTTTTAAACTAGACTCGCCTATATTTATATGTAAGATTCATATGATTATTGAACAGATGAACACAAATACCGAAATAAATACTAATAGGAAGTTTAATTTTATAATGTTTCTTGTCATAGCTATAGGATTTGCACTAAATTCTGATAAATGTTATTCGATATTGGCAGCTTAAAGTAAAAACACGTGTTAGATTTTTTGGAATTGAGTAGTTGACTATGATAGAAGTATAAATCAGAAGTAGAACACGGAGTATGATATAATGTGATTTTTACAGGTAAGGGATGAAGAAGGTAGAAGAAGGTTTCACGGGGCTTTTAGTGGAGGATTTTCGGCAGGTTACTACAATACCGTGGGCTCCAAAGAGGGTATATACTGACTTGATCTCTAATAGTATTTCGTTTTGGCTAAATTATAAGGTTCTTGTGGAGCTGGTTCTTATTTTACAGGACGAATGAATTTGCAGGATGGACTCCACAAACATTTACATCATCAAGGAAGAACAGAGCTGAATTCAAACAACAAGATCTTTCAAACTTTTTGGATGATGATGAGAAAGCTGTATGTGTGGTTCTGTTTTTCAGTGACTTTATATTAATATTACTCTAGATATGATCATCAATTTTACGTTGTTGATGACCTTGCATGTAACTTACAACAGAAAATGTAAATTTACTTATTTGTCGATGTATATTTATATTTTATTTTTTATGATGTAGGAACTGGAAGGCAGTTCTTTGGGGACTTCTATGCAGTTCGACACTTTCGGATTTACTGCAGCGGAAATAGCTAGGAAGCAGTCTGAGAAGGAACAAAATGAAAGGTACAATCAGTCATTGTTAGTACATATGCTTGATGTCTTTATAGTAGATCATAAAATAAATGTTTGGTCAGCATCAATGTCAGAAGTTCCTAAAATGAATGAATGATCAAGCTCTTGCTGAACAAATGGCAATGTATTGTTGATATGTTTGTTATTTACTTTGAAAGAAATTAGCTTTGTGTGTTTTACCCTTCTCTTTAGTTTTGACCATTATGGATATAGTAAGTAAAAGCATTTTAAACTTTGGTTGTCTGTATGTGTGTGTAATATGAACCATGACATAACATTTTCCTTTTAGTGGGTTGCTTTTAAATGTGTATTAAATGTATGTATGTAGGGTAGATATGACACACACATATATATAAACTCACTCCGGTGTCCTTAATTAGAGACTTATTGTGTGTTTGGTTTAAGGATATAGGAATTGGGGAATGGGAAAGGAAGTGATGAATGGTGTTTGCTTGGCGGGAGTGGGTATCAAATTTCGGTATCAAACCCAAAAAAGTAGGGTTTCTAGTAGTGGTGTGTTAGGTTTCCGTTCCCATTCCCATTCCCAGTCATTCACTCTAATACTCTATCATACCCATACCATAGTAAACCCGAATGCAAACCGAATGCCACCTTAGAGTCTCCAAATCCTAGTATGCACTTATCCTGTCTATAATTCCATACTTATATCCTTGCAATATAGATTTGTCTCTGTAAATCATAATAGTTTGTCCCTTTGAACTTTCCAACTTTAGTAGAACAAAAACACTGACCACACAAGGCTCATGCAGTCATGCTTATCGTTGTTCACTTGTTGTTATCTTGACCTCAAATAATGCATGACATTATTACCAGCTAGTTTTTGTTTGGACATGCTTACTACACGTGTTACTTCCTAATCAACATTACTAAAGTCGCTTTTTCCATTTTTTTTTCCTTTTCTTTTTTTTGGCTAACATCACTTTTCGGGTACTTGCTCTTATGCCAATTTAATCTTATACCCTTCGATTTATAGAATTTCTGCGTAAGTCTAACTCATTAAGAAATTGCCTAATATCATTAATCACCATGATATTGTATGAAAAAAGAATGCATGAGGATAATCGCCATCTTAATGTATTGCAGGCCTTCAGCTATTCCTGGACCTGCTCCTGATGAACTAATTGTTCCAGCCACAGATCCTATTGGTTTGTCTCCATTTAATAATTTCATTTCATTTCATTTCATATATCGTCTCCTTACATCTTCATGTTGTTGATGAATAGGTGTCAGATTGATGCTGAAAATGGGATGGCGTCGTGGACACTCGGTTAAAAGTTCAAAGACTAATTCAAATTATGGTATGTCTTCAAACTTCAATAACATGTTGTATGAAAACCTGCTTGAATTATATTTGTTCTTAAAACTAGAGAGAGTTGTATTCGTCCGACCTAATTGTATTACTCTCGATTTAATAAAAGCATGCAGTCATAAGAAAAAAGATGAGGTGCTCATCAATGATCATTCTTAATTGCAGATTCTCGCAGAGAAGCTAGAAAAGCTTTTCTTGCACTTTCTGAAGATGCAAGGGCACCTGTTGCAGATACTGAAGTTGAAGATGGTATGGAAACTGCTGCTGTTGATGATGTTGTCCAGCTTCAAAAAAGTACTCCAGTGCGTATATTTCTTTTTTTGTTCTTGTGCATCAGATGGCTATCATTCGGATTTTCTTGCCCTTACCTTTCAGTTCTTATCATAATGCATACATCCTAGGTCGCTATATTTAGTTTACTTATGATTAATTGTACTCTCTGTAAGTTCTTAATGTCTTATCGTGTGGATTTAAACGAGCGTTTTGAAGTTGGTTGGCTGATTGTATGCACCCATGATGTTTTGGCTTATAAGAAAATAGTTATTCATAATATGTGAACCACTAGTCGTACAATATTTGCAAAGTAGAATTAAAGAATATTGCTTTAGCTAGGATAAGTTCATACTAAAATTGCAACTGTTGAAGTTCCTTTATTCTTTAATGTTTGGTATGCAGCAATGAGTGACAACTGACAACGGAGTGAGAAAAAAATATATGCTTTTGGCTATCAGATTGGAATGGAATGGATCATTTAAATCAGTTGGTCAATTTTCGTTTCAAACAATCCCCCTGATTGCTAAAAAAATTGTTTACTATTACGTAGTTGCACCATGAAGTTGCAACTTAATTTACCAAACTGTAAGAACTCCGGACAGTTTAGTGACCACTAACCCAAAACTCATAGAACATAACCCTTTCATCTTTAAGTAGTTGGGTAAGGCTAAAAATGAAACAAAGAATGATGTTCATCAACAGGCTGCTTAACTAAATAGTTACAAATAGTTGTTACATAGTGTTTATTATAACTCTTGTTTGTTTAGTAACTCTATCCATATTCATATTTCCTATAAGCATTTTTTCATTGTTCATTCCTAGAGTTCCCTTTTTTTGTAATTTTCATTTCAGTTATGATTGTCATTGTTAAAGCAGTACCTCTTATGTTTCTCTTCAGGTTTATGTGCTAAATCCAAAGCAGGATATGCATGGTCTAGGCTATGATCCATTCAAAGGTGCTCCTGAGTTCAGGGGTATGTAATCAATCATAAGTTAGCCAGCTAAAGTTGTATCTAATGTCTAATTTGCTGATGACTCGCCAATAATTTTTATAACTATCAGAAAACAGAAGGTCACATTTACCTGGGAATAGGGAGTCGGGGAACAAAGGTTTGCAGTCAAAGAAAGACGGACTCTTCTCTTTCAAATGTATGGTATCAATATCTTCTAAAGTACACTTTCATATTTGCATGTGATTACTTTGCACGGACTGTTTGCAGTTATTTGTCTCCTCAATTTTATAACTTGTCGGCTTGATTTCATCAGCAAGAAATGTTGCACCTGGTTTTGGCATTGGCGCCCTTGAAGAGCTTGATGCAGAAGATGAGGATGTATACGCGTCAGGTTAGTTTATGAGTTGCTTCATTTTTCTGTGGTATAAAATGTTATGCTGTTTTTCTTAGTGAATGCAAAACTTTTTTTGCATGTGTTCCATTGTTAGATACAATAATCAATTGTGTAGGTGTGTTTATTTATTTATTGTTATTTTTTGTTGTATATATTGTTACATTTCTGCCTCTTTATGAATGCATGCAGCCTCAAGATTTAAAGTGTTTCTTTTGGTCATATTTACCACCACTTTTTCCAGCTTTGATGTTGAGAAACTTATGATTAGATCATTTTATGACAAACACAGGTTCCTAGTACAAATGTAGTTAATAATATTCTAGGCTAGGTGTTCATTTCTTGTGTATAACTCATTTTGTTTTAGGACATGTTGTGTATCTGCTTTGTCATTGGATATCATTTAACCCATTGATATATATTTTTTCTTTTCTTTTGGTAATAGGTTATGATTTTGAAGCTTTTGTTGAAGAAGTTGAGGAACCTACTAGATTGGCCATAGAGGATAAAAAGAAATCCAGTGTAAAGCAACATGATATTCTGCCTGGTTTTAAAGCTGCAACCAATTCTGACTACCAGCTAGAAAGGTGACATGTGTTTATCATCTTAGCAAGTTAAAATGTTTCATTGATTGCCTTTTATGTTCCAAACACTATTTTCTTACTTAGTTATTGTTCAATACATTGTAACATTTTTGCTATATTAGCGAGATGTCTAATATAAAGGGTAGAGCAATTTGGAACCACAAAGAACAATTCTGGATTCGTTCATTTTTATCTTTATAGGATCGATTATATATATCTGTTTACTGCTATAACTCCGTGATACACGCTGTTCTCAGATTTGATCCTCCAGCAGTACCAAAGGATTTTGTGCCACATCATAAGTTCCCCGCTACCCTCAAAGTCAACCGAGAAATAACTGAAACTCCTCCAGCAGAGGTTTCTCCACCCGTGGATAGTAATTTAAAGGTTTTAATTGAGGGGGTTGCGACTCTAGTAGCTCGTTGTGGTACATTATTTGAGGAACTTTCCAGAGAGAAAAACCAGTCAAATCCACTATTTGACTTTCTTAATGGTGGAAATGGCCATGATTACTATAAAAGGAAGCTATGGGAAGCACGACAGAAACATACTGACAAAATCAAACCACTTTTGAATGAAAAAGTAACTCCAACTGCACAGAAGTTGACAGCAAAGAGTCGTGGAAACATTTTAGGAGAAAAACCTCTAGAGAGAACTGCCAAAGATTTGAGACCTGATGCTGTTCCCGCAACAGAAGTTGTTAACCTTCAGTTCCATCTATCAGATACATTTACTGAACCTGCGTCATTTGTGAGTCACTAAATTCTTTGCCTAGTAGTTTATATTGGTATGCGTTCACTTTTGACCCCATGAGATTCTGGACTGGAGGTGGCAAATTTGGTGGCTTAGGCAGACTTGGTTGAAATAGTTGGCAATCTATTTTACATGTCGAAGCAAGTTGGGCTTGTTGCGTTGACACGCAAAACTTTATTTTTATTTTTGTAAAAAAAAATATATTTTTACAAATAGTTGATGCGTAAAATATGATGACAGCGGGTGGAAATGAATTCAGGTCAAAATGGGTAATATGTAGTGAGGGTTGAAAAACATGGGACGTGCTGCATTCACTGCCAACAATTTATTTATTTTTAATTAATCCGCGAAATACAAATACAGAAACTGTCGTTTTGTTACATTATTGATCCAATTTTAAATAAAAAGATCAAGGAGGTTGCATACAAACCCCAAGGGGTAGTCTAATGGTAAGGATTTGAGATTCTCCAAAGGAGGCCTCAAGTTCAAATCCCGTAAGCTACAACTCCCTGGGGCCACCCGGCCCAGCCTAATAATCCAGAAGCACGGATGGTAGGTGCTGTGCCCGGTTCCACGGGTTTGCGGGGTATTCATGGAAACCGGGGTTTGCCTGCCATGTTAACGAAGTTGGCTTGGGTGGGATTTACCTGGTTACCCAAATAGGAGGTTTGTATACATTAAATATAGACCTCAGGAAAGTCTTAACCCGTTACATCACTTACACGAATGCAACTTATTTGAGTTATTGTATTTTTTGGTTTTTATCTAATTTTTTTCTTTTCAATGTTTAAGCATAACCTAAATTAGTCATTGATAAGTAATTGGTTTGAAGTTTCCGCCTGTAATCTGGATCGTATTGCATCCGTCACTGTGTTCTGCAACAAAATCAAAATAGTGTTCACGTAATATTCATTTTACAAACAAATTTCATTTTAGGTTGAACCCACAGAAATCACCAAACCATTCCAGCATGACCCTGCAAAACAAGAACGTTTTGAGCAGTACCTGAAGGAGAAATATCGTGGAGGTCTTCGCACCAAAGATGCCGGGGGATCTAGTAAGATGTCAGAGGCTGATCGTGCTCGAGAAAGATTGGAGTTTGAGGCTGCAGCCGAGGCTACAAAACAAGGAAAATGGGGAAAGGAAAGTCAGCCTTCCAGTCAACAGATTTTGGCTGCATCGGTTGGCCGGTTGCAGTTCACCTCTGGTGGATTAGAGGCATGTATTTTACTGTGACTGCATGTTTACTCCTGATACCAGTGTTTTGTATCAGATTCGGGAGTTTAACTAAATCATGTTATCAACAGATACCCGAAGTGAATCGAGCAGAAGAAATGATCAAGAAGAGTATGTTCCCAAAGCGTGAAGAATTTCAATGGCGACCTGCGTCTATTTTATGCAAACGCTTTGATTTAATTGATCCTTACATGGGAAAGGTTTCTTCTTTTTTTTTTTTTCTTTTCTTTTAAATTTTTATTTAACTATAAAAATAGATTTTTTAGAGATAGAAGAGATTAGTTTTTGCATCTATAATTATATCTTTTAACTGTTCTGCTTACTTCATATAATTAAGCAATTTTCTTTTTATGCTCTATGGTTTATATATAACCGTGTCTTAATTTCTTTTTTTTTTTTTTTTTTTAGATATCATTAATATACTCTCACTATCACCCATCACGGGGCCAACATTAGGTCTTATAGTAACTTTTCCGAATATTATGGGGAAATCCCAATGATGTTAAAAGGGACTATTTAGTTATGGACTGTAATCTACTTCAAATCTCTAAGCAATGAAACACAAACCACAACTTTAAATCCGTATAATTGCTTAATCAAACTAGTAGTTCAACATGATGATTATAGCTTAAGGAACACCGTTTTGTTTATCAATCAATTTAGTAAAGCTATTATGTGGTTTATAATGATTATTTACATATGATATAAAAGCAGGTCTCTATTGCAACTATGCAGATAAGTTTTGTTTCATGTAATGACAGTATAAACTAAAATCACTTGCTATTATTGTTTCTTGCAGCCACCGCCTGCCCCTAGGTCGAGGAGCAAGTTGGATTCTCTTATCTTCATGCCAGACTACGTTAAGGCTGCAGCACAAGAGGAAAAGATCATATCAAATAATATGTCATCACCTGCAGATGAAAAGAAGGGAACAAATATCATGGATGTTGATGAAAAGGTTGAGGTTGAAAATGTTGAGAGACCAGTTGACCTATATAAGGTATTTTTCTTCTTCTTAAGTATATAAGCATATAGCTATTGTATAGAACATAGCAAATCTCGGGTAATGGTCCATAATGGGTGCAGTCAGGTTGCCTGCAAACACTTTTGTCTTTTTTTTCTTTTCTTTTCTTTGATGTATTATTAAAATGCATTGTAAGATTACAATTTTACAGTAACTACATTAATAATCTGATTTTTGAATGAAGAAAAAATGGGAAAATAAGTCGTGCAGCCAACAGCACGTAAGATCTATAATTAAAGAAATTATATGATTACGATAATAATATAAATTTCCGAACAACGGAGTTTGGAGGTTGTATACTTGTATGCATTAAAAAGGCATTTTATGCAAGTTTCAACCCATTTGACTGTTTTCTATTTAACTTAACTTTTTGATGACACCAACTGGATAAAAATAACCCAATCGACCAATATATAAGTAAATCGGTCGAAGTTGTCTCCTGGACTAAACCTTTCAATTTCTAAATGCTTAAACTCGGGCTTTTTTGTATGTCTGTAGGCTATATTCTCTGATGATTCAGATGACGAAGAGGAAAGTTCTAACATCAACCAACAAGAGGATCCAACAAAGAAAATACAAGCTGCAAATACAACTTTAAGTCGTTTAGTGGCAGGCGACTTTCTAGAATCATTAGGGAAAGAACTAGGCTTTGAGGTTCCTCCTGATCAACCATACCCCGAGACCCATGCCAAGTCCCATCCTACACAAAACTCAATCTTGAATGAACTTCCACCAGCCAGTCAAGAGGTACATACACAGAAACATGAAGATGTCACCAAAAACATAAAAGAGAGCCGCAGTGAAAATGATATTGCAGAACTTAATCGTGGAATTGCAAAAAAGGACACAAAGGCTAAAAGGGATGAAAGTTCTTCAGAGGATGAAAGGACTCGAAAACGATCTAAACGGGAAGCTAATACAAGTGACTCCTCTGATGACTATCGGGATCGGCGTAGTTCAAGACATAAAGACAGGAAAAGGGAACACAGAAAACACTCAAAACATCGAAAGCATAGAAGTCATGAATCATCAAGCAGATCCCGCCATTCTGCAGATAAAGAATATAGAGATAGCAAGAGAGAAAAGAGGAAATCGAGAGATTGAAGAACAGAACCTCAAAGACGAGCATTGTTTATGAATACAAATCTTCATACCTCGTTGGTGCAGATAGAATTTTTTGATCTATGCTCACATAGAAAAATGTATTGTCGTGGTAAATTTGAATCAAGAATTTTAAATTACTAGCTTTTTGTAGAATTGTAGTAGCATGGTCTCAAATTAAGTATTAGTTCTATAGGGAGTAGTCTCTGCTTATCGATTGTTATATGATTCTTTCGGAGTCTTGTATCTTAGGACCACTTTCAGTCGACCAAAGTTACAAGATGTAACATCATCACTATTGTTATTTTCTTCAAAACAGTAGAACGGTTCGTTTGTATACATACAGGTTTGGCAAATGCAGTCTATCTTCTGATTGTTCACTACCAATATATTTGGCTTATCTTATGTCATAAGATTACCTCAAAAACTTACATATGCAAGAATCTAAATTGACACCATCCGTAGTTAATGAGTTTTCAGGTAGCTCATTCTGCAGATGATGAGTTCTCGGCATGCATATACCCAGAGCAATACCATAAAACCACACACCAACAAATGAAGACGGAAAAAGGTTAAAAAGTTTCATTTTCATCCTCAAAGAGAAGTGCGAGAAGAATACAGACAAAACTAATCTAATTGCTTGTTTTAAATCTAGTATTCATCTATTATGTTGGCTCATTTCTTTCTTATTACAACACAAAAAGCTCAACTACAAATAATTTACAAAATTGTACCTAATATTGGGTACTGGGTCCAATTTCATGATCAGAATGCTAGCATGAGCACGAAGAAGAAAAGAATGAATTAACACGAAGATATGTCCAACACCCTAACGTCAAATCATCAAGCTCGCCTAATAATGTTATGAGAGTTATAACTTATAAATAGCTCAAAACGATGTTCACACTTCACAATTCTTACTTACTAGCTACGCTGGTTGGACACCGCATTGACCAATACTTCAAATTCAACCACCCCCACTTCATTAGAATCAAAGGAGGGCTGCTGACTCGAGGTACGTAAGGGAACCATCTGAATCCATGTTGAATCTTGCAAAGATTTCACGAAGTTGGTTGAGTTGTTCGAACGCCAACACTCTTGCCACTACGGTATGTTAATTGTGGAGATGAAGATGGAGGCCTGAAATTGTTGAGCAAATTATGGAAGGTGAACAAATGCCACAAATGGAATGAGTTTTCTATTATATGGTGCATGATGAAAAGTTTTCATATATGTGGTCCTTTATATATCAAGAATCATATCTAGTCCACATTTTAATATCTAGGTTATTGATGACAACTCCAAATATTTTAGAGTGTTTTTGCCTGTAAGTATACTAGATCCTCTTAATTCATCAACATAACAGAAGTATATCAATATACTAACACATAAGAGATACATAAAAAAGGTAGTGATATTTACACAATCATGTTTAATAAATACACAAAAGGTAAACATTAAGAAGTTTACACATAAACAAAACACGGTTTTAGTGTATTTATCAAAAATGATGTAGTAAATATCACTAACAGAGCTTAAAGTAATTTAATGACGACATTGACAACCTGAAAAATGTAAAAGTATCACAAGAACTTTTAACAAACCTGAATTAACATTTTCATTAAATATCAACAACACAGAAGAAAGTAAAGCTGAAAATCTCATCCATCAATATGCTATTCTTTAGATTCACCAAAAGAAGGAGCTACAAAAACAGATGAATACACCTTAGGACTTCCAATTGATGACTTGAAATTTAGAGAATCTAAAGAAATAAATCCATCATTACAAGACGAAGAACAAGCTACGGTTTCTTCAACTCGTGTAGTATTGTTTAAACTCTCACTCTGCCTTAGTAATGGTGATGAAGACATCGGTTTCGTGGTGGCATACTTAATAAAATGAATGAGTTTAGGGTTTCTCCAAAGTAAATTGGAGATTTCTTCTTGACTAGTGATGAAACACTTATACTCGAAGTTTGTTTTAGCATTCCTACCACGTAAAATGCGTGCAACACTATCGTAGGCCAAGGCTGCTTCTTCGGGTTCATCGTATGTGCCTAACCATAGCCTCAAGTTTCTTGTTGAGTCTTTGATCTCTGATACCCATCTTCCTGATGGCCTTTGTCTAACTCCAAGAAACTTTTTTGGTTTCCCTAGAGTTTTATTTTCATCATGACCATGATCATGATTATTTCTTCTTTTGGGGAGCATTCTTGAATTTTTCAGGATAGTGGATTTGATCTAAATGTTTGTGTTTTAGACAATTATAACCTTTTTTAGGATTAGTTTTTGTTTCTCTGGTACTTTGAACTTATTGGAATTGGTTATTTAAGAAGTCCTACCAACAAACATCCAAAATATGAGATAATGACCCTGCAATTTATATTTAAATAGTTAATTGATTAATTAGACACATAATGCTAAAACATATGTTAAAAACCCTGATAATATACCTTGGTGACATACCTAAAAGTTAACAACAAAAACATACACATCAAGACCACAAAAAAAAACAACACCCAATTAATTACAAACCCCACACCAACTTCTCAAAAAAGTAAAAATAATAGAGGTGATTAGCTGTTTAAATTATTTTATTAGTAACCCATAAATCAAACAAAGTAGCTTTTAGTTATAAAAATCTGCAATTGACTATTTGACTATGAAGTGATAAAAGTGACATTCATTTGCCACTACCATTGCATGAATATACCCATGATTTACCTACGAATATTTTATAGATTAAAATCAAAACTACATGTCATATTTAAGTCTAAAGTGAAGATTTGGGATAAAAAATGATGTTTTGTCCTAGAGAATACTAAATGTGGATGGATTGAGAATGCAAGCTACTTGCCCTACATGTTATTTTCTACTATAATTCTTTGGCCCATTTTTGTTGCAATTTGGGCTTGTAGTTTTGTGAACTTGCCTACTTGTCTCTTGAGAATTGAGATTGCCCCTCTCTCCTTAGTTTGAGTGATTAGCAAATTTGACTTAAAATTTGTAATGGACGATCATATATACTTAGAGATTAAAGTCTAATGATAAATTGTAATCGACTTGTAGATCTTACTTCAATTCATTCGATTCACTTTCTGACTTGGTCTGCACGATTCAACACATTGAACTATTTTTTTTATCAAGTTACTATACGATGAGATAATTAAATGTAAAAAAAAGAAAGAACTAAAACAAATTAGTACTCTATCCGTTCCAATCACTAATCCAAATTATAGAAAGTTCAATTGATAATATAAAGTTTTATTAATTAAGAGTGTAATAATTGCATTTTTAATAAATTGTATATTATTTATGTAGTGAACTATTATACTAAAACGGAGGGTAGTAAACTAGATTTTAATAATCTTATTGTACGAGACATGTTTACTAAAGTTCATACAACCTTATGATTTAAACTTATATTTATTTAGTATTTTATTCTTATCTTTTACTACATATAAAACATTTTCACCCTTGTATAAAAAATTAATTTCCTTAACAATAAAAATACTATTTGACACATTCTCCAATAATTAACGTATTTAATAATTTTTGATAACTTTAAAAATTTTAGGTAAGGTTTTGAAAAGAAAGTCTCATTTGATAGAAAAGAGGAGAAGACAGTTTTTACTTCATTTTAGAATAAAATTTTAAAAATTAAAATACAGTGATATTAAAATGCAGTCAAATTTAATCATCAAAATTTTTATCCTAAATGCAATAAAAAATTTTTTATTCTGTTTACCCTCAAACGAGTCATTTTTCTAGAATCATCCACTAATAATTTTATTGCTCCGTATGTTTAACTTCAAACTAGTATAATTATAATAATAATAATAATAACAATAATAATAATTGATAACAATAATAATAATAATAATAATAATAATAATAATAATATTAAGATAAGCAAAAGACCCAATCAACCCCTTGATAAATTAAAAGCTACCAAATAGCTCTCTCTCTTTTGTCTCGCAGGCGTGTGTAGCTAACAACGTCCCCATTGTCGGCTCTTCTACATGAATTCTTATTATTCTTCACAGCAAACAACGATTTAACCAAAATATAATATAGGGTTCATGGCTTCATTTCTCCTTTCTAATCCAATTATCTCATCTTCTTTCCTCGGCAAGAATCTGTAAGTTTTTTAATCACCTTATCCACATATATATGTTAACAAAATTCCGGTTCAAATTGACCGGATGTTTTTGGCCATTCGATGTTTTTGTTTAATTCTTGTTACTTTCGTTTGTATACGTAATGAAATTGATTCTAATTTAATGATTTATATTTCCATATTTGAATGTAAAAACAGTTCCATTAACGGGAACATAAGGAAATCGAAAGTGTGTGGGTTGGTGTTTAGGAGCCCTAGATGTACTGCTTCTGATGCAACATATGGAGGTACTTGATCAGTTTATTTATGTTTGATGGCTAGCTAACAATATATTTTGACCTAATTTTGTCATAAAGCGTTTAAATGTTGAAATTAGGTCTAATCTTGATCATGAACTTAGCGTGTAATTTTCTCGAAAACTTGTTAATATAATTAACTAATTCTGCATATGTGTAAAATTATGATGTAAACTTTGCAATGGTCATGTAAAGGTTGAACAAAAGAACTATAAATGTTCATATATTTTTTTATGTTATATTAGGTAACATTCAAAAATATCCTCGAAGTAATGTTTGGGATCCTTACAAACGTCTTGGTATAACTACCGATGCTTCTGAAGAAGAAGTCTGGAGTTCTCGCAACTTTCTGTTAGATCAGTATGGGGCTCATGAGAGAAGTGCAGAGTCGATAGAAGCTGCTTTCGAAAAGATATTAATGACAAGTTTCCAGAACAGGAAAAAAACTAAAATCAATTTAAAAACGAGGCTGAAGAAGAAAGTAGAAGAGTCCCCACCTTGGGTTCAGAGCTTACTTAATTTTGTTGAACTTCCTGAGACAATCATTATCCTTAGAAGATTGTTTCTGTTTTCGTTTATGGCTTTTTGGAGTGTGATGAACTCTGCTGAGGGTGGTCCTGCATTCCAGGTTTGCTGCTGTTAACTAATGTTCCTTTTCTTTTTTATTTTTTGAAGTATATATCAGTTGTATGGATGTGTGTTTAGAAAGTGATAATGTGATTTTAAATAATCAGAATGAGAGAGTCCGCTCTAATAGAAACGGTTTTAGAAGATAGTGTTTGGATGTGTGTAGACTGTTTGCAGTTGTAATCATTACATAATTAGATTTTTGAGAATCTAACAATATCTTACTATTACTAAAGGAATTAACAAATGAACTGACCAAAAAGAAGATTTTGTGAAATGTGAGTAGAAGTCCCTCAAACTAGAAAAGTATTTTGAATTGATTTAACCCCTAGAATTATCAAGAACATTTTCATCTGAATCTTAGGAACTGATTATTACGACTTTAAGTCGCAATAATCAAAAAACCATTTTTAAAACGCAAACACTCCTTTATTCTATTCAAGAGTAACATAACTATCTGCACAAAGTAAAAAATCCATACTATTCAATAAAGATTTGAAGAAAACATAATACGGAGTATTAACTTTGGACCCAATTACCCTTGGCGTCATATTAATTATAATGCATTAGATGTGAAAAACAATATATTTAACTTGGAACTTTTTTTTCAAAAACTGAAATGTTGCAAATTTTGTAGAGGGAGTATACTTTATCAGGTTTGCAGTCTTAGATGTTTATCTGCTTAATATCTTTAACTTGATTCAATCTTTTATATGATACAGGTTGCCCTGTCTCTGTTTGCTTGCATATACTTCCTCAATGACAAGTCTAAGAGCGTTGCAAGGGCATCTGTTATTGGGTGAGTTCATACAAACTGACATATAAATCCTCTTAATTCTTCACATATTTATTAATTTTTGCGTTAACTACTAATAAAACCAGCACAATATTAGTCATTCTGAATTTCTAATCCGATGAACAACGTTTCAACTTCTGTTAACCGATCAAAGCCTTTGTTTAGTACGTTCGTGTCTATGATAGAAATTTCATACATGGGCTGCCATGTTGTATGATGTGCTAAAGAAAAAGAAAACCAAAAAATGAAAATCTTAATGATTATGTCATGTTACATTTTTTGTGTCTAGATTAAAGTTATCTGGGAGAAAAAAAATAGTTTCCAAGTTGGCATGCTATATCTTTAGTTTGACATGTCTCGCCTATATTCATCACCCAGCATAAGAAGCCTGTTTCATAGTTTGACATGCTATGCCCGTATCAGTTTGGCTAACCCTTACAGTTTATATCAAAAACCAACGTTAGTAAGTTTGCTGTATAGGTAATTAATTAACCTTTGATCAACCCATTTTTTATATTGATTACAGATTTGGATCTTTAGTGGTTGGCTGGATTTGCGGTTCTTGCCTGGTACCCATGATTCCTGCTGCCATTTTGCAACCAACTTGGACCCTCGAGCTCTTGACTTCACTGGTAGTATACGTCTTTTTGTTTCTTGGATGCACCTTTCTTAAGTAGAAACTCAGTTGTCCTAGGGATGTCATGTACAACTTAAAACTAGATTGATTGCCATTTGCTTATGATGATCTTGTGTGCTGTTATAGTTGCATGTTGGCATACTATTAATCCTTGGTGTACTTTTGAATTGCAATTTTGGTATAAGTTAGTTAGTTACTATATAGCCTAACTAATTTGCTATGAGCTTATGATGTATCAATGTTTTAATGATTTTAATCAATTGAACAACTACATTCACTTTCGATTACAAACATTATCAATTATGGAACAACTTTTGTTAAGTTATTTTGATGCAAGTACCTACACCTCGATGAGCTTAAACGGATGAATCATTAAAAGCCCAACGAACATGATTTGGTTTGTTAACGGGTTCAAAAAGAGAGTATGAATGTGGCATGAGATTATTTTAGTCAATAAATAAATACAACAAAATGAAATGAAGTATCTTGTGTGGGTTTAAACGTCAACAAATGCATGTTTTACAACTATTCATAGTCTCTCTTGCCCAAATGATCAACCAAGTCGTCAAGTTGGAACATCAATACAATACCAATATTTCTCAATAAAATTTGGCAATTATTTTAAAAAAATTGTATACTAATCTAACCAAGTCGCCGCAGTGCAAGGGCCATCGTTTCTTGTGGCGGTCAAGGGCAACACCTTATACCAACCCAAAACAACAACGAAAATAAGCAAATATAAGTTATATACTAATCTAACTCATCGTCTCTAACGATTATAAGTCGCATTAACCTGCAAGACATCTTCAAATTATATGTCAACTTCATACTATTAGAAAACGATCACACTCGGTAAACTTAAGCTGATCAAATGTCTAATATCAATCATCAACGATCTAACCGTCAATAACCGCTCATAACTTCATGTTAAGTAAAAAAGATTAATAAAAAAACAAACCTTCCACGTGAGTGTGGACTATGAGAGTATTATTATTATTAATTAATTATTACTTATAATAATTATTATTATTTTATTATAATTTATAAAAGTAACATATAAATATAAAAAGTAAGAGCTGGCCTTTGGGCTTTCAAACAAACATCTTCGTTTCCACCTACCACCCAAAAGCCGTTACAAAACACACCACCTTGTTATCGCCGCCACCCCCTACGGCGGACTTCCCCATCTTCCCCCCTTACATTCATTCTCTTCATATAATTAACACATACAAACACACTTTCACACACACTATTATTCCACACACACTATTATTCCACACTGCATTTAATTTCACAATGGCCTTACTAACACCAACCACCACCACCACCACCACCACTTCACTTCCAAACACCTTTTTCTCATCAAAACCCTCACTTTCACAATCACAAGCAGAAAATTCCGTTACCGTTAAATCACGGACGCCGTTAGTAGTCAGGAACTCGATTGCCGTTTCTCAGTCACCGGCCGTTACGTCGGTGAAATCATCAACGGTGAAATCGGTGAAAGCGAGACAGATTATTGATAGTAGAGGTAATCCGACTGTTGAGGTTGATCTTGTGACTGAAGGTGATGAATTGTACAGATCTGCTGTTCCTAGTGGTGCTTCAACTGGTATTTATGAAGCTTTGGAACTTAGAGATGGTGATAAGAATGTTTATGGGGGTAAAGGTGTTCTTAATGCTGTTAATAATATTAATCAGATTTTGGGACCTCAGATTGTTGGCGTTGATGTCAGGTGATCAACTCTTTTTTTTTGCATAGTTTATGCGCGCGCTCACACACACTCACGCACTCATATATATCTGTATATCACATATGTATAAGCTCTATGAATCTGATTGTAAGATCATCATAATGATTAATGGCTTAATTTTGTGAATTATGTGATCAGTTATGTTATTAGTTTATTTGTATGACACGAAAAAGTGCTCAACTTTACCACAGTTTTGAATTTCGGATACTCAACCTTTTTTTCTTATTTAAAATATTATAGGTTTCCCATGCTCTAGTTATGCCTCCTCTAGTTTCATGAAACATAGCAAATGACTCTAATAGATTGTAATGGAATATTGTTGTTTACATTTGGAGTATTGAGTTGCCTGAAATGTAGCTTAATTATTGGACTAATGGACTATGATGCATTATAGAGTTAAAGTTTATCCCTTTTTAGAAGAATTGAGATCATTGAAGTTTTATGGGTCTACCGTCATTTAGTTGTTTATTCCACTGTGTGAGTTTTTGCAATGGTTGTAAAAAGATGAGTGTAATTGGTTAAGTATGATTTTTCTGTTGGCACACAGTTGTATTTTTAGAAGCCATGGTGTCACTTGTTTCATGGGAATTATGGTAAAATTTTCAGGTCTAATAACTTTAGTTAAGCTGCCATTTGTTAGATTGTGAGCTGTTTGAAGCTTAATAATCCATTTACCTGGATAAGGATTGTTGTATATGTTTAAAATATTTCGTGGGTAAATAATTTAAACAACTAAATCGGATAATTCTATATGGATACATTTTCACAAAGTACAAGATATTTTTGCAAATCACAAAGCCAGCTCTAAGCGCACAATCAACCTGCAAAAGAACCCTTGAAAATTTTAAAAGTTGCGATAGTATGTGTGGCAAGTGCATGATTATCTTATGTTTTGTAACTTGGGACTGATGCTTTGTCACTTTCTTTTTTACTTTTAGGGATCAAGCTGCCTTTGATGCCATCATGCTAGAGATTGATGGAACTCCAAACAAGTCTAAACTTGGAGCTAATGCAATACTTGGAGTATCCCTTAGTGTATGCAGAGCTGGTGCAGGAGCAAAAGGCATGCCCCTGTATAAGCACATTCAAGAGATATCTGGAACAAAAGAGCTTGTTATGCCAGTTCCAGCATTCAATGTGATTAATGGAGGCAGCCACGCTGGCAATAATCTAGCCATGCAAGAATTCATGATACTTCCAGTAGGTGCAACTTCATTCGCCGAGGCTTTGCAAATGGGTAGTGAAGGTTAGCATATTCCTCGAATGATGAATGCAATCTTATTGTTGGAAACAGAAATGATAGGATGACTATTGCAGAAAGTTGTTCATTTTAAATGATGTTACCTATGATTTCAGTTTATCACACACTGAAGGGGATCATCAAAGCCAAGTATGGACAAGATGCATGCAATGTTGGAGATGAAGGTGGATTTGCTCCCAATGTCCAGGACAATAGGGAAGGACTCGTGTTGCTAATTGATGCAATTGAAAAGGCGGGGTACACTGGAAAGGTAAATTACATGTAGCATTTTCATCTTTCATTTGCTTCAACTTTCTGTCACAGTTCTTGACTTAAAGAAATTGTGCAGATTAAGATAGGAATGGATGTTGCTGCTTCTGAGTTCTTGACAAAAGATGGTAAATATGATCTCAATTTCAAGAAACAACCAAATGATGGAGCTCATGTTCTCTCAGCTCCAAAGCTTGGCGATTTATATAGAGAATTTGTCAGAGATTTCCCTATTGTATCAATTGAAGATCCCTTTGACCAAGATGATTGGACCTCGTGGACTTCACTACAGTCTTCAGTTGACATCCAAATTGTTGGGGATGACTTGTTGGTCACAAATCCTAAGAGAATTGTCGAAGGTATCCAGAAAAAGGCCTGCAATGCTCTATTATTGAAGGCAAGTACAGAAATATATTGCACTAGCAAATTGCGTTTATGTTTTATTATGGTTTTTATAGTTCTGATATGGGCTGCTAATATTAATAAGCTATACCTGATCTGATAGGAGCAGCACTACTTCCACTATTTTCCCTAGTTATGGTAAGGAAATGTCATAATTCCAACATCCGTATGGCATCACGTTGAAATAGAGTTTCTATAATGCCATGAGTGACTTGAAAGGGTAGTTATCATCTGGGCAAGGTGTTCTATATAGGGTCACAATCCTAATCTACAGCATAGCAACAACTGAATGTGGTAGCTACAATGATTTAGTTGTTAGTTGATGTTATATTTTGCCAGAGGCCCAATTTCGAACCATCACCTTATGATTGGTTGATTCTGGTTATGTTTTATATCTAGCTGGTCAAGTGGTTAAAAATTAATAAAATTGCAGAAAACCTCATAATGTAATGCTCTATAATTTCTAATGCATAGAACTCCTTAAATAACTTCTTAAATAAGTTCATTCAAATTTGGTTTCTAAGCAACTGTTCTTCCTTCAACTATCTCAGGTTAACCAGATTGGAACAGTAACCGAATCTATCCAAGCAGCTCTTGACTCAAAAGCTGCTGGATGGGGTGTGATGGTTAGCCACCGAAGTGGTGAAACAGAGGACAACTTTATTGCAGATCTTTCTGTTGGCTTGGCTAGTGGACAGGTTTCATTTTAATTTCTTTTACTTCTACATTATTTATATTTTTTTCCAAAATCAAGTGTATGTTTTTCTTTTTTTTTTTTTTTTTTTGGTTTTTAGCTTTGCTTTTTTCTCATTTGTTTAGATCAAGACTGGTGCTCCTTGCCGAAGTGAACGATTGGCCAAGTATAACCAGGTAGGGTTTCTATTTTGTTGGCGGTTTAGTTGTAACAGTCAATTTTGGTTGTGGTCAATCTTCAAGGGGACAAATTGGTTTCTCTCAAAATACAGAGTTTTATATAACAAAAAAGTTCACAAAATAAATAGTTCCCATAAAAAAAGTAGTCTAAAAAACTAAAATTTGGCATAAAACACTTTAAAATTCATGTGAAAAAATAGAAGTTTCCATAAATTTTTCTCGCATGCTATGCGAATGTTCCGTGATCTATTTATTTACAAAATAAAAATGGACAAAAAAGTGTTTTCATGTCAAATAAACGCCACCTGATCGGTTTTTACCCACTTTTAAAACTAACTGCTACCCTAATCACTCATGCCACTCTAGCCATAACTTTTTATCAACAATCATATAGGAGTTGACGGACGTATAGCAAAATATAAGCTTTTGAATTGCCAACTTAATTTTACTTTTACTAAGTTTTGCCTTTTGAAATTGGTGCAGCTTCTGCGCATTGAAGAGGAACTTGGAAACGTCCGCTATGCTGGTGAAGCATTCAGATCGCCATAAGAAAGAACCAATTAAACATCGAATCCAAAATAAAATGGAGCAAATTGCCAACGAGCTCTGCAAATTCTCTATAGAGTTCCTTTTTTTGTTGTAAACTCAACTAGGCCTTTTACCATTTTGTCCTGAAAATCAAAATTTCATGAGCGTATTGACTAAAAACCTTACATGTTTTGTACATTCAGAGGTTGGCATTGGTATCTATCCTATGTTACTCATTTGTAGCTTGACACTATTGTGTTTGTTGGTTACTGGTTTTGCCACCTGTTTTTGGACCTTTTATTGGAGATGTTTGCATTTTTTATTTTTTTTTCGCCATGGATCCTGTCATTTTTTTATAGATGATCCAATAGATTGGTTGGTGCAACAATTTGAACAATATTTAACAACTCAATGGATTGCTCAAAGCTGGGTAATTTTTCTTGAGAGCGGAAGAACAATATACATACATATACATATACTTTATAAAAACAAAAACAACAATGACCATCCAGACTAAAAAGCTCTTCATCCTGAGAAAAAAAAAAAAAAAAAAAAACTTGGTCCAAATGATTCAAGAAGATTGGGATTCACTCAATCAAGAAAAATAAAGGTACATGACTTAAATTATACTGTAATTGACTTGCATCCGTTTATAATTTAGTTTACTTGTACTTCCTACTTTTCACAATCTTAACTTGCTTACACATGCTAGGAACCATAGACCATGGTTAATTAACAATGCATAACTTAATCTTTGGCCTGCAGAAGCACTAGTTGAGACGAACATGGACACTTGATGACAAAGCTATGGGACAAATGGGACCAAATTACACCACTAAGTATCTGCAGTTTGAACAACTAAGCCACAAGGGTTAAGTGACAGTATCAGATGAGCACTCGCCAGTAATGAACGCTATATCCGAATGGGTGGGCCTGCATACATGCCTGGTCGCATATAGAGATCATCAGGTGTCTCTATCTCTTCGAGCCATACGTATTCATCTTCTTTTCCATCGATCGGCTCACCTCCACTTCCTGTGGTTGCAATAAAGAATTTAACAGCTATACACTATCTCTAGAGGTGGCAAAATGAATGGATCAGGAGGGCTGGGTTTGGGATTGTAAGGGATCATTTTTTAGTAAAAGTCAAACCAGGTCGCGTTGGTTTGACCAGCTCATATATTTTTTGTCCATTTTCCAACTCTTTTTATAACTTGAGTAATGTCTTAATTACGATTTCCGAAAAGAAAGTTATAATTACAATGATGATTTAAAATTTACATCCTTAAATAAGACCGATTTAGGATGTCGTAAGCACTAAAATAGACTTTGGGCGACTTACAAACCCGTTCAACCCATTCCCCTTCTAGCTAACAAATTTTACTTAACCCGTTTGATACCAACGCAACCTAACTTAACCTGTTCATAGGTAAATGCATCTTAAACTGCCAACTCTCTAAGTATCTCACAGGAGTTCATGAGACCAAGTATCAGATTTACATATTGGGCTGCAAAAAGAGTAAGAACTTACGGAAGCTTGAGTATGGGTAATCACGGTAGTAGGTACACTTTCTGCCTGCAGATTCTTCATACGGTGGTGTGAGAATGTCAAGTACAGCACAAGAGGTGACAGCAGTGAAACAGTGGAGATTGCCTCCTGTTTCTGGATACAAAACTGAAGTACTACATGGTGCTGAAAGAACTTTGTCGACTGCCAACTTTGCTAACCTAACTATAAGAGGAATACCATCAACACTTTGGATTTGTATGCTTAAAGTTGAGAAGGAATAATAACTCAGCATACCTAGGAACATGTGGGGAAAATATTTGGAGAATAAAAAGTTTGGTAGTTCATATAGCCTGATAGCCATCTAGGATATCACACAAATTGTGGAATTGAAGACCAGCAAACTATTGAATTTTTTTATGATACATAGAAACTAGAGGTGTAGGGTTTACTCTAAACTACATGTATAATGATTAAAGAGGGCTAGAAGTAAGAACAATAAGGAAATTATGATCATTCATTCCTAGAAAAATCTACAAGCAGTATTGTTTTCATATCTTGAAATTAAAAACGATGTAATCATCAGTACCAAAAGCTATAAACAACTGAACAGTGAAAAACAAAAAAATGGGAAACAAAAATGCTAGTTTCAGAAACTAAAATCCACTGTAAGCTTTCAACTGTAAGTTATAGATAAGACCTGGAGCTCGAGTTTTATCCTTTGAATACTTGATGCATGCTGGTTCAACCCAATCATAAGCTTTCACATGTAAGGAACCATAAAGGACCTTACTCAGCACAGTCATTCTTGGATGGTCATGAAGCGGTATAACTGACGAAGTGGGAAAGCAAAACATACACATCTGCATTCAAATCATCTTCTTTCAATGCGTGCCTGAAACTACTATGAAATCGCTTCAAACCTTGTATCTTTTTAGAATAATCACGAGTCTAATCTCACGCAGCATATGATCAGAAACTCTTAATAAGAGGTGGACTCCATAACTAACATGTTTGACTTCAGAGAAAAAGAACTAAAACTTTCTGACTCCAAACACATTATATAAATGATAACTTCCCTTAAACATAACAAGATATATTTATTTTAAAATAACCATTACTAACCAAACAACTTAAACAGTGAGAACTTATCACGTAAAAGGTCTTAGTAGAGCAGTACTAGTCTGATGATAATACGTTGCACGTACCAGAACAGTGCGAATTTAGCACGTAAATCTATAGACATAATGTAAGCCAGAAATGAGGGAAAGAATAGAGCTTACTGTAAAACTCTCACTTTCATTAAGTTCCACATATGTTATTGGTTGGGCCCAACGGTCTACTCTATTGAGTGTGTTCGGCATAGAAAAACCATGACCTCGATCATCCTCTTGTTGTTCCTCTGTCAGCCCAACATCTGTAGGACCAATTATATCTGCAAAAACAATATTATTGATCAATATGACGATATCTGTACCTACAGAAAAGATAAATATATAAACGAGAGCATCATAAAGCCGATTTTAGTCCGTTACTCAACAGGTAACACTTTCACACACAAGTTTTAATGTATTAAGACGTGGAAACAGAGTATTAACGTAATAACACTACAAATCGCATTAGCATTCGAATTCAGCCAAGATGTATAGATTTATGAGAAAATCGATTTAGCAGGGACTCCTCTTGTATAAAAGTTAAAATGACAGATAGGGCTGGATGGACAATTTTGCATACACTGAATATTTTGCATAAACTAAAAACTTCGCACAGTAACTGAAATTTTAGCACAATAAAAACAAAAATCTCCCATAAAACAAAAACTTCCACAAAAGTGAAGATTTAGCACAAAACTGAAAACAAAACTAAAATCTCCACAAAAACTAAAAACTAGCAAAAAAGTGAATTTCGCACGAATTATTAATGTTTCTTAAACTTGTCTACCAAATCTCCGTTATTCGCATACAATTCTGAGAACTGGACCTAGTTTTAACTACAGTACTTTATAAGCAATATCCCTCTCATTATCAAACAATTATGCGAAATAAGGTGCTATATGGGAGTAATCTCATCAAAACGTTAGATGTAGGTGGAAAATATGCTAATGAAGTAATTTTCCCGATTCTCAAACTAACTATTTGGACCTACATGTTACAAACTGAAATCAAAATGAGGTACAGTAAATGCATAAACTGTGTATCGAAAACTAAAATTAGGTGTAAAATAGATACCGAGCAATGAAGAGAGTTGATGGACGATTTGAGGAGAGGGTGAGGTTGAAAGCCTCAAATTCTTCTTACAGGTGTTATATACATCTTGTATCGAGGTTTTAGGGTAAGATGCTGATGATGAAAAGCTGTAATTCGCCATTGCAAATAGTCGTTGGAAGAACATGGTCGTCGAATTAGGGCAAAATGAATTGGAAAGACGAAAATTTGGGATTCTGCTCATTAGGATTGTGATTTGGTGTAATTCGTGGATTTTGGTGATTTAACGGTATGGGATATGTTATGACGTTATGGGTAACTCTGTGAGCCGGAAGAGTAGGGGTGTTTGGGAAAGTTTGATACGGGTACGTTGTTAAAATGATCGGGTTTCGGTTAAATATAGTTTTTTGATTTGACTGATGATTTGGTTTGGTTTGTTCGTTTTTAAAAATGATTTGAAACGTTCAATATCTAAATTGAAATCGCACAATCTCAATCCAAACTCATCAAAAAGTCAAGCTAATCGGTTTGGATACCGTTAATTAGATAAAGTGCATCAATCAAATTGTAATCAACAATCTAAAAATTTTAACGTAAAATATTTAAATCGTCCGTGTGATTTTTTCACTTTGTCCAATCGTTTATGACTTTCAAAAAGTATTTGAATTGTTCAATTTCTGAAACTTTTGTTCACGGATAGTCAATTTTAAACTTGGATAATTCAAATACTTTTTAATATGTAGCGACGATCGATGTGAAAAGGTGAAAAGAACATGGATAATTTAAATAACATACTCAAAATTTTACAATAACAAAGCGAATATCATTTATTACTAAAAATATATAAATAATATCAAATCCAAACTCGAATAATCAAAACCGATTAACCCAAATCTATTCGAAATGAACAGTTTTTCATGTCAAACCATTTAATGAACACCCTTACTTTATTTCCTTTAAGTCCACCAAGACAACTCCCCACTATTCGTAAATCGCTCATACTAAAGTTGTACAAGTAGATAGTAATCCCATCGTATGTTGGCCAAACATGGCACTCCGTAACGACTTTTTATTTGCAATTGACTATTGTGTATGTGCTTCGATTTTAATTGAATTTTTCGCTTGCGGATTTTGACTTGGTTCCGGAGTCCAATATTTAACGTATTAGGATTAATATGATAAACAGTAGATGCATTTTTGTTTCAAAGTTGTAATCCTCATGTGTGCTTATGTTCATAGATGCTCACAAGGGCTACTATCAATGGTACAATCAAAAGGACTAAAATGTATTTGAAACATGTAATCCATCTGCTGAGTTTGGTGGGGGTGTTTGAGTGGTGGCTTAGGTGGCTTAACTCATGTGCTTTTAACAACTTTACAAATATATGTCCGAATATTACAGACTTTACATACTATAACAACCAACCAACAAGTAACAACCACCTTAATCTTATGATTGTAACTATTTAAAATTTGATATTAATCATTGCATGTACGTTTTTCCTTACACGAATCCTAGACAAGGTGTTCTGGCTTCTTTATCTTAGTAACGACAATATACATGGAATATGTTTACCTACTTTTAAAACTTATGATCCATATGAACGAAGTTAGCGAAACTAGCGTATGTGCTGTTAGAAACATACATTTAGCAAGTATAAATTAGTAAAACCAAATCCGTTGGCTAAAGATTTTGGTGGTACGAAAACTAAGTAGTACTAGAAATGCGGATCATTTTCCATGTTTAGTAGGACAGTATAACATAGGTTAGATAAACTCTTAAATATTTACAATACATTCCGTTCTCTTTCCGCATACGATTTGAACGAAATAAGTGATTTTATCTAAAGAAATGATTAACATGTCTAATGCATAAATCATACACCGATAAACATACGAGATTACTACTTCTATCATCTCATTTTCGCTTTAACCCCCCAAAAATGAAAAACAAAAAACACAAAATTACTTTTTTCTCCCCCGAAACCAAGCAGTATTGCGACTTTGAAGAGTAGTCACAACACGTTGTTGGTCATTTACAACTTGTTTTTCATCGCCTTTACCAACTATTTTTTCACATTCAACTTTCTTCTTATGCATTGCCTTCTTGTATTTCTTGCTTGAAATGTTGTACCTTCTTTGACTTTCCTCTGTTTCACCCACTTGTTGACCAGGTCCAGATGAAGCATCAGAAGCCATTGAATCATCAGTATCCACGTCATCAACCTCCACCACCACCTTCCTCCGGCAACCACCGTCGTAACCACCATCACCACTATCACTATCTTCACCATCATCATCAATTGAGGAACCAATGTACATTGTCCATCCAGATTCACTGCTTTCACACTCTTCTCCAAAAATCTTGGAATCCATTCTTCCTTCCCCTGTTTCAAGATATACCCAAATCAAAATCTTGAAAACATAAAAAGAAAAAAAGAAAATAGAATCCCCTGTTTTAACTAAAACCCTGTTTGTGATTGTATGTTCGAAGAGATTATTTGATTATGACGTTTGTACAAAGTAAAAATCAAGAAAATAGTATCTGGTAGATACCTAAAAAGATGTTACTAGCACTTTTTACGTGCTGTTAGCTTCATATAACATTTTCTCATTTCTGCATTAAATGGAAAAAACAGGTTGAGACATGCTTTTTAAAAACGCCATTGTACATACTCAATTTCCTTCAACAAAAATTAAGTATAATCCACTGTTTCAACAAAAACTCAATCTTGAAAATAAGGAAAGAAAAAAAAGTTTTTAAAACTCCCCTGTTTCAGAAAAAGTCCAAATTAATGTTTGAAAAAGTAGACAAAATTCAAGAAATTGGATAACAAAAACATGATACATACTTACTTGTATCTAAGGAAGAACAATTGTGGAGACACATACTCTGTTTCTTGTGTATCTATAGATATAGATAAAATTACAAAGAGAGAGAAAAGAACAAACATGCTTTGTTTAATGCATTAATTATATTCTCTAAACAGTTGGTGGATTAAATTCCAAGTTCAAACACCTGTATTGCAATCAAAATAAGCCATAATTTCTCTGACTTTACCTGTTCAACATCACCACAAAGACAGCTAGAAGCTGTCAAAAAGGGTAGAAAAAAAATTAAATTTTTTATATTTTTAAAAAGAAGACAAATTGTTTTGAATTTGAAAGAACAGGGGAAGATCCAATCATGTTTAATATTGGTCTGAAATGTTCATTTAATGTTGGGGTGAAAGTTAACTGATGAGTAAATGCATATCCAAGTGAATATATATACATAGGTATACAATTTATACAGTTATAGTTATTATGTACTGCTGCAAATGCTGATGAGAGAAAGAGAATATGTGAGGCTTCATTTAAGTTTGTTGGTCTCAAATCACTTTGAAATTGACATTTTTCATTGATGATCTCACGTGGCTTCATTTATCACGCCATTAAGATGGTGATTTTGTTTGGAATGTTACTGAATTTATTATTCTTTTTTTCTTCAAAATTTAAATGAGCCACCAACGTTTATACAAATGTTTAAAAAGCCACCAAAGTTAATAAAAATATATTTATTGAGGTTATGTTCTATGTTTGATAACTACAAGATAGAGAATGATACCAACCCGTTAGTCCTAAACAACTTGATGGTTTACAATTCTAGTACACTTCAAACAAATAGATTCCTCTACCGAGTTTTCATCGATCGTTTAGAGAAACTAAACGATAAAGAGTAATAAATAATGATAATAGAAGTTAAATAATTGTTTTTTGCAATTATGCAATATTTTTTAGACAAACGAAAATAGTAATGATAACAGTTAGAATAAGACATATCGAGTATATACATGTCCTATATATTTGAATTTTAGAAAAGACAAATTCTAGCCTCAAGTTGACGGTAACAACTAACAAGGATTATAATGCCCACGCATTGCATCGGGACTTTCGAATAACAGTATCGCATGCCGCTTTCTTCTTTCTGGTGCATTTTAAGTGAGTCTAAAGTTGAATTTTAAAACCTTAAACAAAACATATATACCTTTTACCTTAAATATCATATTAATTAACTAATACAAAATAATTATACATAATACTTTACAATTATTGTTAAGCTTTTCTGAGATTAATTTGTTATGTACTATATTCACAAAATTATTTCTCCTTTTAACATGTTACTTCCTCCGTCTCAAAATAAGTATATACATTTCTATTTATTTTTTTTCAAAATAAGTATCTACTTTCCAAAATTAAAAATAAAAACTCTTTTCCGAGAAAATAAAAAATAAAAAATTAGCCACATGTACTTTTGTTGTTTAAAAACTATTGGCCTAATACTTGAAAAAAAGAATAGAAATGCTAAGGCTAGAACCAAAGTCCAAAATGTTAGATGACAACCCCTTTGCCATTAGGGTAAATGGCTATTGTAATTTATTTACATATATAAACATATTTAAAAATACAAAGAATATGGGTTAAGAAAAGATAAAGAAATTAATAGTCGTAAGAGTTTAATAATTAATATTAAGGGATAATTAGTTAAAGTTAGAGTTTGTGGTGCAAACTGGACCTACAATTTATTTTAAGGGGTTTTAAAAATTTAGAACTTGTTTTTCTCTTTTTATTATCGAAGAGTTTAAACTTATAGAACACTAGAAGATTAAAACCCTAGAATCCCAAATAGACACTCAAACACACTCTAAAACGTTTATAGAAAGTTCAATATCATTAAACTATAAAACTGTCACCAAACTTTTATTATTTGCAAAGGTGCATACCAAATTCTTACAAAATTATTAGTATTCGTACTTTATTCTTACTTATCGAAACATAAAATCTATTTTTTAGTGTTGCTTAATCAAACAAAAACTAAATCTTGTAAAGGTTTTACGGGTAGATTCAACTAAATTTTTAGTTGGATAATCAGTTTTTCGAAACGACACAATATATTAAAAAGCTTCAAGTGCAAAGAACACGTAAAAGTGAAAAAGCAAAACTACATAAAAGAATAGAGCCAACATAGTATAAGACTAGAAGTATGAACTTTGTTAATATGAGGGTGCAAACTGTAAAATTGGATAAACCCAAAACCCAGTTGTTTGAGATTCTTTTTCTTTCTGTTAAACAATTTTCTAGGATTATTTATATTTCAAAAATACAATAATAATTATAAATAAATATCTCCAAAACGCAATCTCAAACGTACTTTTAAATGCTTAAAACCAATTACCAAAATGTTTTCATGGTATTTTTCAAACTTGTGATTGTCAATATTATACTGATGTAAATATTGATTAAGCATGGCATAATAGAGTATTTTGTCCATTTGCTATGCCTCAAGAAGCAGGTGTTTTTGGGTGAGTTGGAGATACCCAAATTACACTAGTTTTTAAGAATTGCATTTAAATGTCTCCCATATTCTTAATAAATCTTTGTCATGGTACTCCCTTTTTATTGTACCTAATAATGTGCTTTGCATCATTGTTTTAATGTTTGTATTATAAATTATAATTATAATTATATCGTTGCATGTTCATTTGCAGGTACGGTGTCAAAAGTCATCTGGAATTAAAACAAATAACATGCAAGGATATATATATATATATATATATATATATATATATATATATATATATATATGTTGGGAAAAACAATGATCAAACCTAAGTTATAAATCTGAAGAGTCAAAATCTATCTCAGTTGTATTCAGGAAAAACTTAGTGAATTCCTGAGTCTGTGATACACAGACTGAAGAATTGTTTCTGAGTCTGTGCTGCACAGACTGAAGAATCTCACAGACTGAAAGCCTTGCTCTTCCTGAAGACTTATGAATTCATCATCTGAAGAATGAAGATTGAAGACAAAAGACTTCACAGACTGATGATCCCAGATTGAAGATCACAGACTGAGAGCACAGACTGAAGAGCACAGACTGAAGAGCTCAGATTGAAGAATGAAAGTACAAGTGTACAGAAGATATTCTTCTCTCCTTAGGCTAGATACAACTGATAAGATGTTTGAGAAAGGTCAAACATCGAACAAAGGTTTTCTTCTCAGCAAAGAAACCTTTTACCTTTTGCTTTTTCTATTTCCAAGAAAAGCAAAAAGGGTAGAGTGCAAAGTTGCCCAAGATGAATGTGTTATCCCTTGGACAACTGACTGAGCTGGGTAATAGAAGTTGATACTCAACTCTATAAATAGCAGCTCAATAGCACTCTTCAAAATATCCAAGTATCCAAGTAAACCAAGCTCTCAAAGCAAAATAGTATACAAGACCTTTAAGCTTAGGCTCAAAGCATTACCACACTAGCTGTTAAAGTTTGTAGTGATAATTGTATCTTAATATACTAATACTTGGATCATATTCAAACCATCTGTGTGGGTTTGAATACTTTGTCATATGTGTGAGACAAACACTTTTATTGTGAATAATACTTTGATTCATAATAAACTCTGTGTCAAAATTAATCTTGTTTTCCGCCTAGATTAATTTAAACTTGTTTGATATAAAACTTGGATATAAACTAACAAGTTAAGATAACTGTTATTTAATCTGTATCTAAGTTTTGGGAACCTTGTGACCCAACAACTGGTATCAGAGCAAATAAAGATTTAATCTTTAACGATCAAAGGAACCCAGTTTATCAAACAATCATCTAAATCCATTTTCTCTACATTTTTTTTCCTTGAAAAATGACTTCTTCTATTGTTATGGCTGGGAAGGGAATTTCAATCTTCAATGGTGTAAATTTTACCCACTGGAAATTGAAAGCTGAATGGTTTCTTGCTAGCATTCATGATGAAATGCTTAGAGTCATTCAGGAAGGACCCATTATTCCTGGCAGAATAGTTCCTGCAACTTTAGATGCAAATGGTATTATTTTGACACCTGAAAAATTTGTTGAGGCTGCCAAAAGTACCTGGACTGATCTAGACAGACAACTATATGCACTAGACTTTAAGGCCAAATCCATACTGGGCAATGCAGTTACTGAGCCTATCTTTGCTAAGATATCTGGCTGCAAAACTGCTAAAGCCATATGGGATATGCTAACTGACCAATATGATGGTGTAAGTTTAGTACAATCCCAAAAGAAGAAGAATCTCATAAGAAATTATGAGAACTTCTCTGCTGGCCAAAATGAGTCATTAACTGATATTCATACCAGATTTCAGATCTTAATCAATGATCTTGAAAGGTATAATATCATCAAGGGACAGTTTGAAATCTGTGCAAAATTTGTTGATGTCATTCCAAACACTTTTTCTGAAGTTATCACTTCATTAATTGTAAGTGAAAAATTGGAGACATATGATCTCTCTGGCTTGTTTGGACTTCTACTAAATTTTGAAGAAACCAAAGCCAGAAAGGATCTAAATGCCAAAAGGATTGCAAAAGATCCATCTGCTGCCCTTGTTGCAACAACAAGGAAAAATAGAGAACTTTTCTCTAGAGCAGATTACCATCTTACTCTTACAGACTCAGAATCAGATGATGAAATTGAGTCTCTGGAAGCTGAAATGGCATTGCTAGCCCAAAGGTTAGAAAAAGCAAGATTCAAAGGTTCAAAAGGAAGACCAACTTTTGATCCTAAGAAAGCTACTTGCTATAAATGTGGGCAAGTTGGTCATATTTCTTCTAACTGCAGAGTGAAGATTGCAGAATCTTCAAGTTCTGATAAGTGGGAAGAAAAGGCCAAGAAGTACAAGAAAAAGTACTTCAACTCCAAGAAAATTGGAGAGAAACAACAACCAAAGAAACTAGAGAAAGCTTTGGTTGTTGAACAATGGATAGATGAAGAATCTTCATCATCTGAGGATGATGAAGATATGTGCTTAATGGCTATCACAGAGAGTCAGTTTGACAAAGATGTCAAATTTGCAGAAAAGGCATGTGTTCATCCAGATTGGGACAGAGGATCTGCTTACAATGTAAATCATTTTAAACTTTACTATAGTGATGCAGAAAAACAGAAAATGTTTGAACACATTTATGTAGATTTTTTGAAAAGACTGGAGGAAATACAAGATTTAAAAACCAAACTCAGTCAAGCTCAAAAAGATCTAAAATCAAAAGTGAATGAAATAAACCAAAATAAATAGTACAAACTTGAGCTTGATGCTCAATATGACCTTCTCAAAAAGATCAAGCTGAAAAAAGAAGCTTATAAAAACAAAGCTGATCATTATGAAAGGATCTGTAAATCTTGGTGTATTTCATCACTTAAAAATGTGGACTGTTTATCCAAACAGATTCCAGCTCAGATACAAGCGGTCATAGGTGATGAGTTTGATCTTAAAAGTCACATAAATTCATAAATAAACTCAAAACCTGCTATATTTGTACCTGAGATTTTACCTCATACTTTTAGTCATACTGTGGGAGAAAAAGTTATATTGACAAATGCTTTTGTTAGACCAAAAATAGTTGCTAAAGAACTAGCATATGAAACAGAGCCAGACTCTGAAGACACAGACTCAGAAATCTCAGTCTGTGAAACTTCTCAATCTGAACAGCCTGAACTTATAATCACTAATGAATCTTTAGAAACTATAGAACTTGAAAAGAAAAAATTTATAAAAGGCAAAGTTAATATTTCCACAGTACCATCTTTAAAAAGACAAAAAGAGGTAAAAGGAATCAAGAATAAACAGAAAGGTTACAATGTGTTTGAACCTTCCACATCTCAGTCTGTATCTGGTCCAGACAAAATTATGCCAAATGACAAATCTAAAGGCATAAAACCAGTAGCAAAGGAGTTAAAAAGATCTCAGTCTGTGAGATCTAACTGTTAGTCTGGAAAAATCAATTTTCAGTCTAGCAAACTTAACTCCAAATCTGTTTGTATTAACACTCAGTCTGACTCTCAGAAGTCAAATCTTAACAACCAGACTGAGACCATTAAGCTGCTTAGTGAAAACTTAATGAAGTTAACCACATATTTTAAAACATTCGTTGAGTCAAAACAAGAGTTTAACAGAGGACCTAGTGCAAATAATAACCCAAAATCCAAAAGGACCATTATGTTGAACAGAAAATGTTACAACTGTGGAAATCTGGGACATGAAGGTATTAAATGCATAAAGTCCATTCTTAAACAACCAAAGGCTGCTTTGATCAAATAAATGTCATCGACAAACAACAAAATCAAAAATAGAGAGGTTAAAAGTCAACTCCACGGACTTAGCATCAAAACTGCTAAAGAATTGACTCCAACCAACTCTAAAGAACCCATCAAAAGATGGGTTCCCAAAAGTAACTAATCGATTTTGTTTGTCTTGTGCAGGGTAACAGCAAATGGTACCTAGACAGTGGATGCTCAAGACACATGACAGGTTCCTTGAAGAATCTGTCAGAGTTTATAGAAGAAGAAGGACCTTCTGTCAAATATGGTGACAACTCTGTTGTCAAGATAAAAGGTTATGGTGTGGTGAAGGCTGGCAACATCAGAATAACAAAGGTGGCCTATGTTGAGGGATTAAAGCATAACCTGCTTAGTGCTAGCCAGATTTGTGATGATGATGGTGAAATCAGAATCAGAAAGAAGGCTGCTGTTATCTATAATTCCAAATGCAAACCTATATTACTTGCCAAAAGAGAAAGAGATATCTATCTCTTGGATCTTTCTTCTGCAGACAACAATGTAGAGACCTGTCTCTATACTTAGTCTGTGCCAGAACTAAGCTGGCTATAGCATAGGAGGTTATCCCACCTGAACTTCAAAAATATTAACCTCCTGTCAAAGAAGAAATTGGTTAGAGGTCTGCCTGATGTTACATTTGCAAAAGACAAACTTTGTCCTGCATGTACACTAGGAAAACAGACCAAGAACCATTTTCCATCCAAATTGTTAGCTACAATTGATCACCCACTGTATATGCTCCATATGGATCTGTTTGGACCCATGAGCATTAGCAGTTTGGGTGGAAAGAAGTATACACTTGTGGTTGTGGATGAATACACAAGGTATACTTGGGTCATCTTTCTTAAGGCTAAAAGTGATGCTCCTGAAGAGATTATTAATCTAATCAAGAGGGAAGAATTGCATAAAGATGCACCTGTCAAGCAACTCAGGAGTGACCATGGTACAGAATTTAAGAATTCTACTCTCATTGAATTCTGTACTGACAAAAGCATTATTCAAAACTTTGCCTCTGTCAAAACTCCTCTACAAAATGGTGTTGCTGAGAGAAGAAATCGTACACTCATAGAAGCTGCAAGAACCATGTTATGCCATGGTCAAATGAAGATTTATTTTTGGGCAGAAGCAGTTAACACTGCCTGTTATACCCAAAATAGATCTATTTTGGTCAAAAGGCATGGCAAAACTGCATATGAGCTGTATCACAAGAAGGTTCCAACCATCCATTACTTTCAGACCTTTAGAAGTAAATGCTACATTCTCAATCAAAGAGATCAATTAGCAAAGATGGAACCTAAATCTGATGAAGGAATTTTTGTTGGCTATTCATCTATCTCAAAGGCCTACAGAGTCTACAACAACAGAAGGAATAAAATTGAAGAAACCATCAATGTCACCTTTGATGCTTCCTGTGCTAATGATGAACATGTTTCTCAGTCTGATGTTCATTTATTGGAAGATTTATCTGTTGTGGGATCTGAATCTCAAATCCCAGTTGTTGCTAACCAACAACAGGACTCTGAAAGTGATAATGAAGATGCTTAACCTGCTCATTCAATGACAGTACCTTCATCAACAGAAGATGAATCTGTGTCCAGAGATTCAAATTCTTCTGATACATGTGTTCAGTCTGGTAGTTTTCAGTCTGTGAACTCTACAGACTCAGACTTGCCCTGTGTAGAAGATGATGCAGAACTCGGTCCTGCTATTCTTCCACCAAATGAGAATGATTTACCATTCAATGATGAATCATTTCTAGGAGTCAAAGAACACAAGTATCATCCAATTACAGAAATAATTGGAGATTATGTTTCTGGTGTACAAACAAGAGCTCAAGTATCAAGCTCACCTACTGCAAATTTCTGTTACTTTACAAACTTCCTGTCAATCATTGAACCAAAGAAAGCTGAAGAAGCCTTGAAAGATGATGATTGGGTTGAAGCAATGCAGGAAGAGCTAACAGAATTTGACAGAAACAATGTTTGGACCCTAGTTCCTGCTCCAAAAGGGAAAACCATTATTGGAACTAAATGGGTTTACAGAAACAAGATGGACAAGGACGGAGTGATAATAAGGAACAAAGCAAGGCTAGTTGCTCAAGGCTACAAGCAGGAAGAAGGCATTGATTATGATGAAACCTTTGCCACTGTAGCCAGAATTGAAGCAATACGGTTATTCTTGGCATATGCTGCATTCAAGGACTTCAAAGTCTATCAAATGGATGTCAAGAGTGCATTTCTGAATGGCAACTTACAGGAGGAAGTCTATGTGAAACAACCTCCAGGTTTTGTAAGTTCCACTTTTCCAAATCATGTCTATAAATTGCAGAAAGCACTATATGGACTAAAACAAGCTCCAAGAGCTTGGTATGACACCTTATCATCCTATCTTCTTAGTAATGACTTTACTAGAGGATCAATTGATAAAACTTTGTTCTTCAAAAGGAACAAGGCAGATGTCATACTAGTTCAAATCTATGTTGATGATATTATATTTGGGTCTACTGATGAAAAATTGTGTAAATGGTTTTCAAACTTAATGTCAAAACAGTATCAAATGAGTATGATGGGTGAATTAACATACTTTCTTGGTCTACAAGTACATCAGAAACCTGATGGATCTTCATCAACCAAGGTAAATATGTCAATGACCTACTTACTAAATATTCTTTAAAGGACTGTTCAATTATGAAAACACCAATGAGCACTGCAGATAAGTTGGATAAAGATCACTCTGGCAAGTCAGTCTGTCAAACCACTTATAGAGGTATGATAGGATCTCTACTATACCTCACTGCAAGTAGACCAGATATCATGTTCTCAACATGTTTGTGTGCTAGATATCAATCTGAACCTAAAGAATCGCATCTAAAAGCTGTAAAAAGGATTTTTAGGTACCTAAAAGGTACTCCCAACCTGGGTCTTTGGTATCCCAAAGACTCTGGTTTTGATCTAATTGGATATACAGATGCAAATTATGCAGGTTGTAAATTAGACAGGAAAAGCACTTCTGGTGGATGTCAACTGCTAGGTGGCAAACTAGTCAGTTGGTCAAGCAAAAAACAGAATTCTGTTGCTACATCCACTGCAGAAGCAGAATATGTGGTTGCTGGTAGTTGCTGTGCTCAATTGCTATGGATGCAACATCAACTAGCAGACTATGATTTGGTGTTTACAAAAACTCCAATCATGTGTGATAACCAAAGTGCCATTGCCATCACTGAGAATCCTGCGTTTCACTCCAGGACAAAGCATATTGAGATCACACATCACTTTATCAGAGATTGTGCTGAGAAAGGTAAAGTGACTCTCAAATATGTGCCCACAAATGACCAATTAGCAGATATCTTTACTAAACCTTTAAATGAAGATAGATTTTTATATCTGCTTGGTCAACTAGGAATGCTCAACCCCTAGTAAAAACCTTGAATCTGTATGATTCAATTCTCAGTCTGTGTCTGCTTTTCAATCTGTATAACTGTATTCTCAGCTACATACAATCAAAAAGCACAGACTAAGAGATGTTTTTGTACATACTTTCTAAGAAAATACCAAAAAGATTTTATAACTTATGTTATTTTCTCTCAGTCTGACTGATTATATGTTTCAGTCTGTGTGACTTCTTCCAGATTAGCTACACAGACTAACCATATTCATTCAGACTAGACCCTCTATTTTTGTGCTTTATTAATTCATAAGGTTAGTATTTTAGTACTGTTAGTATTAATACTGCCTGTTACTTTTAGTACTGCTGGTTAATACTGATAAGACTTTTTAATACTGCCCTCATGAATTCGTATTTTAGCACTGTTAGTATTAATACTTCTAGTTACTTTTAGTACTGCTGGGTTAATACTGATGTTTTTTTTTTTTTTTTTTTTTTTTTTTGCTGGTAAAGATTGGTACAATTAACACTGTTAATGTAGCAAGTTACTACTGTTAGTTAATTTTAGTACTGCTCTGGCAAGTTACCACTGTTAGTTAACTTTAGTACTGCTTTCGCAGTTACCACTGTTAGTTGATTTTAGTACTGCTTTGGTAAGTTACTACTGTTAGTTAACTTTAGTACTGCTTTCGCAAGTTACCACTGTTAGTTAATTTTAGTACTGCTTTCACAAGTTAGTACTGTTAGCTATATCAATCTGTTACCACTGCCGGCACAACCTTCTTTTATTTTTTTTATTTTTATTTTTTATTTTCTTTAATAAAAATAAATAAACAACAATATCTTTGCATTTAATGCTAATACCACTTTTATGGTAATAATCATTAAAAGTTTTGGCGCTTGTTGTCTATTTATCTGCTCAATACAAAAAGTGTACGTGCTTCAGCGTTACTGTTGCAGAGAAAGGGATAAACCGTCAAGTGGGTCCCATTTAACGGAAATTTAATTTCTTCAAATACCCACTTCTGTTTTCCCCTTTCTTCTTCACCTATCTTGCACATCCAAAATTACACAGAGTTTGTAAGCCCTAAACTAAATCGCTCAACCATTTTCGAAATCAATCTCAAAAATTCTTCATGTAAAATGGCTGATCAATGGGCTTACACGGCACCTGCCAACATCGCTGCGACTAAACCCTTCAAACAGGGTAAACAGGTAAAACTCTGTATAAATCACCAAGTTGCTACCGTTTCCATTCCTGACTCTAAAAAGAATAAAGGGTTTGAGGAACTAACTGCTTTTATGTCTGCTCATCCATTAAGGGGAGCATTCTTTAACTCAGTCCCTCAAATATACCCACATTTTTTAATGGAATTGTGGTATACTTGCTCCTCAAACAGTACCAATACTGCAATTACTGGTACTATTGATCATTAGAAGTCTAGGAGGAAAATCTGGTAGCAGAGGGGAGTTAAATGAGTTTGAAACTCAACTGTTGAGCTCATTCATCACAGGTTTAAACATCAACTTTGCAGAGTTATATTTTAAAGAAATTTTAAAACTAGTGAATGAGTCAAAGAGAATTTTTAATGTACCTTTTATAAGGTTACTCTCCCTGTGCATCCAATCCAGATTAACTGGGTCTGTGTATATGTCCTTTAATAACAAAACTGCAGATATACCCGTACGTGTGCTCACATATAAAGTGTTCAACCATCCGGTTCCACTTTCTAGAGCACCTATCACTGCTGCTATGCAACAATGGATTGATCACCCATATGTTGCTTCTGCATCTATGGAGGGTGATAGTTCAGGTGATAGTGAGGGTACTGAGACCCAGGCTGTTGAAGATCGTGTGGCTGAAGCAGAGCACACAGATTCCAGGTATACAGACTCAACTCAGTCTGTGCACTTGGAGTCAGACTCAAACATTCCTGAGTCTGTTCCATCTTCAACAGAAGATGCAGGTAGTACTTCTTCTTCATTTGAGGACATGGATATAGATCAACCTTCTTATCCTAGCCCATCCTCACCCACAAAAGAGAGTCACAAACAAACCAACCCAGATGAGTCACCACTCACTCTGGAGGAATCACCAGACTCAACCCCAAAAAGTATAGCACAAGTGGAATCATCATCCATGGAATTGGATGTCAATAGAACACCTTCCAGTGCTGTAGTCCATTCCACTGCAGCTCTGCTAGAGTCTGTGGTGCCAATGGCTACCCAACTGACCCAACCTACACCTAGTTTAGTCAGCTTGGATACCCACATTACTGCTACTACACTGACCCCTGTAGTATGCATTGAAGAAGATGCTCCAATCCTGAGCACTACCACCCCCCTCTTTACCCCACTCACAATGGCTGAGCCCATAATGACCACTAGTCCTGTACTAGTTCACATTCCAGTGAGTCCTTTCTTACACCCCTCTGCACAGATCGACAATGCCCCAGTCATGTCACTGACTGAGGTACAGATCTCCTCTTCTTTGCCTGATGAACTACCATCTTATCACCGGATGGTTAGTGAAGGCATACCAACTTCCACATCAGTTTCCAGTGATACTGTTCCATTACACCAGGGACTGTTTGAGGCAACAGGTGCAACACAATCATTTCCCAGTGATATCTTATCCTATCACCGGATTAGATCTGAGGGAACAACTACACCCCTCAATGCCTATGATCGCTTTTCCATGCACAGGACACAGAGTGAGGCAAAGAGTGCAACCCCAAAAGATTCCAGTGATTTTGCTCAGTCTCAACATGAGTCAAGTGAGGAACACATACCATCACCAAATTCTAACCCTTCCAACCAGACCCAGTCTGTGCCTTCTAGTACACTTAATGATGTGCTTTCTGCCATCAACAAGTTGTCTGAATGGGTACAGACTGAGTTCAATAATAATAAGAAAAAGCTAGAGAAGATGAAGCATCTAGTCTCTACTATGGTGGATAAAGTGGATATGCTGGAGGAAAAGGTATCCAATAGGTTAGATGAAATGCAGACCACCCTCTCAAACTTAGTAGATGATGTCAAAAAGGGGGAGAAGATGAAGTATGGGTCTGCAGAAGCTAAAACCTCAAAAGATAAAGATTTAAATAATAAATCCTTAGATTTAGGGGGAGATAGCAGTGAGGGAGATGATGGACCCGAAGGTGCTAGGGTGAAGTCTCAGACTGAAGCTCAGTGTGTGCCACAGACTGAAAATATGAGTGCACAGACTGAGGGGGAGCAAGAAGGATTGCAGGCAGATGAACATACTGAGATGGTTGCACAGACTCAGGGGGAGTCATCCATTGTCTTACACATAGACCCAATTGCAACTATCTCAGCCCAAGGTCAGATGGAGTTGAAGAGACCAAGGGAAGAAGATGAAGATGTTCTACCATTGCAGATCAAAAGAGCCAGAAAGACAAAAAGAATGGCCATGAGGATTCCTGAAAGGGATATCTTTGATTCCCAACCAAAGATGAAGGGGATCAAGACCTGGGATCAGTTTGTGAAGCTGGTTGAAGAACAGGACACTGATGGTGAAGATGATGATGCCATTAATCCTGATTGTAGTTCTGAGTCTGAGGTATTTAGAAGATCAGATGATGATGAAGATGATGCTACTTTTGGAGGTGTAGATGAAGGTGCCTCAAAAGTCAAGACTGGAGAGTCTAAGTCCGTGCCTTCTGAACCTGCACAGACTGAGACACAACATCAATCACAGACTCAGAGCTCAGAGCAACCAGCAGCAAGCACTGATGCTCTAATTATCAGTGCTGAAGCCATCCAAGCTGAAGCCAATCCTGCTAGACCAACCACAACAACCAGAACACTGCCTCCAGGTAGAAGTGAAATTGAAGATAGAATGCAATGGAGAAGTGCTCACCTGATTAGCATTTATCCTGGGTCAAGCTCTACCATGGAAGAAGTTATGGATAAGGGTAAGGGCAAGGAGATTGCCTTATCCAAGCAGGAAAGGTTAAGCAAGATCAAGAAGATGGTGGATGATCATGCTGCTGGCACAAGAAATCCTGAACTGACAAATCTACAGGATGAACTCTTGCAACAAGAAGCTACTGCTCAAGGCATGTCTATAACTGAGTACTTAAATGTACTAACCGAAGAAGAGTAGAAGCTGAAGGAAGCAAGATTTGTTGACATGCTCTCCAAAGAATTAGAAGATGAAGACTATTCACAGACTCAAACCAGAAGGAGTCAAGTTGAGCAACAAATCAAGGAAGATGAAGAGCTGTCAACAAGGTTACAGAAGATAGAGAGCCTGAAGCCAAAGCTACAAGCCACTTTCCAAAAGTCAAAGCTCAAGCAGAAGATTAGAGAATGTCATCTGAACAAGATTGGACAGAAATTGAAGCTGGAGCTGACTTTAACCAAGAGCAAGAAGATGGTATGGGTGGATGAACTGTACACTCTAAGGCTTAAGGAATGGCAATCCATTGCCAATCTTAAGAGTGAAGCTGACAAGGATCTGAAGAAAGAAGTTCTGGATGAGCTATCTTACCTGATTGAGCTAGTTCTCAGTCTGGGGCTCATCTCAGAAGAAGAGTACAAGTTGTTTTGCATAGCAAACAATTTTGTAATCAAGAAGAAGTCAGCTGGGTTATCCACAGAGAATGAGCAGAGAAGGGAGCATCCTCTACCCAAAGGTATTGTTTTCATAGATAGATCTTATGTACAGACTGACAACATTGAAGGTCTGTGCTATAGAGATATCAATGGGATAGAATGCTTCCAGGATCAGAATAGGTTATATGGAGAGTCTCTGCTGCACTGCATTGCCCTGCTGAAGGAATGCAAACATTCTCAAGCCAGACCATTCAGAAGAAGACTGATTAGCTGGTTATTCAACAACCTTTCCCAAATCAGGATGATGATTGGACTTGAAGATATCTGCAAGAAGATCATCCTAGAGTATCAAGAATTTGAAGACAAATCTGACAAGGAAATAGAAACACTGTTGAAGAGGAAAGTGGAAAAGATGAAAGAGATCAAGGCTCGGAGAAAGGACTGAAGATTGTTATATTTATATTATTTACAATCTTATGTAATAATTGTAATATTTTTGTATACTAACTATGACTTTGACTTTATATATATAAGTCTAAGATTCATAAGTTATGTTGTACTTTAGTATTTATTATTTCTCCATTATCTTTTGTAAATAGATTTTGACATCATCAGATAGGGGGAGATTGTTGGGAAAAACAATGATCAAACCTAAGTTATAAATCTGAAGAGTCAAAATCTATCTCAGTTGTATTCAGGAAAAACTTAGTGAATTCCCGAGTCTGTGATACACAGACTGAAGAATTGTTTCTGAGTCTGTGCTGCACAGACTGAAGAATCTCACAGACTGAAAGCCTTGCTCTTCCTGAAGACTTATGAATTCATCATCTGAAGAATGAAGATTGAAGACAAAAGACTTCACAGACTGATGATCCCAGATTGAAGATCACAGACTGAGAGCACAGACTGAAGAGCACAGACTGAAGAGCACAGATTGAAGAATGAAAGTACAAGTGTACAGAAGATATTCTTCTCTCCTTAGGCTAGATACAACTGATAAGATGTTTGAGAAAGGTCAAACATCGAACAAAGGTTTTCTTCTCAGCAAAGAAACCTTTTACCTTTTGCTTTTTCTATTTCCAAGAAAAGCAAAAAGGGTAGAGTGCAAAGTTGCCCAAGATGAATGTGTTATCCCTTGGACAACTGACTGAGCTGGGTAATAGAAGTTGATACTCAACTCTATAAATAGCAGCTCAATAGCACTCTTCAAAATATCCAAGTATCCAAGTAAACCAAGCTCTCAAAGCAAAATAGTATACAAGACCTTTAAGCTTAGGCTCAAAGCATTACCACACTAGCTGTTAAAGTTTGTAGTGATAATTGTATCTTAATATACTAATACTTGGATCATATTCAAACCATCTGTGTGGGTTTGAATACTTTGTCATATGTGTGAGACAAACACTTTTATTGTGAATAATACTTTGATTCATAATAAACTCTGTGTCAAAATTAATCTTGTTTTCCGCCTTGTTTGATATAAAACTTGGATATAAACTAACAAGTTAAGATAACTGTTATTTAATCTGTATCTAAGTTTTGAGAACCTTGTGACCCAACAATATATATTCTTATCATAGACACTTCATAATAAATAGCATATTATCAATTTCAAGGTAATTTCTATTAAGATACTACTATAAAAAAATATTCACACATCCATTACACATTCGGGGTTAATTAGTTAGGTTCAAACGATAATCACTTCTAAAGTATAACTCGTGAGAATTATACGATTGAGTGTTTGTTCACATGTTATTCACATTTGAACATTGATATATACATGAATGAAAAACAAAAGAAATGTCAAAAACCCTAAACTTATAAAAATGTATTTCTTTTTAGTTCTCATTCGAAACTCTACTTACACACCTATTTATGCACCTATACTTAAAAACTTAATTTCATCGAGTTTTTAGTTAGTAGATCATCTGGGTTACCCTTAAATCGCCAAACTCATGTATTCATAAAGCTATTTCTTTGAAGTGGTATAAATTTTATATAGTCAAATTGATACTGTAATAATTAAATGTCAAAATGTAAATTAGTACCTCGAACTTGGTCAATCGGGTTTTATAGTACCCTAAACTATTTCAAGGACAACATGATACTCTATACTTGACAAAATGATCAATTTAATACCTTGACTCAGTCACATGAGAAGCACATGACTAGTGTAGTTATTTTTTAACTATTTTTTAACGTAACTCAATTTATTACATGAGAATCTTCTTAATGAAAAGCTTTCTTCATCCTTTTAAAATTAAGATCCACAACTTATCCAACCATTATCAAAAAAATCAACAATACACAAATAAAATATACTCCGTATCAATTACCCCAACATTAGAAAACATTTACGCTTGAGAGAACTTGGGAACTTGATCATGTGACACCCCTCAAATTTCGGTGTAATTACGTACATTAATCACGTGCATGTCTTAGGTTAATTCTCTACTTAAGAGAATTCACACTATTTTAATGAGATAAGTCTAGCAAAGCCCACAATTTTAATACGTAAAGAATTACTATTTTCGTAGTTAGTTATAAAAACGCGCGAAACTATCGGAACGGGTCCGACAAAAATATACGATCGTTGGTGAAAACTTTTTCCTAAATAACGTAAATCTATTTTATAATTAAATAGTAGTTATTTACATTATATTATTATAGTACAATAATATACAAACGTTTTACGTTTCGAATAAAACGTACCGTACACAACAAAAATGCGCGAATCGCGCCCAACAACTGAACGAAGCCCGAAGCATATTTCAATAACTTTAAATGAAGTGTTTTAAATAAAAATTCAAGAAAAACTTATACGAATAAATCGTTAACAAAAAACTTGAATAATAAACGTTTAACGTTTAAACGAACGACGGAACGAACGGGTAAACGGGCACCGGGCGTAACGTAAACTTGGGGAACAATTTTAATCAACCCACACCTCAAGTGGGCCCCCCAAATCTGCTGCCATCCAAGACCATTCCCCCCCCCCCCCCCCCCCCCAATACCTTAACCCATACTCACTCACTCTCACTTTCATTCAAACACATAAACACACTACACACACACACAATCTCAAACACTCTCATCTCTCTATTTTTTCTGCATTTCTCAGCCCAAGAACCCACCAAAATCACCACCAAAAACCACCAAGGTTGCCACCACAAACCACCATAATTCCTCCTTCCGGTTTGCAAGAAAAATCAAGAAAACGAGCACTCGACGTCTATTTCTTCGTGTCTTTCACCATCTTCTTGTAAGAAACTTCATCCCTCTTTTATGTTACTTGAAGCACATATATAAACATCCATGTAACAAGGTTATGTCCAAAAGAAAAGTCGAAAAACGTTTTTGTAAACATAAAACACAAACAGATTCCCGGGCAGAAACTTTATCCGACTTTAAGGAGAAGTTTCGAGCTCAAAAATTAACGAAAATGGACGAATCAAAAGACAAAAATTAAGTTTAAAGAGTTAGCTTTCATCTCCAAGTGGTTTCATAATTTTTGGACACCGTTTGGTACCCGAAAACGATTTTACAAAAACATGTCGCATTTCTGTCTCGGGTGACAGATTTTTGACCCGACTTCTCGAGTCCATAACTTGAGCTACACAACTCCAAATGACCTGAAATTAAATCTCAAAAATTCTGTTGACTTCAAAAAGTTCTTCTATGTCATCTCCTGAAAATACACGGATTTTTCTCAGTAACTAGATTTATGCACTTGTGTACAGATTGGTCAATTTTGGACCTCAGAGGACAAATGTATTTATTTAAAATATTTAGATTTATTCAATAATTCTATAAAAATTACAGAAAATAACTAAGACATGGGGGAACGTTGGGTAATTTTCTCGGAATTTTTCACAAAGTTTTACCTAGTAAAAGCGAGCTCGGAACAGGGCGTATTTTGAGGTATAAAACTGTCAGGACTGATTTCGCGTTCCCGCAAATAAAAACGAGACACTTCGAGTTTGAGATAAAATGTGAAAATTACTTTTTACAGGTTCAAATATGTTAAGATTTTATGTGTAAAAGTTTCGGGTCAAACCGAACACATTTGACCAAGTCAACAAAAACGAGCCTCAAACGATAAAACGCGAAGCATTTTATAAAACACTAGGATTCATGCCCAAAATGCGTTTTGGTAACTTCATTAATAAACTTAGACAAAAACAACTCGTATAAATTAAACCCGGACAAAAACATCACCAACGTATCGTACACATTTTAAACACAATGATCTGTCGGAACGAGTGAACAGTTAACACGGTTTGGCAGTTAGCCAACTACTTATATAAACAATCTCTTGCGTATAGGACAATAAGAGACCTTACTTGGGCAACCATTTTGCTAGCTCTCACACTTAGCTCACGAGGTGAGTTCACAGCCCCTACTTTTACTGCTTTACTGCTTTACTGCTTTCAAACTAAGGGGTGAAAAACATAGTTACTGTTTTACTATTTGTCATAATCTAAAACTATCATATATTTGCTTTCAATGCTTTTATACAACTATTTATGATCGTGTTCATACTATTGTGCAACTGTATTTATGAAATGAGTTTCATACTCTTATACGAACTGTTTACAAAAACGTTTTACTACTTGTGATAAACCGGAGAACGACCGGTAACTTTTGATTTGCTGAAGAACGACCAACAGTGTGATACACCGGAGAACGACCGGTACTTTTTTTGTTTCGCTGGAGAACGACCAGCTGTTTGATAAACCGGAGAACGACCGGTAGTTTTTGATAAACCGGAGAACGACCGGTAGTTTTTGATAAACCGGAGAACGACCGGTAGTTTTTGATAAACCGGAGAACGACCGGTACTTTTTTTGTTTCGCTGGAGAACGACCAGCTGCTTGATAAACCGGATAACGACCGGTAGTTTTTGATAAACCGGAGAACGACCGGTACTTTTTTTGTTTCGCTGGAGAACGACCAGCTGCTTGATAAACCGGAGAAAGACCGGTAGTTTTTGATAAATGTGTTACGCTGGAGAACGACCAGCACAATGTTTTAAACCTAGTTTTAAACTAAACTTTTGATAATATTCCACGAAACACTATTTGACTGTTATGGCAACAACAACGATTCACAAACGACTTTGGTTTACTAAACTATACTTCTGAACATAAAACTTGTGAATTCACTCAACAACCATGTTGACTTTTTACTATGTTTTTCAGGGAATTAGCTGCACCAGTAAGCATGCATACTTATGAAAATAGGCGACCCACGAAAAATTTAGGATGCCATCTTTTGAAGCCAGTGAGATTTCTTTTGTATAATTAATATGTTTTAGTCATATTTACAAAATCCACTTTTGTATAACTTAAACTACATTCCTACTTCTACGATTCGATGAATCGGAAACTTTTGTAAACGATTAATTATGGCATCTTAATACATACATGTTCTGCGATAATCATATTCTCTGATATGTATGAATGTCCAATGTTTACGGCGACGCCCCCATCTCCGTACCCAATTGCTTCCGCTGACCAACGTTGACCGGTTTTGGGAGTGTGACAGATCACCACTATATAATTATTATTTCATACGAGATTGCTTTTCAAAACTCAATAACATAAAAATTGAGTCAAATTTTTAAAATCAAAATATTATAATGATGAGTCTGGTCAAATTCAGTGGCGAAGGAGGTTGGACAATGTTGTGATGAATAAAAACCCTCAATCTATTATTTTATTTAGAAACTTTAAATTTTCATTGAAGGCACTCTTTGCAAATATTGTTTCATATGAAATAAAGGTGCATACATTTTATTTTTATGAGAAAGAGAATTATATGAGTATAGTTGAGTTGATTGTTCTTGATAATATTGCTTAGTTGATTGTTCTTATAATACTGGAAGTGTCTTTATTTAAAAAAAGGAAGAAGAAGGCTCTAATTGCTCGTGTAATATAAAACTGAGTTCTGTTAAAAAATAGTTAAAAACTAACTACTCTAGTCATGTGCCTCTCATGTGACTGAGTAATGGTACTAAATTAACCCTTTTTGTCAAGTATAGGGTACTATGCTCTCCTTAAAATAGTTTAGGTTACTATAAAACCCGGTTGACCAAGTTCGGGGTACTAAAATACATTTAGGTCATAATTAAATGGTATTATTATTGTTTGGTTATGTGTTCAACTTTACACTAATTACCATTGTATGCGTCCAACTTTCATACTCTCTATTGTATGAGGTGAACTTTCTAAAAACTCTAAACTCTAAGTAATATGATATAAATTAGACATTCTAAAAACTCAATTAGAAAAGTTCATCTCATACAATAGAAGGTATAAAAGTTGGGAATATACAATAGAGTTTTTAGAAATGTTCATCTCATACAATAGATGGTACGAAAAGTGAGCGCATACAATAGTAATGAGTGTAAAATTGAGCGCATGACAAAATAATAAATCGTAATTAAATACGGATCTCGATCATTAATCTATGCTTCATTTTTATGTTGCCTGTAATGGAAAAAATACCCCGTACTCCGTATTAGACTATTAGCTGATGGAAGTTGGACAACAAAATAAACTGTATAATCACTGTGATTGTAATAATAAAAATATTTAAAGAATTGACAAGTTAATTAATGATTTATGTTTAGCAATTAACGGATTCTCCCTTATATTGACACTTGGCAATGAGGGGACAAACCAACCCAAAAGATAATTATAACATCGTTCATATCATACCTAAAGTTTAAACCAACTCACATCAATGTTCTTAATTACCTCCATATATGCATGTTGAATTAATTACCTTTTAACCTAACTTTTAACTTACAAATTTAATTTATACTCCAATATTTTGAGCTTCAAAAAGGTTTTTTTCCTTCTTGTAATTAACCTTTTCTTCTTCTTCTTCTTCTTCTTCTTGTAATTAACCTTTTTTACAGTGGTATAAAAAAGTGATGAGAGGATAAGAATTTTTTCGTTTGTTTTGATGATGTGTGTAATTTATGTGTTTATTTATTTAGCAAATGATTATTATTAAATGCTTGATTATAAGGGTAAATGTCTCAAAAGGTTGATTAAATTTTAAAGTGTTGATCAAGTTTGTTTTATATGGCAGAAGATAACTAATACAACAATTTATTTATAGAATAAATGATTAACAACCAAACCACGTACATGAAACTAGGTTTAAATATTTAAGCAAAATTTATTGTTAATTATTGTTATCATGGTTGATTAAGTAGTTTAGTTGGTTTGATTGTAATTAATATTAAGTACTTTATTTTGTAATTTTGAACATTCCAAGTCTCTTTTGTAATTTCAGTTCTTATTTAGATCCTCAACTAATACAATTTCAATTTTCGCGAAAAAAGGTACTTTATTTGGTTTGATTGTTATTGAGATAGAAGTACAATTCTAACAACTCATCATTTTAAATAAGATTTTAAAAAAATATTTTCTTAAACATTCTATCGTAGTCGTGATAGAAACAAATACAAATTAAAGAGAGGCGATTCTTATACAATTTATTTTGATTTGATGCGTACACTACAACTTTATTCGTTTAATGCATATAGTACAGTTCTCTAAGTGTTAATTATGTCGTGTATGCATCAAAATAATGGCTTAAGTATCTCTACTCCTAAAAAATTGGTTTGGTTTGCTTCTATATACAGTTAACTGCACAAAATCATACATGATGTTTTAGAAAAAAAATAACCATTAAATCCTCTTAAACCAAAAAGAACACATCTAATGTAATCAATGGTTGACCTGTCGAAGTGTAAAAAGTTCATATGAAAATCGAAAGATTAACACACAAAACATTTAAATTGAAAATATGTTTGTGAAACATGAAAAATTACAACAATTAAATAAGACAAGGAAAATGCATACCCGTCTAAAATGGACCATGGGTTTTGTATAACAAATAAAATAATGTGATGAGGCTCAAAGGCCCATTATAGTTTATTACGATTATAGTTTTATATCTCAAAATATATTCTATTGTTGCACAATTTGGAAAATATTACGTTGATTATTACTAAAATAGTTGCATCACAAATTTTGACTAAGGGACATAAAGTACCTAATTAGATACTCCACAGGAGTGAAAGAAGCTAGGTAGGAAGCACAACCATATAATTGATTAAGGGACATAAAGTACCATAGAGCTCGACACTCATTACAGCATTGATAGTCCTACATAGTCTTTTGGCAGATTCTCCGTATGCATAGGTTTATATATGCATTTATGTGTTACAGTTTTCTGATGAAAGAAGAAAAATAAATGCTAAACGTCTCTGTATGAAAATCTGTCACACTACCTTAACCAGTAACTTGGCCCAATAGAGGAAAACTAGGAAATGGATTATCGGGTAAGGAAAAAAAGTAAGATGGACCGAGTAGTTATGATAGATTAATAGCTCAACAGTAACAGATAACTTTCAAATGACACCATTAGCATCTTAATGCCAAAATAACTGAAGGTGGCAATGGTTTCTTCACAGGTCCTTGTACAATTATTTTCTGGTCATCTAGGTATTCTAGTACCTTGACATTTGAGCTCCCTAATATCCTGTAACTGTGTACTTTACTAGATCATAATGTTCCAATGCAAGTTCCTTCCAAGCACTTCAAACTTCTCAAGTAAGTTTCTCCATGTATTGGGTTATGAAGTTCATACATTTTTACTGAAACTGATACAAAGGTTCTTGCTTAGAGTTTTAGATATTTGTGGTTCTTTCTTCACATTACTTGATATTGTTTATTCAAGAATTTACAGGGTAAAGATTTTCCTTCCCCAAACATAAGATCTGCAACCAAGTTTTGTTAAGTCAGATTAAGTAGGATTACAAAAACTAGTTATTATATTTCTCTAGAAAACAATTTAGGAGGTAATGAACGGTTGAGTATATCGTGTGACTTTTAAACCGTTTGATACGTTTCCTTTGTTGCTAAATTTACACTCATTAGCAATAAAATTTAAACCAAATGGACCCCTTCTCGTGTAATTGGTTGAAATTTCCGATTGCCTAAAAAACAGGAAATACTTGAAAAATTAGAAATAGTTATTCCTGATTGATCCTTCTTGTTGATAACTAGATCCGAAGATGCTCACAGACAAGAAAGGACAATTGCAATATGTTTAGAAGAACAAAAAAGGTTACATTCATGGCTATTTTAATCTTGTTTCTGTATGGCACAGAGAACTGAACATAGATCTAATCTAGTGGTGCTAAATCTAAATTCGGAATGGATATCTGTGGTGATTTGGGAAAAGTAAAAGGTGGTGAGTAGCCAATGTCAGTGCTGAAGTAGATCCTTTCTCCAATAAAGTGTGGTCCAGTTACAACTTTTGATCCAAACACTAGGCCAAGATTTCGTTTCTTTCATACCATAAATGAGAAAAAAGTGTACTGTAAACTAGTACAGATGGACTCTATTGATCACCCATATCTTTATTCCAACTTCTGGTGGTGCATATCTTTCCTGATTTGGGAGGTGAAAAGTGTCATGAAACACACTTGCTTCATTTTAATCATAAAGTTACTATTAGTTATGGAACAGTTGCATACTTCAGTTAAAACTTCTATAAAGATGCATATTTGAGTTAAAATGTTCCTTTGAGTTTTGACAGGGTTATCTTGATTTTCACTACACAACTCATAGGCATGTTTGAGGGTATAGAAACTACAACACATATTCAGTCCAAGTTAGAAGCATTATATTTTCTCTTGATTAATCGATTAGTTTAAGCACACAAGTAGAGGTGCAAAATGGATGGGGCGATTGGTAATGGGGTCAAAACAGGGGACTTATACCCGTTTGACCCATATGACACGTTTCATTTTAAGCTATTTTTTTATCCATTAAAGATACTATATAACCAAAATGAATCCATTTATAAGTAAATGGGTCGAAATTGCACATAAAGCTTTAACCAGTGGAGGGTAATCAAATTAATTTTCTGCTTAGAGGGAAAGCCTATTGCCTTGGAGAGAGTACAAATGAAACATTTGATCAAGGCGGCTTTTGTTAAATATATTGCCACATACCACACAGTTATGTTCATGGTGGATAATTGTTTACTCTAGGCACTTTTGTTTACAAAGTAAGGGTTGAGGAGGTCTGCATGAACAATCAAATGAGGACGAATAGGAGTGCCGAATTAGATACCCATAAGAAGTGAAAAAGTGAAGCAAAGATTGGACCATTAAAAAGGTTAAAAGCTCAGCCATATAATTTTTCAATCCACTATAGCATCCTTACATCATATCCTTTGCACATTCTATGTGGCCCGCAACTTGTACAATTGTGACTTGTGCACTTTTTTTCTTACGTGTGATAAAGTGAATAAAATATCTTAGACTAATTAGTAAAAGTCTCACAATGGTTGCCATAGTCTCACATTATGTATGACAGTATGAGGCCTTTCCTACTAATTTTGAAAGAACTAAGATAATGAACCTGAAAACTCCACTCATTTTCGTATCCAGACATATAATATTTTAATTTAGGGGGCAATTTAATACGAAAATGGGTAAATTGGAGTTACACTTTTGTGAAAAGGGGTCAGCTCGGGAAACTATTTTTTTTAGCTAAATAGAAAACAAGTCAGGCGGGTTAAAAGTAACCCAAAATATACTCAAGTGGTTAGAACCTAAAATACAATTAGATCATTATACTCAACTGTTTTATCTACGTTGCGTTATTCAGTAAATATTATATTATTTCAGTAATGGACAAAAAGTTTAAGCGGGTCAACTCCTGACTTATTTTGGCTTACACTACAAATGTACCAATAAGGCTGATCCGTTTTGACCCATTACCAAACTGACCACTTTTCCACATGCAGTTTGATTATAGATTGTAAAACTGAAGTTGTAAGCCTTTATTTCAGCGACAAACTATTTTTCAAAAGTATGGATTCTAACTAGCATGGGATATATGATATATCACTTTGCATATTAGGTGGAAATATGTAATACTTAAAAACAGGCCTTTTTAATGTTCCTACATTCTTGGAGACTATAATCTTTCACTTCGACTTGTACTAGTAAAAATGTAGGAAAAGGATAAATTGGTTGCACCCTTCGTAGTTCATATAAAGAAAGACTCATTTAATGCCCAAGTTCGAACGGATGAACTCCAGACATTGAATTGATCAGTTCTTAAAAAATTTCAACCAACATCTTGATATATACTTGAAAGTTTGTTACAGATATGATGATTATATTTTGGTTTTCACAACAAATATCAGCAGTTGACCATGAATGTAAAATCTATCTTAAATTTATGATTTACCATCACCCCCGCCCCCGCCCGGGCCCCCAACCCAATGTAGGTCTATGAATCTTATTGTCCCTGTGAAATATAGTAAGACTAGTCCCCACTCTGGAAACCACTCATTAGTAATGGAGAGTGATTCTTACACCACCACCAATTCTCCGTACACCACTAATTGTTCTTTATGATGTTCTACATACAACACTGTAAAACACAATACGGAGAATTTTTGGTGGTGTACGAATCATCACCCATTAGTAATAAACTTACCTATAGCTCTATTTATTCAAAAGTTAGCTACTTTCAAACTGGTCCCTCATTCCAAAAGGGAGGCTCACTTTCCTTTACTATTTCCTTTTCTTTTACAAAGATGTGCATTTTTACTTTCTTGTATAGGATGGTATGGTGTTTTTACTCTCGCCTTTACCAGTTCGATATTCATTCCAACATCACTAGCTAGCTGCTAACAAAATGGTCCCATAAAGTGGTTTTTTTTAGGTGTCCTTCTAAAAGAACAAGGGTTTGGGTCTAGTAAGACAGAATGAAATATGCATTATAATCAATCAACCAAATTACTAGGTTGATATCATAGTGGAACTTCAAACTGGATACCGACACAATCAATCTACTTGAGAAAGTTAAAAGACTGGCTTAGCACCACTTGTTCTTTCTTATTGATATATACAAAACTTCCCTTAAGTAGTTGTCTTTGTATCCGTTTGAGAAGTCCTTGCAAACCTGCCCCTTACTCGAGGCCGAGTCTGTGCGTATGTTTTCCTTGAGGAGTATTGTATTTTCTTCTCGTATTTTCTTGTCTTCTTTTTCTCAAAATAACGTAAGACTCTTTCTTGCCTGCTCATTGGAGGGAATAAAGATGGATTCTTTGATTGTATCCCTTCTGAGGATATGCTTGTTGAGTTTGAATGGCTTCCAGCAGTTTCTTCCATTAGATTTCCAGTATGAAAAGGAGGAAGAGAGAACTGGTTTAGTCGCCACTCGCCTGGAAAATCCGTTGCGTTTGAGTAGTTGCCATTGCTACCACCCATTGATGGGAGAGATGCCTGAGTGTTCGTTAAAAGAAAGAGATATATTAGAGGTTGCAATTTCAACTCATCATTAACTAAATGGGTCAGTTTTGGTTGTACTTTAGTCACGGGCCAAATGGTTATACAAACAACACAACTATTAAATTTTGGTGATTTGAAGTCTGACCTCATTCTTATTGAAAGATCACATAAAGTACTTTGACACACTTAACACTAGTAAAGATCTTTTAAGTGGGTATATTTCACATGCATGCCTATAAAATCATATCATAGTGAAAATCCAGAGGAAATCCTCATGAATCTCTAGAATGATAGAATCTTATGACAGGAAGCATGTAAAGGGCAAATCGGTACATACCTCATCGACAAGAAGTGCTTTATTGCATGTGATATGCCCATGACTGACAGAAGGGAAAAACTTTTCGTCTCTTACATGCTCAAATTGCCTTAGCAAATTATCTAGTGATTGAAAGCTTATACACATAAGCTCTTCAAACAGAAAGATAGAGGCTGTTACTTTTAGGACATCCCTGGCATAAAGTACACCAAAATTTTGAAATAAAGCGAAAAAGAGATCAAATGACCACGAATAAATCACAAAAAGAGAAGAATAAAGAAACTTAGATACGATATCTTAGAGATGAAGTTTAGAAAATCAGGAGACTGTTTTTGAGAGTATTTCTATTTTCAGGAAGAATTAAAAGGACTACGGATAACCTTACATTTATAAAACTTGCAGGCATGTTATTGAAGACGGCTCTTGAAAAATCATGGTGAATTCCTTGAGTGAACTTTAATATCTGTTCTTGTTCTTCCCTAGAAGATTGAACTGGAAGCATACCATAATTTCCGTAGTAGTTTACCTGACTAACTTGAGGTTGCATCGTGTTAAACTGACCCTGGTACTGATTTTCAGCCCATGGGCTGCGACTTATTAGATTCAGGCACCCATCAACCTGGTGTGATGATAAATAATTTTGATCTTCACCACTATCAGGATTGGGCAGTAACCAAGAATCAATTTCATTTGTAGCTATTTGTTCACTGACTTCCTGATCATTTTCTACTTGAAAAATAGGGTTAATAGGATTGCTAACATTAGTGTAACCTAATATGGGATTTGGGGGTGCTAATTGGTAATTTGGCAGTACATTATTGTACCACTGGTTCATGGGGTTGGAAGCATGGAAGCTTGCATGGCAGCCTGTACATAAGCTAGGCATTGTGACACTCTGGCAATATGGTGTGTAGCACATACAACTCCTATTAGAACCAAAATGACAAGTATTTGGATTATCACTCCACATTTTATTTAATCGTTTCAGCAAGTACTTGTTCATTTACTATATGTAGGTCTTTATATATGCATGTAGTTTATGTGCTAGAAGGCGAATCCTAAAAAAGTGAAGGATTATGAGTGGCTGAGGAAGTACTACTAAATAACCTTGTGGCTAGCGGCGATTTCAGTGGGGTAGTAATTCAAGAGGGCCGTAGATGCTTCCACGGGACCCATCATCTGCCTATCTGGCTCTAATATTTCAAGTTGTGTCTCGTGTGCGTGTGTGTGAGGGAGGGTGTATAATGGTCCAGGTTTTAAAAGGAATTTGCAGTGAATCAGTTGTTACAACTTTTTTATTTTTCCTGCTGAAACTTGCTATAAAATCTTGCATGTACAATGATATAACTCGATTAGTGCTTCTTAGTGGGGTTATTTTCATCCACTTTAATTAATTAAAGTAATATATAAGGGTAGATCAAGGATATACGACATGCATTAATGTTGTTTCTTTCAGCACTCGGTCATTGGTTGGATCATAGGATTAACTTCTACTTATTCCGTTGAATATGATCTTCATCAACATGTTATATGTGAATGGATCGATTGTAATTTAACCAATTTTATGTATTTTGGCTTAAGACTTTGAAGATGTTTGACTTTTATTCGGATTTTCATGTCCAGGTACATTGTCTGTTTTTGCTTTGGCAGAGGATTCAGGTTAGTTCATTGCTTACACCGATTTTTGAAAAAGACGTGTTATTAGTAATGTTTGTATAGATAATTTCCAGGAGCGGCTAAAGCCCATCCGGGGCTTAAAGCGAACTTGCAAAATGGGGGCTTTACTATAACTTTTTAACTTGTTTTATTCTATATAAATTTTATTTTTATCGATTTTTTTATGTCAAATCTCTAAATACATCATAAAAATCAGTTTCGTTTATTAACTTCTTTTCAATTGATACAATAGCTAATCCATATAATCTTTCTTGTGACATTGTTGATCTTAAATAATTTTTTACAATTTTAAGCTTCGAAAAACTTCTTTCGGCTGAAACAACTGGTACGGTAATGGTTAATATAATTCTATATATACAATATAAGCATTTGAAAATTAATCAAGGTTTTAATATAATTAAGTATATCAATTGGTTTGTCATTTTTTACATTTATGATTTCTCTTAGCATCCTTAACTCTGAATATATTAATATATACAATTAATATCAAAACAATTATTGTTTTTTAATTTATTTATAAAGGTTAAGACAACTCTCCTTTAAATCTTTTTTCATTAAGACACTTAATTTTACTGAAAAAAATTCATTAAAGTACAACATTTTTGGAGATATGGAAGTATTAATGAAAATGTGTCACGTGTACAAAAATCCATTTACCCTCAAGATCTTAAAAATTAATTATCTAATAAACGGCAAATCGAAAATTATGAGAATTGCACCATAAAATTCAGCGTTTTCTTCTCTTCGATTAGACATCTCACAAGGTATACTTTCGACGAGTTTTTTTTCTTCATTTTTTGGTAGGTTTTATAAATTATTAACACATGTGTTAGTGTTTGGTTGTACATTTGACTTAGGGTTACGGTTAGGATTTAGAGTTTAGGTTTTAGCAGGGTTTAGGGTTTAGGTTTTAACAGAGTTTAGGGTTTAGGATTTTGTAAAGCATTTAGGGTTTAGGGTTTAGTGTTTAGGGTTTTTGCAAAAAACTCTAAACCCTAAACCCTAAACGCAACATGTTAACACATGTGTTAGTAATTTATAAAACCCACAAAAAAAAAAACTTGTCGAAAGTATAATATGTGAGATGTCTAATCGATGAGGAGAAAACGCTGAATTTTATGGTGCAATTTTCATAATTTTTCGATTTGACATTTGTGAGATAATTAATTTTTTTAAAAATGAGGGTAATGAGTTTTTTACAAATGGCACAATCTCATTGGTTCTTTCATACTTTAGAAGTTTGTTATACTCTAATAATCTCATCTTTAATTTTGCTATGCTGAATAGAATACCAGAACGATTTCATATAGTTTAAATTGATCAAATCTACTTTCAAGAGATGTAATAGCTTTATTTATAATATATAAGAAATAATCCATTTTGAAAAACTCTCGAGGGGTTTTTATGATTTTGTTCAAAAAAGTGATTATGTATTTAAAAAATTAGATAGGTAATGAAATTTGGAAGCAAAGGAAAATAATAAAAATGAGGCCTTATTAATGAGTTGTGTGATTTAGTTTTAAGTAAAAAATAATTCCACCCCATATATAATTATAAAGACATATTTAAAATATAATAGATCTTTCTATATATATATATATATATATATATATATATATATATATATATATATATATACATACATACATACATGTAGATATATATATGGCCTTAAAAAATACAGGGTCTAAAGTTGTTACTTCTCTGACTTTACCCTTTAACCACCATGATAATTTCAAACTCGTCCATATGCAGTTTTGTCAGTAGTTGGAAATCAAAAACCACATTAAAGTTGACTAGTTACCTATTGGGTTAACTTTGAAAACATAATCTAAATGGCACTCATTTTAAATGGGTTTGGGTCAGATTTATCTTCCGTAAAATGTTTAACTGTACATCTTTTCTTCTATCATATGTTCAGACCTTTCTTTATTTCCTCAATTGTCTTGTTTAATATAACAGGCTTTTTTATATATATATAAATGTATTGGGTATCCCGTAATAGTATTTAAATGATCATGTTTGTCACTCTGAACTTAAAAACGTTCGATACAACCTTTTCTGCCATTTTATAGGGAGTTCCATATTACCATGTTGGAGTATTAAATATTGACCGTTGAACTGTCTGATCAGTAACTTTTCTGGGGCAATTGACATTTCAATTACTGGACCACCTTATGCGTGTGTTTGTGGCAAGTAACAGAAAGGTTTGTAAAAAATGCTCTAATCAGGGCATTATGATCATAAATGTCATGCGGGATAAAGTTGTTTCTCCGGCCAACTTGAATCTGAAGTGGACCATGTAAAAAAGGGATGCCAACTACAAAAAAGTTACAGAATGAGTCTCTTGTGCAACGAAAAAGAACCTGTGACTTGGGTCAAAAAGTTGACCAGACCAGTCCCAAGGTATGCTTTCTTTCTTTTTAAAAAAAGATTCAAATCTCGTTTTATTTATGTCCATAACAATCCATCATTTATGATTATAATCTAAAAGATACATTCACAAGCCAATAACATCCGAATTGTAACAATAAACTAGCAATAAGACTTGTATGGTAACTGCAATAGTCACTAAAGAGGCTTATATAAACTGTCATCTAGAAATTGACTCTAGTTTAAAGAGAGAACTTTGAAATCAGCTTGTCGACATGAATGATGATGTCATCTATACGTGGTCGAACTGTGGCTTGAGGCTGGAGCATCCATGATACAAACTGATGAAGAGCTTCTGGATAGGGTGGTTTTGGACCTGCTGGCCACTTTATCTGTCCATTAATAATAGCCAATTGCAAGCTTCCTCCCGATTCTCCAAGTGCATACTCAAATGGAGATACGCCATACCTGTTAAATACACACATATGTATATAGATGCATGAAATATATAATCAATTTGCATGTTTCATAAGCAGGCCATGTTTGCAAAATGGACCTTTAACAAACCCAAATTCTTACAAGTCTATATGCTGCTAACACATACTGATATACCATCCAATATTCACGGTTAGAATAGACTAAATTGTGTCGAGTAGACTAATGGGTCAAAATGGGTATTCCGGTAGGGTTGACCCGGGACACTTTTTGTCCAATTCGTTAAAAATAATAATTGTGTCAAGTGTGGTTATAGAAATTATATTATTTTAATAATGATATAATCTTTTAAATATTTGAAAGTTTTATGCGTGAAAAATACACTTTAAGCGACCATCTACCTGTTCAACTCGCTCATAAGTAAACGGGTCAAAAGTTCTACCTCAAGCAGTTTCAAGCATTTAACTAATGGTTGGTTGGTTGGACACTTGGACTGTCAATGCCTAAGTATCAATTTCAAGTTAAGAACACAGTTAATCGTGCAATTACAGCTTGTTAGAATAGATAGCCGGCCCCCGGTTAGAATAGATAGCCGGCCACGGGCCCCTGGCTTCATTTTTCATTGGTATATGTCTATATATAGACTTCTATATGGGATTAATAAAGTGTGGAGTTCCAGAATCTCAGTTAAGTTAACATGGTTTCAGAGCACCCTGTGAGTGCTTAGGTTAGGGTTCTTGTTTCATTTCTCAGCCGCCACCTTCCTTGTATAAGACTCACTGTTTACCAATTGCACCTTGTAGAGTGCGAATTTGATCTCACCACTGCCGCCAATCCACTCCTCTGGAAATCACCGGACGTTCGTACCCTGCGAGTACGACCTCCGGCCAACCGCCCACGCGCCGCCGCCCTCCACCGCCGTTCTCCCACGCGCCGGCACGTGAGGCTGATTCCGGCCAAATTCTTCGACGAATTTTTTCAGATCTGAAATCTGCAGCAGACTGATCCCCGGTGAGATCTTTCAATTTCTGATATTTTTTTATTTCCGGTCAATTTTGGACAGTCTGTTTGTTTGCTATTTGTCCTTGTTCCTGCTGTATTTGTTGAAATGGATGATAATAAAAGTCATGGGTCTGGCGGACCAGCTGTAACCGATGTACTTCCGGTAACCATTCGACTCACCGACAATAAACTCAATGGTTCTAACTACTTTGAGTGGAGTAAGATGGTTCGAATTTACCTTAGAAGCTTGAGAAAAGCATCTCATCTTACTTCTACCTCTGCTACTGATGATACTCGTGATCAATGGTTACAAAATGATGCTCGTTTATTCCTTCAGATTATTAATTCGATTGAGCCTTCAGTTAGTTCATTGGTTAATCATTGTGAGTATGTAAAAGAATTGATGGATTATTTGGATTTTTTATACTCTGGGCAAAGTAATATTTCTCGTATCTATAGTGTTTGTAAGTCTTTTCATCGTGGAGAACAACAGGATCGTTCTCTCACCTCATACGTTATGGAATTTAAGAAAACCTATGAAGAACTCAACTCTCTACTTCCATTGAGTGCTGATGTGAAAGCAATGCAGACTCAAAGAGAACAAATAGCGGTTATGAGTTTTCTGACAGGACTACGACCAGAATTCGATGCTATTAAATCTCAATTCTTGAATGAGTCCACAATTCCGTCTCTTCAGGATACATTTGCTCGAGTCCTTCGTAATGAGACTCTTCCGTCTACACCTCCCGATCATAATAGTGCTTTGGTTAATCGAGGAGGATTTCGCGGCGGTTTTCGTGGCGGATCTCGTGGTGGATCTCGTGGTGGTCACAGAGGTGGAACGAGGGGAGGACATAGTGTCAGGGTTGTTGAATCAACTGCTCCTCCTGATTCTAGTGTTGAGTGCTATTACTGTCATGAAGTTGGTCATACAACACGCACCTGTAAGAAACTTTTGGCACGACATTCTAAAAGTTCTTCTGCAAATATTGCCTCCACTACTACTTCCGCTTCTGAGAGCACGGTTACTATCTCTCCGGAGGAATATGCTCGTCTTACAGGATCCGCGAATTCGTCTGCATCAACTGCCGCTTTTGCTGAGACAGATAAATGCCTTATTTCTTCAGCATCCAAATGGGTCATTGATTCAAGTGCCTCCGACCATATGACCGGTAATCACAGTCTCCTTTCTAATTTTCATACCCACTCACCATCATCACATGTCACCATTGCTGATGGATCTACGCCTCGTGTCCTTGGTTCTGGCGCCGCCAATCTCACCCATCCATATCACTGTGGTCTGTTTTGAGTTTGCCCAATTTTTCGTTTAATTTGTTGTCTGTTAGTAAACTCGCCCGTGAGTTGAAATGTAGTGTCTTATTTTATCCTGAGTATTGTGTTTTTCAGGATCTGTTGACAAAGAGGATTATTGGTAAAGGACAGGGAATCTGATGGCCTATACATACTTGATCACCATACACCTCGCTCCATAGCATGCTCCAGTTCATCGTCACCTTTTGAAATGCATTGTCGATTAGGTCATCCCTCTCTCCGGAGTTTGAAGAAATTATGTCCTAAATTTTCTTCTTTATCGTCTTTACATTGTGAGTCATGCCAGTTTGCCAAAGTCCTCGAGTCATTAAGCGGGTTGCGTCCCATTTGAGATAGTTCATTCTATGTTTGGGGTCCTTGTTCTGTAATCTCTAAAACTGGTTTTAAGTATTTTGTTACTTTTGTTGATGATTACTCTCGTGTTACTTGGCTTTACTTGAAAAATCGTTCTGAAGTTTTTTAACATTTTTGTTCCCTATTTGCTGAAATTAAAGACACAATTTAATGTTTCTATTCATACTTTGCGTAGTGATAATGCCAAAGAGTATGGTTCTCAACCATTTCAGTCATTTATGCTTCAGCATGGTATTCTTCATGAGTCATCATGTGTTGACACACCAGCTCAAAATGGGGTGGCTGAACGAAAGAACCGTCACCTTCTTGAGGTTGCTAGAGCACTCATGTTTCAAAAGGTTGTACCTAAATCATTTTGGGCTGATGCCGTGTCCACTGCATCTTTCCTTATCAATTGGATGCCCTCAGTCATCCTAAATGGCAAAGTTCCATATTCTGTCCTTTTTCCTGGTAAATCTTTGTTCCCCCTTGATCCTAAGATATTTGGAAGTACTTGCTTTGTTCGGGACACTCGTCCTCATCTTACTAAACTGGACCCAAAATCTCTTAAGTGTGTGTTTCTTGGTTATTCTCGGCTCCAAAAAGGGGTATAGATGTTACTCTCCGACTAAGGGGTATAGATGTTACTCTCCTACTCTTAGTCGGTATATTGTCTCTAGAGATGTCACTTTTCAGGAGGACATATCTTTCTTTCCTGAGTCTCTCAAATCTACTCGGTTAGAGGATGATGATCTACTGATCTATCAAGTGCACCCTTCTGATTCTCAAAATGATTCTCCTCCACCTATCTCTGAGCAGCCACCCGAACCCGACCCACAACCGGTGTTTCAAGTGTACCAAAGGCGAAACAAAACTAGCCCAGCTCCCGATCCTGTACCACCTTCTTCGTCTACAGATCCATCTTTAACGAAATCTACATCTCTCCCTGATGCTGATGTTCCTATTGCACTTCGGAAAGGTAAACGTACTTGTACTTACCCTGTTGCTTCATTTGTCTCTTATGATAAACTTTCGGTTTCTTCTCGTTCCTTTGTTGCCACTATCGATTCTATACCAATCCCTAAAACAGTTAATGAAGCATTGGCTCATTCTGGATGGCGTGCCGTTATGATCGAGGAAATGAATGCCCTTGATTATAATGGTACTTGGGACTTAGAGGAGTTACCTTTCAACAAAAAGGCAATCGGTTGTAAGTGGGTATTTAAAGTGAAAGTCAACCCAGATGGCTCGTTAGCTTGCTTGAAAGCTCGTTTAGTTGCTAAAGGATATGCTCAGACATACGGAGTTGATTACTCTGAGACTTTTTCTCTTGTGGCCAAGAGGACTTATTTTTATTAAACTGTACATTTTTGTCGAATGATAATTATTTTGAAACGGAGGGAAATACTACGAGGTGTTCGGAAATGGTAGAAGTAGTTGAATAGGAGGAGTCAGCTGTCTGCGCGAGTCATCTTCTTCTAGGCTCCGCTGGACGACGCGGCATTCTCGTTTAAAAAAAAACCTTCGACCAGGCATTCTACCTTTGTCGAATCGGAACCAATACTGAAAAAACCTAAGAGGTCCGTGACTGACCCTGTGTTCAGCACATGAGTTAGCGTTACCGCGTATTTAGTGGTAGCAGATAGTTAGGGACTGACCTGGTACCACTTTGAGTCGAAACTTTCGAAAGCGCACTCACTCTTCTCAAAAGAAAAGAATCTTTCCTGCTTCAAAGCTATTCAGAGCTAATAGGATAGGTATTCTATTTGAAATAAGGGGGCTACCCTAAGGTGGGATAGTGTGTCAGTAAACTGCGGCATAGCTATCCCATAGTTTTCCTTTTCATAAGAGAAAGGATCCGAAGGACTGAAAAATGAGGTTTTTGCTGTTATTGGACAGAATTGGTGCCGTTTTCCCACGCCTCATTTTCCATAATATGATTATGAGCTGCAGAACGCTTGAAGCTGGAATTTGAGCATCGACTTTGTGGAGCAGTACTATAGGCATTTTTGAGTGTTTGGATGCACGTCTTTTGTTCATATTCCTGCGCATCAACGGGCACAGGCCAATTCAAAGCAGAAGCATCTTTCCGTTTGTGGCCAAAATGTCCTCTGTCCGTTTATTTGTCTCCTTAGCTGCTACTTACAATTGGGGACTTCACCAACTTGATGTTAAAAATGCCTTTCTACATGGTGAATTACGAGAGGCGGTTTACATGGAGCAACCACCTGGGTTTGTTACTCAGGGGGAGTGTGGGAAAGTATGCAGGTTGCGGAAATCTCTATATGGATTGAAACAGTCTCCTCGTGCATGGTTTGGAAGGTTTAGTAATGTCATAACTGAATTTGGCCTTCGAAGGAGTTCTTATGATCATTCGGTATTCTTTAATTCGACAACATCCGGGTGCATTCTACTTATTGTATATGTAGATGATATTGTGATCACAGGAAGTAATGTTGATGGGATTGGGAAATTAAAAGAGCTTCTCGGTGCTCGCTTTCAGACAAAGGATCTAGGTCCTTTAAAATATTCTTGGGAATTAAAGTCTCTCGAAATAGAAAAGGAATTTGTTTATCTCAACGTAAATACTGTTTGGACATATTAAGTGATTCGGGATTAACTGATGCAAAGCCATGTGACAGCCCCATGATACCGAACGTGAAGTTGAAAACAGATGACGGAGATTTGCTTGAAAATCCTGAGAAATATAGAAGAATTGTGGGTAAATTGAAGTATTTCACAATTACTCGACCCGATATTGCCTTTCCGGTAAGTGTAGTAAGCCAGTTTATGTCATCTCCTAGAAGTTCACACTGGGATGCGGTCACACACATTTTGAAATATTTAAAGGGAGCACCAGGACGAGGAATATATATCAAAATCATGGTCACCATGTTATAGAAGGATTTACGGATGCCGACTATGATGGAGACCCGAATACTAGGCGCTCCACTACCGGATATTGTGTATTTTTTGGAGGAAATCTTGTGTCTTGGAAAAGTAAGAAACAAAATGTCGTATCACGTTCCAGTGCAAAGTCTGAATACAAGGCGATGGCGCAAACTACTTGTGAACTTATTTGGCTACGAAATTTGCTAGACGAGATTGGATTTGCTCAAACCAAGCCTATGAACCTATGGTGTGATAATGAAGCAGCCATTCATATCGCAACAAATCCAGTCTTTCATGAGAGGACTAAACACATTGATGTGGATTGTCACTTCACACGAGAAAAGCTTGAAGATGGGACCATTACAACTCCACATATCAAAACTCGAGATCAACTGGCTAATGTGTTCACTAAAGCGTTACCTAGTAGTCGAGTTACTTGTATTTGTAACAAGCTGGGCATGATTAATATCTATGCTCCAGCTTGAGGGGGAGTGTTAGAATAGATAGCCGGCCCCCGGACCCCTGGCTTCATTTTTCATTGGTATATGTCTATAAATAGATTTCTATATGGGATTAATAAAGTGTGGAGTTTCAGAATCTCAGTTAAGTTAACAAGAATATGAAGCATCCTAGTTAATGATACACTAAAATCTGGTTCACTACAAGAGATCTTACATAATGGCGAACAGAGTGCAACCTAGTGACCATATATCAGTTCGTTCATCAATGGCTGTGTGGCTGGGGCAATCCCACAATTCAGGAGCTCGGAAGGGTGCTGAAACATGCTCCGATGCCCATTCCTGATCAATACTTAAACACATTATATCAGCATTCACAGGTCAGAGTAAACCTACACACACAGGGGTGTTCAGAAATACAGCAAAATATGTATAGGCAGTAGATGTGGCAAAATGGGTGGGTAGCAGAACGGGTCAAATGGGTAAGTTTTAGTATGAGTTGAGTTGACCAGCAACACTTATTGTCCAATTCATTACAAAACTTATATAATTTCAATAACAATTTAAATTATTATATAAATTTTTTAGGAAGCTTTATGCACAATTAAATAGATTGAAATTGCCACCTCTAATAGACAATACCAAAGTAAGAAAGTTATGAAGATGTTTGAGAGCAAAATCATATAGCAAACGTCAATCATCTTCATTTACAGGCAGCACCAAGTAGGCAAGTACTCATCGCGCTGAAATGAAAGATTCCCTTTCAAACATTTCCAAAACTACCTACTATTTTAAATGCCCCAAATGTTCTATGCGTCGTGTTCAGTGTACAAGTGCGGCTAGAGGCTCACCCTACGATCATGTAACCATGGAAAGGGTGATTCTAAATATAAAATAACTATTAGAAGTTGTAACAAGTAACAATTTCCATATCACTATAGAAGATCACATGTAATGTAGTACGAAGTGAGCAATCACAAACTAATAACTTAATAGTTAAAATGACAACCTGCAGTTGTAATGCCTCTGATCGAGAGCAGATTTGCCTCCGAGCAGGACGAGCACTTCCAAAATCCATTAATATCGCCAAAGGTGATTGTCCTTTACGATGTGTAAGAAGGACATTTCCTGGTTTGACATCATTATGTGCATATGGAGGCTCGAGGGAATGCAAATGCTCAAGTCCTGCACAAAGCTGCAATCCAGATTCTTCTAAAGGGGACACTTTGTGCAAGAATATTGATGCAAATATACTGAAAAAAAAAAAGATTCTTTATCCTGAATTATAGGACTATATCCTATAGTAAATAGACATGTCATATGTATGTATATATATGTGTGTATGTATGGTTATGTGCGCTTCTGTTAAAAAAAATTTAGGAACGCTTAATAACACAAGCAGAGCAAAACCAAATTCGCCAACAGGTGTATCAAAATGGTCAACCAGGTCAGGTGACAAGTTATATAGGTCGAAACAGTTCGGTCTGGTTTGGCTTGACCCACAACACTTACTTTCAAAATGTATAAATAGAAGTGTGTCAAACATGATTAGAAAATTATATCATCATCAAAATAATCTAACTTTTGAAACTTTGACCAAATTGACCCATATCCTTTTTAATTAATTTGTTTATTATAGCGTTGGCCAACTAAAGATTGAAAATAACAGTGTGTTAGGTCTCGATGCACAGTGATTGTATTCATTACCTGTCTGAAAATTTGAAGAACGTCAGAAGTAGAAAAGAACTCCTTTTTTGATTTCATTGTTTTTGCATTGTCCAACAACGTCCCATCCAAATGTACCGGAAACAAGAGGTATGCTTCATGTTTCCAGGTCTGTTCCGCTGTGCCCTGGCCAACCAAGTAAATGCCTTTTAACAAACAAGAAAATGCTCACTCAATTAAACTCAAAAACCAAAGTGAAGGCATAAATCTTATGCATTACAAAGTCCATTTTCGCCTAATCAATTATTATTGTTCTTACTTGACAAATCATCATGAAAGGTAAGAGAACAAACCAGTGAAACGCAACTAACAGTTTTGACAAAATGATTACCTGTAACCCTTAATTCACTCTGGTTAGTGCTCTACTAAATTTACATACGATTTTAGCCTAAACCTCTGAAATAACCCTAAACATGCAATCTTTCAGCATACAATACATAAACATTATGACGTTGTGTAGATTTATAAAGCTTAACCCTGTAACAACCCTGAATGCACAATCCTTCATCACACAATACAATACATAAACACTATAATGCTCTTCACTTAAAGTAGTAACATAAGTTTCATATGATTGCAAACCTCAATACAAACTAAACATACCTTAACCGGAATAATAGCATGATCAAGCAACGGCAACAAATTCCGATGACAAAACAAAGACGAAACACGAATCTCTTCCTTGACCAACTCCAATTGATCATTATTCTGAATCAAAACTTTCTTCATAGCATAAGTTCCATCCTCTACACATACAAAAAATAAAACCTTTATTCATCTATAAAAATTCAAAATCCTCTAAAAATACAATCTCTATCATACCAAAATCAAAAAATACAATGCCCATTATTTATAATTCCAAAAAACCCTAAAAAATCGAATCTTGATTAATTTGGGAGAGTTTGAAATTTACCGGCGATATGAGATGGATCTTTGAATTTTGTAGAAACACCACCACTGGAGACATCGGAGATGACTTCTTTAACGAGGAACACGTAGGCAAAACCACCTTCACCGAGCTGCCGGACGACCTTGAACCGGTTGTCGTTGATCCAAACATCAGCGCCACCGTTAACGGCGTCGTATAGGGCGTTCAGTCCCGAAAACGAACACCCCATATTTATTTGGGATCTCCTGGCAAAAGGTTTTGGATCTGCACCAGTGGTAGGAGTAGTGGGATTGTATAATTGAGATTTGAGATTAATTAAATAAATTGGGTATCGTAATTAAGAAGAGATTTAGAATGGATGATTTGTGAATGAAGTTACGTACTTTTTTTTTCTTTTTTTTTTTTTTTGAAATGGCATAAAGAAAGTGATGAATATTTTTTGTTAAAAGACGGGGAGGGTCAACCACAGGTGGACATTATCAATTGTACATATCTATTTAGTTACCAAACGCTTAATTACAAAACTAGCCGAATGCTAGTCCGCGATGCTACGACTAAAATATATAAATTTTATTTCTATTTGATATGTATTGTGTAAATTATAATTAAAATTTATATGACTGATACTACATTATATTATTTTATAAACAACCTTTTAACAAAAAAAATTAAAACAAAATACCTTAAAAACGATATATAAGAAATGTCCTTGCGAACTTGGTGCTCGGAATGCGGACTGAGACTATCAAATTGCATATTCATATTGGACAGGTGCAAGTTGCAATGTCTGAAATCATTAGTTGGATCGATAGTTTAATCATCAAAACATTTTTTTTACTTGAGCATTAAATACTAAACATTATTTACGTGAAATTGAAATCGTAAAAATTGATCAAAAATTGAAATTCTCGAATATAGGAATTGAATGTATAAATACAAAATTAAAAATGTATAACAAACACGTAAATTTATAATTTAATGAAAAACACTATCGAGAATTTATTTCTAATTTTTTTAAAACACATAAAAATGTGTGAAATTAGGAGAAATTGATTTTGGAGGCTTTAGAGATGAAATTTAGCTACAAAAGGTGGACAAACCGCCTTTGGCGGTTTGGGCTTTAGAGATGAAATTTAACTACAAAAGGTGGACAAACCGCCTTTGGCGGTTTGCTAACACGATAGACTCGTTTCGACCTTTCCGTCAATAATTGACACGTCCCGTAATTTTTTACAGTTAAAGTTATGTCATTTATTTATTTGCTTAAGTTTTAATGATTGTACTATATATGATACTTTAATATATATATATATATATATATATATATATATATATATATATATATATATATATATATAGGCATATTTTTCAAGTCTGTTTTTCAAATAATAAAAATAATGTAAGGGGTAAATTAATCAATTCACTCATAAATAAATATTACAAATGTATTATATATTAGTATATATATATATATATAAGTTTTAATTAATTATAATTAAATGTCACATGTTTAATACTTTAAAGTTTAATAATGACGATATTAATGAGATTTTAATATGTAGGGGTATGTTTGTAATTTTAAGTGGGTTTTCAAATATTATTATAATGTTAGAGGCATATTGGTAATTTTTCTCTTAAAAAAACATATAAAATGTGTTATATATTAGTAATAGATAATAGATGTAGAAGTATGAATAACTTGATTTCACATTTGATTTGTTTATTTGTAGAATTAAACAAATAAGATTAGCAATCTTATTATTATTGTTTATGTTGATTTTTATTATTTATTTAATTAAATGATATTGCAAGTTAATAATTTTTTAATGCAAATTTTAAAAATGAAAAGAAAAAAGAAAATAAGGAAGATGGAGTGTATGTTGACCGAAAGCTGACTGCATTAAACGTATTTAAAATCGTGTATTTTTTTGCGTGAACGGTGTAAATGTGACGAATGGAGTAAAGTGAAAACGGGTCGAATATCTTGAAAAGCATACGAAATACGTTATGTCATTTTTTTATTTGCTTAAGTTTTAATGGTTGTATTATATATGTATGTTGACCTAACACGGTCGTCTCGTTCCGACCTTTCCGTCGATAGTTGACACGTCTCGTAACTCTTTATGATTAAAAAGTTATGTCATTTTTTTATTTGCTTAAGTTTTAATGGTTGTATTATATATGATGCTTTAATATACGTAGGTACAAATATGTTTTTCAAATAATAAAAATAATGTAAGGGGTAAATTAGTAAATTCACTCATAAAAAAAACATTACAAATGTATTATATGTTAGTATAGATAATTAATTAGAATTAAATGTCACATGTTTAATACTTAAAATTTAATAATGATGGTATTAGTGAGATTTTAATACATGTAGGGGTATGTTTGTAATTTCAAGTGGATTTTTCAAATAACATTAGTAATGTTAGGGGCATACTGGTAATTTCTCTCTTAAGAAAACATCCAAAATGTGTTATATATTAGTAATAGATTAGTTAAAAGATAACAGGTAATGCAACAATGCAATATGCATACAACACTTGTTACAATAGGTGATAGTGTACTTAAAACTGAACTACATTTAGTTCTTATCAAAATGTTTAATGATACTTTTGACGGATTAATTTTGGGGGAAAATTTTAACATGGTAAGTGTTTTGACCAAAAATTAACAAGTATAATTTCATGATCAAATTAGTTATGTGAGGTAGAGTGCTTAAGTGATTTTCAAGATAATCAAGTTTAAGAACAGTAAAAAGTCGGTATAAAGCTTGTTTAGTAACCAAAATGTAAAGTAAACGTAGACGACACAAGGATGTACGAGAAAAGCCCTTAATCTAGATAGATTGCCAGCATAAAACCTCGAGAAGGAACAATCGTCCCTTGCCTTTGTTGTTTTTATTAATTGAAATCGGGATAATACAAGCTAAGAGCACAATATGATCGAACTAATAAGTGTGTGATGAATTTCATGAAAAAGATAAGTAAAAAGTGAGTTTGATCATGAGAAATGAAGTGAGTAGTTGTTAATAGTGTGCAGAAGTGTCCCATATTCGATCATAAGTCTCGTTATTTATAGCTAAACACAAATAACCAATTATCCAAAATATCTGGGATCCATCCGAAATATCAGGGATCCATCCGAAATATCCGGGATCCTCCGGTCGTCCATAGAGACTCAACTGACTATCCCGAAATATCCGGAATCCTCCGAGATTCCACAAGGACTTGTTCTTCCACACGTTTTCTTGACTTCCTCTTACTTTATATAAGCTTTGACCCATTAAACATAGTAGATTTAATTCACATTTTAATCCTGTAAGACTTGGTCAAGATACACAACGGATATATACGAATTAGTAACATATGATCCCGGGATACTGAATGTATTCGGGATCCTGAATAAAGTCAAGACAACAATAAAAGATTTCAAGATCCTAGATCCTGGTCATAAAAATTGAGCCCTAACAACTGCCCCCAAGTTGTGTTACCGTTAAGATCTTGACGGCGACACAACTTCTCAAGATAAGATTTAAAAAGGTAGGTGAGATATTACTGTTGTGGGCTAATTTTTATGTCTAGAATGCAGGATCTCAAATAATGACGTTATTATATTTTACATGTGTTCAAGATCCCGGATACGTTCAGGATCTCGTATACATTCAGTATCCCGAGATCATATGCTCTTGATTCGTTTGGTTGTTTATTTTGACTAGGTCATATAAAGACTCGAACGTGACTAATTGACTCCGTAATGCATGGATCGAAATTTATTCAATTTCAAACGGAAACAAGAGAAGGCGTGTAGAATAACGAGTCAAGGAAAGCTCTCTGTGATCCCGGATATTTCACGATAGTCAGCTGAGTATCTGTGGAAGACCGAAAGATCACGGATATTTCAGAATATATGTTATATTGTATCTAGTATATAAATGAGGCTTATGATCGTAGGAACACAGTTAATCACGACTCTATCACCACACTAACACTACTTTTCTGCATATTTACTCACTTACTTCACCGATTCATTACTTTCTTCACCATAAACACTCTAGATCGATCATATTGTGCTCTTACTTTGTATTATCCCGATTTTATATAATAAAATTAACAAAGGCAAGGAACGATTATTCCTTCCCGAGGTTTTGTGCCGGCGATCTAACAAGATCAAGGGTTTTCCTCGTATATCCTTGTGTTGACTACATTTACTTTACGTTTTGATTAATATACTTGCTTTATATCGACTTTTCATCAATCTAAAGCTTAATTATCTTGAAAATCATTTAAGCACTTTACCTCACTTTACTAATTTGATCACAAAATTATACTTAGTAATTTTTTGTCAAAACAATTACCATGTATCGATCACCTTTTTGATAAGTACAAACCCTTTCATCTCTTATTTGTGTTTATCCAAACAAGCTTATCTCAGGTATATTCTCTCAATCATTTTCTAAAATTTTTGTTTCTTCACAATTTTAAGTTTTGTTATGGCATTGATTACCCGTTCTCCATCAAATTCCGACAAAAATTCCTTTAGGGATTTCATCAATCAAAAACTAATATGCAAACCTGAACCCTGTGTTTTTTCTTATATCGAAATTGATCGATTGGGATCTAGCCGAGTTTCATTATTTTTCAGGATCCCAAAAATCTTCTGCTCACTTCACTCTCTCTGACATCGACGCGGAAACCCCCTTCACGATCTAAACAGCTTCAGTGGAGTATCCTAAACCTCGTGTCCCCAATCTCCGTTCTAGAGCATCCTCCAAAAAGAAGAAAACTGATGATGCGATTAAGGCGAAAGACTCTCATATCAACTTCGACAAGGCCATGAACCAATACAATCAAGTAAGTTATCCCTGTTTTTCTGCAAAATAAATGTTAGGATCTCTGATCTTGATCTCGTTAGTTATATCTCGGGATCAATGATCCTGAAATTTCTAAGATAAATCATAAAAAACTTCATTATTTCTAACTATACTTATCTCATATAGGCCTTGGAGCAGATGGCCAAGCACTACAAGGACAAGCTTGAGGTGGTAGAAGATATGAATAAGATAGCCACTACCAAGTCTAAAGTCATAGAGAGGGATGCTGCAAAGATCTTCAAGTTGAGGAAGAAGGTGAAGGATCTTGAATCCAACTTTGCCAAGAAGTCCACAGAGATGGAAACCAAATATTCCCAGGAAAGAGATGTGCTCCTTGCTGATATCAAGAGAGATGTTGGGATAGCTATCTATGAGGCCAGGATCATGATGGCTACAGAGGCTATCGCCAAGGCCTTTGGTGCATCAATCTGGAAGCTTCAATCTTGGAAGGACAAGTTGGCATTGTTGAATGGTAAGGTTAACCTAGTATGGTTAGCCATGGTGGTGTTTCCAAACGGTTTATATTGGCCGTTCAGGTATTTTGAAATTTTACATTAGTCTTCAAACTCCTTGAAATAGTTTCATCTTGGGAATCTTTTGCACATAAGCTGTCTTCAAGATTTTAGGGGAATGCCCCCACTTCTGCTAATGTTATGTACTTGGGCTATGCCAATTATTCGTGGGTCATACCAGAAATTCGTGGGCCAAGCCAGGATCTTGGGATATTTTGCTTAAATAATATTAGGATTTTTACTATATCTTCTATCTTCATGATACTGGGGATATTTCTCGATTTGCGTTTATCCTGATCTTGAATTCAGGATACTTAGGTAAAACTTATTATGACATGAACATGCCAAAAGTTTTAGAGTAACACAAAAATGTTACTGTCATTTGAATGACGTAAGAACGTCATTATTTTTTGGGTTAACACCTTAGTGCACTCAGTGTTAACAATTCATAAGAGTTCAATATATAGATCAATGATCATGAAGTTGCCGGGTACCAAAGGCAACACCGATTCCAATCTCCTGATTCTATAATTGAACATCGTGCGCTCCAGGCGGGGTGTATTAACCCAATACTTAGAATGGTGTTTATCCGTTCGGAAACCTTTAAACCTTAGAAGGGATTTTAAGACCCTTAAACGTAGAGAGGTGGCCAACCTCTAGTCTTCATGTAATCCTCCTACAAAACACAAGATCTTGAGTGATGGTGGGCGTTAGTTTTGGCTAACACCCCTCCGATGCTTAAGTCAGTATTTCGATATCAAACAACGAAGATAATAATAAAAATAATAGATATAATAAGAATATATAATGGAGATAATAATTAATAGGTAATAAGGATAACACGGATACTAAGCGTACCATTTCATATTAAAATATGACTTCGGCTTACACATGATAGAGCTTTAAATGGATTGCGTTCCAGGATTTTAGAAATAGTTCTCCTTCCATTGTAGCTAACCAATACGCTCATTTTCCAGCTTCCGAATCGATTATGTATGGACCTTCCCACTTAGGTGCCAATTTCCCATCAGCAGGATTCCTAATATTCTGAAATACTTTCCTTAATACCAAATCTTCTATTTGGAATCTTTTTATCCTCAAGTTTTTATTATAGGATTTTGAAATTGTTTGTTGGTATGCTGCTATTCGTATCTTCACAGCATCTCCGACTTCATCTTATGTATCAAGATCATGAGCTAGAGCTTAATCATTACCTTCGATTATCTGCAACCGGGATCTTGCAGTAGGGATCACCATCTCTGTCAGGATTACAACTTCAGTACCAAATACCAATGAGAAAGGAGTTTGTTTAGTTGCTTCTTTCACAGTGGTCCGATCTACCTACAAAACGAAAGGTAGTGCTTCAGCCCATCTTCCTTTCTTGTCACTTAATCTTTTCTTCAGGTTGTTGATGATGATCTTGTTACTTGACTCCGCTTGACCATTTGCTTGAGGATGTACTGGTGTTGAGGTTATCATCTTGATTCCCCAACTGGCGCAAAAGTTTGTAGTCCTTTTGCCAATGAATTGTGTCACACCCCGCTAAAGCGGAAACACGAGGTGTAACAGACAAGGGTTTCACAACACAAACAAGATAGGATAAATACCATACAATCGTTTTGTCTTATAAAAACATTACATAAATCCAATATTAAATACATAAGGAAGTTTGAAATCAAGTTCAACATAATTTATAACAAAGCTTCAACATCAAAAGGATTCTTGTAAAAAAAAATGCTTCCATGCACGTGCCCACAATATGATCCAACTTACCGATGATCTCCTGAAAAGCATGACAAAATAAAAGGGTCAACTATGGCCATAGTTGGTGAGCTCACAGTTTATAACCAATAAACCAAGTAAATTGTCCAATCGGGGACGAGTGTATTGTCCAATCGGGGACGAGAGTTTTGTCCAATCGGGGACATAAATAAAAGTTAATGCGAAGTAATTGGTGGTATAAATGTATAAATGTTCATGTCTTGAGGCCACTACTAAACCGGTTATTCGACCCGCGTTTTGCCCCTAATGCGCCACGTTCTTCAACTAAATGGGTAATGGTGATATTATGCACCCACGTTGAAGTGTGAGTGAGGATTGGTCTACCCTAAATAACATGCTACCCATAATATCCACGGCTCGTAGCCACGAGTTAATTAGTAGTGTGAGTTCCCGGGGACTTTGCAATAATACTCAAGCATAACAATATGACATACCCCAATACACATAAAATAGCATAGTAACATGTTTACAAGTTCATAAAGGGTAAAACCAAGTTAGTAAAATGTATAATCATGCTTTTCAGCCCCAAAACAGAAAATAGTAAAAAGGGGGACAGTGAACTCACCTTGTGAGTTGAATTAACGGGTATAATATGTGAGCAAGTTACAATCTGGAATGAATCTCTAACCGAGACCTAATCCAAGTAAAAATGTGTCCATTAATGTCTAGTGATATGCTTTAATATATGAGTTCATACGAATTGGTCATCCACTATTTTTAAATAATGAATCTGTCCGGGTTTTGTTGTTTATTTCGTGACTCTTTTATCAAGACTAAAACATTTTCTGGGCATCTCCTTGATGCACCTCAAAATACTAGGTCATTGGTGCATGATGTGTGATTTTTAAAAGTATCTAATCCATGCAAACAGTTTCTCACATAAAATCACTTAAGTTTCTGAAAATCTGATGAACTAAGCTGTGATCATCAACCATTTGGGGATCAAATCCTTGGGGTTAGACTATGAAATTTTTACACATTACATTTAACATATTAAACTATTTCCAGTTTAAAAATAAAGATTTTTCATGAAGAACACAAAGGAGATATGGTCGTCCAAAGTTGGGTGAAGAAATCTGCCACTGCATGATAGTTTCACCCCTTTGTCATTCAACCAGTGTTTGAAGACCCAAATCTTAATATTTTTGCATGAAATCAGTTGGGTTTGAAGATAACACATAAATGTAAATTTTAGAAGAAAAACCATCACTTTTGGTGGAGTATTCATGGAGTTACAGCCTTCCAAAGTTGGCTTAAAAATCTGGACAGAAAGTTATCCAATTCTCTTACTTTACCAAAAGCACATAACTTGTTGTAAAATCCGAATGTAAATGATTTAAACAGTCTTTAGGTGTGCTTTTATACATAAAACATTATAAAATTTCAGGTACAAAAACCCTAATGCACGCATATAATGAGGAACAGTTGTAAAAGATAAATAATTAGAAATAGATGGGTTAGAGCAAGATGGAATGTAACCATCTTGCACTTCTCATTTACCTCTGCGACCAGAAACGTGTAGATGGAGTGATGAGTTTTATCCACAGAAAGTTGAGATCGAGCAAGCTTTTGGAGTGTATGAATGATTGGTAGTATGAGTTAAAACTGTGCATAAGGGTTGAGAGAGCTTTTCAGAGAGAATATTTGAAAATGTTTTAAGTGTGTGTTTGTATAATCTGCTGAATGATAAGGAGAATAAGATGTAGAGTGTATATGATTATTACCAGAGAATTTGATTGGGTGAGGGTGGAGGTGATTTATGGGGAGTGTAAGTTAATTGATTTGGTTTAATGGGAAATAGGTTTGCTGGCCGTTTTTGAGAGGAAAGAGGTAATCATAACCCTTTTTGCGTGCACAGGTATCCTTATTTCAACTATTAATGTTCCTTTTTACAGAATATGCACGGTTACTTTTCATATTAAACTACTTAGAAAACTTTTAAATCGGGCAGGATGATTTGTTGGGTGTGTGGGTAACACTTGGTTGGTTTTAAAATCGTTTAAGCATATCACTAACAGTAGATTGACACCAAGTAATTCATGATTTGTTCGTGACATGAGTGTGTTGACCGTATAAACTTTGGTCTACCGGTAGAAACCCTAGTAGTAATACGTTCTTGATGACAGTATTAATTTACCTTAACAGTAGGAACTAACAGTAGAAACTGAACTAGCAGTTGTAACATAAACAGTTGTAACAATGAAAGCAGTAGTAACTCGACTACCAGTAAAAACTGACTAGCAGTAGTAACATAAACAGTAGTAACATAAACAGTAGAAACAATAGTAATGGTGCTAACAATAGAAACAGTAGTAGTTGAGCCAACAGTAGAAACTGAGGTAAATCGTGCTAGCAGTATTAACTGAGGAATGTGCTAGCAGTGGAAACAATGTCAACAGTAGTAATTTGAACTAGCAGTGGAAACGGCGACAACATGTATTAACTTGTACTAACCGTATTAACTCCTACTAACAGTATTAACGTTCGTTTAATAGTACTATCCTCGACTTAACAGTATTAACTTTGCGAAGGCAGTATTTACTTTATCTACAGTAGAAACTTTGCGATAGAACGCAATAGTATTAACTGAAATCAACAGTATAAACCTTTAACCAACAGTACTAACTATAACTAACAGTAGTAACTTTTGTCTAGCAGTACTAACCGTTAACTTAAGAAGATCAGGTCCAGATTTAGGTGAAATTAAGTTAGGTATTAACCTAATATTTTTTATGGTTGTCACAAATTGAGACCCGTTATCACATACTATCTCTGCCGAGATCCCGAATCTTGTCAAGATATTGCGTTTAATGAAGGATATTACTTCTTTCTCCTTGACTTGTAAACTCTTACTTACATAGTATACAAGATGTTGTTGACCTTCAAAATCCTTGAAAAGCACCGCACTTACAACATTCCGGGATACTGCAAGATATAAGAACAAAGGTTCTCCATTTTCTAGTTTCATCAATAGTGGTGCAAATGAGAGATAACTCTTCAATTCCTGAAATGCTCCTTCTTGTTTTTCACCCCATTCGAATCTTTTATTCTTCTTCAGGATATCGTAACATTCCTTGCATCTATCCGATGATCTTGAAATAAACCTATTCAGTGCTGCTAATCTCCCGGTCAGTCTTTGTACATCCTTTGGGCTTGATGGAGATTTCAGATTCAGGATAGCCTTTATCTGTTCCGGGCTTGCTTCTATTCCTCTTTTGGTCACCATGTAACCCAGGAATTTTCCTACCCCCACACCGAAATGCCATTTGGCAGGATTTAGCTTCATGGTAAACCGGTCCAGGATATCGAATGCTACTTTGAGATCCCGGAGATGATCCCCCGCTTTCTTTGATTTGACTACCATGTCGTCAATGTACACTTCCATGGTGTCCCCCAGTTGGTATTTGAACATCATATTCACTAGTCTTTGATAGGTTGCACCTGCATTTTTAAGACCAAAGGGCATAGCAATATAGCAATATATACCTGTAGGGGTCATGAAGGCGGTATCCTCCTGATCGGATGGTTCCATTTGGATTTGCTGAAATCCCGAAGATGCATCCATGAACGTCAGCATTTCATGGCCAGCTATCGCATCCACCATGGAATCGATGTGTGGCAGTGGAAAGGGATCTTTGGGGCATGCTTTGTTGAGATCAGTATAATCCACGCACACTCTCCATTTCCCGTTCTTTTTCTGAACTACCACCACATTTGCTAACCACCTTTGGAATTTTACATCCCTGATCATTCCAAACTTTAACAATCTTTCGACATCTGCTTGGATAATGACATTCCTCTCCGGCGCAAATTGTCTCCTCTTTTGTTGAATAGGCCTGAAACTATTATCAATACCAACCTTATGTGTAATAATATTTTTGGAAATACATGTCATGTCTTCAAGTTTCCACGCGAAGGTCGTCATCATATTCTTTAAGAAATGTACGAGATCCCTTTCAAGATCTTCAGGGATCTTGGAACCTACAAGCACCTATTTTTCATGATACTGTGAGACGAAGATAATTTCTTTGACATCTTGTTCTGCAGTTTCCAAGATGTCTCGCGCTTGTTTCTTTAGTTGATATGCTTGCGTGGGTTTAGCTGCAGAGTAAGAAGTACCACAAATGTCAGAAACTCCAGATATAAAATTAATTACCTTTGCATCTGGGGGAGGTGATCCTGCTCTCTTTGGGATCCTGGAATTATCCTGAACATCCAGAGGATCCCGGATCCTTGAATGATCCCTAAAATGATCCTTTTTTCTGCCAAAGAGTTCTTTCAAATATCCTTTGCCCAGCAAGTATCTTATCTCCTTCCTTAAGGCAATACAATCCTCAGTTAAGTGACAAAAATCGTCATGCAAGGATTCATTACAAGATCCTGATAGAATTGGAAATCCCTCCTAAATCCCATTTTGAACGCTTGGACTGCAGTTGCAACATCAGATTCGGGATATCTAAGCATTCTCGTCCAAACATGCCAACAAAGTCTCAAAATGACTCATCACATCCTTGAGTAATCCTGTATAAATCGTTAGTTAACCTTTCGAAAGTCCTGCTACATGAAAATTGATTATTAAAGAAATTAATCATATGAGCAAACGAAGTTATAGAATAAGGAGGAACATTCAAGAGCCATTTCAATGCGGATCCCCCCAAAGTAGACCTAAAACCTTTGCATAAGTAAGCTTCCTTGAGATCACCTGGGATAGGGATGATTTCTATCCTCTCCCTATATTGAGCCATATGTTCTTTAGGATCTGTGGTCCCGTCGTATAGCTTCATACTTGGAGTTTGGAAATGCTTAGGGATCTCAGCATCACATATTGGAGGAGCAAATCTGGAGATCATGTGAGTCGATGGAGCACCTTCAGGGATAGGTTGTATCACACCAGGCACACTGGAGATCATGTCCTTCAATTTTTGAAATTCCTTAGCCATGATTGGATTGATTCCTCGTTCCTGCACATTGTTAGTACCAAAAGAATGGCTATCGGATACGTTACCGAAATTAGGTTTCCTGAAGGAGGATCCTGCATTCTGTCCAGGATCCCGAGATATCGTGATCCCGACTGTGTAAGTTGGACTTTGTACTCCAGATCCTGGTTGCATGAAAATGAAATCTCCCTGATAATTTCCTGTAGACTGAGTCTCGAAATTCAAGATCCCAGTCCGTAAAGGAGTGGTTGTTTGAATTGTTGGCTCTTTGACCTTCGACTTCAGGTTATCCATGTCCTTCTTCAACATTTGATTGGTTCGTTCGACTCTCATCAACTGTTCTTTCACCTGTTAAACATAGAAACAATATCCTGGTTAGAGATAATAACAGGATTAGGATCTACTATCCCTGATCCTGAGAAGATGGATCCAGCAGAAGTTGTCCTCCTGCTTGTGTTTTCTGGCCTCTGAAGTAATGACGAAGTAGGTGGAGCAGGAGGGAGGGTATTTGTAACACCCCGAAATTTGTTAAATTTAAAAGTTGTGTACTGTTATGCGACACAAGGGCTAGTGTCGCAGGTAGCGACACAGAGCCCAGTGCGACACAAGGCTTGTGTCGCAGTGTCGGGCAGAAGGTCGGTTTTGAGGGGTTAATTGTGTAATCAAGTTATAAATTAAAATAAAACATATTCCAAACATTTCCAGAAACATGTACCAAGTGAAGAAACATATCTTGTATGTGTTTTGAAAGTTTTAGAGAGAGAAAGTAAGCAAAATCAAAGAGAAATCAAGGAGAAATAAAGAATTGTTAAGGAATTGAGTCTTGAAGGTGTTGATTGATAATTACAAGCTATCTCAAGGTATGAATCCGAGTTTATTATGACTTTGAAAGTGTTAGTTTGTTGGGTTAGTGAGGATGAAATTTAAAATGTAAAAATTTAAGAATTGGGTAAAAGGTTTTGTTTGTTAAAGCAAGCTTGGATGAGTTGTGTCGTGCTTTATCATCTACAGAAACTTAATTGAGTTTAAGAGTGTGAATTTTACCCAGAAACTTGTTAAATTCGAAAGTTGCTGCTGTTCTGTTCGTCATTGCGACACAAAGAGATTAGTGTCGCAGCTTGTGTCGCAGTGATGGTGTCGCAAATTAAAACGGTTGCTTTAGTGACAAGGATTTGTGTCGCTAGTTTCCATTGTTAGTTAGTACTGTTGCTTTAGCGATACAAAGAGTTAGTGTCGCAGCTTGTGTCGCTAGTTTCTACTGTTAGTTACAACTGTTGCCATAGCGACACTGAGAGCTAGTGTCGCAGGTTGTGTCGCAATAGTGTGTTATGCGACACTAATTTAGTGTCGCCAGGAGGTTAGCGACACTAGGGGGTAGTGTCGCATGGTTAATTGATATTTTAAATAATATTAATTATAATCAGAGTTAATTAATACGAACGTCTCGACAGGTATTTCGAGTAGCAAGTTATAAATATTTGAACGTCGTCCTCGAGGTAAGTAGTAGGAAAGTAAAGAATTTAATTGGCTGATTTTGTTAATAATGATTGTGTTACAAGGTTGCATTGAATAACTGAGTATATCTATGAGTTGAGTGGCCAATTGCTGAGTGAACAATTGTGCCCATGAGAACGAGTTGAGTGGCCAATTGCCGAGTGAACAATTGTGCCCATGAGAACGAGTTGAGTGGCCAATTGCCGAGTGAACAATTGTGCCCATGAGAACGAGTTGAGTGGCCAATTGCCGAGTGAACAATTGTGCCCATGAGAACGAGTTGAGTGGCCAATTGCCGAGTGAACAATTGTGCCCATGAGAACGAGTTGAGTGGCCAATTGCCGAGTGAACAATTGTGCCCATGAGAACGAGTTGAGTGGCCAATTGCTGAGTGAACAATTGTGCCCATGAGAACGAGTTGAGTGGCCAATTGCTGAGTGAACAATTGTGCCAATTGAGTATATGCTGAGTGCATTAATTGTATTGAGTAAATGATTAAGATATGAGATGTCTGGTTTGTGATACCGTTGTGAATTAAATCGCATTCCTTTACTTACTAAGCGATAAGCTTATGTTTTGTTGTATGTTGTGTTGATAGGTATGTCTAAAGGAATGAGAGGCGGGGATATGAGCAAACAACCTGAAGGCTGCTAGTGATGGACTTACTATGGTTGAATAGTAAGGAGACGGACTCGTAAATCATGCTCTGTATAAACATATGATATTTTGTGAAGATAATGTACAAGTTGTGTCAGACAACGTTAATATTTGTTTATATTAATATATAAAGTGTTTTGTAAAATTTAATTGAGTATAAAAAAAAAAAAAAAAAAACTGGGATGTTTTAGTATTCGTTCCTGAGCTCGTAGATGTTGTGGAAGAAGAAGTAGATTTTCCTAGGGTTGACATATTCATTAAGAGTTTTTGAAAAAGGTGATTAAACAACGATTTTAACAAAAACTGGATGATAAGAAGCACCACTTGCCCCACGGTGGGCGCCAAATTGTTTTGACCAAAAATTAATAAGTATAATTCCGTGATCAAATTAGTTATGTGAGGTAAAGTGCTTAAGTGATTTTCAAGATAATCAAGTTTATGAACATTAAAAAGTCAGTATAAAGCTTGTTTAGTAACCAAAATGTAAAGTAAACGTAGACGACACAAGGATGTACGAGGAAAGCCCTTAATCTAGATAGATCACCGGCATAAAACCTCGGGAAGGAACAATCGTCCCTTGCCTTTGTTGTTTTTATTAACTGAAATCGGGATAATACAAGCTAAGAGCACAATATGATCGAACTAATAAGTGTGTGTTGAATTTCGTGAAAAAGATAAGTAAAAAGTGAGTTTGATCGTGAGAAATGAAGTGAGTAGTTGTTAACAGTGTGCAGAAGTGTCCCCTATTCGATCATAAGCCTCGTTATTTATAGCTAAACACAAATAACCAATTATCTGAAATATCTGGGATCCATCCGAAATATCCGGAATCCTCCGGTCTTCCATAGAGACTCGGCTGACTATCCCGAAATATCCGGAATCCTCCGAGATTCCACAAGGACTTGTTCTTCCACACGTTTTCTTGACTTCCTCTTACTTTAAATAAGCTTTGACCCATTAACCATAGTAGATTTAATCTACATTTTAATCCTGTAAGACTTGGTTAAGATATACAACGGATATATACGAGTTAGTAACATATGATCCCGGGATACTAAATGTATTCGGGATCCTGGATAAAGTCAAGACAACAATAAAAGATTTCAAGATCCTAGATCCTGGTCATAAAAATTGAGCCCTAACAGTAAGTCTTTACGTTTTCAACCAATGATCTGTGTCAAATTCCTTTTCAACACAACAATCGTTAATCCCACCTGAATACACATGAGGACCAAAGAGATCTCACAACCAATAAAAATACGACACATGACTTCCAACTCACTCTAGTAAGCAAAATTATAGAACAAGGGTTTGCTCATGGAGGTCCGCTTGAATACATTAGGGGGCTAGAGGGATCTTGCAACCACCGTTTTTTCTTCGTATGAGATGATGCTTAACTAGAGTTTGGTTTACCGGAGGGATTTGAAAGTCGAGTATCATATTTTTATTGGTTGCAAGATCACTCTAGTCCTCTGATATATTCAAGCGGGATCAATGACCATTGCATTGGAAAAATATCGGACACATACAAATGGCTGGTATGCATTGATTGACCATTTCAAGAAATTATCTTAATTATAACTAAACAAAAATAAAATTAACAAAAAACTTATGATTTGATTCTTGGGATATAATTTCTATCATATAAACAATTTAACAAAAAACTTATAATAACGTAACTTCAAATTATTTAGAATTTGTAAAATAATTGTCACACATTTTACAATTTGAAAATAGAATATTGCTTGTTATAGTTATTGACGTATTACAGTTACATACTACTAAGTATAATCTAACGATATTTAAAATTTAAAATGAAAATAATTATTGTATTAATTTGTTACAACGTTAAAGATTACTATGATAGCAAATACGATAATCATAAATATGTATGTGAAAGCACAAGTAGTGCTACAATGTGAAACTCAAGTGTGGAATTTCATACTATAATCAACCATGAAGTTTAAATTTAAGAAGAAAGGTACACGTTAGTATAAAACAGGGGCGGAGCCCGGTAGAAGTTAGGGGTAACAGTCATTACGGATCTTTTTGCTATACGCAGTGTAAAATTCATATAAAAAGTTATTTTTTTTGTGCATTTCTTTTTTGTACTACGCGTTAACAAAAATTAAGATACTCCTTCTACGGGTCACTGCAGATTCTGAATCCGCCGCTGGTATTAAATATTAATATTTAGGTTAAAAAAATTTAAACACAAGCTCGTCTAGCCGACATTGGCCCGTCACCACCAATTCAATAATGCCATCTTCCGCGCTAGTGGTTTCCGTTTCACACAAATGAGAATTGAGGAAATTGGGACGGTAGAAAGAATTACGATGTGATTGGTTTTTTACTCTTTTCTACACTCTAAGTTTAGTACAGTAATATCATCAATTATGACAATTTTAATTTTTTATATTTTAAGAAATAATGTGAGATCAATTCTTGTATGTTTACAAAGGTTGAGATTTGATAATGATTTAATCATTCAAGTTTCAACTGATTAACGTTTTAACAATTCAAGTTTTTTTCTAATAATTTAATTCTCAAGTTTGCGTTGACTTATTGGTTTAACTATTCACTAAACTTTCAAAAATTAAATAATTAAACCGGATAAAGTTAGAAGTGTAAAATCATTATAAAATACTAGAAAAATACCCCTGCAATGCGGCGGATAAAATCTTCTTTAGATGAGCTATTGGATCATGCAGGGTTTAGGTTTATTTGACATGCACAAAAGGTTAACAATAGTATTTGAAAATTCAAGACAATAAAGATGAAAAAGGTAGTTTTTTTCATAATGTTTCACAAATTCGAGTTTCACGATTATCTTTTCAATACGTGAGTGTTGTTTATATTTGTAAGTTTTTGACAATCATCTTTTGCCAAACTCTTTACGTATGTGTATAGAAGAAATCTTCATCAATTTCTATGTCAAATAGCCGCAACTGACACTTTAATGTCCATAAATATGTTACGTAAGTTAAATCGGTTATGAAAATTCAAATAATTATAGGGTCAATATATTGTAACCTAAATTAATTATTATATATTAAATTTTTATTAAACTATTCAATTTAATTGTATTGCATTTAATAGTTTGATTAAAGATGAATTAAGATACTAAAGGGTAAAGTTGTCATGTGTTGTCACCGTTTTAAAGGATTAAAATGTTGAATTTAAATACTTTATTAAGTATAGATAAACGTAATGAACTAAATAATTAACCTTTTAAAGCATAAAGAACATATAGAGTGATGTTTAAATGAGAATGATAATTTTTGTAAGAATGGAGGAACCATAGGATTGCACCACGTGTTATAAAACTCACTTTCCCCTATGTTTTTAAAAATTAAATATCTCAAGAATGACTCATTGAAAAATTATAAAAAGTGCGCCATAAAGATCAATATTTTTTTCTCTTCGATTAGACGTTATCTCACATGATATACTTTCAATGACTTTTTTATGATTGTACAATATTAGTATCACATGTGTTACTTGCTGGTATTACATGTGTTAGTTGTTTTCAAAACCCACTAAAAAAACAAAAAAAAAAGTTCGTCGAAAATATACCTTGTGAGATCTCTAATCAAAGAGAAAAAAATATTGATTTTATTAGTACAATTCTTATAATTTTTCGACTTACCTTCTGAGACATATTTAATTTTTATTAAATTACTAAATTTTTGACTTAAAAATACCCAACAAAACCTGTTAAAATAGGTAACAAATAAAAACAATCATACCAAACTTATTAGAAGAAAAATAATAACAATCTTTTTGAAGACGTGGTTTATTTCCAATCCATGCTTCCTCCGTCACCTTCCGTCACTCTTCTATCTAATTCTCCCGCCGTTTATCTCCCCCTCACTAACCACCATCACCGGAGCACCATGTCTAGGTTTCTCACCACCACCGCCACCGTCATCAACATCTCCGCTGCTATCATCACCAAATCCCGATCAACGATTCATTTCTCTCCTACTCTCACTTACAATCATCTTCTCAAACCTAAACGGACCATCTCAATTCGAGCTCTCAATTCCTCATCTGACACCAAAAGCGACGACGTTTCGTCCGAAAATAAAATCGAATTGAAGTCCGAATTAGATACTAACGGCGGTTTAATAAGCAATTATGATGATGATAAGTATCCTAGTGGTGAATTTGAGTTTGAAAATCGAGGTGTGTGGAAGGACCTTGTTGTTAAGTTACGGATGTTAATTGCGTATCCATGGCAACGTGTTCGTAAAGGAAGTGTGTTGAACTTGAAATTGCGTGGACAGGTGTTTATATTTTTTTCTCATTTATCTTTGGTTTAAGTAACATGTATAGTTATGTATGTTTGTATCACTTTTCATTTTATCCGTTTGTATTTTCTTTTCCTCTAAGAGTGATAAGATATGTGAGTTAGTTTACTGACTGTCTGACTCTAGTAATAATCAGTGTGTGGCAAAAAAAAACTGAATTAGTTTCGAATAGATTGATTTTGAACACGATTTAAGAGGTGTCAGGTGTTTTAAGTGAGCGCAAACACTATTTGCGGAACTAAAATATCATTAGAAGATCATACTTTATACTTCAATCGAAGCCTACAGTTTAGAATTCTGTACATTGATCTTTATGGAACTATTAGGTAGAATCCACACATAGTTAGAACTTGAACTTGAAGCTAATTACCTTAGTTTGGCTGAGTGGGAATCAAAATGAACTTTTGATTCCTATACCCGAGTTCCTCATATTAGTTGATTCTACATTATTATGTGTTTAAGTAAGAGTATTGGATGATGAACTTGTTTTTATTACTGTTGGCGATTTCAGATATCTGATCAGGTGAAGACTCGTTTCTCTTCAGGATTGTCCTTGCCTCAAATCTGTGAAAACTTAATAAAGGCAGCATATGATCCTCGCATATCTGGTGTTTATCTTCAGATTGAAACCCTGAATTGTGGATGGGGTAAGATTGAAGAAATTCGAAGGCACATATTGGATTTTAGAAAGTCAGGTAGTTTTACACTTATTTGATATAGAATCTTGATTAATGTACACAATTTACCATGTATAAACAAGATACTCCCTTCTTATTTCCCTATTATGGTATAGTGGTATACCATTATTTGGTATCTACTAGACTTCAACTACTGTAATTGTATACGTGTATTAATACTGAGAATTTACTTTAGGAAAGTTCATTGTTGGTTATGCACCTGCATGGGGTGAAAAGGAGTATTACCTTGGATGTGCCTGTGAAGAGCTGTATGCCCCTCCAAGTGCTTATTTCTCATTGTATGGTTTAACCGCTCAGGCACAATTTCTAGGAGGTTAGTTGGCAACTTGGCACATTACATTTCAGCTCAAGCTTTATATTAGTCAACAGCATTAGATGTGCAATGGACTCTGTTATTGGTGCTTCTTGGTTTTGTTAGTGCTTCATTCTGCTTATTTTCACATAAGCTATAGCTATGTTGAATTGATACTTCACGAGAATAAACACCATCAATATCAATGATTTTAGTTCACAAGTTTTTCAGATGGGTATGTGAACGTAATTTACCGCCTTTTCAAATTGCAAGTGATCATTTTATTATGCAAAAGCCAAACTACTTATCTATTGTTACAGTGTAGTTCCACGTAGATGTATAGTCACATGTACATACCTATGCATATCTCGAGATCAACTTTGAAAGCTAACCAGAGTGCTTTGCATAAAGGTGTACTTGAGAAAGTAGGTGTGCAACCACAAGTGCAGAGGATTGGTAAATATAAGAGTGCTGGTGATCAGCTAACTCGCAAGAATATATCTGAAGAAAATCGTGAGGTGCTTACTACATTGGTAGATAACATCTATGGGAATTGGGTCGATAAGATATCTCAAGCCAAAGGTGAAGTTACTTTGTGGTTTCCCTAGCAAGTCTTGATATATTGGAGTAAACAATTTGGTTTGCTCGTTTTACAGGAAAGAAAAAGGAAGATATTGAGAGTTTTATTAATGAAGGAGTTTACCAGATAGAGAAGTTGAAAGAAGATGGATGGATAACCGATATAAAATATGATGATGAGGTATACACTGGAAAAGAACATGTCCAAACTTTATTTTAGGAATGGAACATAATTCTTCCTATTTTTTTTTTCCGTTTAATAGATTTTGGAGTTCAAAATGTAAAAAGCTTGATTATTGATGATTGTGGTATGCACTTTCATCTACTGTAAAGGTAGTTTTAGTGCAGCATAGGTCTCACTCCTTTTTCTCTTCTTTAATAGATGTACCATTTCAGATGTCTTGCTGGTAATGTGTAACCTTTTCAGGTTACGTCTATGTTGAAAACAAAATTGGGCATTGCACAGGAGAAAAAACTCCCGGTTGTTGATTACAAGTAATAATCTTTATTAAAGTCTTCATTGTTCCAGAATTTGCGTCTTGCTCTCTTCTGCTTGCATCACTATTTCTAGTACTTAAGAACAATATATCCCTGAAGCTCATGCTCATCTATTAACATTCACATGACAGTGAACCACTTAAAATCACTTTTTATCTATGATTCTTTACACACATCCATCTCATGCATTAGTCATAACCTATCTAAATGCTTTGATCAAATAAGTTATTGACAACTTTGGTTTCCTTGCTGCAGGAAATACTCGAAAGTTAAGAAATGGACCGTGGGATTATCTGGTGGCAAGGATAAAATCGCAGTAATTAGAGCCTCCGGTAGCATCAGTCGTGTACGAGGGCCATTTAGTTCACCTAGTTCAGGCATCATTGCGGAGCAGTTTATCGAGAAAATTCGCACTGTCAGAGGTATGTAAAAGGTGTATAGTTTCTCTGATCTTGGGAAGGTGTATCGTAAAGGACCCATTTGAAGTCCTAGAAGTGGCAATATGGGGATGTTGGGTGACAGGTCATAATGGGTAAAAATTATGGTACAAGTCAAATATAATTACATAATTTAAATTATTCCCATAGTAATGTATCTATTTTGTTAAGTAAATTGAATCGGATGGTTTTATGCATTTAAATTACACTTTGAACCACCTAACATTCATTTGACCTGTTAATTTCTAAGCTAATCTTATTGATGCGTTAGAGATAATAATACAGACCAATTCAACCCATTGAGAATTAAATGGTGTGAAATTGCCATCTCATGTTTGTGGACTATTCTCAGAGTCCAAGAGATACAAGGCTGTAATCATCCGAATTGATAGCCCTGGGGGTGATGCTCTTGCTTCTGACTTGTAAGTGGTTCTCTATTTTACCAGAAAAGCATATTTATCTATGGGGCAATTTCATATATACTCAAGTTAAGTTGGGTAATATCATATTTCCCCCAAACAGGCTTTAAAAACATTGTGCTCTATGCAGTAAACACTTGTGTTTTTGGGAAATATGAAATTACCCAACTTAACTTGGGTATATATGAAATTGACCCAATTTATAATTCACCTTTATATGCACTCATCTACATGTAACATTTACAAATCTTGGTTGCTAAGTGATGTTAATATTCGTATTCCTAAATCGAAAGCTGGAGTAAAGTTGAAAAAGATAGACGAAGTAAGAGAAAGTGTTAAAAGACTGTTGGATTTCTCAAGAGGTTAGCTCTTTGTTTTTGTGCAGGATGTGGAGGGAAATCAGACTATTGGCTGAATCTAAGCCTGTTGTTGCATCAATGGTTGATGTGGCAGCTAGTGGAGGATACTACATGGCCATGGCAGCACAGGCTATAGTCTCAGAGAACCTTACTTTGACTGGTTCAATTGGTGTTGTCACAGGTTGATCACAGTATTGTTTTAATTTTTTTCTTAATATTGTAAGCTGTTGAATAAGTTTGTTATACTTAAATAAGGCTTCCAAAATATTCATCAGTAATTTAGGCATCATTAATCAATAACTTTTAAAAGACCTGGATGTCATTTTATTATGGAATGCTGTATTTATCATGTCAGGTAAGTTCAATGACTTCTCGAGGTTGTATGCTTGATATTTTTTTTTTTATTTCAGGTAAGTTCAATTTGGGGAAGCTATATGGAAGGATTGGTTTCAACAAGGAAATTATATCGAAGGGACGATTTGCTGAGCTGACTGCTGCCGACCAGCGACCATTCAGGTGAGAAGATCCTCAACTTTTTGGATGTATAGAACTGGAACTACTCATATCTGAGGGTGGAGATTGCGACTCATTGACTTATGAATGGTTGATTTGGGATATGCTTTATTGTGACAATACTGAACATAAATAAAGAAATTTGAGAAAAACAGCTTTTCAGACCAATCTGACCTGACACCGTCTGTATCTAAAAGTTACCTGTTTTCGCCTGTTACCTTACCCACCTATTTTGCTACCTCTACTCATATCTGATTGCTTGAAGATTCTTATCTCTGTAATCCATGTATTTCCTGTAGTCAACAATTTGTTCATTAGCAAATTGTGGTTGCTTTTCTATTCTTATGATTCTAACCACTTTGCAAACTTGTGTGCAGACCTGATGAAGAGAAACTTTTTGCGGAATCTGCTCAGAATTCTTATAAACAATTTCGTAACAAGGCAGCACTTTCAAGATCAATGAGCGTATGTCATTACTCAAGTAAATATTTTAGATATTTAGGTACTTTTTTCCTAAGCAGTTAGCGATCAAGCCACTATACCGCAGGTCGATAAGATGGAGGAGTTTGCTCAAGGGAGAGTATGGACTGGAAACGATGCTGCATCACGGGGTTTAGTTGATGCAATTGGAGGGCTCTCTCGGGCTGTTGCTATAGCAAAACAGAAGGCCAACATACCTCAGGACAAACAGGTTGGTGCCATGTGCTCACTACTTCCTCTGAATGGTTCTCAATTCCTAAAAATCTAGAACGACGAAACAAACAAAACTATAAATAATAATGATCTAAACCACACATTGTACCATGAATAACTAGAGGTGGCAATTCAAGCCATGCAAAAGGTTACATTTTTAAACTTAGTTAATGTGAAAATGGGTCGCCAGGGTCAAACGGGTTAAAGTTCACCCCATGCTGTAATCCGTGCACTTGCTAGTTGTCAAGCAGCAGCATAAGATGGTATACTTTTTTGTAACGGTGTTTCTGATTTCCTCCAGGTTACTTTGGTTGAGCTGTCAAAATCATCACCCTCTTTACCAGAAATTCTGAGTGGCATTGGGAGCTCAGTAATTGGAATAGACTCAACATTAAAGCAATTGATGGATAGCTTAACATTCAGTGATGGGGTGCAAGCTCGTATGGACGGAATCATGTTTCAAAGATCCGAAGGGTCTTCATTTGCGAACCCTATTTTCAATTTGCTCAAAGACTACCTAAGTTCTCTCTGAGTGAAGGAGCATATATTTTTTTATACAAGTGGATGCCAAGATCGTGATACTGTGTTTCAATGTTATAGTCTGTTGTATTGGATGCCACATTTAACAGTTAAACTGCACTACTGAACCCAAAGAAAACTAGATCCAATTTGTTACAATATTGTAGATGTTTCTAATAGATGTATTCTTTTCACTGTACTCTTAGTTATTTTTTATTTCTTTATAAAAAATATTTATAAGCTGGAATCTATATTTTCTATTGAAAGCAATTGATCTGATTCTACCAGTAAATTTTAATTATCAATTCATTAGCTTATCAAAATTAGGTAGATGTAAAAGTGCTTATATGTTTTTTACTACCAGTATATAAAATGCTTATCTGAAATTTTCAAATAACCATTTTTAAGAACTAGTGCACAAAAACTTTGCAATGCTTGATGTAAAAATATAATGAGCAGATTCCATAGATGGCCGCTTTGGTTTACACCGAGCTACAAAAACGGTCCGTATATTTTTTTTATCCACCTTTTTAGTCCAATTAAGTTTATATTTTGCTTAAGAATGGTTCTTCCTCCACCTAAAATGACTAAAGTACCATTTAACCGTTTAGATTTTGGCTGTCTGAAAGTAACAAGAGAAGGAGAGATTATATTTAAGCAAAACGTAAACTTATTGAATTGAAAATGTAAAAAAATCATATAAGGTTAAATTTTGTAAATAGTTTTATCTATAGGGGCCATTTATTAAATTTACTCGTATTTCAAAAACAATTTTGTCTATACTCTAGAAATAAAATTGAGGAGACTGATCTTTTTTCAAGGTTTCAATCGTTTTCAAGAGGGTGGATTTCTTCGCGTAGTCACTTAAAGTCTACTAATTGGAGTTGTTGAGTGACTGATTCGTTAAACATTTTTTTTCTTAGTTTTGTTGTTTTGGTAAGGTGTTTATTGTTGGAGTACTTCGTTGTTGTTTTTTTTGTGTTTAGTTTTGCTCTCTTTCTCGAAGATATTGTTGTCTTGTTTTTCAGCTTGACATCCTTGTATTTTGAAGATTGATTTTTCTAATATAATTGTCATGGCTTTGGAAAATTTTTTTTGCCTTTATTACGTTCTTTATTTATTTAATAAGTGTTAGAAATAGTTTTTTATAGAAAATTAGAAGACTAAAATTCATAAAAATGGTGGACCCCTCGCGTACCATACAACCAATCAAATTTCCCATACAACAGCGCTCGCTAGTCGCTACACCACCTTAATGCTTTTTACAGACTACATGAAGGTGATGCCATTACAAAATATTCTAACAGAATTCTTAATCACACGCACCACAATATGACACGTGTCATAACGAAACTTACCTCTCTCCTATTTAAACCGTCATTTTACGCCATTTTGTATCACCTTCCTCACTCAGTTAAGTTTGTTCCCTGAGAACCACCGGAAAATGTCTAGTTTCCTAATCACCACCGCCGTCACCGGCGTCCACATCTCCACCACCAAATACCGCCGGCAACCTTCAGAACGTTGTTTCACTTCCATTAACTCTCACCATTTTCCAAAACGTCATCGTAGCAGCTCCATTCGAGCTGTCACATCTCCATCTCACTCTAAAATTGATGATAAAAACGATTTCAAATCGAAGTTAAATATTAACAGTAATATTAATGACGTCACTCCAGGAACGTATCATCCTAGTGGTGAATTTAAGCACAAAAAAGAGGATAAATGGAGTAGGCTAATGGTGCTAATGGAGAAGCTACGAATGTCGGTTCCAGGGCAACGTGTTTGCAGTGGTAGCGTTTTGAGCTTCAAATTACGTGGAGAGGTTGATTAATTTTGTTTTTCCGTCATATTTTTAAGCTGTTATATTTATGTATAGTTGATCTGTTTTTCTAGTTATTGTTCATTATAGTATTTAGTTCATTTTAGTATAAGGTTGATTTCTATGCTTAATACTTAAACTGCCTCACAGCTGTTGTACAAGTTATTGGTAGGGTTGTAAACGAGCTGAGAGAAGCTTACTAAGCTGAAATTCGGCTCGATAACTTCACGAGCATTTGTAGGTGTCTAGGCTAGAGGGGGCTTTACAATGGTTCGAGTTTGGCTCGAAAACTCTGAATATTTACGTAGGAATAACTTTCTATAAAACTTATTTCAAAGGCATATAAAAGTTAATTTCAAGAAGTGTAAAAATTAGGAAAAATTGAACATAAGTCAAAAGCCCGAGTCCTTATGAACATATAAAAACTAACTTTTCAATTGCATATACACTTTTATTTACATGAATTGATGAATGTTCTACTGAAGCTCAAAAACCTCGATAATAACTAGACCCGAGTCCTATAAACCTCGAGCTTGGTTTGTTATACATTTCAAGCTCTGTCTTAAAGGTTGAACCCTATAAAAGCTAGAGCCGATTGAGCTCGAGTTGCTTGATAATAGCTTAACTCGTTTGTACGGTTCTAACCATTACGTTCACTTTATGTATATAAATAAAATTCTTAATGTGTACATTTATATTTAATTACTATCATTATTTTTATTAAACACAAGTATTCACACACAATTGTCACAAATGTATACATCTCCCGCGGAAACTTGAACCCCACCTCATGCCCAGTGACCTATTTTATATGTAACTATCACATTCAATTTAGTTCCAAATCAATGCAGTTGATATTACGTAGTTGTGAGCATTTAAGTAATATTGGATGATGAACTTACTATGGCTGTGACTTGTGAATTTCAGATAAGTGATCAGCTGAAGACTAGTTTCTCTTCGGGGTTATCCCTGCCTCAGATATGTGAAAACTTTATTAAGGCAGCTTATGATCCACGTATATCTGGAGTTTATCTTCAGATTGAAACTCTGGATTGTGGATGGGGTATAATTGATGAAATTCGAAGGCACATATTGGGCTTTAGGAAGTCAGGTAGTTTTATTATCATTATTTTCTACAGAATCTTCATAAATCATCTTGAACTTTAAACAACTGATACATGTATATATTGTGACAATTCAATATAGGGAAGTTCATTGTTGGTTACGCACCTGTATGGGGAGAAAAGGAGTATTACCTTGGTTGTGCGTGTGAAGAGTTGTATGCCCCTCCATGTGCTTACTTTTCGTTGTATGGTTTAACTCTCAAAACAGAATTCTATGGAGGTATGCCGGTATTTATGCTAGAATATGGAATTGGTTACTAAAGGAGATGAACACCTTCTAAAAAGATTATTTAACTCACTTTGTTTTTCAGTTATAGAAAACAGGATTTGGTTCATAATGTGGTCTTTATCAATTACAAATGCAATAACTGTGAGTATTTTGATTGCAATTTACCTTTTTATATGTACATTTTGCAAATGATCAGTTACGAGTACTTGGGGATCGTTTAGTAGTTGAGTTCTCTAAAGCTAATTGCTCATTTTAGCTATATGATACGTCATAGAGGTGGCAAATTCAACCCATTTAGCAATAAATGGGTTGATTTGGGTTATGTTTTATCTCGAGTGGGTCAAATGTGTTATTAACAAAGTAAATCGAAAAAGGAAGCATGTCAACTTGGTCACATAGGTCAAACTACACGATCTTTCCCCCATGATACTGTAGTTATATATTGATTAAAGTCACATGTAAGTAAAGTTACCTCTGAAATCTTGAAATCAACTTCTAAACCTAACTACAGTGCTATCTATGCATAAAGGTGTACTTGAGAAAGTAGGTGTGGAACCACAAGTGCAAAGGATTGGTAAATATAAGAGTGCTGGTGATCAGCTGACCCGCAAGAACATATCCGAGGAAAACCGTGAGATGCTTACCACATTGCTTGATAACATCTATGCGAATTGGGTTGACAAGATTGCTCAAGCCAAAGGTGACTTTAGTTGGTGATTTCCCTAACAATCTTGATGTATTAAAGTAAACAATTCGGACTGTTTGTTTTGCAGGAAAGGAAAAGGAAGAAATCGAGAGTTTGATTAATGAAGGAGTCTACAATATAGCGAAGTTAAAAGAAGATGGATGGATAACAGATATTAAGTATGATGATGAGGTATTGGAACTTAATTCTTCAAGAAGTCACTTCCTAACTGTCGTGATTCAAAACATTTTGGAGTTCAAAATTCGAATTATTTATTAGCTTGATTACTGATGATTGTGCCTCGCACTTTCATCTACTATAAATGTAGTTCTAGTCCAGCATAGACTCCACTTCTGCTTTCTAGCATTAAATATGATATTTTTCAGATATGTTGCGGGTATTGTGTAATCGTTGCAGGTCACATCTATTTTGAAAAGAAAATTGGGCATTGCTTGGAATAAAGGACTCCCGGTCGTTGGTTACAAGTAATAATCTCTCTTTTGTAGTCTACATTTTTTTTTCAAAAATTTGTATGCTGCAGCCTTTTGATTGCATCACAAAAACTAGATGCGATTGCGATCTTATGTCACTGTTACAGTGTTATGGGACTAGATTTCTAGTAGTTCTTTCATAATGTTCTATTTTATTATGAAACACATGAATGTATATTTGTATATCTAAAGAAGAGACAGGTATGCTTATTGAAAGTTGATTAGGAAACAAAAAGATCTATTACTGAAAACTAACAACCAGAATCAAAAAACAATATCAACATTACTTTTGAGATGCACCTTTCTGACTGAAAGATGCTGATACGGTTGTCATGTCAAAGGAGAAGCATATAATCACACAACCTGATTTGGTGATGGATACAAGTCAAGCTATGGTTGTAATACCTGCTATGTCTCATTTCGAGAGGTTGTTTGGTGACCCTAAGTTCAGCCAGGGGTGCACCTTACTTAAATGGATGGCCTAGGGTCATTACCATTCCTATCTTACTTGCTTTTAATAACCAGGTCTCATGCATTATGTTTGTATGAATACGCAACATATATGTGTGTGATTGTAGTAGTTTTAATTAAGTTATTTTAGTTGGAAAAGAAGCTTAGAATCCAGCCAATCAAGTATGACGGAAGATAGAGACAAAATCAGCAAGTCAGGAAGAGACAAAATGGAGCAGAAAGTGGTCCCAACTGATGCAGTTTCTATTTGTTCTACCATTGGTTGAAGGTGGTTGTACTAGGAAACAACCTCCTAACATTTCCAGCTTTTGTTTTTATTTTGTCTAGGGTTTGGAACTTGAATTCCTATACTAAAAGAGGCTGCTGTAATGTAACAAGTTAGTTTTTTGATGAGTATGAATTTTAATGGAGTTCAGCCTCTATTTACCCTAAAATCTTCATTTTCCTTTATAGATCTTTAGATCTTGGTGGTGTAAAAGTGTTTCCTTTATCTTTGATCTTGGTGGATTAACATCTTTTACAGATTAAAGTGGTGGATTCCTATCTTTGTTTACTGTTATACTTCTTAAAAGACAGCAAGTTCTACTCTCTGTTTTCTTTGGTGTTCCTGTCTTAATTTAACAAATCAGTCCAGCAAGCCTACAATCTGTCCTACACTTAATTTCACATCAGATGCTTAATTCATTATTCAGTAACTTTAATCACATCAAGCATGCCATCAAATTTGTCGACTACTATCCTATCCTATACATAGATATAATAGTCATGGTAATAAAATAGTTGTCACTTTTCCTTCCCTAATATGGTTAGCATGTAACTAATGAGACTCATATATGTCAATAAGTCCATACCCATATTTATCTCTCATGCATCATCTCTCTTGAATGCTGGCACCAAGTAACATATAGATTACTTTATTTCCTTCCTTCAGGAAATACTCAAGAGTTAAGAAATGGACACTGGGGTTATCAGGTGGGAAGGATGAAATTGCAGTAATAAGAGCCTCGGGTATCATCAGCCGTGTACGTGGGCGATTCAGTTCATCTAACTCAGGCATCATTGCTGAGGATTTTATTGAGAAGATTCACACTGCAAGAAGTAAGTGAAAACATTACATAGTGTCTAGTATATTAAAAGGTTTTATATTTTCTTTTTAAATGGTTAATGTTGACATTTTGATGTTACTATTTCATTTTTATGGATTATGTTATTAATTTTCAGAGTCAAAATATAAGGCTGTTATCATCCGAATTGATAGCCGGAGGCGATGCTCTTGCTTCTGACTTGTAAGTGCTTCTCTATTCTCACCAGAGAAAGCATAATGTTTAACCTTTATATGGACTCATCCAAAATCTGGATGTGACATGTAACATTACAGATCTGGTTCCTGATTGCTAAAATAATAGTTCATTTCCGTGATTTGTGCTTCGCTTTGTTTCTGTGTAGGATGTGGAGGGAAATCAGGATATTGGCTGAATCTAAGCCTGTAGTTGCATCTATGGTGGATGTGGCAGCTAGTGGAGGATATTACATGGCCATGGCAGCACAGACTATAGTCTCAGAAGACCTTACATTGACGGGTTCAATTGGTGTTGTCAAAGGTATCTTACATTATCCTGCTTATTTTATTTGAAGTTTTGGGTTATTTTTTTAAATATAATTCTTGTTATATTTTTCAATTACTTCATCAGAAACATAGACCTAACTAATCTACAATGAAATCTGGATAATGTTGCTTTGGACTTTTAGCCTTTTCTTTTTAAAATTCCCCAAGTAGTGGTGGCATTTTCCACCCATTTATAGGTAAATGGGTAGATTTGGGTTATTAGTTTCTCTAACAAATAAAAGGGATAAACGTTAAGACTTAGCTACAATGAAAATGGGTCAGAAGTTGCCCAAAGTGTAACGGAATTAATAGAACCTCGTAAATCATTATATGGTAACATTCAATAAAGGATTTTAATGATATTTAGCACATCAGTTATTTATAAAATTCAGTAAAGAAAAGACAAAAGAAGTGTTTGCCTGTCAGCCTAGTTTCAATGCATACTACAAATGTAATGTGGTTATAGCCAGATAGCCACTAACTACTATTGCTAGTTAAATATGTGAACAAACTATTATGTGGTCTCCGTAAGTTTGTAGTTATGTGCGTTTTTAATTTGGAATGCTTTACTTCTCTTATTATGTAGTCTTATGTATGTAGTGAACAAATAGACGTTCCTAGATCTTGTTTAGCGTGTTTAACTTATTCAGGCTGTATGCTTAATCATGATACTTGCTTTAGGTAAGTACAATTTGAGAAAGCTATATGAAAGGATCGGTCTCAACAAGGAAATCATATCAAAGGGACGATATGCTGAGCTTGATGCTGAACACCGCCCATTCAGGTGAGAGCAGGAGTGGTAATTTCAAAATGGACAACGGGTCGATTTTGTATATATTATAATGCTAATGGGTCAAAAGGGCAAACTTCGTATAATGAAAATGGAAATAGGTTGAGTGGTTAAAAGTAGGCTATTACATAATCAATTGTTTATAACCTTCTATATTGTTATAATAATAATAATATTATTGTTAGAATAGATTCAACAATCGAAATCAATATGTTAATTATATATAAAACTCAGAGTAGAAGAAAAAACAAAAATGTACCGGGCAACCTGACCCGTCTAATTTTTTTTTACCTGTTTTGATTAGTTACCTAACACATTCAAATTCCCCTTTCATTCTTACTAATCTTTCATGATTCTGAACACTTTGCAAACCTGCTGCAGACCCGATGAAGAGAAACTCTTTGCAGAATCAACACAACATTTTTATAACCTATTTCGTAACAAGGCAGCATATTCAAGATCAATGAGTGTATGTAGTCACTGACGTAAATATTTAAGAATTTAGGTACTTGTTGACTTTGAAATTAGCACTTGAGTCATTATTATTGCAGGTAGAAAACATGGAGGAGATTGCTCAAGGGAGAGTATGGACTGGTAATGATGCTGCATCAAGAGGTTTAGTTGATGCAATTGGAGGCTTCTCACTTGCTGTTGCAATAGCAAAACACGAGGCCAACATACCTCACGACAAACAGGTCATTTTTTAGCCGGGTTCTGTTAGGTTGACCCACCAAGACTTTTATGTTAATTTTTATATTTTCTGATATTTAGTCAATGCACTAATTACGATTAAGGAGGTTGTATAGATGAAAAATGATGGTTTGACCAGTTCTCCTATTAAATACATATTTTGATACGACCATTTGAGTTAGAATGCAACTCAAAATCGACCCATTCATAAGTAAATGGGTCCAAATTGTCACCTCTACTTCTGAAATTAACAGCTTGTAAGTTTCACTTTCTCATTATCCACGAACATAAGCCAACATTTGTAACCATATTGTGGGTTGTGTCCAGGTTACTTTGGTGGAGCTGTCACAGTCATCGCCCTCTTTACCAGAAATCAATAGCAGCATACGCAGCTCCACAATTGGAATAGACAAAACTTTAAAGAAACTGATGGACGGCTTAACATCAAGTGATGGGATGCTAGCTCTTATGGATGATATCGTGTTTTAGAGACCGGATGGAGTTTCATTTCCCAACCGTATGTTCATATTGCTAAAAGGCTACCTAACCTTTATCCATTTTTGGGAACCTATACATTTCAATATTTGACAAACACAGTTCAGTCATTAAGCATATTGATTCATTTCATTAGTTTAGTACTTTGTTCATGTTGCTAACCGCCACATTCAGCAGTTAAGCTTTGAAAAACAAGGATGGTAGACTCAGTTGATCAATCCAAATTGATCTGAATCTTATATATAAACCTTTACGACCGTAGTTAATATATTTATTTATTATTCATTCATAGTATAATATAAGTAACCTGAATCTTATTTAAAAATTATTCGTTTTAATCCGAACATTTACTCATTTTGTCACTTCTAGTTAATTATTTTCAAATCAATTTCTTTTATTGATAGCTGATACACTTTATTATAAAAATAGTTTTACATAAACGGGTCAATATTGATGGTATGGGCCAAAAATTATGTTCATGACCTTTTCAAATTTTAATGTTACAATCTTAATCATATAACTTCCATCATGGCTATGATGATGTCATCACCACCACCACCACCACAACACCATCCATCTCCACCTCAATTTCACTCCATCACAAAATGTCAGCATACTCGCCGGCCAAACCCCAAGCCCACCGGAGCTCTGAGTTTACTCCACAATTCACATCCTCAACACACAGAATTTAACAACAAAACCTTGTATCAGTGGAATGTAATCATTAGCAGATACACTAAAAACAATCTATGGTATGATGCTATGCTGGTTTTTAATCAATTATTGTTTACGGATTCTGAACCTGATAACTTCACTTTGCCGTGTGTGATTAAAGCTTGTGTTGGGATTTCAAATTTAAGCTGTGGAATGGTGATTCAGGGGATGGCAGTGAAGATAGGATTGATGTCGGATGTTTTCGTTGGCAATGCGTTGGTATCTATGTATGGGAAGTTTGGGTTTGTTGAGGATGCACTTAAGGTGTTTGATTATATGCCTCAGAGAAATTTGGTGACATGGAATTCATTGATTTCTGGGTTCTCGGATAACGGGTTTTCCCGAAAGAGTATTGATTTGTTTATGGAGTTATTGGTTGGGAGTGAAGATGGTTTGATACCGGATGTTGCTACGTTGGTAAGTTTGCTGCCAGTTTGTGCTGCTGAAAGAGAGGTTTCGATTGGGAAATCGGTGCACTCTTTGGCTGTGAAATTGGGGCTGTTTCAGGATTTGATGGTGCAAAATGCATTGATGGACATGTACGTGAAATGCGAGTACATGTTAGAAGCCGAAACTATTCTTGATAAAAATAAAAACAAGAATGTTGTTTCTTGGAATTCAATTATCTGGGGTCGTTCTAATGAAGGTGAAGTTGAAAACACATTCGAACTTCTGAATAAAATGCAAAATGGTGGTGAAGGTGTAAAACCCGATCAGGTTACCATTTTAAACGTGTTGAAAATTTGTGTATTTCATTCGCAGCTGCTGAAAGTGAAGGAACTTCATGGGTATTCAATTCGACATGGAATTGAATCTGATGAACAGGTTGCAAATGCTTTCATTGCAGCTTATGCAAAATGCGAATACGGGCCATCCTTGCACTTGACAAATAATGTTTTCAACTCATTGAAAAATATGACTGTAAGTTCTTGGAATGCGATCATCAGTGGCTATGCGCAAAACGGCGATCCTTTAAAGGCGATATATTTGCATGTAAAAATGACATCTTTAGGGTTCAAGCCTGACTGGTACACCATTGGCAGTCTACTTTTAGCTTGTGCAGAGCTCAAGTTGTTGCGGTATGGCAAAGAAACTCACGGGTTTGTGATTAGAAATGGGCTAGAAACTGATTCACATGTCGGTAATTCACTAGTTTCATTTTACATTCAATGTGAGGAACCCTTGTATGCGAAGATCACGTTTGATGGGTTAGAAAATAAGGATTTGGTATCGTGGAACGTGATGATTGCTGGTTACTCGCATAATAGACAACCAAATGAAGCCTTAAACCTGTTTCGTACAATGGTTTCTTGTGGGATCCAACCTTACGAGATTGCAACCACAAGTGTATTAAGTGCTTGTTCCCAGTTGTCTACTCTAAGGCTAGGACAAGCAATCCATTGTTTTGCATTAAAGAAAAACCTCACGAGGGATGCGTTGGTAATTTCTTCAATCATAGACATGTACGCAAAAACCAGCTGCATAAAAGCTTCACAGGATGTTTTTGACCATTCGGGAAAAAAACATGTTGGACTCTGGACAGTGCTGATTGCAGCGTATGGAATACATGGGCAGGGGGAAAAGGCCATGGAGCTATTCTGTGAAATGCAAAGGTTTGGCATGAAACCTGACCACTTTACATTCATTGCCATCTTGATGACATGTAACCATAATGGGTTAGTCGAAGAGGGTCTTAATTTCTTCAATGAGATGCAAACCATTCACGGAGTAGAGCCAAAACTGGAACATTATGCATGTTTGATTGACATGCTTGGCCGTGCAAGACGATTTGATGATGCTATGATGCTTGTTAATGAGATGCACGAGGAACCTGATACTAGGATTTGGAGTTCATTGCTTAGTTCATGTAGAGTTCATGGTAATTTAGAGTTAGGAAAGAAAATTTCTGACAAGTTATTGCAGCTTGAGCCAAATAAAGCAGAAAACTATGTGTTGTCATCAAATCTGTTTGCTCGTTTTGGTAAGTGGGATGATGTTCGAATAATTAGACAAAGGATGAAGAAAATCGGACTTAAGAAGAAAGTTGGTTGTAGTTGGATTGAAGTTAAAGGGAAAGTATACAACTTTTTTGCTGGTGATAAAATTATCCCTGATATCCATAACATGTGGAGAAGATTGGAAGAGGACATCACCCTGCATGGGTATAAACCTGATACAAAATGTGTGCTTCATGACCTAACAGAAGACGAGAAAGTGGATATCTTAAGGGGTCACAGTGAGAAGCTTGCTGTTTCTTTTGGCCTGCTAAGAAGTGAAGGCATAACATTGAGAATTTTCAAGAACCTGCGTATTTGTGAAGATTGTCACAGTGCAATCAACCTGGTGTCAAAGGCTGTAAAAAGAGAGATTATTGTGAGGGATAACAAGCGGTTTCACCATTTCAGAGATGGTCATTGTTCCTGTGGGGATTACTGGTAATTTCTTAAGGTGATTCCTTAAACCCATCACCTGTGAATAGATTTCTTTGCTTAATATGTATATATACATGTCTTTCTTTTCTAATATAATCTAGTTGAACCTTGTTTATAGAATTAAGAATTGTAATCTATGAGTCAAAACTCAAAAGTAGATAGACTGATAATTACTTGTTTAAAATTCAAGAACTAAATTGTCACGTTTTGTGTGCATATTCCCTGCAAAATTATACTTGTAAAAAAGAAGAAACCGTGAAGGTTAACTAGCCATTACGCAATCATAAATGTTAAACAAACCCATATAACATACCACTTGAATTATCATCCTACATAACTCACTGAGAGGAACATTCAACTTCTCTCAAAAACAATATCAATATCTACATTTCACAGACCGATACTAAAGCTTCAAAACCACACTACTAACCTTACTACATTTAGATATCACTAGCAACCCTTTCTGCTTTCCTGCGTTCGTAGTCAAGATCATCAGTCAGCAGCTCATGGCGACAAACAGGACAAGTATTCCTTATACGTAACCAAGGAATTATGCAATCCTCATGATAATGATGACTACACGGAAGCCGTTTAGCCATTTCCCCTACACCAATTTCATCCTTACAAACAGCACAAAGCGTATTGTTACTTTCAACATCTTCACTAGTCATTACCACATTCAAAAGACCATCAACCGCCCTTTTAGAAGCAGGTGGTCTAGCCAAACCGGAATCACCATTATCCCCAAACTGCCCAAACAACATCTCATTCTCCGCATCATTATAGTCTTCAAACTGATCTTCTAAACCCTCGTTCGATTCATCAAGATTATGAACATTCAAGAAAACTTCCCACTCCACATCATCAGCATTCGCATAGTTATTATTACCATTCACCTCTACATTTTCACGATTCGCTTCAAGATTATGCACATTCAAAAACACTTCCCACTCCAAATCATCACCAGTCGTGCGATTTTCCGTCTCTGCATCGAAAAACATGTTCAAAACTTCCCTTTCATCGACACCTTCACGGTCCACTTCCTCCCACTCAAAATGTCGATGTTCAGCTACATCCCATCTAACATCATCATCATTATCATCCTCTATCTGTAAAGCATCCCAACAAATCCTAAGACTTGCTTCATCATCACAACCAATAATCTCGTTTTCGATATCTGAATCTGAACCATTCACGCTTATTCCACCCATGAAGTAGGCTTCCGATCGAATGCCGCAAACATCCTCCTCCTCATGAATATCATCACTACAATCATGTAATTCAACAGGAAACCCTAACCCTAGCTCTAACCCTAACCCTGACTCGAAATCCATATCGAATTCGATTGAATTCATATCGTCATCGTTCAATTCCCTAACCCTAACCCTAACATCCGAATCAATCAAATCGTCATCCATAAATACACGTGATTGCGATTGAGAATTAGAGGAATTGATTAGGAACGGATTGGAAGAATTAGTCCGGGTCGGGTTGCGATCTGAACGGCGACGTTGGCGGGAAATGAAATATTCAGAGGAGGGAAAATCGAGATCTGATCGGGAAAAATGGAAACCGTCAAGATCTTGAGAAAAGGAGACTAGAACGTCGTCGTTTTCTTCAATTTCAGCCATTAATGAAGATGATGATGAAAAAAGACGATTTGGGGGTTTTTGTGTAATCGTTAAGGTTTCTTGTTTCTGCATTGTAGGTTTTTCAGGCAAGGGAAAAAAGGACAGTCGTCCGGACCTCCAAATACAATTTCGTTTTTCAAATAAAATGTCGTACTCCACGTGCCAACATATTTTTATTCACGCGCAATCGCATTTAAAGCGCTATAGTTGTACACTTATATACTACTTGTATTCTTATTATTATTAATCCTCACATCCCAAAAATAATGTACAGAAATAAATTTTCTTTAAATTATAATAAAATAATAAAATGTCAGTTTTACTTTTATATTTAAAATAAGTTTAACTTAAAATTATTAACAATCAAATGATTGAAAGTAATAAATGATCTTAAATTATTAAATATAATATAACATTCACCTCTATGATGTCATCAATTTAATTAAATTTTCAATTAAATAATTAAACCCCTCTATTTTACTAATTTTTCAATTAAACAAAAAAATACTTGAGTTTTTATCATTATCTTCTTTTGTGATTTCGATGGTTTTAAAAAATAAACTATTAACAAATATATATTAAGAATTAAGGAAGTAATCACGAAGAAAAATCGTATCCTTATATTTATAAAAAAGTAGTTGAATAAGTTTTGCTTAGATAAACTTAAAGATAATTTGTGTTGTACTAGAAACCTAATTGGTTATAAAAACAGTTAGGCTTCAAGAAATTATTACAATAAACCAAAAAAATTAAGATAGTTAACGTTTGTTTGGTGCCAAGAAAGAAAACAAATTTAAAAACAAGTTCGGAGATTTTCAATGAGGTTAAGACTGTAGTAACTTAAGTTGATTCGCATATAGATTGGTGGAAATCAAATAATATGTAATTGTTAATGTACAATTATTATAAATTGTCGTTCATTCACATATGAGATTAAAAGATTGATGTTATGATAGGCTTATGCAGTTTTTTTTAAATAATATTTGCACAATGCGACGTGTAAAAATTTAATTGGGATATTTTATTTAAAAGACTCATTTGGATTAAAATGGGTTTAATCCATTTATGGTGTTTGGTTGGGTAATATGTGTATAATTATATGTTGTAGCTTCAATTTTTCTTTTCCTTTTATACTTGAGCTTCAATGTTATTTGAAATATTTAAATGCGATCGTGTAGAAAATTACATTTTTTCCATCTAATTAGTATACCCAAACTAAATTATATGGCACTGATAATATGCTCTAAAAACATACTAATATATATATATATATATATATATATATATATATATATATATATATATATATATATTCAAATAATGAGTCTTGTTACTATATTGATATGTATACACAATTAAAAATATGTCGAACCTACAAGAGGTTCCTACAAAGATAAAAGGATTAAACAAGAGTAAATTTCACTGATTTTTGGAAATTAGAGCTTTTGAAGTGATTTTACGTATTTGCTCAAGAAAATAAAAAAGAAGTGATTTATACTCCAACGGGCCATGACCCACAATGAACATGACGTGGTTGTGGACTTGTGGTCCCACAGCCCAACAGTAGGCCCGATAATAAGCCATATCAAAACATAAATGAAAAATGTATTTGTTACGTTTAATTTGTAGGGTGAGTTCAAAATAATTTTTCTTTAAATTGGATTAACTAATAAGAAAGCGTCAACGTATCATAAAATTAAAAAAATTTCATTATTTAAAAATTAAATATCTTTCAAATGGTAAGTCAAAAAATCACCATAAAAATCAGCGTTTTTTTCTCTTCGATTCGAGATTTCACAAGATATACTTTCGACAATTTATTTTTCCGTTTTCGTTTGATTTTGTAAACAACTATTACATGTGTTACCAATGAGTAACACATGTGATACCAGCAGGTAACACAAGTGATACCAACGAGTACCACACGTGTTACCAACGAGTACCATATGTGTTACTAATATTGTACAATCATTAAAAAAAGTCATTGAAAGTATATCATGTAAGATGTCTAATCGAAGAGAAAAAAATGTCTGATTTTTATGATGCAATTTTTATAATTTTTCATTGAGTTATTCTTGAAATATTTAATTTTTAAAAACGTAAAGGAAAGTGGGTTTGTGACACGTGACGCATTTGTATTAGTTCTTCCATTCTTACAAAAAATTTCATTTTCATTTGAAACTCACTCTTAATTTGTATAAACATTAAATAGTTTGGAATCAATATTTAAATAAAATATAAACTATAGGTATTAATTTTTCATAATGTGATTATTTAGTTTTAATTCCTACTACCTTGATACAAAAACTATAACCATCTTAGCTGATGAACTTTACCAGGATTAGAAACTGACTATAAAGATTAGATATTTTACTTGGTTTATATACAAAAATAGTTAGAAGTAAATGAATTTAAAAAGATTATAATGAGTTAATCACAACCAATAGAAAGGTGACCATCTAAATTACTACTCGTATTAGTTACCATTGCGGGACATATAACTTTTATATTTTTCTTATTTTTACGGGATTGTTAGCCGACGTTACATGTTAGTATCAGAAATCCTGCAATGTTAAAGGTAGTAAAGTAACTATAAACAAACAACATTTAACATAATTAAATTAATATCAAAGGGTCTTTCGCCTATCGGGTTAACAGCGTAGGTCATTGAATTTTTCATTCTAAAAAATATAGATAAATTTGAAATTTTAATAGTCATATTTTAATAATTGAAGTACCATTAACATATTTTAAGGGTACAATTATTTTCAGATTTTAATGAACAAACTGAAAATTAAAACAAAGTTTACTATCATCTTAACTTAATTCTGATATAACTATTTTAAAAATCAATGTAGCGGTTATTATTATTATTATTATTATTATATTAAATATTAATTTGTTATATACTCCGAGACTAGATTCCATCTAATTTCTTGTTAATTCTTTAAGTAAGAACAAAGCAACAAAAAGACAACAGATGAAGAACACATGTTATTATCCAACTAATAAAAAGTCTTCTTTTATAGTAATTCAAATTGACTTGACTTTAACAAAAAGACTTCGCCTGTTTAATTACAACCATTAAAACAAAATTAATCAGCATGAACCAATTACAACAACAGATGTCTATGGCTTCATCATCAAGTGAGATACTGGAATCACATATCACAACAAGTAAGTATTCATAATCCTGTTTAATTTCATCCTACTTTCTTAATCACTCTGTTTTTTTTTTTTTTAATACAATTACATTAAAATTCACCAAAACTAATGATGTTTCATTAGATAATCATGATGAGAAAGGCGATCACAAGTCCGAAATGTGTACTGATGATGATAAGTATCCTAGCGGTGACTTTACGTTTGAAAATCGAGGTTTCTGGAAAAGATTTGTGGTGAAGCTACGCACGATGACTGCGTATTGTAATCGTGTTCCCATGGGTAGTGTTTTGAATATTAAATTGCGTGGCAAGGTTGGTTTTTTTTAGTTTATATGTTAGTATATATTGCTCATTTTCAGGTTACTGCATGAAAATGTAATTGATGAATGTTACAAAAGTTATTTGGTATGACGAACTTTCAAACTTATCATTTAATGTACTGTTGCCGATTTCAGATATCTGATCAGGTGAAGAGTCATTTCTCTTCAGGATTATCACTGCCTCAAATATGTGAGAATTTTATAAAGGCTGCATATGATCCGCGTATATCTGGTGTTTATCTCCATATTGAAACTTTGAATTGTGGATGGGGTAAAACTGAAGAAATTCGTAGGCACATATTAGATTTTAGGAAGTCAGGTAAAATTATAAACTATATATATTATTTTTGTTCCTTTATACAATTTGATCAGAGTGTCTGTGTAGCATTTGACACATGAATAAAGTTTTAACTTTTAACTACCATAATTTTTGATGTGTGTATTAATTATGAAAATCCTATATAGGAAAATTTGTGGTTGCGTATGCACCTGAATGGCATGAAAAGGAATATTACCTTGGTTGTGCTTGTGACGAGCTGTACGCCCCTCCAAGTGCTTACTTTTCGTTATATGGTTTAACTCAGCAAGCATCATTTCTTGGAGGTACGTAGAAATATTACAGTTTAATTGTTTAGCTCAAGACTTGGATACAACTTTTTGTTCACCTATTTTGAAGTTGATTAAAGTGTTGTGCATAAAGGTGTACTTGAGAAAGTAGGTGTGGAACCACAGGTAGAAAGAATCGGTAAATATAAGAGTGCTGGTGATCAGTTAACTCGCAAGAACATATCTGAAGAAAACCGTGAGGTGCTTACTAAAGTGCTGGATAATATCTATGAGAATTGGGTTGATACTATTTCTCAAGCCAAAGGTGGAAGTTATTTTGTGTTTTTTAGCTTTTTGCTTCTTTTGATGTATCAAAGTTAACATTTTGGATTGTTTTTTTCTAAAATCCAGGAAAGAAAAAACAAGAAATTGAGAGTTTTATTGATGAAGGAGTTTACCAAGTAGACAAGTTGAAAGAAGATGGATGGATAACAGATGTAAAATACGATGATGAGGTACAAAACACGATTATTTATGTTTATGGTTACATTTGTCTTTGATTTTGATAAATGTTCTTTTTTTTCAGGTTACATCCATTTTGAAATTAAGATTAAACATTGCAGAGAAGAACAAACTTCCGCTTGTTGGTCACAAGTAATGATCTTGGGCAAAAACTTGTTAAAAATGCTTGCTTGCAAATAACTCATGGACTACCTTATTTTCTTTGCTTCAGGAAATATTCGAAAGTTAGGAAATTGACATTGGGGTTATCAGGTGGCAGAGATAAAATTGCAGTAATTAGAGCATCTGGTAGCATTGATCGTGTACAAGGCTCATTTTTTTCACATAGTTCAGGCATTATCTCTGAAAAATTTATTGAAAAGATTCGCAAAGTAAAAGGTATGTAAAAGATTTTATATTGAAAAGATCTGCATTTCACCCAGCTCAGTAGTTGTATAAGAATCTGCAGCCTTACATCTGTGTAATATATGAGGATAAAAGCACATGCAAAAAGGAAAAGAAAACAAAAACGTGCATTATTATTCTTATAATGCATTTGAATTGCATTTAAGGAATGATATTTTTGTTATCCTCGTTTAGTCTCATGTTTATAGACCTGCATTATCTATTTTCAGAGTCGAAAAGGTATAAGGCTGTTATCATCCGAATCGATAGCCCTGGAGGCGATGCTCTTGCTTCTGACTTGTAAGTTTTTTTCTATTTTAATCAAAGCTAAAAAAAATTGTCACCTTTTTACATATTTATTCACTATACAGGGTTTGACATGTAAAAGAGAATAAAAATTTGTAGTTGGTAAAAATAATAGTTCATCGTGTATCAGCAGCCCTTAGGCCTAGTGCATCCAAGGTGCTACGTTAATCAAGTAGTTGTGGGTTCAAGTCCCAACCGGGACATGTAACTCAAAAGTCCCTGCAGTATGCGTACTCCTGCACAGTTCGATGATATTTTCACGAAGTTTTAGTATCTGTAGCAGTCCAATGAAACACAACATTAGATTCACTATTCCTATAAAAGAAAAATGGAATGAAATTGGGAAGAATTAAAACTAAGAAAAAAAATTCAGGACTAATTGATTTTTCATGTTTTACTTTTCTGTGCAGGATGTGGAGGGAAATCAGTCTATTAGCTGAATCTAAGCCTGTTGTTGCATCGATGGTTGACGTGGCAGCTAGTGGAGGATATTACATGGCCATGGCAGCACATACTATAGTCTCGGAGAATCTTACTTTGACTGGGTCAATTGGTGTTGTGAAAAGTATATTACATTATCGTGCAACTAGTTTAAGTTATGAGTTAGTTTTGTGTTACATGTTTTGAATCTTTAAAAAACTTCATTAGCAATTTAGGCATCATTAATCACTATTTCTGTTGTTGTAGGTAAGTTCAATTTGGAGAAGCTATATGAAAAGATTGGTTTCAACAAGGAAATAATTTCAAAGGGACGATACGCTGAGCTAAGTGCTTCTCACCGGCCGTTCAGGTATGGGGATATTCGGTTAATTACTGGAATTCATTTTATTTGACTTATTTCCTGATTCGGACCTCTTGCAGACCAGATGAACAGAAACTCTTTGCGGAATCTGCTCAGGTTATCTATAAACAGTTTCGTGATAAGGCTGCACGTTCAAGATCAATGAGTGTATGCTGCCAATCTAATATGTATTTAAGAATGTAGCTAGTCATTAATTACAGGATTAGTAACAAAGTTTATATATTGCAGGTGGATAAGATGGAGGAGATCGCTCAAGGGAGGGTATGGACTGGTAATGATGCTGCATCACGGGGTTTAGTTGATGCAATCGGAGGGTTTTCTCGTGCTGTTGCTATAGCGAAACAGAAGGCCAATATACCTCAGGGAAAAAAGGTTGGTTTCTATTAGAGGGATTAGTTGGTCGGGCGGATTGGGTAACGGGTCAAATGAGCATTGATGTCCAATTCAATTTATTTTATTGTTCTAAAATCATTGTATCAAATTGAATTACTAGATTAGTAGATTATACGATTTGAAAATACCTTAGTACTATATTATTAATATAATGATTTAATACAATTTATTTATTAAAAATACAGTTTGGGTGAATTTTACCAGTTTCGTTTTTAGCTAGCTCTTTATCCTACCTGTTCGACCCGTTATAGGGGGGACCATTTAATGTTCTTGAATTCTGGTGTTGCCTATCCAGGTTTTTTAACTTGGATGTCCATTACTGTTACAGAAAATATGGTCTCTTATATTTTTACGACACAAAAAACTACAAACAGAGTTTGTACATACCCTGTGATGGCTATAAATCCATCATGTGTTGTCACAAGCTTGTTAAACCCGGCCATGCCATTTTCTGGTATGGGTCAAAACAGATTTGGGTTGACCCGCCAACATTTTTTTCCCTGAATCTATAAATAATTATTCTACTAAGCATGAAGAAAAATTTCTTACTGAAATGGTTAAAGAAACTAGTATAAAAGGTTGTGAGAATTTAAATACACTTTAATTAGATGACCTTTGACTTGTTTAACCATTTGACCGGTCTCCATTTTAGCTAAAAAAGACCTATATTTTACTTGTTTGACCCATTATCAATGGAATACGATCCTAGTTGACCCGTTTTCGTATAAATAACGTTAAAAAGGCCACCTCTATTAAACAACATAAAGCCAAATATGTGTGTTTTAATCCTGCTGCTGATTGACTTCAGGTTACTCTGGTTGAGTTGTCAAAACCCTCACTATCTTTACTAAAAGTCCTACTTAGCATGGGAAGCTCAGCTATCGGACTAGAAAAATTGCAGCATGGTTTGGCATCAAGTGAAGGGGTACAAGCCCGTATGGAGGGAATCATGTTTCAGGAATCAGAAGGATCTTCGCTTGCAGACCCTATCTTCAGTTTGCTAAAAGACTGCTTAAGTTCTCTTTGATATTAGGATGATCTTATACATTTTGATAAATTTCCATTCAGTTATTAGTAACCATGTTAAGAGCTTATACATTTTGATAAGTGCCATTCAGTTATTGATAAAGCATGTTGATGTCAAGATCAATTTGGCCCATTTTGATGTGTATGTTTGTTGTTGTACTTTCAAATTCCAAAATCATAAGTCAATATGTAGCCATAAAAAGTCACTGGAAAATACAATAATGCTTGTTATGTTTCATTTTAAAAGTGAAATTTTGTCCATTTTTGGTTTGTATGACATAAAAAGTCGCTGGAAAATAAAATCATGCAATACAAGATGTGTCCTTGTAATTTGTAAAGAAACTCTTTTAACCCGTTAATACAAATTAGGCCCAAATTCAACTCGGCCCATTTATTTCATCTCTGCCTTATTATGTATGTATAAATAGGCACTTCAAAGTTCAAACAATACGCCCAATTTAGCCCTAATTTGTTCTGCAAAACCCTAGGGTTCACAGCCGATCTAAATTTCCGCCAAAATCAACTATTTCTGAGCAATTTAACGATGTCATACGACGACGTAGAGATCGAAGATATGGAATGGAACGAGGAGCTTAAAGCATACACATATCCGTGTCCTTGTGGTGATCTGTTTCAGATTACAAAAGATGAATTGAAGATCGGTGAAGAAATAGCTCGGTGCCCTAGCTGTTCTCTATATATCACCGTTATATATAATATGGAAGACTTTATTGATCAGACATCAAAGACCAAAGTCGAACCGACGAAACAACAACCTGTAGCTGTTGCTTAAGCTAATATTTTTATGTTATAAAATTTTGTATCAATCATTATTTGAGCTTATTATTTATTGATGGAATCAATTTTGATACTGTTATCTTTTTTTTTTGGTGTATGAATTTTGTGAACTTACAATTGCTAAATTGAAGATGATATAATACTTGTTGAGCTACTAGACTGTTATTCCTGTTATTGTGTTATGTAGGTTAAGATGTATGTAATTTGTTAACTTTTATTATAGTAAAATGTTATTATCATGAAGCACTTTGATTTTGAACTTGATTAGGGAAAGAAGATTGCTAAACAGATTGACTAACAAGAAGTAATCTGCTATAAACTATGAGGATGCAGAGTTGCCGATTCTTAAGGTAAACTAGCCAAATCGATTTTACAATATCGACTCTTTAGCATTAGTGATCTTAGAGCTCAGATAGACGCTCAGCGAAGGTATCCAAATCCCTTATCTATGTTCCTTCTTTGACTGCCTTGATTGCTGCTTGGCTTAGCTTCTTGACTTTAAGTTGCTCGGGTCTATCACTATTGAGTGACTCGTCCAACAGCCGAGCCAACTCAGTTGAATCAGGAACACTCTCGGGTCCACCTTCACAAACTCGTTTCCCCACGCCCAGCTGATCAACTTGTCACACCCCAAAAAAGGTCAACGTTGGTCAGCGGGAGCAATTGTGTACGAAAGTGGGGGGCGTGACGTAAGCATTGGACCATACATTCACAGAGCATATGATTATCGCGGAACAAAGTGATTTTAAGATGGCATAGATAAATTGTTTGTTACAAAAGCTACAACTTATCCATGTTGTATAAATAGTATTGTAAAATACATCCATTTAGTAGATACATAATTTAAACAGAGATTTCCTAAGTATGACTAAAGTGTATTAGTTATACAATGGAAATCTCGTTCATTTCAAAATGTGGCATCCTAATTCCTCGTGGGTAGCTTACTTCCAAATGCATGCAGTCTTACATGAACGCTAATTCCCCGAAAAACATAGTAAAAAGTCAACAAAGATTGTTGAGTGAATTCACAGGTTTTATAAGTATGGTTTGTTATACCAAGTTCTTTTTGTAAGTCGTTGACATAAAAGTCAAATAAGTTTCGTTTTATTGGAATGTTATCCAAAAATATCGATTCGTTGGGATGTTACCCAAAAATATAGTTTCGTTGGAATGCTATCCAAAAATATCAATTCGTTGAGATGTTACCCAAAAATATAGTTTCGTTGGAATGCTATCCAAAAATATCGATTCGTTGGGATGTTACCCAAAATTATAGTTTCGTTAGGATGTTACCCAAAAATATAGTTTCGTTGTTGTTTGTGGGTAAACATTGACGGTGATCCCCCGAAAGTGAGCTAAACCTTACAGGTTAAAGTCACGCAACCTAACCCTATAACCAAACCACGACCAAGTTTCGTTGTTTGCCTAAGGACATGTAAGTATACGCTCCAAAATTGTGGGAGGGTCGTCACGGCGATAGTACTATCCGTACACTCAGTGGCTAGAGTCACCTAGCTAATGGTTATAGTCTGCATGACATAAGGTCTTTTAAGCATACATTGTAAGTCTTGGTCCATACCAGGATTCATTGTCAAAATTCCCCAAAATAGTATGAAAATGTTATTTCATAAATAAACAGTTCAAGTATAATAGTATGAAAATCATTCATATACAGTTTGTATAAAAGCATGAAAGCGGTTATATAAAGTTATTGCATATAATAGTAAAACAGTTGCTATGTTTTTCACCCCTTAGTTTGAAAACAGTAAAAGTAGGGGCTGTGAACTCATCTCGTGAGTTAAGTAGTGAGAGCTAGTGAAACGTCCCAGATTTTTTTTTTATATACTCATTTAAATTCTCAAAACACTTTATATATTAGTATAAAGTAATATTCACATTGTTATCACAAAACATACATTTTGTCTTTACAAAATGTTACACGTTAATATAGAGCATGATTCTCCGAGTCTCTCCTCTTACTATATTGCCATAGTAAGTCCATCACTAGCAGCCATCGGGTCGCTTTCCCGGATCCCCACCCTTCATACCTCTTGATGTACCTATCACACACAACAATCAACACGTAAGCATTTCGCTTAGTAAGCACAGGAAAGGTACAATCACATGTAAATAATTAGCACAATTGATCACTCAGCAATTGGCCCTTATGGGTACAATTGATCACTCAACAATTGACCGCTCAACTCATACAGCTAGGCACAATTGATCACTCAGCAATTGGCCGTTCAACTCATACAGCTAGGCACAATTGTTCACTCAGCAATAGGCCTCTTAACTCAATCTCATAGGCACAATTGTTCACTCAGCAATAGGCCTCTTAACTCAATCTCATAGGCACAATTGTTCACTCAGCAATAGGCCTCTTAACTCATATTTGTAATACAATCGGTATTCACATAATCAACCAATTAAATTATTTATATTCCTACTACTTACCTCGAAGGCGACGTTCAGATATTCACAACTCGCTATCCGAAATACCTGTCGAGACGTTCATATTAATCAACTTTTTATAAACCTCTGCGACACTACCCCCTTGTGTTGCTACACTTCCTGGCGACACTAACTTAGTGTCGCACATCACACTATTGCGACACAACCTGCGACACAAGCGACACAACCTCTTAGTGTCGCTAAAACAACAATTACAACTAACAGTGGAAACAAGCGACACAAGCTGCGACACAATCTCTTAGTGTCGCTATAGCAACAGTTGTAACTAGCAGTAGAAACTTAGCGACACAAGCCGCGACATTAACTCTTTGTGTCGCTAAAGCAACAGTATTAATTTGTGACACTACCACTGCGACACAAGCTGCGACACAAGCCTTGTGTCGCAATGACGAACAGAACAGCAGAACTCTTCTGCAATTAACAAGTTTCTGGGTGATCTCAACACCTTAATTCCGAACCAGTTTCAATAGTTAATCATCATATACACTCAAACCAATTCAAAACACCTTCAAACTCATTTTAACCCACATAAACATTTTTCCCCAATTTACTCATTTTTAGCTCAATTAATTATCAAACTTTCATCAATAACATATGGGCAAACTGAAATTCGATCAAGATTCAAGCTTCTTAACTGAATTTGCAAAGGAACACTTTCACAATTCACCCTCCAAGCTTAATTCTTGATTTCACTTTGACTCTCTCTCTCTCTCTAGAATCTCTCACACACAACTTACACAAACTGGAAATATTTTCTGTTTTTTTTTTTGGAATGTTTTGAAATGTGTATTATGTATAATCTCACACAAAGTTACACAAATTACCCCTACTAACCGCCTTTCAGCCCGACACTGCGACACAAGCCTTGTGTCGCACTGGGCTTTGTGTCGCTACCTGCGACACTAGCCCTTGTGTCGCATAACAGCACACAACAACAATTTTAACGAATTTCGGGGTGTTACAGCTAGCAAAGCGTATGCCCAAATAAAGTCTCTAACGTCCTAAACGTGAGAGATAGTAATATAAGTAGTTGACTACACGTCCAACCATGTTAATCGTTCACTCGTTTGAAAGATCTTTGTTGTTTAAAGTTTCGAACGCTCCATTGGTAATGTTTGTAATAATAATATTTCTCGAAAAATATATTTATTATTATTTTGTTTTGCATTAATACTTAATATTTCACAATGTTGATTCGTATTATATTTAGTATATAATGTCCCTCGAGAATGTTTGATGCGAAAATAATCGAATAAACATTGTCCATCCGAAAGTTAGGACCAAATACTGTTCATCCGAAAGTTTGAGGTCTGAAAGTGTAAATATCCGAAACTTTGAGCCAAAAATGCTGTTTTTCCGAAAGTCAACGAAAGTCAACTCCGAAAGTTGACTTTCGGAGTCAAAATCCGAACCTTCCACTATAATCCGAAAGTCGAACCTTTTTCTGAAAGTCAAACTTTCGGAGTTAAAGTCAGTACCATTTTGGGATTTTTATTTAATTAAGCATACGTTATCGAAAAATTCCAAAAAATTTACACAATGTTCCCACATAAGTTGGCTACTTCCTGTATTTTTTTCATGATTTTTAGATAAGTAGAGGTGGGTCAGAAAAATTCGTGAGGACAACTGTGTACAGCAGCTACTTCTATCGACATATGCACACAAATCAGTTTATAAATCAAAATCGGTGTATTTCGAAAGGATGAAGTCTAAACAAAAGTTGTAGCCAACAAAATTACCAAACTTTTCCAAGTGGTTTCACACGTTTTTGTTACTCACATGATTTATTATGATTTTTCTACCAACGATAAAAATTCTGTCCAGAAAGAAGTTTCACCAAAGTTTTGTGTTCTTTAGTTTTCATTATGTTTTAGTGCAAGATCTTCCATGAGATGAACATATAACATGTTAATACACTTAATACATGACAGAAAGTAGAGAGATGATGATCCCTTACAATGCTTGAAAAGATGAAAAACGAAAGAGATGATAATGTTGATGTTGTTGCTAGTTTTTCTTTCTTGTTTCCTTGCAAAACTTGTTGAATGATTATGATGATGATGTATGGTTATGATGATGTTATGGTGGCTGGTGGTGGTGAGGTTGTGCCGTGAGAAAGAGAGAAAAATGGGAGGGAGAGGAGTGTGTGTGTAATGTGTTTGTGTGTGAAGTGAAACAAAGAGGTGAGAGAAGTATGGTGTAAGGTGAGGGAGGAGGCATGGCCATGGGTATGGCTACCTTCTTGTGGGCCCCACAAGGTGTGGGGGATTTAAATTTTGTTCCCCGAGTTTACGTTACGCGCGGTGATCGTTTACCCATTCGTTTCGTCGTTCGTTTAAACGTTAAACGTTTATTTGATGTGTTTCGTTCACGATACATTCACGTTAATTTTTGATTGAAGTATTATTTTTAAATACTTTATTCTATGTTTTAAAAATGTTCTTTGGGTTTCGTTTGGTTGTCGGGTTCGATTCGTATGTTTTTGTCGCGTGCGTTACGTTTATTACAATACGTATAATCGCTATGTTTTATCGTTATAGCATAATATTTTCAAGTAAATAACTACTATTAGAATAGTTTTACATTATTTATAAAATTCATATCACCAACGTACGTATTGTGCGTTACGTTTATTACAATACGTATAATCGTTCGTTTAATCGCTATGTTTTATCGTTATAGCATAATATTTTCAAGTAAATAACTACTATTAGAATAGTTTTACATTATCTATAAAATTCATATCACCAACGTACGTATGTTTTTGTCGGACTCGTTCCGATTGTTTCGCGCGTAATTATAACTAACTACGAAAATAGTAATGCTTTACGTATTAAAATTGTTGGGCTTTGCTAGACTTATCTCATAAAAATAGTTTAAATTTACTTAAGTAGGAAATTAGACTAAGACATGCACGTGTTCAGTTTACGTAAATATATCGAATTTTGAGGAGTGTCACACAACTAGTAGCATAGCATTTGCAAATTGGTCTACACCCTTTGGCCATGTCAACATCATCACACCTAGAGCAACGCCTTCCAAAGCTGAGTTCCACCCAAATGAGTCACAAACGACCCCACAGCCTGATGTCTCAATATCGCCAATTGTGGGGCCCAACCTTTGACTATGAACCCTCCACCACCCACCTGGTCTTCAAACCCACTAGGAATGAACTTTGACTCGCTCGCTTTTCCACACAATATAAAATCAACATTGCTAATCTCGATCGCACCAACTAACGCATTCATTTGCTTCTCACTTAACGTCTCCCGGCTCCCAAAGCATATATACACAACTGAGTCATCACGCTTTTTGTCCAACCACATGAGCAGGTCACGAGGTGGCACAGCATTGGAACCACCAAGTACTACCTATTGGGCCATGTTCATCAGGAAGTAATGGGCCCACAGCCCAAACCCGATCGCGACCCATTTATTTCTTCACATAATCAATATAAACACCTTCCTAAATCCAAACCTTCAAATGTGTTGAACACCATTCCCCAACTTGTCATATTGCCCAAAATACCCTTCCTAAAATTTTCAAAACCCGGGTCTCCCTTTTAACTACGCCACAGATGTGATACTGACCATGCAAGTTCAGGTGAGTTTGGGATTTCAATGAAAGAAAGCAAGAAACTTTCATCTTGATTATGATTACGTGCATTAATCTTGGATGCATCTCACCACAGTGTATGAAAAATGGAATAACCAAGAGCGCCTGAATGTGATGACACAACACGTCGAATACCTAAATGTGATGCAAGTTCATTGGTCCACCCTAGAAAGAGTCATAAATACGGGCAACTGGAGGCGAAGGGTGCAATTTGAACCATTTAACAATTGGATCAAATAGTTTTTGGGTGGCAATTACTGTGTCAATAAGTGGACTATCATAGGATGGGTCGTGGCCAGGGTCAGGAAAGACTAATTTTTGGAGAGAAGAGGGGTGTGAGGCGACTAGAGGGTCGAGAAGCGAGACACTGGGAGCGGTGATAATGACAGTGACGGTAAGGCTGCGATGAAGTAGGAGGTCAGTGAGGTCGAGTAATGAGATGGTATGGCCCGAGGGAGGAAAAGGGTAATTAGCTTTATTTCTGGCTATTCAAAAAGTTGCGATTACTCATTGAAATGTAATGTAAAATTGTGACCTTGTTTTCAAAGTTATTGGTTCAAAGGAGTATTAATTGAACAGGGTCATCGATCAGGTGTCCCTGCATCCAGTTGACCCACACGTCAGATGCTAGCTAGTTGTGTTCTTTGGCATGCAATGGGCCAAGAGCCCAAGACCCAAACTCGATTACATCGTGCCTAATTTGTTTGATACTTTTAAATCCTTCACATGTGTTGTATAGGTATCCTAAGTAAATGTATCACGTTGTCTGCAAATCTGAAATTAAAGGGTATGCATTGGCTTTGGAGTTTAAGGATAAATTTAATTACTGGACCACAGTTTTATACTTAATTAATGAATGTCGTTTTCAGAAAACCATGTAAGGATTTTGTTACTCGTATTAGCTAAAATAAATATCATTTTACTACAAGTCAAGTCAAGTGAAAACGAATTTTTTGTTTAAACTTTCTACTGCCTTTCCTGAAATCAAATTTTTTGTTTCACATTTTTATCGAATTGTATGCGATACGGGCTATAGTGGAAACGAAGTTAACAAGCATTACTTGTAGCTAAGAGACGTTAAACCTTTAAGATCGAATAGATGCTTGACAAATACATCCAGAAACATATATCTAAAAAAGTTATTTCTGTCGTCAATCGCTTAGTACGTGTTCAGTTCAATGATCTTAGAGCTCGGATAAAAGGTTAACGAACATGTTCAAATCTCTTATTGAAGTTCCCTCTTTCACTGCCTTGTTAGCTTCTCGACTTAGCTCCTTGACTTTAACTCGCTCGGATGTATAAGCTCCTAGTGACTCGTCTAACAACTCAGCCAACACAGTTGAATCAGGAATACTCTCGGGTCCACCTTCACAAACTCGTTTCCCAACACCCAATTGGTCAACCAAAAGCTTGGCATCTGCATATTGGTCAGCACCCATCGGCCACGTCAACATCATTACACCAGCGGCAACACCTTCCAGGGTCGAGTTCCACCCACAATGAGTCACAAATGACCCCACAGCTCGATGTCTCAATACGGCCAATTGTGGGGCCCAACCTCTAACTATAAACCCTCGACCCATCATCTGATCTTCAAACCCACTAGGAATGAAGCTCGAACCACTTGCCTTCACACACAAAATAAAATCAACGTTACTGAGCTCGAGTGCACCTGCTAATGCACTCATTTGCTTCTCACTTAAGGTAAATCGGCTTCCAAAACATATATATACGACCGAGTCATCACGCTTTTTGTCTAACCACGTCAAAAGGTCATGAGGTGGCACTGTACTGGACCCACCACGTCCCGCGCTACCAATTGGGCCATGTTCTTCAGGAAGTAACGGACCTATAGCCCATACCCGATCATGGCCTATTTGTTTCTTCACATGGTCAATATAAACCTTTTCCATCCCTTCAAATGTGTTGTAAACAATACCCCAACTTTTCGTATTAGCCAACATTCCATTCCTGAAAAATTCGAAGTCAGGATCCCCCGTCCCATAACCACGCGACAGTTGTGACAACTGCCACCAACGAAATTCCGGCGAATTAGGAATATCTGAAAAACACATTGAGTAGTTTTCATCTCCATCAACATTTTCTGCATTAATCTCGGCCACGTCACGCCACAAACTTTGAAAAATGGAATGACCAAGAGCACCCGAAGGCGAAAACACCACACGTCGAATACCTAAATGTGATGCTAGTTCATTAGTCCACCCAAGAAAGAAGTCAGAAATGATTGCAACCGGAGGCGAAGGGTGCGATTCAAACCATTTAACAATTGGATCAAATAGTTTTTGGGTGGCAATTACTTTGGCAATAAGGGGATGAGAGGATGGGCTGATTTCGGGGTCGGGGAAGTGGAGTTTGTGTAGAGACGTGGGGTATGAGGATAGGAGAGTGTCAACAAGCGAAAGGTTCGCGGTGGTGATCACGACGGTGACAGTGAGGCCACGGCGGAGAAGAAGGTCGGTCAGGTCAAGTAACGGGATGATATGGCCGGAGCCAGGAAATGGGTAGACTAGTAAATGTGGGTTATTAGTCACGAGTGACATTTTTTTAAAAAGATTGCTAGATGGTAATGATGTTAGGAACGTTTAATAAATATTTATAAGCTCAAAAACGGACTTCTAAACACAAAATAAAAAAATTTCCATAGATGTTTAAAAGATTATGTAAGTTACACATAGTGATAGTGACATAAATAAAGTGTAATGTGTGTGATATGGAATATGAAATGACATCATGGCTTACGTTGTTTTTGTTAAAGGTAGTGAACACGAATATGATTTAGGAGGATAAAAAAGTAACAAATTAATGGACCGGTTTGTCGTTTTATACATTTGTTGGTGTTCTGATTCTGGTTGGATAGGATTAGGGCAAGTGACAATAAATGGTTCATTTTAAGAAACAAACTCATACTAAGAAATAAAAATAAAGAAAAAGTTTAGTGAGCATGGTCGGTTTGATTAATATACGTAATAAAAATGATATTTTCGGTACGATTTGATTATTTTCAATCTGTTTTTTACTTTTTCGGTTATTTGTGTTGGAACGGAGTCTAACTATGCTTGAACTATTAAATTTTAAACGAGTTAAGCTCGAGCCTAGCTAAATTTGAATTTGCCTAAACTCCTTTACAACCTAAGATTAGGGTGAGTTTTACACATGAAATAACATTCTTAAACTTGCACCTTTTCTCTCTTCATCATCTAAATCACTCGTACACTTTCTTGGTCACCAAAAAAAATCTACAAATGTAAGTTTTTTAACCAAAAAAATAAAAAAAAAACAAATGAAAAAATGAAAAAATGTAACCAAACACGTTTTACTTTCTGGTTTGGAAATTTAGAAATTATCAAAGATGAAGGATCCGAGAGGAAGACCTTATTTGAAGAGAATGATGAGAAGACATTTTTTACTACATTTTAAAATAATATTTTTGTAATTTACGACAACTACTGCATTTTAATAACACTGTATTTAATACCTATAAATTTTACTGCATTTTAACATCATTACATTTTAATCCTTACAATTTTGATGTAAGATCAGAGGAGCAGCCCTTGCTTTTTTCGATCAACGGTTAAAATTCACTGCATTTTAAATTTATTGAATTTTACCCAGATTCACTGCATTTTACGTTTAAAATGCAGTGATCTGGACCGTTGATCGAAAAAAATCAAGGATCGGGATGGAGAGTTGGTTGCCCCTCCTACCTCTCATACAGGGGCTGACCTTCTGAAACTTACCCTACAATTTTATTCTAAAATATAATAAAAAAGAAGTTCTCAACCTACTTTTCACCCGTTATCAAAACTTAATTATTTGGCGAAATTGCGTTAGAAGAGAACAGAAATGGGCCGGACGAAGTTAGAATATTTATTAAGTAAATGAGCCCATATAACCACACAACAGTAATGGGCTTGGTGTTATTTTTGTACCAAAACTTTAGTAAGAAGGTTTTTATAAGATTTTTTGTATATGTAACATTTATCTTTGTTATTTTCCATTGGATCATTTACTATCATAAAACATAACTATTTCACCCTTAATATAGGTGAATGTTGTTGCACCTTCTCATCACGACGTAAAAGAAGGAAGAACTGAAATGTCACCTCAGCATCACGTCAGTAAATTCTCATAAAGACAGAATAAAAACTGAACACTACCAATAAAAATTGAAGACCTGAACCTTTTCAGGGCTTCAAATTTACCAATAATACATTTACTATACACAAAAAAAAAATAATAATAAAATAAAAGTTGGCATACCACCGTTTCGTCTTTTACCTTCTCTCCGCAACGAAAGCAAAAAAGACGACCAGACCGCCTGTGATGTCAACCTAAGGTGGGTGTCAGATGGTCCTTAGACGCCACCATCATAACAGCTATAATGAATTTTTAAGATATAATTAATCAAATGTTGTTGATTACAGTAAATATTACTCCCTCCGTTCGAATTAAATTATTCACTGACAAATGCACACAGTTTTAAAAAAATACATTAATTACTATATCAACCAATAAGATTTAATATATACTCAATAAAATACTTTTTGTTAATTAAATCAATAATGAACAAATATTTTAAGACATTTAAAAGTAACAATGAAAAACTAAACAATTAAATGGGACCGAAACATAAATATATATGGCAAATAGTGGTGCTTATAAATAAAAATTTGATACAATGCGGTTTAAAACACCTCCGTCAAATACATTCAGAAAATCACCCACGTGACATGGTGGTCACGTGAAAGGGAGAGCGGCGCAAAGCCTCCGCCACCAAGGCACCAAACCTAGTGGCTAGGGCCTACTACTCTAGTCGAGTCCTTACGCACGTGATTTCACCCTTCCATTTAACTTTTAACTAATTTAACTAATAATAACAAAATACAAAATAATTTCAGAAATAAAGGTATCACGCCATAAATTGCGGGACAAGGGGGACAACATTGCTGCGTGAGTTGGCCACGTGAGCATCTCCACTTCCTTTACACACGTGACTCTCCCCGCAATTCAAGGTGTATCGTCCACCTCTTTTTATCCAATAAAATTAGATACTATTACTTTTATCTTTTACAAATACTATCATATATTAGTTATTGAATGTAAAATGATAAAAATATATATTATATCTGTCTCATTTTTATTGTCTATCATATTTAGTGTCTTAAACTATTTTCTATTGCAGAAAATAACTATTAAAATTCATCAAACTCATTATTTTACCCTCATTTATTACTCACGATTATTTATTTCTTAATAAAATTCAGTCAAACTTTCCTTAAATATAAGGGCAAAATAGACATTCACGTGATTTATTATAAATCCAACAAAAAAAGTTGAGGGATAATAAAAGTGAGACAGAGGAGTATTAATTTTGAAACAAACAAAAATAAAAAAGTAGACATTTAATTTAAAACGGAGTATCTTAAAACATTTTAGAAATATGTAAGAAAATATAAATTACAAGACAATTCTAAAACATACAACAATTTTACCCGCGCTATGCGGTGGAATTAAAAAGTTTACTTGCGATATTTTTATTTCAACTATATGTCATCATTTAGTGAAAACTGAAAAACACACAGTGATATATCATTTTCTTACTTTATTGTATACATTATTATAAGTTAAAGTTCATTTTCAGTCCATCAATTTACTAACTTAAAACCCGTCAACCATGTTTATTTTTTGGGTCGATTTTGAGTTAAGGTTTGTGTCAACAGGCAGATCGATCAACCACAAAAATTATTGTTTTTTTAAATAAAATGATCCAACTCATCAACTTGTTTGCCCCGTTTACCTAAATGGATTATGCAAATCATTTTCGAGTTGAATACTTTTGACTTGTCAACCCCTTTATAAAATTAGTTTGAGTTTATGTTTTGAACCTTATTCCTCAAATTTCAAACTTGTTAACTTGACACGACTCGTATTGTAAACCCCAAATTATAATAATTTAAAATTTAAAAAATTGAACTACAAACTTTTAATCTGGCTAGTAACTTTGATAGTTAAATAAATTATTGTTACAAAATAAAAAAATTATTGTTTCAAATGTTTATACTATTTGCATTAGATGTTGTACTAAATAAAATGGTAGAATGGTAAATTATTTTTTAAAACTACCAAATGACCAAACTATTTTATAGTAGTAATAAATTAACTTTTATGATTACTTGAAGGACAAATTATCTAAACTAAAAATAAAGTTATTGACAAATTTTAGATTATAAATGAACTATCAAAAGTATCAATAATAGAAAGTGAATCTCTATTTTATCATAATTCTTGTAGTACGCACATGACATTTCATCATTTTTTTAAATTTCGAGGTAACATATTGCTAAAAATATGATGAAAATGATATTTGGTTTTTATTATTGATAATTTTGATAATTGATTTTCAGAACTTTAAATATGTCAGTAGTTCTTTTCGATTTTAGTTAATTTGCTCTTACTTGAACGTAACTGGTTAAAAGTGTTCAAATATTAAATAAAATACATAAAAGGGTAGTAAAAAAATATGATAGTATCTCTTTATTAAAAGTTTAATATACGTTTTTAAGTTTTTATATATTAGTATAAATATGGTTATAGTTTATAAGAAAATATTATATTTTGTAGTAATATTTATATCAAAACGATTGTAATTGATATTTTATTAATATACATTAATATGTTATGTTAGTTACATTAGTTATTATTTTAAGTTAAATCTTTTTTAGACTAAAATTAATTATAATATATTAAAGTTTATAATTAATTGCATTGACACAAATATTTAATTGTACATTGATTGTAAAAATATCAATGAAGTGTAAAAATATTTAATTGTACTTTTCTCTTTTAAGACTTTGTCTTAAATGTTTAATATAATAGTATAGATATAGATAATTTAGATGAAATATTATAAACTTACTCGATTGGTGACGTGGTAATGTAAAACTCAATTTTCATCAAATAGGTAATTTACATCTCAATTTTGGTATTATTAAATCTAAAGTTGAGATTTAAAAAGAATAAAATTTATAAATTTTTTATGTTTGTTACAAATCTAGCTACTATTATACCATTGCCATTAAGAATACTCTTTAACCGTCTTATACATATTTATCATCATATCAGATCATCATAAAAAATAAATAAATAAATACGAGTATATAACTATCGTATCGATAATAAAAAAAAATAGAAAAAAAAAACTCATACCTTTTCATACATATATAATAACTATCATATATTGAATCATTATTAAATGTATATTTAATAAATATTTAAAAGGTTAAAGAGTGTATCATAAATCAAAACGTAAACAGGTAAAAATATCGCCACCATAGAGAAAAATATATCATTGTCAATAATCCGTAGCCACATCACTAGATAATAATAATATGTTTAACGAAAAGTTAGATTACATTTTAATTATACGACCAAGAAAACATAAAAGGAAAAAAAAATCACGGTGCATTCTACTAGCTTGAATAATGAATTAATCCTGATATGAAAAATGTTAAAATGATAAGTCTGACATAAATTTTAGGAAAACCGATGAATTATACCACTAACATATAATGTTATATCCGCGTTCACATAAAAATAAAAAGTTTTAACTGCATTTTAAAATACAATAAAATATTTATAGGTATAAAATGCAGCGTTATTGAAATGCAGTAGTTGCATAAATTACAAAACTTTATCCTAAAATATAGTAAAAAAAATATTATTCTCATTCCCCTCAAATGAGGTTTTCCCTAACATCCTCCTCCTATAAATATTACTACATTTTTAAAGTTTCATTACGTACACTTGAAACATTGTAATTTGATTGTGACTTAAAGTTTAATTAAACTAAAATATATAGGATTACAGGAGATTATAAAACATTGCATTTTTAATTTTAACAATTCTAAAGCAATAAAAATATAGAAGGGTTTAATTAAAAAAGAATCTTAAGAATCTCCTAAATTTTTTTTATAGAAACCTTTTTAAATAACTTAAAAAAAATCTTCAGATCTAGCTCCAATTCCAACTATAATAATCAATTCCAGCTCCAATCTCGTTCCAATTAATTGTTACTAAACCTAACCTTTTCGTAAAATACAAATTGATTGACTAAAATATTTGTTAATCCAGTTAAAGAAAGAGAAAATATTTGTTAACTGATCCCTATGAGGATTGCATCAGAAGAATTTCCATGTTCCAATTCTCATTTTTTATAATATAATCAATTTTAATTTTAAATTGTTCTCTACTGACACAAACTAATGTAAATAAATATTTGAACAGTTTATACACAAGTGTGGCAAACAATGTGATTTATGTTCTTAATTAGACGAGTATATATCTAAGTTCTTTATGACATGCATGTCTTTAATTAAACAATTTGTTCCACTATATTAACTAGAAAAAGTCTATGTATTCTGGTTTAATTTCTTGGCCAAATTATAGTTTTTTCTATTTTATATGAAGGAAAATTTCACTTGAGAACATAAAATACTGAAAAATTTGATAAAAAAAATTAATAAGATGATGATGGTATTTTGTTATAAAATAAGAGAACATAAGTTGAACTCTGCACAATAAAAGTATAAGTCATGACAGGAAACGTGTACTTTGTTTTTTCTTTTTGCAAAACTAAACTTTATCTCTTAACAAAACATAACATTGTAACTCTATAATTGTGCAATATGATTTATGTTCCATTTGTCGAGTTTTTTTTCTTCTTAAAACAACTTTTATATAATTGGAAATAACCATTAACCAATCAATTAATTATTCAACTTTAATATACAGTTTTGACATGCTACGTTAATAAAAAGATATCGACATATTCAATTGCTCGTGACATGCTACGTTTATTTAAGAGTCCATATTCATCATAACTCGAATCAATATTTCAACCTTCATCATTTCAATATGAATACGAGATATGTTGGTTTTTCAAACGTAAGTATAAACAAGTTTTTACTCATTAAACTAGCATGTTATTTTACATATAAGGTGCCGTCGCATAGAGACATAGCGCGAGTACCCTACTAGTTAAGGCTTATTGTTGTCACGATCTACTAGAATTTAATCATTAAGCTAATTATGTATTGGTTAGACTATATTATACCATATGAGCTACCTAATTTAATTTTGAATTATTGGAAAATGATGAAACCATGCTCTAGTTATCTTATTCTTTTTTACTTGAAAGAATACAAAAAATGAAATCTTATAGGCGTCTTGTTCTTTCGGTTACTCAAATTTATATATGAAAAAAATAAGTTACTATTTTTTAGCTCCATTTGAAGTTTTTGTACAGTGCCTTCAAAAATTTAAGGATGACCTCATTAATAGCGTTCTGTGCTCTAATTTCTTTTTCTAGTAACTACTCGTTTATTAAAATTTTCCAAGTACCTTTGTTTTTGAAAATAAACTTTAAACTGAGGAAAAACCTTTTCAATTAAAATCTTTAGATTTCTTAGGTTTTAGATGTAAAAGACTTTGTAGGGGAAGAGGGCAGGGATTGGACCACAGGCGACGAATTAGCGATATTGTTTTCAAAATCAAATCAGGTTCTCTCTATTAATACCAAAATTGATTAAAACTAACTCTTTATAATTCTTAAAAATCGTGATCGTATATACGCACGACATTCAAAATATACGTAACAAAAAGTGAATTTTTTACGATTACGAATAAAAAAGCACAATGTCGAATCAAACACCTTCAACTTTTGCAAAATTTATTCAACAACCACCTACAGTTCCAAATCAGTTGGAAGAACACGCACCTACAGTTTCAAAATCATCCATATCATCTAGCATAAAGGTATAATTTTTTTGCTAAACCTTTATGATGAGACCACTTTTATATATTTTTTTTGTTGGATTCAAAAAAATTTATTTGTCGTCTACACATTTACTTATTAAATTTGATTTTGATACAAATTTTGCTATCTTATACTACTTTTTCACCTCATTGACCATTCACAAAAAAATATCTCATTTGTCTAGATTTTCCCGATTAAGTTTTTTTTTTTAATATTATTTGTAGTTTTTAAGTCTTGGATATATCGCGAAATCAATTATGACATCACTTAATTGATTATCTATCGTTTCTAAACCTTCCACAATCATGACAATACTTTTCAAATGTCTTTCAATTTAACCTAATTCATATTATCGATATCTTTAAATATTGTATTGTATATTCGATAGGGTTTAAAATTTTATTTCTTATAAAGGTAATTAATTAGCTTATGAATTACCTCATCCGTCAAAAAATAATCTCTACTAACAAAAAGGTTCAATTAAAATGAAATGATAAAATGTCACTTTTATTCTTATATTTAAGATAAATTTGACTAATAATATTAAGAAAATGAGTCATCGAGAGTAATAAATGATGGTAAATTTGGTAGTTTAATTATTTTTTTATAATTATTTTTGTAAGTGAACAAATTATATTAGAACAAATATAAATCAAAGAATTTTTGTTGGGAGGGGAGTACTAGTATAAAAGAATAAAATGACGTATAGAATTGAAGCAAAACAAAGTTAATATGTTAATCTAGTGTAATTAGATAAGTTAATGTAATTATTTGATGTAAAGATTTAGTGTAACAATGTAAATTATTAATTCACATATTTAAGATTTAAGCATAATTTGTACTCTGTACGAAAACAAAAATAGCTCAATTAAATAAACATTTTTCATAGTTTAAGTTACACCACAATTTGAATTGAATATTGAATAATATGCAATTAAATTAGATCGATAAATATATTAAAAATTCAGTTACACCACATTATATGAAATGAAAATGAATATATCATCACCGGATATAAATATACACGCATAAGTCACAAGCCTTGTACTTAAATAAATCTGTAAATTGAAATTTAAAATAATAAAATAATAAAAATAAAAAAGCAGAAACGGCGTTATAACTTGGTCTTGACGTTATACAATTAACAAAACGGAAACCGTTTGAGAACCATTTTTCATTCTCTTCTTCAAAAGCTAGCGCCGGAGAGAGAGAGAGAGAGTGACGATTTTATGTTTCACCAAAATTCTCTACTGTAATACTAACACAATCACAATTCAACAGCAACAGCAGATTCAAGCAATTCAATTCATAGTTAAATTCACAGTTACTTCATCATATCTCAGAATTGAACTCGTACGTACTTCGTTAGTTGACGAATTTTGCTAACTGAATTACGCAATTTTTTTAGATATTCAGATCGTAGGTATGCATCTCTTAATTCTCTCTCTCTCTTTTTTTTTTTTGCATCTCTATTGATCTGTATACCACTGTTTAAATCTTAGTTTTATCCGTTTTGGCCGTAAATTTTGCTTCTTCATTACTTTGCATATGATGATCCACTTAGGTTAATTACTACTGTATTCAGAGAGGAATTCTCTAGCTAGATTTCAGTTATTACATGAAGTACTGTTTAGTGTTAGTAAGATTTACGAAAATTCTACTGTACGGTTTCGGAATTTTGATATATAATACATAAACTGAACATTTTATTTCTGTAGTTGCCGGAATTGTAATGTATTTGAGATGTTAATTAATTTATGATGTTACTGAATTATGATATATTTTGAATTGAAAGTGACGGAATCTATTCATATATCTATAAATCCAACAGAATTGTGCGTGTTGCTTCTACCGGATCTGGCCAGCTAATTTAAATCTCGTTTCCACGATCTAATCACATAAGAATGTATTGTTAATTGAAAATTATTTTTTACTATAGTAAACTAGATTTGAAATCTGAGTAGGTATTGGAGTGGAAATGGAGTTTTCTAATCAAAATCTCCATGGTGGACAAGGTATCATCATCCTCATCATAATATTTTTGATTTCACGCACTCAATTAAACAAATGTTACGAATTAATAATTGAGTCTGGTGTGTGTGATTTTGTAGGTGGAAATAAGGCTGGGCATGACTTTCTTTCACTCCGTTCACCTGCTCAACAAGATCCATCTCCCATCATTATTCCAGGTGCATTTCGAGCCCTTTATCCATCTATTATTTTTCCGTTTAACGTACAGGATAACTACTTACGTTTCAATATATAGATTAATTTGTGTTGGAAACCAAAAAGAGGTTTGCGAATTTTAGAAAAGAAATATCTTGAATTGGTTTTGAAACTTCAACGTTTTATTGTTGGAGGGGAGAGGGGTTGTAGTATATGAATGGATGATGTAGACATGACAAAATAAATTAGTGATGGGTATAAATGTATGATGATCATGTGTGGTTATCACTTAGCAGCATATATTTGTATAATTATCGATAAGATAAGATTAGACAACAATAAGTAAAAGTTTTATATCATGCATGAGTTGATTTGCATCAGTGGCATGAGTTGATTTGCATCAGTGCATGTGTCAAATTGACTAGTATGTAATGTGTTTTGATATATAAATTTAATTGAATGACATGATATGTGATTGTACATACAAGGAAAAAAAATCCATGAGTTAGGTGGTACCCGTGACCCTAATTAAGCTGGGTCCAAGGCACGGACACATGGTTCTTGTTGTAGGCCATATATACCATTTGGAATTTAGCCAGACTGACAGAACCCCCACCCATGGTGGAGCAAAAAGTTCAGATATATGATGTGGTTAATATTGGTATTTTTGTTGTCAGTAGTATAATTTTTAACTTTTGGTTTTATTTTACTTACTGTTCTACTACATTTTTGGTATCAGTAGTACATGGTTCCCGGAAAACACTTTCATTTAAAAAGATAAAGGAGTCATTTATGCAACTTAAGTCTATTGAAAGAAGATAAAGTTACTAGCGTTAATTAGTTCTTCAAATGTTTAGAATATAAGTGTCTGTCAAAATTTTAAAAGACAAACCAATTTAGTATATGTGTTTAGTCATTAATAGTTTGCATATTCTTTTTTAAAGCTATAATATGAGAGTAAACTTCTAAGATTAGTGATTTTCCTAATTTTACTTACTATTTAGAATCATATACTACACTACATTGTTAACCATTGTGCAGCAGTTTATAAGTTGAGTTGCCATAACAATCACACCTCATTTTGTGTCGTTTTATTCAGGCGGTTACCTTAAAACTCATGACTTCTTGCAACCACTGGAACAAGTTGGGAAGAATGTCGACAAAGAAGGGGAACACATTCTACCTGGGGGGATGGGGACTTATAGCATTAGTCATGTTTCATATATCAATCAAATTGAAACCCAAAAGGTACCAAAGCCTGAAGGGATTGTGATTTCGGCTGCACAATCAAGTAGTAGCAATAACAATGATGAAAACTCAAACTGCAGTTCTTACACTGCAGGGAGTGGTTTCACACTATGGGAAGAGTCTAATATAAACAAGGGAAAGACGGGGAAGGAGAATATTGCAGGAACTAGGCACGCGATGAAAGGTAAGTAAAAATATTGGTTAATTCACTTTTATCTTATTTTTGGAACTTTTTAGGCGAAGTATGCAATCTTTAATCTAGAGGTGGCAGAATGGGCAGGTTGAAGAGTTCGGTAATAAGTCAATAAGGAGTCAGGCTGAAATGGGTCATTTTCTTGTTCAGGTTGAATTGGGCATTTTTTCAGTTTGAAACGTGCCCTGTGAACTCCTTTGGTCTATCAAAATTATAAATGTGTTAAGTGTGGCTAATGTAGCTTTATTATTACTATAATAACTTAAACGAGACAACTTAGGAGGTTGTATGCTTTTAAAATAGGTTTCGGGCGACTCACATTTAGCTAATAAATTTTTTGACCAGTCTATGATAAGAAACAACCCAAATTAAGCCATGCGTAAGTTATGGGTCAGAATTGACACCTCTAATCAAATCTAATAGTAGCAAGCATAAAATTATGTCGAAATTATAATGACTTGGTAAATGTATTTATAGAGAGCGGAATGAAGATCGGAGCACCATGGATGACATTCATGGATCGGCCATCACATTCATCATCCATCTATAACCATCCAAGTGCAACCTTCAGTTCTCTCTCATCCTCTCAGTCAGTCATAGTCACTCTCATCCATTTCTATTACATCAAATATTACATATTATTTAGAGCCAGTTTTGACCTATCTAACATTGCAGTCCATCGGCAGCCCCTAAGAATCGGTATTTTGTTGATACGCTGAAGTTTGGTAAGAGTGTCCAAGAAGAGGAAGACAATGATGAAGTGTTTGTTATCAAGAAAGAACCCATATCAGTTAAAATTGACAATGCAAACCCTGATCGAAAGCCCAACAGCCCCCGCTCGAAACATTCTGCTACTGAACAACGTAGGAGAAGCAAGATCAACGACAGGCATGTTTATGTCACCGTCTCTTTTAGTCAGTAAATTCATTAACTCTTTTTTTTTTAAGATAACAAACCTTAAGTAATTTTGAAGCTAATTTAACAAACTTAAAAACTGTAACAGAAGTCGGTATTTTTTTATTTTTTTTTTCTCTTTTGGAAATTGCCCTATTCTTTTCTTATGCAATCTTTCTTAACAGGTTCTGAATCTGCCAATTTATCTTAAACTTTTGCAGATTTTCAATGTTGAGAGGAATCATCCCTCACGGTGATCAAAAGAGAGATAAAGCATCATTTTTGTTAGAGGTATACTGCGACAATCATTTAAAATCAGAACCAACATCTCCGAGCATTGATGTTATCCATTATTCTGATTTAACATCCATCATATATTTATAGGTTATTGAATATATTCAGTTTCTACAAGAAAAGGTGCACAAATATGAGGATTCATGCCAAGAAAGGACCAATGAACCTCCAAAGGTAATCTCCATCGGCAAATTCATACTCTTACAATATATGTTTCGAAAATGGTTTTAAGTTGATAGAGAGGGATCTAACATTTTTATCTATGGAAATTTATTATGCACTTTCTGATTTGTTTTTTTTTTATCTTCCATGTTTCTAGCAGAATGACAGACCAACCAACTGTTTTATTGATCAACCTCAACTCCCAACGAGTTCTATTGATGCCATCAGGGAAACCATTGAACACCCACAATCGACAAATAAACCGTTTCCAGTTGCAGCCTCTCTTACACAAATTTCCACTCATGATACAGCAACCACAACCTCACACCCTTCACCCCATTTATCTCATAGCCCATCATATAAAACAGACTGCACTATCACTAGTGACAAGAAGGAAGATCAAGATGTAATTATTGAAAGTGGTAGAATTAGCATCTCAACAATATACTCTCAAGGGTGAGATTCTCGACCATGTCCATCACTAATTGTGGTAGTTTCGACCCATTTATATAACGGGTCAATTTCGGCTTTGAATATTGAAAATGGTCAAACAGGTCCAGCAGCCTTTTTAATGAAACTAAGCTTCTTCTTTTTTAAAAGATAATTAACACATATTTTATTTTATATTGTTTAAAGTGTCCCTATTGAAGTATACTAAAAAGTGACCCGTTTAGAAATGTTACCCAACCCGCCCATTTCGCCACCTACAGATTGGCGATGCTTCTCTGTTATGGGCTGATATGTTTTTTCTAAAGCAGATTATCTAGTGCTCTAACACAAGCGTTAAAGAGCTCAGGTGTGGATGTATCACATGCAACCATTTCTGTACAAATTGATCTTGGAAAGAGATCAAATACCGGTACACTTGATTCATCTTCACCCGATCTCAAGGTACTTTCTTTTAACAACTTTTAGTACTTTTAACTACTACAACACGGCTTCATAAATTTTATAATTCAGGATTACTCATATTTGCAACAGGAAAACGAGACGCCTTATGTTGATCAATCCTTGGCGTGTTCGAGTGGTGAAGGCTTCAAGAGGTTGAAGACAAGCACAAGGTAAAAGATGGTATACCAAATTAAATTCATTTAATTTATTTCATCATTTTGTTAATCCTCTTTTTACATTATTGAGGATCATTCTTAGTGTATTTTTTGTTACTAAAGTTATATTGTACCTGTATTTCGTCGGGAGGGGGAAATGTATTATTCATTGTTATTTTCAGCTACATTTTGTGAAGCTGTTTTTTGTGAGGTATGAAAATGTTGTAATGAGTCATTGAAAAGTACGATGTGTAAATTGCTTATTATCATATATCTAAATTAAAATATCAAACACTCCAATCAACATTTGAATAAATTTGTAGCTAAAACGTCTCTTTCCTTCCACATGATTTTCATACAATTAGTAGATGATTCTCAGACCGAAGCCAACGGCTTCTAAGGTTGGGGAACCGACGAACGCCGGCCAACCGACGTCGATGGCACAGTTTCGTCGGTTTAGGTTCTTCGGTGAAGCGACGAAGGGAGAAGGAGGGGAGGTGGGGCCACATGCGTTTTTTTAATTTTTTCTTCCTTTTGTAGCCGTTGCAGATTTTTCTTTAAAAAAATAAAAAATTAAAAAAAAACAAACGGTTATATATCCGTTAGTTTGAAAAAAAAATTATTTTATTTTTTTAACCTTTTTATCCAACCCCAAACACACTATAAATAAACATACAACAAAACATTAATTCACACACATTTTTATCTTCCATTATCTCAATCAAATACGTTATTACACCCAATTATTCTATACAATTCAACATTTTTCTTTAAAATTCTTTCACTTTTACTTCCAATTCAATCAAAATGTCTAACCCCAACAATAATGATTTCTATCAAAATTTACTAAACACTCCCATTTACCCTAATTCACCCGCTAACTCATCTTCGGCAACTACCTCCAACAATTCACCGACCGGTTTTACTTCATATCAATCCCAACCCCAACCATGTTATCCCAAACAACCACAATACGGCTACCAACCACCACAATTCGGCTACCAACAACCACAATACGGGTACCAACCACTACCTCAATACGGTTTCCAAGCTTACGCTCAACCACAATCCGGCCAACACTCACACTCACAACCCGAAACCCAAAATACCGTAGTATCCGAAAATGAAGCCGAGCACGAGGTTAATGTCAAGGGTAAAAGTAAAAAAAAAGCGAGCACAAACTAAGTGGACGGACTATGAAGTTAAAACATTGGCTGAGCGATGGGTCGACAATTCACAAAATCACATCGAAGGAAATTCGCAAGCCGATTCGAAATTTTGGAACAAAATAGTCGAAGACTACAATCAGTTAATTGATGTTAAACGCACAAAAAGTCAACTAACCGGCAAATGGAACAAAGTTAGAACCGACACAAAAAAATTTATCGGTATCTACAAAAAGTACAACGAGACTCGGCCAAGCGGGTATCAAGACGAGGACGTTATTAGGGTGGCAAAAGAACACTTCAAGCAATAAGTGGAAATGAACTTTATTTACGAGGTTGCGTTCCACGTAGTCAAAGATGTCCCCAAGTTCTATGCCGATCACGGAATTACGTACAATAAACGCGCGTTCCAAGAAGATGACGTTCCAATAAATCTAGCCGAGGACGAAACCGACGATAATCTAAACCCCGCCGACCTTGCGAATAATATGCAACGGCTATTCCAAAACGACCAGCTTCGTCGTCCACCCGGTCGTGAAACAAGTCGGAAAAGTCAACGAAGTTCAGGTTTTTCGGATGCAACATCTTCAAGAAATCCGAGCTGCCCGTGAGGCCATTTTGGAATCGGCAAGAATTCAACAACAAACTCTAAAAACTATGCAAGAAGTGACGCAACGAAAAATGGAGTTTGATAAACAAAAGATGGTGTTAAAAGAGTGAAAATTTATCCAACGACCTATACTGTCACACTAGGGACAACACGAAATTGCGATGCTCGAAGAAAGTATGAAAAATGTAATAAAGAAGTATCAAGACGATTTCAAAACGATGTTCGAAAATGATACGCGACAAATTGAGTTCTCCGACAGCGACTAAATTCGTTATTTTAATTATTGTAATGTTTTTTTTTATTATTATAATGTTTTTTTTATTATTGTATTTTTTTTATTATTAATGTAATTTTTTTATTGTAATGTTTTTATTTTAATTAATGTAATGTTTTTTATTTGAATGAAAGAGTTTTTATTTAATTTGTGTTTAAAAAATTAAATTAATAGTTAGTGGGTCTCAGAAATGAAACTGAAAAAAAGACTGTTGGCAGTGTTTAGTCAGTCTTTCATCAGTTTTGATTATGCTGACGTGACGCTGGATTGGCAAAATTAAAGAAGCAACCGAAGAAAGAATTGTTGGAAGTGGTCTTGTAGGAAAAATAATTAATAATTAATTAATAAATTCATTTTGCTGTTCGTGTTGCCGTCGTGGTCCCATAAGTGATGACGTGATGTCAAATCAAACCCCACAAATAAAATTATATTAGTATTAAATATATGATGAAGATATGACGTGATGTAATGTAGTATATATATAATATATGTTTCGTGAAGTTGCAAACAACTATATGTGATCAAATATATATAGGAGTATATTTGTTTAAGTAACAGGGTAAGTCGTTAACAACTAGTTAGAGTCGGTGATTGTGATTAAACTGAAGTTGAAGATTCTTTTTCTAAGCTTCTTAAAAAAATTTCTCTTAAAAAAGATTTTAAGGGATAATTAAAGATTATTTTTTTAATAATCTATTTTATATTTTTGTTGTCAAAACAGATATAAAGATTGAAATTGATAAAAATTAAAAGTTCAACCTACAATAAATTTTTTTGTCAAAAACACCCCTTATTCAAACAACCATTAGTATATGCTCCGTAGGACAGATATCTTAGATTTGATACATGCATGACACTCTATATAATCATTTTAATTCTAAAAAAAAAAAAAAAAAAAATCATATTAAACATATTTTTTTTTATAAACGTATTCAACATATCAAACCAAACCAAATATTAGAATATATCAAAAATAGTGAAGATATTAAAGTTTAAGAACCCAAACCTGTAATACGTTAAAGGTGTAATTAAACAGGAACAGTTTTATTATTTTTTAAATAATATATAATATATCATCCCAATAATCATTTTTACAAAAATTCTTTTATTAACACGTCACAAGAATCCGTACACTTCCAATTGTCATCTCTCAGGTAAAAGGAAGTAATTCTTACTTTCCTCTCGACCGTGATAGAAACTGACAGAAATCGACGGGCCTCGTCAGCTTTTTCACAAAACTGACAGAAACTGACAGACCCCTGCCATCAGTGTTCCGTCAGTTTTTTTTCAGGAACCCACAACTAATAAATTAAATATTTAAAACACAATAATTAAAATAAAAACATTACAATTAAATAAAAAAAACATTACAATAATTTTAAAAAAACGCATTACATTAATTGGAAAAAAAAAAGACGATTACACTAATTAACGACTACGAAAATTTTGTGGGAGTTGCGAAATGTGATCGATTAGAGCATTGCAAAGTTGGTGATGAACCTCCCGATCGCGTAATTCCTTGTCCATACGCAATTGAGTTTCAACCCTTTCTTGCCACGAACGTCTTGCTGAGATTTTCGGATATTCCTCCTCTAATTGACACATATTTCGTCCGTTGTCCTCGGTTATCATGTTGTGTAGAATCACACAAGTATACATGATTCTTGCTATTTTGTTGGTGCTATATGGTCTTGCGGGGTTCTTGATGATTTGCCAACGACCCTGAAGCACACCGAATGCTCGTTCCACATCTTTTCTTGCAGCTTCTTGATATCTCTTGAAGCGCATCTCTTGTTGTGTTAGTGGATGCTTAAACGACTTTACAATAGTGGACCATTCCGGATAAATTCCATCGCCTAGATAATAGGCTTTGGTGAATTCTTTGCCGGCAATCGTGAAATTTACTTGGGGAGCTCTATCTTGTAGTAAATCGCTGAATAAATCCGATTGATTTAATACGTTTATGTCGTTGCTCGAACCCGGTGGATCAAAGAAAGCGTGCCAAATCCACAAATTGTAAGAGGCAACCGCTTCGAGCATGATCGTTGGACAACCTTGATCACCTCTAGTGTATTGACCTTGCCATGCTACTGAGCAATTTCTCCTAGGCCAATGCATACAATCGATGCTTCCGAGCATACCCGGAAAACCATGCAACTCGGCATGACACTGATGTAAACGTTGCACATCTTGTAGTGTTGGTTTTCTTAAATACTCGGTAGAGTATAGATGGAAAACACATTTACAAAAGTTATCCAAACAATCGTACGATGTTTGTTCACCCATATGTAAGTACTTATCAAACGCATCGGCGGCACAACCGTACGCCAATTGGCGTACGGCGGAAGTGCATTTTTGCCAAACGTTAAAACCAGGTCTACCGGTTGCGTCAGGCCGTTGAATAAAATATGTAAAATAGTCAAGTACCGGAAATTGGGAAAACGATATAATACCTTGACATATACGGAGAAATAATGATTTGCTCATCCGATAACGTCGTCGGAAGATATCCGCCGGAAATGTTGGAACCTCGGCAAAGTAGTCTAGATACAAACGTTCACCCATTGCTTCACGATCTCTAGGAAAATATCGTCGGGGTGCTCGTGGCATCGGGATCGAAATATCCTCTCCGTCGGACGAATCGGAGTCTATCGAGTTAATTATATCGATAGCAGCCATCAGATCGAAAACCGCCGTGATAGATTGCAAATCTTCAAGATAGTAATCGGAAGACATGGTGGAAAGATTGTATAAATATAGATGTGATAGTGAAAAAGTGTGTGAATTGTTTGGAAATGAGAGTGTATTTATAGAGTAAAAATGGGAAGTTTAAAAAAAAAATCAACGGCTATTTTTCGAAAATAATAATAATAAAAAAAAACCAACGGCTACTTTTCAAATTCTTTTTTTTTTCTTTCCTGTTCGCACGCCCGGGACCCACTAAAACAAACCGACCCATCGTCGGATAATCGAAGGTTAAAACCGACGGACCGAACCGACGGACTCGTGCCATCGGTGTCGGTTCCGTCGGTTTCAACCGACGATTTCCGACATACACCGTCGGGAGGAGTCTTACACCATTAAATTTGATATTGTACCGTAAAACGTTGTAAAATATAATTAGTGATGTATGGAATTAGAAAAATTTTAGTGGTGTACGAATAAGATAATACACTATTTTGGTTCAATAATGCTCACATCATTATTAGGAATGAGTTCAACAAATAATTAACAATTGTAAAGAGAATATATACACACAACAATGATTAGGGTATTTCAGAAGCACTTTCTTGCATTATTCAAACATTTCAACATCACATCCCAATTAACATGCTTGTTTAATCTCAATACAAAAGACCATAACATCCTCTTTGACAATGAGATGCCACCAAAATTCTGCTAGTTGCCATATTCTATTGACAAATAAAACCTTAAAAGGACAACCTTTATATAGAGGAATGAATGAAATAAGCAAGGAAAATATGTAATTTTAAAAATGAAAAAACTATATTTCCTAAATTTGAATGTAAAGCTATATCCCTGGAATGTCAGGGGGATTTCTCTATACATGAATCGGAGTTATTAACAATGATAATACGTCGAGGAAATAAAAAATGAGAGATGAATAACACTGTTTCTGTTTCCGCTCGCGTGGCAGATCCGCTTTGATGTGTGTCCAACCCTTGAATTGCATTTGTTGACTTGTACAATTCATGAAAAAATGTTGAAGGCGATGGACAAAAGTAATGGCTTGAAAACGCATCATTGCACAATATTCACATGTTCGTCTTCTGAGGGCTGCAAGCATTCTTCTGGATTTGCATAGAAGTAGTCTTCTTCTTTTGGTCTGTCTGGAATAACCAATCTTTTCGTGGGGTTGCCCATGCGTCGTGCATGTGCTTCCTTGACGGCACTCGAGAATTGATCCCAACTCAATGATTTACTTGTATATTTATCTATTAATTCAACCAGTAGTCTTCTATCCAACAATATTGTTTTCTTGAAACCCAAATATCTGAAAGGGTATAAAATCTTGAATTGTTATGATAGAACTTGAAAGATGCAGATGAGACAATTAACATTTCCAAATTAGCTAAAAAGGGTCAGATGGATCAAACAATTGAGACCTCAAAGAGTTGCCTAATGTGCACATGTTCCACCACATTTTTTTAATACGGTGAAGGCAAGTGTAATGGTATACCTGCGGTGGCCTTCTACAACTTTGGCCATGTTTCCATCAAAGGTTGGGACAAAGATATCACTTTTGAGAGATACAAGATAGTCCAATGCTGCCATTTGTGACGAGTGGTTTTGGAAAAACTGAAGGTCGTCTGCTCCCAATAAAGTCTCTTTTCTTACCTGTCAATTATATAGAAATTAACCCGATGTCTAACAAAAAGATAGAATACAAACTGGCACCAACTTTGTATACTAACCAGCTTTGGATATGCAGCAGCAAGACTAGCCATTCTCCTTTCTCCACCATATATTTCACCAGCGGCGATATAAATCTGGATGTCACGATCAATGTCAAGTGCCCTTAATGCAAGAGCGGTCTCTTCAGGGGTCAAAGGACATAGACCATCTTTCCTTTTCAAGTCAGAGTTTATGATCTTTTCTTTCCACCATGGGTAAGCATACCTGCCAAATAAAGAAGTTAGCACAACACATAAGGATGTTATTAAGTTTAGTAATAGTGGGTTTTACAGTAAGACGATCAAACCTCATTCGGGTCAATTCTTCCACCTCTTCATCATTGCATCCTTGAGTACAACCAGAAAATGCTAACATATCCATTTCGTATCGGAGGTGAAGCACTAGAAAAGGTCCATTTTTTCTCAAAAGGTTAACAACGCGTTTACCCAACTCTTCGATCTGACTAGTGAATCTTAAAGCATTGAAATTTACTCGGCACCTAAGCTTCTGAAGGTCAAGGGGTTGACCACTATTTGCAAGCCGAGCATCGGTTCTATTCAAATGCAAGACTTTGAATTTTTGAATCAAAGGAAGAATCTGCATGTAATCAGGACAAAACGTTTAAACTACATATAAACTAATCAACAACTGCTATTATAATGAAAATTGAAAACGAGGAAAAACGTGTACCTGGTTGTGGTAGTATGAAATATCAGACCAACTAACGGGTGGCATGGTATGTACATATCCTAATTCCACTTTCTTTTTAAGCCTGACAGGAAGCTGTTTAAGTATCCGGACTTCATCTCTCAAGGATGTTATGAAATGGTCAACGTCAAAAATATCCTCAAACTCACTGCCATTTAATAGAAAGAACAATAAGTCAACGATCATGATATACACAAAAAAAGAGAGACTAATTCGGCGTACCTTGGATCAGCCCAGAAAGAGGTTTTATCCAGCTCAGGAACTATAAGTGTAACATTCAAGTATCTTGCAATTGCAACCATATCACATATCTGCATTATAAGTTATAACGGATAGGATAATCAACTTATTTGTTTCTATATAAATGAAATAAGGCAATGATTATTCATGTGGTCTTAAGTTGTACTGAAAGAACTCACAGCAGATCGCATTTGATTTAGTCCTCCATTACATGAAATCAGTAGGTAACCATTGTTCTTGTAAACCCCTACATAAGACACCAAAATGTTTTCAGTGTCTAGGTCAAGGGGAACCTTCATACGAACAAACACATATCTCAAAGGAATAATAAACACAAGAACATAAATAGAAAGACTAATGAATATTGAATACATTAGCACAAGTAGAAACCTCCAATAGATTCCGTAACAATTTTCCATTATGCATAAAAATGATGTGTTTCGGCGCATAATTCTTTATACCCCTTCTAAAAAGTATAACCTTTCCTATTTGATCCTACGCCCCGTAAGCTTCATTACATACTTTAACAATCAAATTACAACAAATCCTACATATATCTATAAAAATATAACGATCACCACAGAAACTACAGCATAATCACCACAATAAAAAAACATGAACATGATAATACAACAAAGAGCAAAGAACTCACTCTTTGGTGGAAGAACTCTAGCAGGAACAATTGGCAACAATTTGACATCTAAAGCAGTAGCAGAAACAGAATCACTAGATGGCCAACCTTTTAACACCATAGGTCCCCAAGTATCACCTAATGCAGTTAACTGAACCAAACAAGTCCATAACAATACCACAGTTGTTGCCCTAATCATCCATAACTTCATTTTAACTGAAGATGACTTTACCATCGATTTCTTCAATTTCTCAACCCTAATTTCACCTACTAATCCTTTTAACCCCATACTACAATCACAAACCCTAGATAGATAGCCACTAACTAAGCCCTAATTAATTGAGTAATTATTACTATCCATTAACGTAAGATTGATAAAATTAAATAATTGATTGATAAACTGCACATAAAGTGATTGATAAGGAAACAACATATATATAACTGTTTTTTCAGTTAATTAAATCTATCGGAATAAAATGCAAAGAGATTGTTTTACTGTAATAAAATGCAATAAAACCCTAGGTTTCTAAAAGTAGAGTGGATCTTAAAACCCTAGTGTGTGGCCGGAGAGTGTTGACGGCGCGAGATGAGAAGGTCGCCGGAAGAAGAGGGCGTCGGTGGCCGGCAAAGAATAAGGGGGAGAGAGAGAGAGAATGAAGTTGTGTAGATGTTATTACCCACTTTCTTCAACTTTATTCTGTTTGGATTTCATGGATAATTAATTATTAAAATTAATAAGTGTTGCTTTAGAAAAAAGATTAATTAATTAGTTTGACTAATTTGACTACTACTTCTTTTACTCATTCCTGTTAGAGAGTTGTTGTTAAAGAGAATTTTCTAAATTGTGGCATAGGTTAATTATCATTTGTTGAAACTCATGGAGTGTTTGTTTCGCGAGATTCTCAGATTTTCTGAAATTAGAATTTGAATGCATCCTTGTTTTGTTTGGTTGGAATTGAAATTTAAAACATTTCATCAAATTCGTTTAATCCATCGATTAATTGAAGGAAAATTTAACATCACAATTAAGACATGTATAAAAGAAAACTACTGAATTTAATAAATGGATTGTGTTTTATAATTGAAAAGTTTTAGCACTCTAGAGGATCTAATTACGAAAGAAAAAGTAGTAAGAGAAAGTCCTCTAGTCGAGTGAAATAATTGAATGTTTCAGACTAGTGAAGTTTGTTAGTGACGTTTAATATATGTCTTTGAGGCATAAGTTAACCAATTTCTTGTTAAAATTGTATGAGCGATATCCTTTGGGTTCCATTTAAATTGTTTTTTTTTTCGTAATAGTTGTGCATTTTCAATAGTAAATATAAATATTCATTGATAAATATGATAAAAAAATGTATTTTTCTAAAAGTATATAATTAAAATTGAAAGAGGAATAATTATTAATAACCGTTGGAAAAATTAGTAATAGACCTAAATATATACCTGACAATATTAAGCCTCTCACTATGATCACGTTCACCTCAAGTTCTTGCAAAGAAGAATGAAGGAACACCATATGCGTGGTCGGCGTCTTCCATTCCTTTGAGGCTTTCTTCTTGCTAGGAATAGAGAGGAACGGAGAAAGTGTGACCGACTAGTTTTTTACTTTTTCTTTTCCTTATATATATATATATATATATATATATATATATTAAATGTATTATTGGTAAATGTGAGGCTCAAAACTCAGTTCTTATAATGAAGTCTTGTCCTCATGTTCTTTTAACTGCGGGTTACCAATTTATCTCCTTCATGTTAGCCGTGAGACCGATTGATGGAGGCCGTCAGATGGTCAATTACCTTTTTTTATGTGGTGTTCAACTATTGGTCAATTCTTTTTACGTTCTGCTGACGTGATGTTGAGATGTGTTCAGTTCTTTATTTCTTCAAGTTATCATAGTAAGCTTTCTGATTCACATTTGTAAGTAAGATGAATGAAAATAAAGTTAAATTCATATGTCAAACATTCAATGAATCGGGTTAAATTTTAGCCCTTCATTTTAAGTTCATATATATCATTATTCAATCATTTTTATATTTGTATACTAAATACTAATACTATATTTGTATCGTATTGGCACTTATTATATCTATCTATCTGTCTATCTATCTACTACCTCTCTTTTTTTTACTGTAGTTAACGCCGAAAGTAATAAACCTGGCCTTGTTAAATTAAATATTAACGAAAAAGATAACGTAGGAGATGACATGAGAGTTGTTGGGGTTCAACATTTTTTAGCATGCAGACTCAATCCCGGGTAACGACATTATTTTTCTTCCTTTTTTCTTTTCTTTTTCTTTCTCCAAAACACAACTAGATTTCTTCATATACAAAACAAAATGTTACTCCTGTTTTATTTATACTAGTAAGGTACCCACACAATGCGACGGTATTTTATAGGTAAAGGACATTGATAGTTGATGATAATAGTAGCTAGTATTACAAACCAAGAAAGTTGTGATAATTGGGGGTAAGAAATTTAATTGAGATACAAATGATAATATGCACACAAATTGATAATACATATGTTTGTCATTTAACTTTGTCAATATATAAAGGAAAAATCAAGATGCATATAATCATTTATTTTTCGATTTGCTAGCTACAACGTATCATATGATTTTGTAGTTACAATCTATATCATTTATTTGTAGGCAACTTTGACCATACCATATTATGTCGGAGATTTTTATGAATTAAAAAGAGATAATGTTGTTTAATTTTAATTGTAAGAGATATTATATAGGGGTAATTTTGACAATTATATTTGTTGAGTACAATATTAAGATAAAATGAGGAGATTGTTTATATATAGTATAGATATATATTATATTATAGATTATAGATTTTCAAGTCTTTTATTTGTGAATGTTTAATTTCATCCTAATCTAAACATGTGTTATAAATCGTGACAAATCTATCGATCTTCAATACTACCCCAATTCATATTTATTCCCTCATACATCTATTTGCTTCTTAAGTTTTACGAGATAAATTATTTATTCCCTCGTACCTCTATTTGCTTCTTAACTTTTACGAGGATTTTATCTCCTTTCAAATTTGAATTCATATGATACTAGATACAATCAAAAGGCCATTGGCCTAGTGGTATCGAGGTAATCCATTAATCTTAAAGTTGTGAGTTCAAGGGTGAGACCATTTGTAAATACTCATGAATTGATGTATATACCCGTGAGTGTGTGAGTGTTGAACCTTTCTAAAAAAAATAATACTAGATACACACATATACATGTCATATTGTCATCTCTTAGTTTATACGAGTCAACATCCTTACAATTATTTACATTAAAATACTTGTAATCTTGTTATCTTTCCTTTGGTGTTATTAAAATTTTTATCATCATTTTTATTTTGTTTAAGAAGATAGAAGTACGAAAAGAAGACGGTTAGTATGTGTTGTATTACAATTTTGGTATGTCGTATTTAAGAATCACACTTCACTTCTATCAATGTAGTAAAAATTTGATGATATGACAATAAGTTTCTATTAAATTGATTTTTTTTAAATAACTATTTGTTAAATTGAATTTCATAATATTATTTCAGTCTATACTTAATAATAATATTTATATAGTAAGATCGATCATATGGGTGCTTTTGCACAGCCATAAAACTACCAAGTTGGTTGATAATAACATAATTAAAATACGATTTTTGAGTTGCGAAAATGTTTTTTTTTTCTATTTTTTTTTTTTAAATGCATTACATTCTTCAATAATCAGACCTTTAATGATCTTATGGTTAGAGAGGAGTCCTAAATTCAATATGCGGTACAAGTGAAATATCGACCAACCCAAATTCGTTTCCTTCTACGCTTCTGTGTTGACTATTAATCCCTTCGTTTATTAAAAACAGATAACAGGATCTTCATCAGTTTAGTTGAAAAATTGGTACTTGTGGGACTTTTAGTGTCTAATAATTTAAGTACAGGCGTGTTTGGGCAAATTACCGAAAAGAAAACAACTAATTCCCTTTTTTGTATTATGAGATATCAACTAATTTTTCCTCTTTAAAAGGCATCACTAATTTAAAACTACATATTAAAGGGTATATGTCTAATTTTTACACATCAATTGCTTCAAATAACTACAATTAAACATTGAAAAATAACATTTAGCCTTACATTATCGACTTTTTATACTTTAAAAGTGACATGTGACCCTACATTATCATTTATAATTGAGGATATGTACTCTTTAATGTGTATTTTTGGAACAGTTATCCATTTTATATAGAAAAAATTAGTTGGTACCCCAAAATGCAAAAAAAAATGGATTAGTTATCATTTTTTCGACAATTAATCCTGCATGTAATATCATTAATTATAATTTCTAAATTCTAGATAGGTGTTATCACACGCATGTACTTAGATAACTAGCACCCTAACACTACATTAACTAAATTTTGCTTTCTAAAAATATAACTTAAAAATGTAACAAACGTGGAAGGTCTCATGTTCAAATTATGTTGGGTGCAAACGCTCCGAAGTGGCAATGCAAACCTCTTAAAAAGGGAGAGATTTACCCGGTTTGAGTTTGTATGGCGGTAAGGCTCAAACTCTATGAATTAGTCGGTCAAATATCGAAACCATAGTTAAAAAATTAAAAACATCATCGATTATTCACACTTTTCCACTTTGGCGTTTGCACCTAATAAGCCTGATAAAGATCCTTTATCTGCTTTTCATAATGGAGGGTATCAAAGTCAAGATCGAAGATTAAAGCAAATAGAAGTTGAATGGTTAGTTGATGTTTAAATTCTTGACCTTAAATGTAACAAACATTAAACTTATGAATCCATTCTAGTTGAAAAGTGCAACATAAGCATTAAGATTAATGCAAGTGTTGTGAAACCCTTATTTGCTATTCAAAGAACTGTAAATATATTCGAGTAATATGTAAACGGAAAGAAGATGGTGACGTAAGAAGGAGATTTAGTTCGATGGATATTAGACCACTGGCAACAGTGAACACTACTGACGCCGTCAGTTTTTGCCAAATCAGCACCACGTCAACAGTTTACAAAACTGACACAACACTGTCAATAGTAACATCACTTCAGTTTTTTGTGAACCCCACACATTATTTACTTAAATTATTTAAAACAAAATTAAATAAAAAACATTATATTATAATAAAAAAAGATTACATTAATTAAAAATAAAACATTACAATAAATAAAAATAAAGTACATTTATTGAAAAATAAAAATGGAACTAGTCGTCTATTCCGAATCGTCGAGATCTTCGGCTTCGTCTTCGTCCTCATGTTCCTCCTCGTCCTCGTCCGAATCAATTTCTTGAACCGGAATCGAACTCGCAGCTTGACCAAAAACCATTTGGTAATCCGAATGATTGTTACTAACCACGGTTTTTCGCACCTCTTGAAGAATTTTTTTCTCCGTTTTCTTAAGACCCTTCGGTATTTTTTTATAAAGCATTTTTCACGTTTTGAGAATGGTCTTTTTTTCCAAATTTGATTCGACAGTAGACAATGTTTTTTTTTGTGTTTTCGCGGATTTGATATTAGCCAAATGTTCTTTTTCCTTCAAACTTCTTGAAGAAGTAGCCGCATCACTCGAACCCGAACCCTTTTGACTTTTTCTTGAAATTCCACGACCGGGCGGACGACGAATCGTCTTTTTCTTGAAGAAGTAGCCGCATCGTCTTGGAACAACCGTTCCATGTTAGTGGCAAGCGGATCGAATGAAGCGATGTCATCACCAAGATTGATGGGATTGATTTAGGGTTGGTGTGTACGCCGGTTGGCCATGACCTCCTCGTCCGAATAGAATTTCGGATAAACTTTTAATACGTCCCAACATCGTATATAAATTTGTGTTTTTGTTGGGACTTAAATAGTTGATAACACGAGTCAACAATGTCTTTTTCCGAAAGCTCAGCTTGGCCTCGGGTCGGTTACGTGGTTGTAGATGGCGATGAAGGCTTTAACATCTTTGTGGATTTTATTTTACTTTCCTTGTATTTGACTGACCGTACATTTTTCGGGTGCCACTCTATTGTAGTCGTTTACTACTCTTTGCCGAAAAGTATCGTAGCTTTGTGAATTGCCTTCACGACTCTTTCGGATACGTGGACCCATCGTTCGAACAATATAACCGCCTCCTCATCCGACCTTTTTACTTGTACCCGTTTTCCTTTCCTATCTTCGTGTTCGGGTTCGGGTTCGGGTTTGGGTTCGGGTTCGGGTTTAGGTTCGGGTTTGGGTTGGTCTTCGGGGGATGTATTAACATGTTCGAATTGTGGATAGTTAATTGGAGTTGGTGGAAATGTAGAGAAAGCCGAGGGTGCATGTTGGTGTGGATAAAATGGTTGGTTTTCAAAAGTCGAGGGGGTTTGGGGGAGTGGATGATAAGGTGAGTAAGGTTGGTAATTTTGGTAATTTTGGTATGGTGGGTGTTGTGAGTATGATGCAAATCCGAGAGGTTGACTAGGTGACGAGTTGCTCGATTGAGCGGAAGATGAACCCGTTGGTGAAAAGGGTGGATTCGGTTGAACATTTGGTATCGGATTATTAATAAGGTTGTTCCACATATCGGATTCTTGTAAAGTTGGTGGTGGTGTATTTTTATTATGATGTCTTGGCATTTTTGAAGTTGGTGGTGGTGTATGGAAGATGTAAATTTGTGTATGAAAGAAAGTAGATAAGTTGTAGTAGATTGTAGTGAAAAAAGATGTATGGAAAAGGGGTTTATTTAAAGTGTAAAAAAAAAAAGTGACCGTTGGCCCCCCAACGGATATTTTTAAATTTTTTTTTCTTTTAAACTCAAACGGTAAAAAAAAACACGCGGGGCCCACAACCGAAGCCTTCTCTTGCCGTCACATTTCCGACGCCAAAAACCGACGCCCGAGAACCGACGGGCCGTGCCAACGGCGTCGGTTCCGTCGGCAAAAACCGACGCCACGGACCAACGTCTGTTGGCAATCGTCTTATTAATGGAGAGATCGATTCAAATAAGAATGTAAAAAGGTTAGGAATGAAAGAACTAATATGATTGATCCATTTCATTACAAAACACACTTGAACTTTCAAAATTAATGGCGTGTTTAGTTACGGAAAACTCCTCCATTTTTCTGAAATTTTTTCTAAAAAACTGAAAAATTAGAAAACGCGTTCAAGTTGGAGTTTACTGGAGAAGGTTTCTAAGAAAAGGAAATATATGATTTAAGGTTTTCTAGGGTGCGTTTAGTTACGAAAAAGTATCTCCATTTTTCTTTTTCTAATTTTGTAGAGTTTTTTGTCCCTTGAAAATCATAAAGGATTTAGAGAACGCGTTCAAATGTAAGGGATGGAGTTTTCATTTTTCAAATTAGGAAAGCTAGAAAACCTTATATCATATATTTCCTTTTCTTAGAAAACTACTCTGGAAAACTCCAACTTGAACGCATTTTTTAATTTTTCAGTTTTCTTAGAAAATTTTCCTGAAAAATGTAGAAATTTTCCGTAACTAAACGCGCCCCTAGCTTTCCTAATTTGAAAAATGAAAATTCCGTCTCTTACATTTGAACGCGTTCTCTAAACCCCTTATGATTTTCAAGGGACAAAAAACTCTATAAAAATAGAAAAGGAAAAATGAAGATACTTTTTCGTAACTAAACGCGACTTAAATATCTTATAAACTCCATGTCAATAAATTATGAAAATTACATTTCGATTATTTATTAATTGAAACTACAGAATTTTGAGTTCGTTATTTTGGTGCGTTTGTCACCTACGTAATTACTCCATACATAAGCACTTTTTGTTCTCATTCCCGGTTCAAATTGGTTGAATGTTTTAATTCGATGTATAATATAATTCACATAAACTCGTATCGATGACAAACCTGTAAAAAATTATTGTATTCGTAAATGTTATAAAGGAATTTGATAAAGAAAGAAAGCAAGCAAGCAATCAATCAATATATGAACATTAATGAAAGTTATGGAAAAATACAAAAAAAAACAGCTACACAACATATTTCCTAAATAAATACTAGTAAAACAATTATCATCTCTACCTCATACAAATCAAATGATTGATGAAGAATCATCTCATTCCAGCAATCTGTCATTTGGCTTAATTCACCCAATTGCGTTATCCCCCATCATATAAGTGGAACACAAATTGGTCAGCATTCATTCTGCAATGATACAACAATAATTCGATTTCTAAATATGATGCCGATTTTGGAGGTTATGTAGAAAGAAAGAGTATGCATCAACGATAAACGTGTTTCAATATCCTGGGTGTCTCTATACCTATGTTTTCCCCCATTACTACAGTTTCTCTGTTAACGAAAGAAGATTTGATATTTGACACCTAGGTGAAAAGTTGATAATTACAATACTAGTATTATAATTAACATGGGAGGCAATTTCAACCCATTTACCTACAAAGTCACCAATGGGTAAAATTTTACGTATGGTTGAACGGGTCATAAGTAACATAATGAGTATGCAAATGCTTTAATTCTCTTAATTGCTTTAATAAATAAGATTGAGTTGTTATTTTCACCAAATTGTTTCAGTAAAATTGCATTTAATTGTGTGTGTATGTTTGTATTAAATTGCCAAGTCAACCCGACCCTGGTTTAACCTATTATTACCCATCACCCAACAGGGTTAACCACCCATTGTGTCACTTTTAGTTAGCGTAAAACCTCCCAGGCTCCCATAGTTACAAAACAATATGTGTTTACACAATTTTAGATTTAATAAATTACTAAGTAGGGATATTCAAAATCAGGACTCGGGAGAGGTTGTCTAGATTTTGTATAAAAAAACACAAGTTTCTTCGCAATATGTATATGATAGAATGATGTATCTACAACCAAATTAGCTAATACCAGAGGCTAATATCAATCGATAAATTGATTATTTACCAACTGTGCTAAATTTTAACATTATCTGCTGACAAAAAAAGTATAAAAGATAAATGAAATGGAAAGAGGAACACAGCAGACTTTCATCCTTACCAGATTATAGTTTGTCAAAATCATCATCATCCAACCCATCATCTCCGTCATCTGAAAGACAAAAATAACAAATTGGGATGTTAAATCGAAAAATAGATGAAGTATAATAATAATAATAAAAAATAAAAAAAACTTGGGATCCAAGGATTCCAGGTAACGAACTAGCTGTCTACTTCTTGTGCATGCGAATAAAAAGATACACAGAACTCAAACAAGAAGTTAAGACTTGATTTTAAAATAGACTTTATGACTATGTGTATTCTCAGAATTGGGGTTCACCATTTTCCAGGGTAGTTGCCATTTGCCAAGATAGCATCAAATGAGAAAAGAGAAATCAGCAATGAATTAGATTTCATAAGATTTATGAACTGATGGTAGAAAGTACACGTGTCGACTTAACCCAATTAAATGTAAGAAAAAACAAAACAGATCAAATGCCTCGACAACATACCTGGACCTTCATCACTGTCACCGAGATCTCCCAAGAGAAAGACATCCAAGTCCTGGTCAGTTGTCTTTGTGGTTGCGCTTTTAGTCTTTTGATTTTCTCCGCTTGCTTCTGTTTTCGAAACAGTTTCAGCTGTGGAACTCCCCACTGCAGCATCTTCTTTCACCTTTTCATCAGATAATTTATTTTCTTCTTCTTCCACGTAACGCTTTTCATAACTGTAATCATCAAATCAAAAATTGAATGTTCACCATGTGTACATGGAACAGATCATGTAACACTTCTCCAAAATTGCATGTATTGTTTGCTTCCTTTAATCGACAACCCTGTCTTGCCTATTTGGCTATTTCATGTGTTAGCTAGCATCTAGGTTAAACCAAAACTCTTTTAAAACCTAGTGTGTTAGCGTAGACATCAATAAACGACTTATAGAGGAGACAATGACACAAAAAAGAACCAGATGCAAATGGTACGTCACTTACGGAATCACGTGACTATTTACTATTAGAAAATATATCCTCCAGAATTTCCTTTCTCTCATTACCCGTGGGCACAACTCATACCTCAACTTTGAGATTTCCTGCAACAACCAATACTACCATTTAGGTTAACATATTAACAAATAGAAAGATAGAGAGCAGGTCATTATACAAAAGATTGTAAGATAGATAATGCATAAATTCATTGGTACATCGCTTAACATGTACATTAAATTAACACTTGAACTTCTTATGAATCTGGCACTGGTGCATAGTTTGAGTCTTCCTCGTCAAGAGGAATTCGAGAAATTATCAACGTCTAGGTTAACATAATTAATGGTCATAACAGTATCGTAGGTCTATTGTGTTAGGTTATAAGCGAGACTTTCCCTAAGTTAATAATCACATTGTGTTCATTTGGTCAGGTAATAGTACGTTAAGATGATTTAAGGTAAGTATATTAGTATTGATTTTGAGTTGTATATACCGAGGTAGATAATTCAAGATTATCTATGCTGAAGCTTTCAAGCTTTTGGGTTGTTGGGCTTAGCATCAGAGGTACTGCTTGCTGTTCAATTCCTGTTCTTCAAATAATTTTAGGATTATGAAATGTCACTTTTCAACTAATGCTTTTCTTTGATGAAGTCAAAAGCATGTACTGTCTGCATTGAGGAGTGTTCTTCAAATGCCAAAAAAATAGGTTTCAGAGTTATAATTGATATACAGTGTTCCGGGGTTATTTTGAGCTATCTAAAAGAATCGGCAAATTTAGGGATGACTTTTTCACTCCACGGGCTCAGTACGTTCCATTTTTCAGTTATTTTGATGCACACTGAAGGATTTGTAAATGATCCTTTTTTCATGCAAGTTATAAACAAATGTCATAATTTAAGCAGTTTTTTTCTTACACCCAATGTCATGATATCAGAAGCAAACTTATTGAGCTGATTGGCAGTGAAAGATATCTTTCTAGTACTGATAAGACACTAAGACAATGCTCATGAAACAATTGACTATAAGTAACCTTCTCAAAATAATTGAAGAGTGGCATACTTAGACATGGTTGCTCAAAGGGTTAATAGACAAATAGGTTACTCTACTTTGTGAAAATGTTCAACTAAGTTACTTGACTATTAATTTGTTCGATTGAATTACTAAACTTAATAAAACATGATATGTAGGTTACTTAACTTATAAATATTAACACTAAGATCATTTTACTTAACTTTTGAATTCAAGTAAGTTCCTTAACTTATAAATATTACAATGCAAAAAAGTCTAATTTAGATATGAAAATCGTTTAGTAATCCAATTGAACAAATTAATAGTACAGTAACCTACTTGAACATTTTGGCAAAGTACAGTAACATACTTGTCTATTAACCCTTGCTCAAAAATAGAAATACCCAAACATGGAAATGAACAAGCTTAAATAAAATAACGGATTTGTAGAGCTAGAATATAGTAGTATGTTTACAAGGCTCACTACAGCTGTTATAAAAGACTTCCTCACTGAGGGCATGTTGTTTACTAATATAAAAAAGTGGATATTAGGGCTTGGAACTTGGTGTCAGCAGATCTCATTTGGAATCCTGGGGAAGTTATCAACTCCTTTGGAACCACCCCACTTGCCAGAAGGCCAAAATGTGGAGAGGGCACTACATCCCGACCCATTGACTACCTACCTAAAGATTCCTGATAGCACCATACTCAAAGAAAAGAACACAATACCTCGACAACTTTTTACAGAGTACAGATACACGACACGAAGCAGATTATTGAAAGTGAGGTCACTACTATATAACAAGATTGAGAGGTCAGATAGTATCAAAAACATTATAAAGAACAAAAGATGAAATAAATAACAGACAAAGAGTAAAAAAATATAGTTGGTGCAAAAAAAGAAACATGGTTTAATAGTTCATCTTTTTGTCTTCACCAAGGACAGTTATCACAGAAACTGACGAGCTAAAGGGTAGCTAGTACTAATATATCAGTATGTAAAAGGCAGACATAAGCTAAGTGGCTTGTTCACCCGTATCCATATATTGCAATTCTCTAATTCCAGGATTCAAAAAGTTACCTTTACAGTTGAGAGAACAAGTTTAGCATGTATTTCCTGAAACTTTGTAAGATCCTGCCGAACATTTGAGATCGTAGGTATATCAGACACTTTTGTGTCATCTGCATATCACATCAACAACCCTCAAATTATAACCAACATACAGAACAATCATAAGAAGAACTGTAAACACGTTAAAGCCAGAAGGCAGTTGTAATATATATACTCTAAACACTTTTCTGTCAATTTGTATATCCAGTTCCAAAATTCCAAAACACTTGCTACCTAAAGAATTGAGTTGCAAAGGAAAGGTGAACAAAATCTACAAACTCGGTGCAATTCTATTCTCAACAAGTACAGCCATAAAGGATCTTTAGAAGCAAAATAAGCCAATCCAACACAATATTCCACCAACTATTTTTAGGTACATCTCATTCTTATCAACTTGAACATGTTATCACATGCCACTCCAGTCCCTATAATTTCACTGCATATCAACTTGAACCAAATGGAGAACACACAGGCTTTTCCAGATGGAACAAATGATACATATCCACTGCATATCAATAATCTTTCACAACACATATCCACCTCTGATACATTTTTCAGCGAATCTCCTATGACTCCCAACAAGGTAAAAACACTTACAGGTATACATTCAGCAACATTATTAATGGCTTTATCAAGTCGATCCTGTTTGCTGTGATTCCTTATGTTTCATAGTACATCACACAGTGGAATCACCATTGCAACTCACCATATATAAAAAACAATTGTGTTGCAGCTCGAAACAACAGGCTCAAAAATTCTAGCTTCTCAAACCATTAATTAACTTACTGAACATTATTAACAACCTCTACAGCACTATAATTAAGTTCATTATCATGAGCAGTTGTGGCAATGCTCATGATGCTAGCATTTAACTATAAAACACATAATAATTATATCAAATAACCTAATATACTCACCTTCTAACGGAAAATCACGAAATGTGTTTATCGTAATCTCCTTCACAAACTCTCGCAACTCATCCGTAATCCCAAACTTCTCGAGATCTGCCGGCGACACATTACCACCACCACCGTTTGCCGGAGAAGACGACGACGGCGAAGAATCAACAACGAATTGCGAGATCGCAGCAGAAGTAGACGGAATCTGAGCTTTAATCTGATCCGCACGTTTCAACGCTTCAGTTTTTATCAAATCAGCTTTCTTCGACGCTTCAGCCGCGATCTCTTTAGATCGTTTCGATGCTTCGGATACGATTTCTGATAGTTTCGATGTTCCAATTGTGAAATCCTGTGACCGTTTCGCGGCTTCTTTTGTAAACTCTTGTGATCGTTTTGCTGCTTCTTTTGTTAACTCTTGTGATTTTTTGGCTGCATCTTCGGCGAATGTTCGAGCTTTTTGCCAGAAATCCATGGCGGTTGTGTGTGAATTCGTGTGATGTGTGTTTTGTGATAGAAGATGGTGAATGAGGAAGAAGAAGAAGAAGAGATTGGATCGAGTGTAGAGGGGTGCACGTTATGATTCATGGTGCCGTGATGTTTATGCTACCACGTTGCGAAAGTCTAGACGTTGACCCCGTTTGGAACGGTTGATTCAATATAACTTTATATGTATTTGTTTTTAATCATAATCTCATCTCATAATTAAACGAAACTAGGTGAAGGATCCGCGATAACGCGAGTTTTGATATTTGTTTTTGTAATTTTTTTAGTTATAGAGTAGTCGAAGGATCTACAGTAACGCGGGCTACGGCATTTAACTTTGTAAATTTCCAATTAGAAGTTTGTATTTTTTAAGATAAAAAGGTATATTAATTGTGTGAAATGTATTTTCATATGCCAAATCCAATTGTTGGTTATAGTGTAAGTGCACCCACAAAATTTTTAGAATTCTAAATTCAAATTACTTAGACTCTTTCAGGAAATTTCAATTGTCTGAAAGTCGCCAAAAAAGTTAACTATTCTTGTTGAGTTAGAGCACAATATATATATATTTTGAGAAAGCAAATACTAAATATACGCACATACACGTTCCCATTACATAACTACATTTACATTTTTTCTTGGCGAAAATTGAAAATATATTGATCTGGATCTAGATGATCTAGTGAAAGGAAGGGTATACATTCTCATTGATACATTGAGAATTCAACTACTTGAGCTTGATTGAACTAATTGAAGATTAAACATACAACTAACAAACTTTTGTGCTACACTTTGACAATTGAAAAGGCCAGAGCAATCTCTCATTTGAAAAAACATCTTGACTCCACTTGGATCTTGAAAACATCTTGAAAAAGCTTCATGAAAACGTACTCATGTCTTTAATCTACATCATACCGCATTTGAAAATCGACACTTAAAGAACCTTAACAACGATCGGGGGTTGATGAAGGCGTGAAATCTTTGAGAAACGATGACGAAAAACCGCATGAGAGTGTCGAGAAGGAACCAACGCCGACCACAAAATGGAGGATATGAAATCAAAACATGAACATCGACTACACCTGTTGTGCTGGAGGCTAAGAACTTACATCGATGTTCAAAAAAGGGGTATGGAACTAATTTATTAAAGGTTGAATGTAAGGAAACTAAAATAAAAAGAAAACAAACTAATTAAAGCTTACAAACTTTCGACACCTACGGAGTAAATCAAAATTATGAATAAAACACCTTAATTCTTTTTATAGAGAAAGCAAATCTTATTACCATACCAAAAATATACCACAGTTACAATGACTACCCAAAACAATTGTATTCACATATATACTCCTATCTATACATAAATTTTTATGCACACTCACATACATATTACAGACCATTACACAAACATTTTTTTATGCACATTTAACCATCCAGTAAGTAAACACCAGCAACTGAGTATTCTTCTTGAACACCTAAAACATCACAAATCTCAAAAAACAATATAGATGAAAGTAAAAAAAAAAAAAATCAAATTCTAAAATAAGAAAACCATTAAAGACATTAACATACACTTATTTTGCTTACCCTACAGATCTAAAGTACATCAGTTACTGAGATAGATTTTGACATCAAGAAACTGCCTTTTAGTTACCAAAAAAATATTACACCATAATCTGCACCCAGAAACACCCATTTCAACTAAACAAAAGTAAGTGTATGTATAGAGCAGTTAAAAGGCGGATGAATATCTTAATCAAGCTTAATAATTAACAACACTAAATCTCTTAGTTTACAACATCAAACTGCAATTTTATGCAGCAAGATAGTTTTTGTAAACTTTTGGAGTTTTTTTTACCTCATATGCCCTCTCGTCTAATCCCTCTTACGTATAACCTGATTAAGCATGTACGAAAAAAAGAACTTTAGAATTTATCAAACACTTGGCTTTCATCTATATATATTATATCATTTCAAGTAAGTAAAAGTATATCATTTCAAATGAACAAAATTAAATTTATAAACTTAGATACCTATAAAAGCATGTCATTTCAAAAACATTTTTGTTGAACTCACTAATTACGATGATGCTTACATGATTTTTCTTCAATCTATTCTTTGTACCAGCATATTGAAAAATATTAGATCTCCAGTTTAAAACTGCGAATCAAATGGGTCAAAAGTCAAGAAAAAATAAAGTGAATATGGTCGAAGCATCCAATACACACAAGCATAGATTTATCAACAGAAGCATTTATCAAGATAAAGTTGTTCTTCAATACTAACACATACATTTTAACTAACACTTGGAATTGCATTCAAACCTAGTCCTATTTCTTAAACCTTTAAAGCTAAAGAAACACAACCAACATATACTAAGTCAGCCATAGTTTACACAAAAACTCATCAAAGTAAATAACAATTAAAAAGGTTAGCCACAGTAGCAACTTAAATGCATTTTCTCCTATAAATAATGATGCTTGCGTAATCCTTCTTTTCTATATTTCAAGATGTCATCACAACAGTTGCTTTTAAATTCAAATTAGTAAAACCAAAGAAGAAGAAAAAAGACAGAATAAAAATGAAATTTAGAGACAACTAATATGATCTACTAAAGCAATTTTCGGGCCATATTATAATCAACTATGTAATCCATTTTGGAGTATACTTCATATATAAATTCAAAATGGCCAAGAACATGCTCAAAACTAACCATGCCAACTTTCTAAAGTATAGTAAACCAATTGCAGCTTAAAATTCTACTCTAGATGACTCGAACAGAAGTCATATATGATCTAGGACCATACAAAATTTCCAACATGGGCTAATTAGGGATAAAGAGAATTGAAACATATATATAGAACTGAAAAGATCATATCTCTGAGTTTTTAACAAAGATTATTACATAATTGAAATACTTACCTTTTAACCTTAACATAAGCACTTACTAAATCCCATTGCCAACACTTATGACTAAACATGAATATAAACTTACAGAAACGACTCGAATAGCAATTGAAATTGTTTCAAGTATTCCTAGCATTAGAAATAAAAATGTCTAGCATATGAAAATAAAATCAAAATAAAATTTGGCCACGATTTAGAGAAAATATTTGATGAGTAAGTACAATAATACATACCTTAACTTTAAATCAGACTAAATTGCATCCAGAAAGCAACTTATTTAAACCTAAACGTTGTAAAACAACTTCCATCTACAAAAACACTGAAGCAATCGACATGAAAGCCTTTAAAGAGATACAGCCGTTTGCAACAACTTAATTCTTACATATAAATTATTAGAGAACAACAACTAAATAATAACTACTAATGAGATTGACATGACAACCTTAACCTACATAACTTGAAACATACTTTAAGTTTATTAATACATGTTTATGTTCCCTATGTCGTACAAATTATATCAATCTGTCATGAAAGATAAGTTGCAAAAATATGTAATTTGTCAAATGTATATTTAGGTAATTCTAATGAGTATTACTCGGCAAATAGTCTATACCTGGCCTTTGTATACACCCACATTTACTCCCTTTGACAAAAGCTTAAAACCTGAAAAGCCATTTAGATTGATGAGCATTTCAAGTGTAACATAATACCTGATGAAAACTTTTAATCAACAGAATAGAGGGACCATATATTCATAGGGTCCAATCCATCGTATCACTATTTTGTTATATTAATAGATTCATAGATATTTTTATGTTTAGCAAATACTAATTTTGAAGGTTTACCTCTGCAATTCTTGGCTTCAAGAATGGATCAAACAAAAGCATAAATATCTATGTTTAGCAAATACTAATTTTGAAGGTTTACCTCTGCAATTCTTGGCTTCATGAATGGATCCAACAAAAGAATGGATCCAACAAAAGCATCAAATATATCTATGTTTAGCAAATACTAATTTTGAAGGTTTACCTCTACAATTCTTGACTTCATGAATGGATCCAACAAAAGCATCAAATAAGACTATAGATCAAAAGCCATACTTGCAACTCAACTAACAATCCAACTTACAGTAACAACATGGCAGAACAATACCCAATCTGCATAAAGCACCAAAACCCATATCAAAACAGAAGTTCGTTTTACATTAAATAATGTCAAACCGGTCAGCAAAAAAAGAGTTAAAATTATCCGTTTGTGTTCTTATATAATTAAAGATCATGCTAGAATCAGTCATACTCACATATGCTTGTATAGGATATTCATTTACAGATATTAGACAGGGAGTAAACAAACATAAAAAATACCACACGATGTAAAGTCAAATGATTACTACAAATATAATGTTCACAATGATTCCTCGAGAAGATTCAACAAAGTAAGTTATTGAGTCAATTTTGCATTTGTGTGGGTTCAAGCTCAATTCACTCAACAATGTCTCTAAAAATCATATAAAACAATGGACATGATGAAATAAGAGTCACTTTTTCCAAAGATCCACTTTCCCAAGCATATAAGTTCCCTTCTCATACCTAAACAAATACAAGTCCGTAAAATTGAACATAAATTGTATATGCCATTACTGAAAAAAGTTAATAACTTGAAGGATAAAATAGAAAAATTAGGGATGTTGCACGTCAAATTGACCGATGATTAACCCATCTTTAAGTACTTCAAGGAAGAAATTATGGCATGGTGGTTCACTCCATGATGGAATCCTGTAAGGAACAACATTGCTGGATGGTTTCTGCTGTTTCTCTTATACATTAGCTGCTTAACTGCCGTGGAATTATCGATTGGAGCGACGGAGTCAACTGTGTGAGGCTATGTAGGGTTTTGGAAAAGTGAGAAACGAGTTTAGGCTTTTGAGGACGGTGTATTTTTCACAAGTAAAATCAAATAAATAAATAAATTGTCTAAAAAAAAATTATTTGTAGGTTTATTTTAATTTTTTTTCTTGCAAGAATAAATATCAACGATTGGATTAACATGGAAGGAACTCATTAAAGGGTTCAGATTCCTTCGTGGTATCCTCTTTTAATTATATATAAAAGATACGGGCCTAAAAGTAGAGTTAATTAGATAATTCACTAGGCTAACAGAAGTATGAGTTAATAGTGTGGTTGGTGCACGTGGTTCACAACTTAACACACATAATTATAATTATACTTCAGTCGAATCACCACCACTACCATCACGTTTTGTAAACCATGCCAATACATCTAAACATACAGCTTAGTTTGACGGGTTTAAAAAGAAGCTCACACCATATAACCAATATGACGAAACCAAGAGCATCGAAATCTCGACTATTAAGGACCGCTTGGATCTCGACTTCTGCATACCACGAGCGCAAAAATCTTTTGACGGAGATGGTAGTGGCGTTTAAGACTTGGGAATTTCTTGTGAAATAACTATTGTTTTGACTTGGGAAGATATGAAGTGAGGGTGGAGGTTTGGACAAGAGATGAAAAAAATATTAGAAGAGGTATTTCATTCATACATCATTAAAGTATGTTGAAAATAATATATTCACGAATTTGAATTCCTTTATCTTATTATAGATCAAATCTTAAAAAATATCAATTTTTGTAAAAGATCTCGTTTCATCACATCAACTTAGAGCGAATTATACTATTATAGTATAAAAATGTTCGATAGTCCGCTCAAATTAAAAGGACCGGGCATTCACTAAAATGTTATACAAAAAATAGCAATAATTCGCTCAAATGTCCTCACAATTCATTCAAATTAACAAAAACGCCAAAAGTTAATTTAAATACAAAAATGAGCATATTTGACCAATTTTATCAATTAACTGACGACACATGTACAAATGAGCGAATTGAGGCTATTTTTTGGTTGTTTAAGCAAGTTTTAAATGTAACTTTTAAATCCCTATCTCAATTAGGTCTCTGTTTATGATTTACAACAATAAAATTCTCATAAAATACATCCTTTTTGCAACACATCTTACATCAAAATTTCTAAGATTAACTCTATCAATTCCACAAACAAACAACAACAAGATTTGGGTATAATTCACATAATCAACAAGGGAGTTATGATTTTTACCTTGAAACTTTAAAGTAAGTACTTGTAAACACTTCCGAGAATCAATTCCCTTGTTGAAGGATTTGATATCTCCTTTCTCTCTGTAAAATACTCAAACACACACAGACACACACTTAACTTCTATGCTTCTCGAAGTGTTTGGAAAGGAGATGGGGTTTAATATCTCGATTTTTACACTTTTAATCCCTACAGATCACCACTTCAGCGGTTATTGTGACACTTCCACTAGTGTCGCACTTGGCGGAGTGTCGCTACTTGCGACACTTCCAATAGTGTCGCAACACAGAAGAAATTTAAGTTAACTTTTAAATTCTGAAATTTTGGGGTGTTACAACTCTCCCCCACTTATTTAGGATTGTGTCCTCACAATCCACTTCTGATACAAAGACGGATAATATCTAATGATTTCACTCTCCGGTTCCCATGTAAATTCAGATCCCTTGCGATGCTTCCATTGCACCTTAAACATTCGTAATTCTTTATTTCTCAATTTGTTTACCTTCTCATCTAGTATCTCAATTGGCTCCTCCACATAGTTTAACTTATCATCCACTTCGATTTCTTTTATTGGAATATAAGTCGATTCATCGGCTAGGCATTTTCTCAAATACGACACATGAAAAGTATTATGAATGCCTTCTAACTCTTTTGGTAGGTCAAGGCGATACGCTACCTCCCCCACTCTTGTCAATATTTTGAATGTCCCAATGAAACGAGGACTTAGCTTTTCACGTTTTCTAAATCGAATAATGCCTTTCCAGGGGGACACTTTAAGCATAACTTGGTCTCCTTCTTTAAACTCTATTGGACGCCTTCCATTATCTGCATACGACTTTTATCTGTCTTGGGAAGCTTTCAAACGAGCTCTAATATGTTCTATCTTTTCTGTAGTTTTCAACACTACATCAGTGCTAGCCAGTTCATGCTGCCCGATCTTGCCCCAGCAATTCGGAGTTCTACATCTTCTCCCATATAGCATTTCATATGGTGGCATTCCGATACTGGAGTGATAACTATTGTTATAAGAGAATTCAGCCAACGGCAAGTATATATCCCAACTCCCACTGAAATCAATGACACATGCTCTCAGCATGTCCTCCAATGTTTGAATTGTCCGTTCACTCTGACAATCGGTTTGAGGGTGATACGCCGTACTTAAATTAAGGCGTGTACCCATCTCTTCTTGGAACCTTGCCCAAAACCTAGATGTAAATCTACTATCTCGGTCAGAGACAATAGACACCGGCACCCCGTGTCTAGCAACCACTTCTCTAACATACAAGTCGGCTAATACTTCTGAGGATGATGCTTCTCTTATCGGTAAGAATAAAGCACTTTTAGTTAAACGATCCACAATCACTCAAATTGCATCATGATGTTTCGGCGTTTTTGTTAATTTAGTAATAAGGTCCATGATGATATGCTACCACTTCCAAACAGAACTATCCAAAGGTTTCATTTTTCCATAAGGTTTTGGTGTTCCGCTTTGACCTGTAAACAGGTCAAACATTGTTCTACATACTTGACAATCTCTCTCCTCATACCTGGCCACCGATAATTTCTTTTTAAATCATGATACATTTTTGTAGCACCGGTGTGAATGGAATTTTTCGACTTATGCGCTTCGTCAAGCAACAGCTTCCTCATTTCTCCCGAGTTCCGTACTCAAATTCTACCATAACGGGTCTTTAATCCACGAGAATCATCAATAAATTCTTGTTCTTGACCATTGATGCGCTCTGCTCTTACATCATTATTCTGTAACACAAGTTGTTGGGTTTCTTTAATTTTCTCAATTAAATCAGTAATTACCATCATCCGCAAAAATTTCACCTTTAATGTACAATGGATCGTCTTTCTACTGAGCGCATCCGCTACTACATTTGCTTTCCTGGGATGATACAAAATCTCACAATCATAATCTTTCACCAGATCGAGCCAACGTCTCTGCCTCATATTAAGATCCTGTTGATCAAAGAAATATTTAAGGCTCTTATGATCCGTATAGATAGTGCATTTTACACCATTAAGATAATGTCTCCAAATCTTTAGGGCAAAAACAACCGCCGCCAACTCTAAATCATGAGTGGGATATCCTTTCTTGTGTGTCTTTAATTGTCTTGAAGCATAAGCAATTACCTTTCCTCGTTGTATTAATACACAACCCAATCCAACATGCGAAGCGTCACAATACACAACCATGTCTTCAGTTCCCTCTGGAAGTACCAATATAGGTGCTTGGCTAAGTTTCTCTTTTAGAATTTTAAAAGCTTGGTCTTGATCAATGTTCCATTCGAACTTGATATTTTTACGCGTAAGTTTCGTAAGTGGGGCAGCAATCTTTGAAAAATCTTGAATAAATCTCCGATAATAACTTGCCAGTCCAAGAAAACTTCGAATCTCTGTTGGACTCTTTGGAGGTTTTCACATCATTACTGCTTCTACATTAGCTGGGTCAACTTTAATCCCCTCTTGATTTACCACATGCCCTAGAAATTGAACCTCACGAAGCCAAAACTCACATTTTGAAAACTTAGCGTAAAGCTTTTCATTTCGCAGTACTTGTAATAATTGCCTCAACTGCATTACGTGCTCTTCCTTGGATCTTGAATAAATAAGAATGTCGTCTATAAACACAATCACGAACTTGTCAAGAAATAATCTACAAACACGATTCATAAGATCCATAAACGCAACTGTAGCATTTGTTAATCCAAAGGGCATCACTATGAACTCATAGTGACCATAACGAGTTCTAAAAGCAGTTTTTGAAACATCCTCCTCTTTAACTTTTAATTGATGATAACCTGATCATAAATCAATTTTAGAATAATATTTAGCACCCTGAAGTTGATCAAACAAGTCATCAATTCTCGGCAACGGATATCGATTCTTAATGGTCACTTTGTTCAACTCTCTACAATCAATACACATACACATACTCCCGTTTTTCTTCTTGACAAACAACACAAGTGCTCCCCATGGAGAACTACTTGGACGAATAAACCCTTTATCAAGTAACTCTTGCAATTGTTTTATCATTTCTTGCATCTCTGATGGCGCAAGCCTATAAGGAGTTTTAGCAATGGGAGTCGCACCTGGCATTAGATCAATACGAAATTCTACTTGCCTATCCGGCGGAATGCCTGGTAACTCTTAGGAAATACATCAAGAAATTCCTTTACGACAGGAATATCACAAATAATTGGTTCGCTCTTTTGAGTAACAACGACATGAGCCAGAAACGCTAGGCATCAATGGGATAAATATCTTCTGGCACGAGCATATGTACAAATTGATAAAGAAGATCTAGGTTTCTCTCCGTGTATATCAATCACTCCCCCACTAGGAGAGACAATTCGAATGATTTTCTTTTCACATCGAATGACAACACGATGCTTACTTAGCTAATCCATGCCTACAATAACATCAAACTCACCCATCCTCATGGGTATAAGATTAATTACAAATATTTCATCATTAAAATTTCTTTCACCGCCTTCACTCATTTTATACTGAAAATATACATCACCAACTCAATTAGGTAAGACTAAGATTCTCAATCTTTAATAGTCTATTCCTCATAAAATCTCTTGACGAAGTAAGTTTCAACTCAATCTTTTCGATATCAAGTAACAACCGTGGTTCTGTATGAACCCACGCGGTAATTATTACGCTGGTCAGACGTAAATATTACTCGACATCTAGTCTCATAGATTTCTACAAATTCCTCAACAATCGACTCATAATAAAAACATTCTTTAATCATGCTCATTAGACTCTACTCTTGGTCTAAGTTCAAGTACCCACTAATGGTGGATACTCGAATCTCTTAAACCAATGCTTTGATACCAACTTGAAACGCCCAGATTTTTTTTTATTTTGTGACACTCGACCAGTTAAATACTTAACCACACACGTGATCTAAGTATTGCTAACTCAAATAAACTCAATACTTAACCACACACGTGATCTAAGTACTTTCACTCTACAATAACTCAAGAAGACGATTACTTAACCACACTCGTGATCTAAGTAATTTCAGCCATGTGTACTTCTCAAAATAACAAGTAAATAACTATTAATCAATTAGAACATTTCCATCATTCCCGTATTCCCTCCCATTACTTACCTCGAGTATGACGTCTAATTATTAACATTTCTCTTCCACGTACAAAATACCTGTCCGTAAATATATATTCGTATTTTCAGCTTATTCATTAACAAAAATAATATTCTAATTTATCTGTGCGACACTTCCCTCCCAGTGTCGCTAATTGAAATGGCGACACTCTTACAAGTGTCGCACAATACACCACTGCGACACTTAGCATAGTGTCGCTACACCAGCAGGTATTGTCGCAGTGACGAACAGAACAGCAGTAAAACTTTGAATTTTGCAAGTTTTAAATGTAACTTTTAAATCCCTATCTCAATTAGGTCTCTGTTTATGATTTACAACAATAAAATTCTCATAAAATACATCCTTTTTGCAACACATCTTACATCAAAATTTCTAAGATTAACTCTATCAATTCCACAAACAAACAACAACAAGATTTGGGTATAATTCACATAATCAACAAGGGAGTTATGATTTTTACCTTGAAACTTTAAAGTAAGTACTTGTAAACACTTCCGAGAATCAATTCCCTTGTTGAAGGATTTGATATCTCCTTTCTCTCTGTAAAATACTCAAACACACACAGACACACACTTAACTTCTATGCTTCTCGAAGTGTTTGGAAAGGAGATGGGGTTTAATATCTCGATTTTTACACTTTTAATCCCTACAGATCACCACTTCAGCGGTTATTGTGACACTTCCACTAGTGTCGCACTTGGCGGAGTGTCGCTACTTGCGACACTTCCAATAGTGTCGCAACACAGAAGAAATTTAAGTTAACTTTTAGATTCTGAAATTTTGGAGTGTTACATTTTGGGTAGTTCGAATTGGTTTAAAATCTTTGGAACAAGACAAGTTTAAAAGTATCAAGTTAGAATCGTAAACATTTGCACGCCCAATAGACACCGTATCATAGTTTCTTGTCGAATAGAAATTTAGCCATCAGCTTCAATTATTATTTGAAAGAATTGATATACCAAACGATTACATCTAACGATATATAAAATGAAAACATCATTTACACGGATAAGTGCATATACAATATGTAGCTTGTTTGCCTTCAGGGACCTCGCAAATCCCATTGGCATGAAAGGGCGGTTGCGCACAACGATTCTTACAACAAATTTGCGTGCAAGATTCGTTGCATGGCCCGATTGGTGTCTTACAGATACTATTCAGGGTTATTGGTGAAGCCTTTCGAGCCACCTCCTCTGCATTCAACATGTAGACTTGTGTACCAACTGCATATGTTAAACGAAAATTTAAAATGTTGATTTTAACAAATTTTTTGGGGTTGATTAGTAGGTAAAAAAAGAAGTCGAATATTTAGTAATAACAAACAATATAAAATATAAATATAAATATAAAGAATGTAAGAAAGAAATTAAAATAGAGTACCTAGCAAGCAGAAAATGACAATTACTTGAGTATTCATTTTTGTATTTGGTCTGCAAAAACACCTCTACTTACTGTTGCTAATTACCTTATGATCTCGTTTTATAGCCATCAGGGTGCGTGCATTTAGGGTTTATAATTAGTAATAGTACATTTCAATTAATTAACGTTAATGCAATATTAATATTCACATAAATGTTTTGATTTGTTACCATCATTGTTATCTCATTCTATTATTAAAAGAAAAAGAAAATTAGATAGACAAATTGTGATTAGTCAATTATGGGTGTATATTAGCCCTTCAATCTTTTAGATCTTATAACATAAACCATTGATTTAATCCCTATAAAATGTCCATGTAATAACCTCTATTGATCATGCTAAATTTACCAATTTACCCTTAGCTAACATTAATAAAATATAAATAAATTATTATTAATATTAAAAACTATTCATTCGGTGGTCAACATAGTATTTAGATATAAATATAGTCAACTATTAAAAGAAGGTTTCCTTATTTTTTGATTCATTCAAAATTCAATACTGATATCAAATTAAAAAGCTTTTAGATATAACTTGCAAAAACACTCAACAATTTTATTTTATATATTTACCACAATCTTTCCTTCACTGTATTACTATGTATTTTCAAAATCATAATACAACTTTAATTCTCATTTGGTGACCATGAATAGAGTATATGATATTTATTAGATGCGTACTACTAATATTTTAATAATACAATATTTATCATTTAATATTTAATATTTAAATGAAATAATGACAATAACATTTTCAGATAGAGGGTTTTGAGCATTGGCCAATCTGGACATCTTTTCAATGATATTTATAATTCCAATTGATATTATCCCTTTCCTTTTTATTATTACTAGTTTAAGACCCGCAAAATTTGCGGGATGATACATTAATTTATATTTTAGGAATATAATAAATATTTTTTTTCTTGTGTAATGAGAGAGTGTAATGTTTTTAACAAACACAATAGGTAGTTGTTTGTTTGTATTAATTACGTGCATTTATAGCGTACAAACAAAGGACCGCACGTCTGTTTATATAAGTGCGCACAATGTGTTTAGGGATTGCCTTAGTATAGCAAACAACTTATAACCAAAATAATGTTTAAATTTTCACCATTAAGATTGGCCTCCATTAAGCAAGTATTTAGTGAATCGCACATCTGTTTTATACAATTATATCTTCCATTTGTGTTTGAACTATGATAAGATAAATTGTGTCTATCTACGTTGTTCAAAATTGTATGTTTTTTGCATTCTTTATATTTATAGTTGCTAATGTTGGTTACAATGCAAAACTACACTAATAGTTAAAGCAAGACTAATAAGCGATGTTTAATATAAAGTATCACATACGTGTTAACAAATTCTTTAAACCATTGTCGAATTATGATTTCTAATTATCCAAATATAATCATAATAATCATTGTCCATAATAAACATGAACGGTCAGTATAGCAGTCATAATCATATTATTTTATTATATGTCAACATATTATTATTATTATTATTATCTTTATTATATAATAGTATCATACCCAATCAAGACATCCAATTTTGTAAGATATAATTATAATAATTTAATATTATAAATATTGTATACAAATACAAATAATCATATATCATACGCTTCTATTTTGTTTCAACTTACTGATTTATCAAAAATATTTAACGGGCAACTGATAAATTAATAAATATGGTTGTTGTGATTATATCTAAACATGAACAATGTAACAAAAAAAGACTGAATGTACCGAAAGGAAAAATAGATACCAAATAAAATAAATCTTAGCATGTTAAAAAAAACGTTGTGAAACCACAAGTGAAAAATGAACCTAAAATAAAATGAATCCTAGATACATTTTTTTTTTTTTTGCACTCAATATAAGATTTAGAATGGATCTTTATAAAATTAGATCATTTAAGTTGCTGGGTCTTCTTCTTCCAACACTTCTAAGGGGTTTCTGGTCTTCTTCTTCAAACACTTCTAAGGGGTTTCTTGTAAATTTTATATTTAGCTGCAAAAAAATTTTCACCACCTACAACGTATCTATTAATGAAAGACTTGATTCCAGCAGGGGATAAATAATGTCATGTTCAACCCGTGTATGATTATCATCCTTCGAGTGTTCCAATGTGTAGTTCATCAAGTCACTCGTTATATCGAATGACAACAATGTCGACTCATCAAGAACAAATATGATTGAGTGGTTGTCATCGTTCAGATAATTATCAATGTTTTCTTTTATCTTTGCTCAAACATGAATAAACGAACAAATTTATTAACAAATTGTAGGTGTGTCATTAAGACAAAAAGGTTAACTACATATAACAATTATCGGGGATGAAATACCTGATAGAATACCGGTAATGAACTCGTCATCTTTCAAAGTTTGAATGTAATCTTTGTTCCTTTTCTCGTATATAATATATCCGGTTTGTTACCTCTCATTCTCATACATCTTTTTGAAACCATGTTCCTGGGAAAAATTAAGATTGATATGTTATTATGATTGTATGATAGTATTTGTTTACATGTAAGGTTTAGAGAGGCAACCCTCATTCGTGGGAGCAAGAGGGGCAATCAACTCCTTATCTTAGTCATTAATTTCTTTGATCGATAGTCAAGATTCATTGCATTTTAAAATTTAATGCATTTTAACATAAAATTGTTTAGTCCATCTACATAAATAAAGTAATATTTGTTTAGGAATAATGCTTTTTTCAGAAGATTTAAAGATTTTAGATTTTTTGAAAATACAGTTTTAGGCAAATTGTTGATGGAAACATATTATGGAATGTTTTAGATTTATATGTATATATTATGTTTATAAAATACCAATGTGTAGTTATCAATTATTTCTTTTGCATTTTTTTCTTCGTTTTCTTGATCTCTATAATTGTTTCACTTACCTGCAAATCATTATTATACATAGATGTTAGTAAAAATTTAGAAGAGTTTTATTTGATAGTAAGAAAAACAAATGAAAAACAAAGAATGACTACGGAACCTTAAAATGGTTCAAAAAAAGTAGAAGAGCATGTGAGGATATTGAGATGATGAATATTGTCTTTTATTTATAGTATTATTATTGTGTGTGGAAACACATTTTTTGAAAATTAGAAGAACATATATAGAGACTTCAAAAATTGAAGTCACCATGAAATTAAAAGCGCAAAAAAAGTAAAAAAAAAATGAATGAGTTCAATGCTTCACAAGCATTATTTAGTAATTATAATCGTGTAATTAAATAGGAGGAGAGTGGTATCTGTTTATTAAAATTAGCTCACTAAAGAATGAGACGAAAATTATTTCCAAATATGTAGGCATAAAAATGGTATTTGTGGTTAGCTATATATAAGGGAAACATTTAATTAGAATATTTTTTGAATTTAAAATTTCAATTAATTTCATATAAATTTTAAGTAAAACACTGTGATTTAAATTTGAAATTTAGTTTAATTGATATCCAAAGCTCATATCAAATTAAATTAAATTAAATGACATTAAATATGAGTGTTTTAAATATTTTGAGTTTTATTCAATTTTAATTTGATTCAAACGAATGTAAATTTGAGAAATTGTCAGCAAAATTATTGACGAGCAATAAGGATTGATTAGTCAGCAATATAAATTAGGAAGTGATGTATGTCAATTTTAAATTCGTTTAATGAATTGGAGGGAAAGAGTTAGAATCTATTGGAATTAGAATTATACTAATAAAAAAATGAAGTTGTTTAAGGTCAAATACAATAAGTCTATAAGTACAAATTATCATATTTCTCATATACATACACAATTTCTAAACTCTATATTGATAAATATTATAATTATAATTATTATTAAATGGGTTGTATTAAACTACCATTTTAAAGTATTACATATTCATACGTAAATGTATGTTTAAAAGCAATTGTTAATATATATATATATATATATATATATATATATATATATATAACTTAATATAATTGAAAATAAAATTAGTTGTATTGTTAATGAACAAAAAATTAAAATCTTTGAGAAAGCTTCACTATATTACAAAAGGTGAAAATTTGAAGGGTTCATTATGACAAATAGAAGATATTATGAGGATGGTAAGTTTAAATTAATCAATGGCATATTAGTATTTTACTATGCAATTAATTAATTAAATGATGTCATGATTTAATCCTAGAGTTGTTTTATGAAGAATTATCTAAAATTTAAGGGGGATATTCTTTTAGGATTTTTCTTTTATATATATATATATATATATATATATATATATATATTTATTTACTGATTACTAATTATTATATTATGATGATGATGATGAAATTTTAAGTTTATTATTTATTAGTATTTAATATTAATAACGAAAAGTCTTTAGTCCATTCATTGTTTGTATTCATAATTGATGTGAGATCAGAGGAGCAATCCTTATTTAAAGGGCAAGATGGGTCAAATTAATCTCAGCCATTAATTTTTTCAATCAACGGTCTATATTCACTACATTTTAAATTCAATGCATTTTACGTTTAAAATGCAGTAAAATTAAAATGCAGTGGTCTGGACCGTTAATTAAAAAATTAAGGGCTGTGATTGAAAGTTAGCTGCTCCTCCTGCCCCTCATATAGGGGCTGCCCCTCTGAACCTTACCCTTCACAATTATTTCAAATTATGATCGTCTCTATAATTTAGGTTCTGGATTTGGTGTTTTTATAAATATCATCTTTAGTCCATTCATCATATGTCATCATATGCCAACCACTCATGTACACATTCATATTTTCTATATACACATCCAAAATCGATACCAAAAAATATATAGCCTATAAAAACAATCAGACTCGCACGATTAAACATCCACTTAATTACTTTTCATCAATACCGAATCTTCAATAAGTATAATCCCGCGAAGCCGCGGGTTATAATCTAGTTTCATTATTATTATTAGTTGCATAATAAATAATAAATAATGATAAACCATTCATTAGGTCTCTTAATAAATACAAAATATAAATGATTGATTGATCACGATCATAAATATAAATATTTGTTTCTAAATTAGAAAAAGATGTGGAGATAAATTAACTTAAAACCTTGGGCCGATTTTGTCATGACCAACTATTTTGACCTAAAAAGTAACACATCATCTTAGGTTGGGCTAGATTCAAATCTATCTATTAAAAGACTCGGATGAGCTTGTCAAATTATTTGAGCCCATCACATCTAAGATAGGGTATTTAAGAGTAAGACCAGATCTGGCCCAAAACCTCTCATGAAAATCAATAACGTAGACCAGATCACCAGACCTGGCCTTTGCTTGTGAAATTATTATTTTTTATTTTTTTAGTCATTTCATAATAATTGAACATTATGATTTTCATTAATTTATTTAAGCAATATTTTAACAATATAAACAAAATTAACATATTTTGATGACTCTATGAATGTGAATAAATAACAAAACTATGAAATATCAACAGGTCGGTCGATCGATCGATTCTGATGAAAAATTTTCAATTTAACTTAACTTATTTAAAAACATATTTTCAAATACGATCCAATTATATGTATGTTGATTGATATTGAAAAAGGTAATAAATAGATATTTAGTCATCGACTTTAATTATTTGAAATAATTGATGCACAAAAGATTACTGCCAACGGCCTATAAAATGAAAAAGCAGGCAGTTTATTAACAAGGATAATAGCGATTACATAAATTAATTGTGCCCATCGGACCACAAACACAAAACTAAAACCATAATATCTAGAACAGATACTCTGTAACATACTTTTTTGTACTGCCAAGTCGTTTTGTCACTCATCATACAGTATCAATCTTTGTATTTGTCATGATTTTATAAATAAAAAGCATATCTTAGAAAACTTAAATTCATACTAGAAACTTGAATTGCCAACGGATCGAGAGAAGACATTATCGTTGTTTATAGCTCTATTTTTGTGATTTGTTAAAGAGAGGTTCAAAAACATCAATCGATCAAATATAGCTCTCTTCTAGTACGTTAAAAGGTTTTCGCACTGTAAAAAATATTCGTACTTAGCTCTAGATGTCCTTGTGCTATAGGTATGTCGTTAAAGCAAACGATTTCAACCAAAAACATACAGAATGAAAAAGATCGAGTAGTTTATTAGTTACAAGGATAACAGCAATTACATAAGATCATACTGAATATCGGACCCATCTCACAAGTACCTCTGCTACCAGGGAACTTTTGCAAACAACGATTCTGACAACTTCTCTTGGCTCCATTGTTTCCTTACATTTGTTATCATGGGTTACAAGTGAATCGTTTTGAGCCACCTGTGCTAGCTGCTGTTGCACCAACAGCAATATATGTGAAAACTTGTTAAACCGAATTGGTGTTTTTTTAACCTGCAAATCACAAAAAAAAATCTATAAATAACCATAATGTTTTCTCTCGGCTGGTAAGTCAAGGTTTTAGTATGAATATATGTTTCTAGAGTTTGTTTTTTATGAAATTGAGATGCATGACAAATAGAAAGATTAATATGATGAGAGACAAACAATTTTGCAGTAAAAAAGGGTATGTTACATATTATATGTTCTATATTTAGTATATATACATGATCATTTAGTTAATATTACTAGCTTATAATTAGTTTAATCACGAAATTAATATATATATATTGAAATGGTGAATGGTGAGAGTGCGTGATAAAATACTTAATGAGCTCTCTGAATCTCTAAGGTCTGAGAAGAAATATGAGACGCGAAATATTCCTATTTTGCTGCTGAACGAAATCTGAAAACGTTTGCAAAACAAGTGATGTTGCGGATATTTAGTATGTCCGATCAAAGGATGAATTTCCCACATTCTTAAACTCTTTATGTTTCGTGTTTACCTTTAAAGAACAATACACAGACCATGACCCATCAACCTTTCGTGTATATCGGAAATATGGATGAGGGGCTATCGTGCCATTGCAGCATCAAATTACTGTAATGTATATTAGCCATGCATCAAATTAATTAGTCTGATATGAATAGATTCTAGCTAGCTAACTAATTACTTGCTAGGCTTCCAAGTGTAGGGCAGTTTGGTCCTGTTGGCATTCAGAGCTGCCTGAACTTGCCGAAGATTCGGGTACCTTAGAACATACAACATGTCGCTAATTAAAGGGCTACATCCTCCTATCTTTGTTACTTGATACATGCGAAGAAAACTATGAAATAAGAACTACTACTCGTAATTTGTACATATGAGTCATAAAACGACTTCCTCCTCGAATAATCTGAACATTAAAAATTCGCATCCATTTTATACCTTTTACCTCATCTTCAATTCATTTGAAATTAGATTACACATTAAGATGTATCACCAACTGAAGAATTAAGCATACTTTGACAATACGTTAGTGGTTATGATATTATTTGCGTTTATCATCAAACGCTAATACGTTAGTGATTAAGCTTGAGTTATCTCATTTTGTTTACTCAAGTTGCCACTTAAGTTTTTGAGTCGCTTTTGAGTCATGTTTCGATGATTGAAAACTTGACTAAAATATGGACGTTGGTTAAGTCATCGTTGTTCTTTCTCGTGATTGAAAGTTCTAATGTCACATCAATCTGAAAACCTAATTTTAGAAGTTGACTTAGAAACAATGAATCCACACAATGACCTAAATAGAAGTTTTTATAGCTTAATTACTTTGTCACAAATGATAAAATTAAGTATTCCCATTTTTTAGACTAAAAAACACATGTTAGGGTTTATATTGTTGCTTGAATAAACTATTAAACCAACGACATTAAATGTTCACAGACTCATTCTACAAGTAATAATAGCTATTTTCCACATACTCCTATATATATACATGTAATGTTATATTATGGTTGAAAATTAAAACTTTAAACATTCATTACATTTGTTATACCCATTACAATTACAGGAATTGATAAATTACTCACATACTGCTAATTCAAAATTCCATTACAGATAGAATACACAATCACATACATCCACATATATATTTATGTGTTTGAGTGTGAAATAGTGTTGTCAAATAGACTTTGCAATAGCAACATTGTTGATGATGTATTGTTCAATTATGAACCCTATGTTTTAGGGATTATGACTAAAACTTGGACCCCCTTTTACAATGTCCATGATGAGAGGGATGACTAGAGAGTTGTATCACGTATGGCACCCCTCCCCTACCCTACCCTAAAATCTAAACTAGACCAACCCAAGTGGGACCTATTCCAAATTTGGCTTTTAGATAGTGACTTCCATTAACATTTACATAAACGTTTTTACTAATATCCAAACATTCAACATTTACTACTATACACCATATCTTTTTCATATCTCATAGATTTTAGATGTACAACTATATAATAATGTATTTATTTCATTTTTAATATATAATTTATTAAAATTAAAATATACAAGGTGTTTAATTTTATCACATAATGAAAGCAAACTTTATGTATTCTTTATGGTTTAAGAGAAATATGGAATATTTTAGAATGACATTTGAAAAGTACATTCATTCATTCCTTTGTTACGGATGCTATCTAAAATGACATGTACGGAGACTTTATACGATTTGATTGAAAACAAAAATAAGACAATCGAAACTCATGCATGTATATACATCTGATGTTGATTTTAAACTAGGGTTTTAGATGGTCATTACTCATAGTGTAACACATGTTAATTTATTTCATAAAACATTCTTACTAGTACTTGCTATATATGAGATACTCGTAACAATAAAAAAAAAATAAAAAAATTTGAAAACATATATGGATTTGGTTGTGCACAATATAGTTTGTAATCGAACCATAATGTTCTTATTACTATGTTGTAACTGTTGGATCGAACTCATATTCCACATCAAACATATAATATATATAAGTTTACGGACTAATTCCTTTATTAACAATTGATTTTAGAATTGAACCTCATCTATATATATACTTATATATATGAGTTTTGGAAGAGTTGATCGAGCTGAAAAATGTCCTGACAAGAAAAATAGTGTATTTTTAATAAAAAGACCCAATTTTATGTTTGGTTCATACTTCGGTTTAATTCATATATAATTGAACGGAAATTGGAACAAGTTTAAGTTGGTTTGATTTTAGGTTCCAATTCGTTCGCAACAAACCTTATCTAATAAACAACCCTAGATTTGAACATGGATTTTGGGAGTTAATCATAAACCTTATTCCTCCTTCAAACCTTAATAAACAACATATCAAATTGTTGGAAGAAAAACCAACAAAGCTTGAAAGCTAGTGCGGAATAATTACTCAAATAAACCGTACACGTGATCTCAAACGTTAAATCTTTTAATAAGCAACGCCCCTCATATCCTTTTTATAGAGATAAGGGGGTACGAATCCTTATCCTAGTCCTACTACAAATCTAATCCTAATTTGTTTATCAAGTACAAAATTAAATTCATACATTAAACTAATTTACATCTAGATCCGTTAAGTATAAGTAATAGTATATGACACAAACAATTATAAAATGATATCGTAATTTAATTTTATTTAATTTTATTAAATAAAATAACATGATATAAAATATATGGATTTTGTAGTAGGAGATGTGGACAAGTACCAGAAGGCCTAAAATGAAGCCCCCACAAACCCCATGTGCATGTGAATATGTTCCCATCATGCACCTACACACACTCAACCAATCCACATCAAATTCAATGGTCTCTTGTCCTTGCAATTTTTGGGCTACCTTACAATCTGGACCCACAATCATACATCATTCAAAGATTTTTTATATTTACTTGTACGCTTTTATTTATTTATTTTCAATTTTCAATTAATAAATCGATTTCTACATTTCCCAAAATTTGCAAGTACAAATTTGGGTTGAAAATGCATTAGCCAAAATGAGGGATTGTATTGAACTTAATAAACAATAAGTGACAAGTAACTTGGATTTTAGCCTATAGGGTTGTTTTATAACGAAATTATGCTATAAAACATGTATTAATGTTCATGATTAATGAACAAATAGATACATTGTACGTAATTTAAGGTCGAAATAGACCTTTTGAAAATGGGAGATTGATTATAAGGTCAAACAGGTATTCGTTATTTGGACATATGATTAACATTAATTAAATCTGTTATATTATACTCCGTACTTAAATGTCATATTACATATATGTGTATTCGTTAAATACTTATAATTATTAAGTCCGAAACGTCATTTATCATGTCAACTATCCTTCAAATTAAGGATAAAAAGATATATGCTGTATCTAAGAAGTTGATGGATACACTTTTCTAAAGAAAATAGAAACCCAAAGACCAACAACTTGATCCTGTAAGAATAGTAGTAGGTCAGGTTAAAAATTTTAATTTATTTTTATTTTTATTTTTAATTTAATTTAGATAATTAATTTTAAGAAGTGATGGATTTTGAGATTGAGTGGAAATCTACATATATATGCAATCGTTTTCAAACACGGAAAATAAATAATATCTTAGTTAATTCCAATACGTGAATATTTTTACCGGTAAGGATAAAAACAATGCGATACTCATTTTAGTCAAGCTCAAATTAGTAAGATAGTGAGTATCGTACGAAAATGAAACATGCTCTGGTTTCGTATAACGTGATGATCCGTATCAGGGTGGCTCAACAGTAAAGCCAGTGAAAGTAATGCTTTAGGGCCCCCCGATTTTGTAAGGCCTCAAAAATTTTAATGTCATATGTTAGATATACAGGATAACAACAACCTTCAATATTTCTAGACTTTTAAAACTTTAAATAATATGAGTTTTAAGAGATTATACTAACTTTATGTGAAAAATGACGTTGTAAGGCCTCAAAATAGTTTAAGTCGTAGGATATTAGGCATAATTTATATGAAAAAATGACTATATGCCCATTTTTGTAATTTAGTTTTAAGCAATTAAATTAGAAAAATTTCGACAATCTATTATTCATGTCTTTAGTTTCAATATTTGTTTTTCATTGACTATAATGAAGCTAATTTTCTAATAATCATTATGTTTTCACGATGCATTCCTGAAACATTTTTTACCCATGATCATTTATTATATTGACCAAATAAGAAACTCAATTATTTCAAATATGACTCATGATTAAGTGTGTGAGTTATCTTTAGTTACATATTGAGTTTAATATTATGTTTTGAGTAATATATGGTCATTAAAAGTCATTTATAATTCGGTATTGACTATATGATATAATGTTCTTGAAGAATAAAACATGACATATATGATATCTACATAATTAAATTTAGTCTAGTATTTATAAGTTATATGGATAAAATACGTGAGAGTTAATTTTTATTCGTTGCTAAAATTTTTGTTAATAAGACCTTTATACAAATTAATAGCAATAAGATGTAGATTTCTAAATCTATAATTAGTCGATAACTCGATCTTATTTCAAAATTTAAATTATATAAGTAAAATATTGAAGATAATATTCTTTAAATGACAATTGTTTTGGTATTTTTCCTCTTTGTTTATCGAAATGTATAAATAGGTAACAAGCTATAAAAGTCGATATCACATCGGAATATATGGATTCACTTTTTCTAAATTAGAAGATAGATTATCTGCGTTGTATCGAACAAAATTTACTGAATTTGCAATAAAATAAAGTAGAAAAATAGTAATTATATCAAATCGATAAGACCTCATATTTAAAGTTCGCTTTAGGTCTCATAAGACCTTGAGCCGCTTCTAATCTGTACACCATCTTTTTTATGTGCACACCTCTATACACATATTTGTGTTGTACACATCAAAAATGCGGTGTACAGATCAACAGTTTTCGAATATATCACTATATTTTAAAGAGGGGAATTTAATCCTTACACCATTTCTTGACCAAATATCAACATTTCATTTCGATTTCTTGTAAATAATGAATATTTATAATGTAAGTTCATACAATAATATCTTAGTTAAACCGATTTCGTCTGAATATAATTTAATCAATACACATGGTATAACATCGTAGATGCATGACTCTGTATTTCTAATGTACACGTCAATTTTGATACCGTACGTAAAAGATCACATGACTAAATATATGCGGCTTTTCTTGACAATATCATAGTAAAGATGGACGTTTGTGTTAATAAAATGGATCGACCAACTTACCCTAAAACATCCATAGTTTCGAAATATCATACATATGTCGGTTTTTAGAAAGCTAAAACTCTAATCATAAGAAACGACACCTACCATATATGTTTATAAACATTAAAAAATTAAACACTAGTTAATTCTATATGTTCTAATTGGTAAAATTTTAACTTATATATAATTCAAACTCAAATGAGTCTTTTTTAGATATTTTAGTTGAGTTTCCACTTTTAATATCTACTATATATGTTAGAAATATTGTTTTTTTTTTAAAATTAAAAAAAAAATGAAAGGGAGAAAGGGTAGTGACATCGTACTTTCCTTTTCTAAGAATCACTACTATTTTATCGAATGGTATTTGTTGTGATTTGTGAATGATATTGAGAGATATTATGGACTAAAATGGAGAAAATGACATTTGAGGGTAGTTGATTGAATTTATTTTGGAAGTACAAGGACTTGTCAACATCTTTCCCATATAAGCCAAAATGCATATGGACACACTTCCTTCTTGTATTTTTGGCCATAGCCCTTTTTGTTTTCATTCTTACACATTACCACCACTTACAAACAAACTACTCTCAAAAATCCAAATTTCCAAATTTAAATATCCGTTTTTTATTCTTTCAAAAGATAAAACAAATTTAATTTTTACACACCTGTTTGTTGTGGTGGACTTGTGTAGTAAGACTCGCATATAAAACCTGTAGAAGTTGGCTAAGTGGTTTTTCCTAAAGGAAGATAACTCTAATACTTCACGAGGTACGATTCAAATACTCCGTATCACTAAATGTAATATAATATATAGACGTTATGTCAGTCTCTAAAACGAGCTTTATCTGAACTAAATCTGTAAGATAATACGTTGAATAGTGATCCACCAAAAATAATACTGAAACTACAACTAAAATGAAGATGTCCATATACAATTCATGGTATTTATAAGATTACATTTGTAAAAGAAGTACTCTTATTCTGAAACTGTCTTATATTGTCAATATATATAAAGAGAAAAATAGTATTTAGCAAGTACTAAGAATATATATATATATATATATATATATATATATATATATATATATATATATATATATATATTAACCGATAAAAAGTAGTATTTTTTGAGAGAAGGGAGATAAACAATTTGGACCACTCATTTTAAACTTATATAGGAGGTATAATGGTTACTTAGCTTTTATTTAATTTATCAATTAAAAAAATAATTGTTATCCGTTATTGATTCAGTGATTAAAATGCTTTCATATTTGATTCAAATTTATGTATTTATATATATATGTACTAGTTTTTAAACCCATATATACACAAGAATTCGTTTAATGTTGATATTCGTAATGTATTATAAATGTCTTTTAAGTTTGGATATAGCTACATTCTTTTTCTATATAAGTTATTTATTTAAAATTAAATAATTTTTAAATGATGATTTATTATGTCATCATCTTATTAAGTTTAGTCAATTTAACAAAATCAAACAATGTTATTGGTCAATTATATTTTTGATGACAACGTCAATCGATTTCTATATTATATATTTAATTTAATTTAATAATATATTAATTAATCAATTAATTAATTGTGAAATTAAATAGTACTATTTTTTGCTATGATTTACGAGTACAATTTCTAAGGCACGTAGTTGATAAGCATTAATTGGATCAAGCAAAACATGATCTTGCACATATGTAGATACAGAAGCACGTATGACAGACCTATCATTGAGCTCGGTATTCCTAGCACACATATAAATCGTATATTTAGGTTGCCTTTATAAATAACTCTCTTATTAAAAAGGATTTTTATAGAAATATAGACGGAACGATCTCTATCTTTTGATCATGAACTGTCATTATTAATAGAAAAATAATCTGATACGGAATAAGTATATCATTTTAATTTCCATTCCTCAAACCCCAAATCATAAACTAAAATTTCACAATTTTGAATTATTATATCATTAGTTAAAGTTGGGATCAGAGCGATATAGGTATTAGAGAAGGAAGGAGAGACAGTTAATTTCAACCTTTAATATTTTTAAATTACGATTCAAATTTCCTGTATTATACACTTCATTATGAATATAAATTGCGTCATAATTACATTGCATATTATTTTTAAAATTTTAACTCCATCATAAATTTTAACTGTATCCTTCACACCTCTAAATTGTAACCATATTCAAAAGTAAAGTAATTAATTGATAATGGCCGTATAAATTTATGAGTAAGGTTCAAATAGAAACATTTCTTATGATGAGAACGATAGAAAATTTAATTTTTTGATAAAAAAGTTATATCAAGATTATTAGAATTTTATATTGTTTAAGATGAGATAATTTTTTTAAAAAAATTTGATACACATTATAAAACTTTTAGTGTGTATCAGAGTATCACATCAAAAAGTTGTGAGATATATATATTTTTTATATATAAATCAGTTTCATATTTAAGAAAATAAAATTCTAATAATATTAATATGATTTATTTTATAAAAAATATATATATATAATAAAATAAAAAAATTTATTTATACAATTCCTACTGTAAACAATAATTATACAATAACTTTGCCCTGCAATTTATACAAAAACCTCTTGCTTGGAATATATGAAGGGGCAAAAAGTAAAATGGATGTCAAATACTCTTATAAATGGACCAATTAGAGTAAGTAACGTGGCAGCAGGAGAACCAAAGAAAAAGACTGACACGCAGAAGATTGAACAGAGTGGCCGACAAGCGGATAAACCCTGATCTCTTGAAACTGGGCTCCGTCTCCGTACACGTGTCCTTCACCCACTTCCATCGATCTCTACCCCACGGAATGTACGGACCCATCCGATCACTCTGCTCTTTACAATTTCTAGTTCTTTTCAAGTATTTTTCAGCTTAAACTATGTTTAAAATAAATTAATCCAACAACATACGGAGCATTTTAATAAATGACAAATTTTATTTAAGCTGTTAATTATATATATATATATATATATATATATATATATATATATATATATTATTTTCATTATTACTAATACTAATTTTGATAATGTCGATTAACTACATTGGAAGTACATATTAAGTATTTTAACCATATATTCCTTAAAATTTATACGTTTGATCATAGATAAATGAATATTTTTCGATATTTTTCACTTGCATTAAAAAAGTGAAGTATAATTTTAAGATATATGGGTGAAATTGTCAAACATCAAACTACCTTATAATCATATGTGTTTTGAATGTACATGGCACATATCACCACCTAAATTGAAAATAAACGTAAGTATTTAATTATTTTTAACTATAGTTTCAATCCATGCCATCTCGTATATTGCCACCTACAATTTTAATCAGGGTTTATAATTTGATAGTGTATCAAACTTTATATGTTTTACTATTATATGGATTCAACTTTGAAATCTGTTATCGTACCTATTCAAGTTTTAAAACTGTTTCTTTTATGTTTTTTGAATATTTTTAACTACGTAAATTAACGTAGTTTTTGTAAGTTATATACATATTACATTACATTTACATATACATATAATAATAAAATAAATACATACGGAGTATAAAATATAAGCATGTAAACTATATCGTAAAACTGCATGCACTTCCAAAATATTCCTTCCCAAAGTACTTACGAAAACGACCATGAATACTACTTATTTAGACCCGATCCAGTGACTCACAATCGTCGGTGATAGTTTCAGATTAAATTGGTTAGGCTTTTTAATTTTTTTAAATTATGAATGACGTTTATTCATGAGAGTGCGAGCTACATAGGGAGCTACACCCTACCTACACCCCTCGTTACTGTAACTCTGTTTTACCCTACTATATATAGGGTTAATTTCGTAATTGACTATTTCATGTCAAACAGTTGCAAATGTTACTTGACCCAGGGGTATTTTCGTAAATGAACCAAAACACTTCATTTTATTAATTTATTCTAACAGAATAATACTCCAGTTTTTGTATACCAATTCAGATATTTGATATTTCATTTCATTTCGTGATCACAATTTCTCTCAAACACTTTCTAGAAAGAGAAATATAACTCAACAAATGTGACTTCAATTCCACCACATTTCAGTGTTAATTCCGTCTCATTTTCCCAATATCTTCAAATTTCGTTTTCAATTCGATTTAGGTATTTATTCATAAGAAATGCAAGAAATACATTCGTTTGGAAGCGGTGGTGGCATAGGAGGGAGGTTATTCGCCGCCACAAGCGGCGGAGATAGGCGGTTACGACCACACAACAACCACCACCAAGGCCACACTCCACCAGCTTTAAAATGTCCACGTTGCGAATCGTTAAACACAAAATTCTGTTACTACAACAACTATAACCTCTCACAGCCACGTCATTTCTGTAAAAGCTGCCGGAGATATTGGACTAAAGGCGGTGTACTACGTAACGTCCCCGTCGGCGGTGGTTGCCGGAAAACAAAGCGATCGAAATCAAAGTCCAGTAACAATAGTAACCGCTCCTCTAACACTGCTGGTGTACGGAAATTGTCAAATTCGCAAAACTCAAGCAGTGATAGCTCGAGTCTTACAGCTACTACCACAACTGGAAATACATTAGCAACAGCGGGAACTGTAACCGGAACTATTCATGTTCCAGCCGGTGGTGATGTATCTGCAGCTGCAGAGGTTTTTCAGGAATCCTGCTCGCCCGGAATAGGATTTCTGAACCAAAACTCTAGTTTTAATAATATGCAAATAAATCACTCGTCGGCCGAAAACGGTAACGTGTTTTCAGAGATGGGGACATTTACGAGCTTGATAACGTCATCGACAACTGAATTACCATTAGGATTCGACGTTTCACCGTTCACGTTGCACAACAATGAAAATTACAAAGAGAATCAACAACAATGGCTACATACGGATCATGAAACTGGTGGTGCAGGGTTTATGAATGCTCAACCAACCGATGATGGGCTTGGTACGGATGATTGGAATAACGGTACGGATCAAGCGTTGTTTGATTTAACAGGAACCGTTGATCAATCGTACTGGAGTCAAAGTCAATGGGATGATCAAGATAACGGCCATAATCATGATCATGATCATCAGCTTAATTACCTTCCTTAACAGAGGTACCAAATTATCAATCACATGAAGGTTTCATCCATTTATAAAAGTATAACCGAAAGTTAAAATGGAGATATGTAAATTTATATATTTAGTTTTTTGGTGTCTAAAGTTTCTGATTTTATGATATTGCGAGATGTTTTGGGTTTGATGTTATTCTTGTTAATCCGAAACTAACTTTTTTTTTTTTTCTTTTTTTTTTTTTAATTTTGGATGTGAAGTGTTAGTATGTTGATTATGGTTTGAACCATTTTAATTTTAATATAGAGAATTATAATAGTGTTAATTTTTTGTATAATTAGTTTATATTATATTTGATTATGTTTGTGAATATGATTGTGTGGTAAAAGTTGAGAAATTAAGATGATTTATTCGAGAATTGCAGAATCAATTGATTGGAACGAAATAGTATTGTATTTTATGAACGAAAATAGTAAAATATGACAAATTTTGTCAGGAAAAGATAGGTCTTGATTTCGTTTTCTATACAGACAAAAATTTAGAATTTGGAAATAATTTGTTTTTTCTTTCAAGTTTTAAGTTAATTATAGCAATGTTTAAGATCGAGTTTCAAGTCGAGCATGAACCAAGTCAAATCCTCCTTAATTTGAGCTGGCTAGCTAGCCAGTTCATTTATATTATTACATCTTGTTGGTTCTTCTAGTATAGCGGAACTAATTAGCCCAAATTCGCCGAGTCAAACCTGCGTCCGATCTTGGGTAAATATTGACGCTCGTGGTCTAGTTGAAGCTCACTTTCACGTGAAAATTATCATTCTTGTAACACTTTAGGTGAATCTAATTCGACTTAGACACGAGAGATTCGAGTCTTGTAAGTAAATTTTATTACCCGACACAACGCGTTTTGAACACAAACATAACATATACGGAGTATTATGGAAACCCTCCAGTTAAATGTACTGAATTAGAGTAATTAAGTACCGTGATAAGTGACATTGAGAAAAATTTTTATGATAAGACGAGATGTTACAATTTGCCACGTACAATGATGAAACTAATAAGACGAAGACGTTTGAACTCTGATTTCTCCTAAAACCCCCCTTTTCCTTGTTTTGTTGCGTGTCATCTTCACATCACATAAATATAAATTGGTCTAATTGAAGGCTAGAGATCAGTAAGTTATATCAATGCCGTGATTACTACTAGCCTAATTAAGTTTTACTATTGTCTAGTAACATTATCTCATAAGCTTCCAACATTGAACGCCAAATAACAAATAGTTACAGTTAATCTAATTACTTAAATGAAATAACTGATCGGGTTTGGAGGAATGTACGAACCAGGTATGGGCATGTGGGTCTGGGTTGTGGAGCCCCATTATGTACATTGTTATTCGTTTAAAGTTTGTTAATAACGATTATTCTCTCCGTTTCAAATTAATTGTTCACAAATAAAAAACACGCAGTTTACTCTTACTTTCTTCATATCTTTTTATGTTATGTAGTCATACAAATACATAAATGGTAATCAAGTAAATTCAACTAATTATATTCATCTATTTATGAAGTGAACAATTAGATCGGGACAAACAAAAAATAAAATATAAATTATAATTTCGAGACGGATGGAGTATTATTATATTTTCTTAATTTATGTATGTATCGTCTCATATATATACATATAAAAATAATAAAAATGTAGTACATACGCTACTTTAATCATCATTCGATTAAGCATGACATGTAATCATTATGAAAATGAGATTCACCAAGTGGAATGATGAAAATAAACATTATATTAAAGTTTTGTGTCATTTAAATTTAAATAATATTCGTGGTTTGACTATAAATTAAATTTAAATTATTAGTTAAAATAATGCAGTAAATTCAAATCGTCTTTATAAACTAGTAGCTAATAGTTATAGGCTTATAGCTATATTAATAACAGAAATAATTGATACACATATATAGCAAGTTATAATATGATTTTTTTTTTTTTGCAAGTTATAATATGATGACACATAATTGAGTAGAATAATACTCGTAATATATATTACATCAACGAATAATAGAAATTGCTTAGGAAGAAAACTTATCCACATCGCTTTTAATATATACATACACACTTTCCTTGCAAAATAGTGAGATCGATGACATTATAATACATATGGTTTATGAGAGATATACACTCATATATATAGAGTTAAGTTATGTGTGACATAATTCATTAAATTTTACAAAGTTGTATTCATTACGAAGATTAAAAACTAAATTTATACTTTGTATAATGAAATATTATGTGACTGTCTATTAAACTTTGTATAATTATACGCAGTATCGATACTATAAAATTTAAGAGATTCTTAATCGCTAATTTGCAATAGATCTTTTTTTTTTCTTCATGCGAAAATTCGTTAATGAAACTTTATTCAATATATATATATATAGTTTATGTTTATTAAACATAAAACATAAATCATCTAACAAAACACCTCTTAAACATTATATTTTTTGGTAATTGTATATAACAAGTACAAGTGGGCGAGGGCCTATAGAGTTTGGGTTAGGGGGTCCATAGGGTGATATATGCCTTGGCCATTTCAATCCAATGCATGTCATGTGGGGTTAGTGTTAGGAGAAATGGTCTCATCTCTACTCTCTACTAATAAGTACCAAACACTACTCTTACCTTTGAACTCATGATTCATGGCCATTGTACTTTGAATCACATTATATTTAACTACTCTTTCCAAAACACAAAATATTTTATCCAATGGGCTAAGTTACATAATCATTGGTAACTATTGTATAATCGAAATACTATAATGATTGAGACCACCAGATGATATCGGCATATAGTATGTGCATGGCCGGATTTGCACATAGCCGGATTTGAGGGTGTGTAAGGTGAGCTATCGCACAGAGCCTACATTTTTCGAGGGCTCAAAAGTCTTACTCCACAATTTAACAAGTTAAATACAGTGATTTTTGAACGATTTCATACCATTGAATGATGCTATCAGAGGAATAAAAAACGTTTTTATTTATTTAGAAACCAATTATTGAAGAACCAAGACAAATCAAAGCATAAAGTCGTGTTTTTATGGAGATAATTTAGTCTCAGGGTGGGAAGATGACCTAAATCCCCGTACGCTTTATTTCCTTTTTCATGTAGTACCCCTATTATTTTTTAAAGTTACACTTTAACCCTCCAGTTATGTAAATTATGAGTTTATAGCGATGCTCAGTTTAGTGAGTTCGGTCTTGGGCCGTTGAGTCATCCTATAATCAGATGGAACCGATCCAAATTTATAGTCTTTTCTCATGAACATCGATATATCCTGAATTTATGTCATAATTCCTGAATTTATGTCATAATTCCTGATGTTAAATACTAGTGAAATATCATAACTATACTAGAAATATTTACATAAATAGACTTTTAGTTCTCGTAATATATTTTTTTTAAATATGGAGGAAACAAATTTTGGCTTAAATTATTTTCATGAACACACTGGATGTTCCATAACTTTATGATTGATTATATTTTAAACTATGAAATATTCATCTTGTTGTAAAATTTATATTCGTAACGTAATGACCAAGAAAAATTAAGTTAAAATATTCTAAATACATTCAACGTGTTATGTATATAGGGCCTATTTTTTTAACTTGGCACAGGGCCCTCAAAAATCATGGACCGGCCCTGAGTACGTGTAAGGGCACAAGACCATCGACTTTTAACAACCTTTGATATCGGCATATAGTATGTGGCCGACTTTTTGGTTTCATAAGGGCTACTGAAATTCATTTCCCGACCCGATTTAGACTTATTTGCATCATATATAGGTAAATTCTAGTTAGAATCGTGTTTAAAAAACGACAAAACTTCTAGTTCGAATTACATATCAAATATTATAAAAAACTTACACCTAATGTTGCATCCATATGTACAATTAGTTGAATATTAAAACATGGATTGATAGAGTTTTTGGTACAATAAACTAACATTGGGACACCCATGTCTCTTAATTAGTGAACCTAAGAGTACGTAGGCCCGAAATTTGTTGAATCTAATGATGTGAGTAGTCTCGTAGACCCGAAGAAGTATCGAAGATCACCATAAGTATCATGCACATGACGCATATGCGACCTTTTTCGCACAAGTATTTATTAAGACGAACATGGAAATCATAAATGACTTATGGCATCATACTTGATATTTAGTCGATCGTATCTTTAAAAATGTTTGTTTACGAGAATATGTATCAACATAAAATCGATATTAGTTAGTTATAAACCTGAATATCATACCGAATTATGAATTTGTAATGGAATTTAACTTGATTGAATTTCAATCATGTAATTAGTAAGTTGTTTATTAAAAAAATACGTAATTACTATCCGAGTCTGTGTCGTTATCCCTTTGTTACATTCCAGTCCTTGGATAGCTGGATTGGGTTTCACGCTGATCCATTTCTTGACCTGGGTTTTTGTTTCATTGCAATTCTCTAGCCTGAAGATGAACACAAGTACAAATGTTAATTGATTTAACACTTTTATAATTTTAATATTAATCAATAAAATACGTTTTGTCCCATAATAAATAAACATGATAATAAACTATGTGATACTCCCCCGTCTCATTATAAGTGCACTTTACAAACGCACGTAGTTTTAGAAAATTCTACTAACTCCACTCTCTATCAATTAAATATTATTTTTACCCACTAAAGTCTATTTTGATTGGTTGAAATACACAGTGAACACTTATTTTAAGACAACTTAAAATGAAAATGTAAAAATTTATTACGAGGCTGAGCAACATTTCAAATAAATCGGACATGTGACATTATGGCCCATTGCCTTTAATTTGGACCTTAGCTAGAGGCTATGTTTTTGCCTAGTCATTAAATTTTCTTTGTGTTCTAACTTATACTAATATAAGTATTCAAATTCAAATTTTTGGGCCACCAAAATTATGGAAGTGTAAATAAATACCAACAAACAAAATTAATACACTAATGTTACATTATTTTCTAATAATTTTCTTAAAAACCTTAGGCGTGCTTATATGACTTTTACATTTTCATTTACAAGTTATAAACTTTCAAAATTTCTTTACTAAATAGCGATATTATGTGCAAATATTGACTATATATCTTCTTTAAATTTAAAATAACAAAAAATGTAACATCAAGTGTCACTCGTAACAATATAAGACTCTCAACTGGCATAGTATTAAGTAGTAGCTATATGTACAATTGTTTTACTAGGTTTGGCCTCTAGTTCGGTACATGATCGAAAATAGCTATAAAACTCCTTGAATCGACATTAAAATTGTAACACATTTGTTAAATAAATAGCGACTATAAATTTGTGATGATAATTATACATCAATCAATAACCTCTATACCCGAGAAAGAAGATACTTTAACATATATCTAACAATCGCAATGGATTGATACAACAACTCTCAAAGATGAAAGTATTTTTAAATACACTTTTAGTCCTCCTGGTAAGGTCGGGACCGTGGTCGTACGTCTCCGACTGGCCGGTCTATCTTCTTTCTGAGATTGACCAGCCAGCTGGGTTGGTTTGGCCATTCTTTTCTATTGAAAAGGAGTCAGCTGTCTAACTATAGGAAATTTTTATTTAACCTCTCAAAATACATTTGGTGCACTTAATCCACACAAGATTTTCCTTAAAATAAAAAGTTCCTAAGCCTCGCATTGTATGAAATGAAACCTCTAAATATAATGTTCCACAAAACCCGATATTGGTCTAGAATTTTCAATACGGCCCAACACAAGTAGGCCAAGATTGGTAGATAAAAATAGCTATGAAAATATTTAGTGGTAAGCAAACCTTATCAAACAAAAATGATGCAAACTGTTGCCCAATACTATTTGGGCTAACAAAGTGGATTCTTTCGGTGGAAAATAACATCCGCTACACCCAAGAAAAATTACATTGGTCATTTCGTTTGGGCTATTGGATTGATCCATTATGTATGACCCATATCTGAATTATTCCACCAATTCCATTTATTCTTTGATCTCCATTACGGGGTTTAGTGCCTGATAATGCACCCACCTGTAAAGTGAAAGTGTATTATGTGTATCCATTTTAAATTTGCTATATTATGTGTACCAAACCCGAAAAATGGCCTATATAATGCACATAACCACCGTTTGAAGTCTTTGCCAGTTAACTCGTTGACCAAATTGATACATGGTGCATACGTGGAATAACACGTCAGCAAATTAAATGAGGTGTAAAGGAAATAATTTTATGATTTTGTTAATGAAAAAATGGATGTTCCCTCTAGTTACATGCTATTCAGACATGCAAAATTCAATACACACACGATACACTATCGTTCGAAGTCCGATACACACAACACATTTGTTGGTACAAGAGGCGGTACAAGGGGTGGTATAAGAGGTGGTACACTTGAGAATAGTTGAGTACATTTCTTTACACTAAACCCACAAAATATTCCATAAAATTAATTAAGTTATAAATTGCAATGTATCATGGTGTGATTTCTTCTCATGCCACACCAAATTACTTTTAGTTTACTATTACAAACGTAACCTTTTTAAGTCTTTAAATATTTAAATATAAATATTTTAGCTTTGAAGTATGAGTTGTTAATCTCAAAGTACTATTACGAATTACAAATGAAAGCAGTTTTATTTTTTTATTTTTTGTTGTAATGCACTCAATAAAATAAAAGATTTTGAGCTTCAAACTGGTTAGGTGGTATTACTTGTTTAAGCTCATACTTGAAGTGCATGTAATCCCATAATTAATTGAATAAGGAAAAATAGTATGGTATAGAAACATTAAATTTTAAGAATCCCTCAAATCAGTAGTAACATTGCTTTATGATAACATCGGCCACCTTAATATGGTACCAACTTGCATTGAAAGGTCACTAGTTGTAACCTTTTTTTTTTTTAAATAAATTTACTATTTTATAATTATCTTTGTAACTAAATAAATATATGTAAATATTATGAGACATACCTTATAGTAGTCATATAAATTACCATTTAGGTCCAATTTTAACTCATGCTTAGTTTTATAAGATAAAAGATATAACTTTTTATTTTTTTTATTTTACTAAATATAGTCATAACGGCTATGGTTAATGCATGGGTGGTAGGTAAATGGTGGCTATAAAATCATTTTATATTGCTAAAGTTCTTTATTTAAATATAAGTAGTTGCCGCTTTCATGTTAGTTGATGGTTATTTGTGGAAGTTGACGGTTTTCGAGTGGCGTTTGAACTCTTAAACATAACACTAAGGTCTATGATGTGTGTTTCTAGTTTATTGACCCGCGATTACGCAAAATTACATATGAAAATTTGTAGCGCTTTGCTCATTACATGATAAAAAACATTATTGTTGGGTATTCTTCTCTGAAAAAATGGGATCAAAGATTTACAATGAACCGCACTTGGTTTATCATATCCCTCTCTGCCAAAAGTATCCACATGAAGATGCAAATCAATGAGAATTAAACAGGTAAAATGCAGATTAGATAGTACAAATATCCGAAAATACTTTGTATCTTACATGTCTTTTAACCTCTAATACATTGTAAAACGATGGTTTTTGATCTTCCAAATCAATCAATTTGGTAATATAATTAGCATTTTAGCAACATATTTCCAGTGAGTAGGAAGGATGAGAGAATATTTCAAATCATGAAAACAATATCTATCTTTAACTATGTCTTTGAAATTAAAAAAAAAAAAACTACCCCACGAGAGAAACCATGAAACTTCCCTAGCACACCAACGTAGATCACTAATTCAGGATCTCAATAATTTTTTCTAAATATAGAATGAGGATGAAAATGTAAATAGATATAAAAGTATATGAACGATTAAGGAAATATCATCACTAATAACATATAAATTGATTAATATTTTAAATTTTGATATATGTTTGACGAAATTTAAAAGATACGGCGTATTAAAAATAAGTGAAACATATCAATTACATTATCAATTGTTATTTTTTAAAAAATAAAAATAAATGATATTAAATGGTGTGTTGTTACAATGAAGGTGATATGAATTTAAGTATGTACGATATACAAATAATTTACAACTCATAAATTATAAAACTCAATATTCGTTTGTTGTGAATATTCTATGAGTTATATAATATATTATATATACAAAATTTATTATTAAATAATAAATATTTACCCATGAAAACAATAAAATTATATAAACTTATTTTACATAAACTCGTTTTTGTCGAATTATGCCAAAACTTATGAGTTTATCTTAGTTTATTATGTCATAAAAAATAAATAATAAAATTAGATAAGCTTATAGACTTCAAAATAAGCCGACAAAAATAGAAATAACTCAAAGTGACATAAGTCAATAGGTCGAGAAATCTCTCTTCTCTTTGAAGCTTATCTAATTTTATTATTTATTTTTTATGACATAATAAATTAAGATAAACTCATAAGTTTTGGCATAATTCGACAAAAACGAGCTTATGTAAAATAAGCCGATATAACATATTTTTTCTAATAAAATATATTAAAACGAGCTTATGTAAAACGAGTTTATGGAATGTTTTTTTTTTCTTTTAATTTTAAAAGAAAATATATTTTTGGAAGGTAAAACATACCCATCTCCATTTTTGCATTCAAAAGTCTCTATCACTCTTTAGTCCTTACCCACTTTCCCTACTCTCTCCCATTTCTTAATTTCAAAATCAAAATTCTCTTTTTTCAGTTTCATTTGACAGTTTCTTGATCCAAATTCCAAACCCATAATAACCAACTTAACCCATTAATTCCAAGTAAAGAAAATGCATCATCAATCATCTCAAAACTTCGATTTAGACCAAGACACCATGAATGCTCTTTTAGGTTTTGGTAATGAACCAACTTCATGGCTTTCCGGCGAAGATCTCCGCCCTTCATCACCGTCTCACAACCGTAATGCTGCCGCCGGCAACGTTGACCGCCGTCTTTACAATGACCTTGTTCAGATCGTTCCCCTTGTGCAGTCATTGATTGTATGTTATTGTTGTTCGTTTTGTTCACACACTCCCTATATGTTTATTGTGTATTTTGATTTTTAGGGTTTTTTTACTTAACATTTGTTTCAAGTAAAAAAGATGGGTTTTTAGGTTTTGATTAATGAATCATGATAAATGATAATGTGATGTGCCTATACTTAAATTGGATTAGGGGTTTTCTAATTTTGGGATTTATTGACATTTAAGTAATTGATTTTTTGAATTTGAAATTGTGGATGTTTTGTGTTTGTAGGATCAAAAGGCGAATAGTTCGTATACTCGTAGAGGGTCAATGATCAAAACCAAGACACCTTCAATCACTAATAAGGTATATTCTTCTCATATGGGAACTTACATATTACTCTATACATAGTGTTTGTATGTATATGTATGTTGGGATATGTGACTTTGTAGTCTTATGCTTGGATAATGAAAACTTTGAAAGATGGAGTATATTTTTTATTGTTACTGTTATTACTTTCATGAATGTCAGAATGTTACTCCTTACTATTTTCATCATAGTTAGGAGTTAATAAGTAACTTAGGCTATATAGTCTTGAAGCATTTGAGGTTCAATAAGTATGGTAAATTGTAGAATGATATAGTTGAAAGTCATACGATGCATGATGCTTTTTCATTGAATTAAAGTCATTAATTTATCCTGAAAAAGAAGTGGATAGAAATGGAGAACATAGTTTATACAGTCTTCCATGATGGTCTCCATATGCGTTACAAATTGTATCTGCTCTGTATGTATGACTTCTTCAAATCTGAAGTTTGTATTTGTCAATGTTGTTCAAGGTGGCGCTATTTGTTGGATTAACTTTTGAGAGCTTCACCTATTTGACTTTTCTTGCATTACAGCTTACTTTCATGGGGTGCCTATCAAGGCAATTGTTAGTGATAACTTAAACGAATTGCATGCTTAGATGAAATATTGACTGTTGATTGAAATAGAGAGTGTAGTCTATAGCTCTATGCCTATAAGTGGTTCTTGGGGATACAGAAGTATAGAACAAGAGGACTTAAGTTAACTTTTTTTTGCTTTATAATTCTATAGAAGGTGTTAATGTTCGGAATACTGATATTTCAGATGACTGAAGGAAAAAGTAGGAATGCTCAATCAATTCCTGGCAAAAAGGGTAGGGAGAATGGTGGGAATGAACAAGATGGAGGTGACGGGTTCTCCATGTTTTCGTCAAATGCAATTTTAACAAAGGAAAGAGAAGAATTGGCTGAATTGAAAGAGAAAGTGGCGGATCTGCAAAGACAGCTGTTAGAGAAAGATGAAATCTTGAAGTCAGCAGAAGCTTCAAAAAATGAAAATAATTCTGTTCATAGTGTTCTTGATCAAGTGAAAAAACAGGCATCAGAAAAGGATGCATTACTGCGATCTACTCAAGCACAATTAGCCGATGTTAAGGTATGGTTTTCTTAAAGGTGTCAATATGGGCGGGTCAGGCAGGTTGAATAATGGATCAAAACAGGTAATTTAACAAACTGTTGTTTTGATCCTTATGTCAAGTATATTGGTGACTAAGGTCCACAATATCTCATTATTTTCTCTACATTCCAGGTTATCTTAGATACCTGATTATAAAATATATGTACATCATGTTGTTGATGCCCTTGTTATCACAGATTAAACTTGCTGATAAACAAGCAGCTGTAGAGAGGCTACAGTGGGAAGCGATGACTTCCAACAAAATGGTCGAAAAGCTCCAAGAAGATTTGAATGCCATTCAAGGAGAGATGTCATCATATACACTGTTATTTGAAGGCTTGTCAAATGACAATTTAACCCTTGCTGACCACGAGTATGATGTCATCCCACATAGCGGCTACCTTCCTGAAATAGTAAGCTATACGTCAACTGTAGCATCTCATCACTATTGGTTCAAAGTCATTGCAAGATCTAATACATTGTCTGATTGTTCGTATAATACGATATGCAGGATGATATGGATGAGTTGGATATGAGCAGAATGGAAGAAGCACGAGAAGCTTACATGGCTGCCATTGCTGTTGCGAAAGAGAAGCAAGATGAAGAGTCGATTGCCATAGCTGCTAATGCTAGGTTGCATCTACAATCGCTTGTTCTAAGTTGACTGGTGTAAAAGTCAACAACTTGGATTCCACCATTAGTTCTAAGAAGTTGACTATTGTAAAAGTCATCAAGTCTGGAGTTCATATGATGTCATTTATTGGAATCCCTTGTGGTGTAATCTTATACTTATAACTGCTATGTGAGTTGGGATTACACATCTAGCTGTAATACTTATTTGTATATGAGTTTTGTGTGAAATGAGAATCGGGTTTGACCTATGCAGTGTTATATTGTCAAAAGTCCAAGTCTTATTTCATATGCATCCTAAAGAAGTGTTGGCAAGTGTTTAAGATAGATAAACAAAAAGACCACAACATGCCAATTATCTTATTCACCTTTTGATTGGAAAAGTGCAGCTTAATAAAGAAGTCAATGGTCGACTTTCCTGATATATGAACATGAGATACTTTCCTGATATATGAACATGAGATACGACTACATTTTGTACTAGAATATAATCAATTTGTAACCTGATTTTGTATTGTAAGCATACAAAGAACCCAAATAATAAAGCAAACAATCAGTGCCACTATATGACTTTCATTTGGTTTATCTAGACATTAATCAATATGTAAACTTAATTCTAATGGTTGGTACAATAGTATAAATTATCTCAAGAATAGTACGCCAGCAGACCATCAGTTATGATGGATTATTTTGTGTAATTTACTATAAAATCAGCAAAAATTGGAAGGCTTGCCGACGTTTATATTCTGCTCTTTCAAGAAATCCAAGATAGCATTTTTCTGCCAACTTTTAAAGCTCCTGCATATACATTGGTTCAAGTTAGCAGTAACCAAAAGTTCAATAAACTTTATTGTGTAATAATGAAAATAAACATTGGTTTTCGGTTATAGTTACTTTTGATCAAGATGTGCAAGAACTTCTCCCCCTGGGAACGCTGATTTAGTAACCTCATATGCAACTTTGATTGCTTCCCGCCAAGTTCCACTTACCCCCGCATCTCCATTGTCTTCCATTGGCAACGAATAACCAGATAGTAGGTGGCCCACCCATACATCATGTTTCCTGAAAAGGTTAATCATCCATTCAGAACACCTATAGACAGTCATTTTATCATTTTCAATTAAGTCCATACACAGCCTTTAATTCATTCGGCACTAAATCATACTGTTTTACTAAACAGACCATAATAAAGAAACCAGGTTCCTGCTTGATGCATCGAATATTGTAATATATATAATAATAAATGATACTCGTAGTAAATTAAGATAAAGTTAGTTAAAAGAGTTTAACTTACAGAACAACATCCATATGCCTTGGGACATAATGTCCACCGCCAACCCCGAGAAGGATTTTGTTATTTCCATTATTCCTAACCCCATCGAAAAATAAAATGTTAGAAAAGTTGCACACCTTATCCCAACATCTTCATGATATTACAACTATATCAACTATGTCTTTTAACGACATGCAATCCTAAATTTCACGGAATAACTAAACCAGTATGACATTTACCTGCGCCAATCTCCAACAGGAACTCCTCCGTCAAGCCCTAGTCCTCTCCAAACTAACTGCAATGTAACATACATTTAGATTTACAAAGAATATTATTAAAAAGTTTAATTCCAGGAACTGAATTATTATTGTAACTAAATTTGGCACATTATTATTTAATAAAACTCAGCAACAGTTTGACAAAAATTGTTTCGGGGTCAACCCAACCTGAGCCAGTCTGTTACTCTGTTTGGACCTTTACAAACAATTATACCTATTGGCCCAAACCCGTGTGACTCATTAGCCCACCCTATCATTTTGCTACCCCTACTAAGTACCCAAATCTTTTAATGCTTAACCTCTAAAAATGGTGTCAGAATTCTAAAGTTTATAGAACTTGTTAGAAGACGGTCCCCATGACCTCTTACCCAATGTTTTAATCTTTACTAAGTATAATTTTCATCTTATATATGTTTTACAGCCGATAGATTTATATCAATATCAGAATATTATATTATTGTACAGTTAAGTGTATGCTCAAAAGAGATACCGAACTAAAGCAATAGCTTGTGCTGCATCCTGCCTTTTCCAATACTCTTCTGTGCTGCCTGATAATATTATAACATCAAATAATAGAATTATGAATGGTTCCCATTCCAATGAGCTTTGATTAATTATCTTTGGAAGAACAAATGGGCAAATGCTTTATTTCTAAATATTATTATGGAACTATGAAACCCAGGAGCAATCATCATCATTATGCAACAAACAAGTTTAGAGTTTTCCACACGAATACATACCAATTTCTACAAACATTGTGGGAGAATCGGTTAGAGGTCCGTGATGTGTGGCCTCCAATGTAACCTATATCCCATAATAACAGAATATAACTAACCATGATGAACAAAAGGAAGAGGCAAATTATCAAGTCTACAATTTGCATGCATAATTATTGCTAAGCAAAAGGAAACTTGTACTAGTATGAATCAGTTTATCCAAAACTGATTATTCGACTGATCATCAGAAGCACAATTTGTTTAACAAAACACTAAAAATTGTTTACCACGGCTATAACTCGCAATAATCAGATAATCAGTTTCAAAACGCACACCCGACCAAATACCCTCTAAGCACTCAAGTTAAATCTCAAAATATTCATTGAACTTTACTTTTCAGAAATATACTCATTCATACATTTCACATTCAGGATATATTATATATACCTCAAATTCAGGAGTCAGATTATGTGATTCCGCAATTTCCTTTAATAATCTCAACCACGGGCCCATACGGGCATTAGGAGGTGCAGCCCAACCAGGTTTGCCACCAGCTGGCGGCACCTCATCATCTCGTAAATGAGGGACACCTAAAAATAAAACATACTTCATAGTTAACACCTAACTTTTACTCTGCAATACATTACTAAGAATCATATAAACCATATACCAATTGGATGAAGGGTTAAAGCAGGCCGCTTCGAAGCAGCAGAGTGCCTGCTAAGAAATATAACCTCATCTACAACCTCTCCAGTAGCAGCCTCCCATCTTTTATCCAAATGATCTTCTCTAACATTTGAATTATCATGCTTTAATAACCTCACTTCTTTGTTCACGTAACTTGCAGTGTCCTGTATCACACCACTTTTAAGTTTTAACATCAAAACCATATCTTTTTATTTTAAGTTTATACCACTGTTTTTAGTCCTGACCTTTAATAACTTATTCATTATACAATTTTTTGTTAAATCAAAATTCCAATACATATACGTATTTTTCAAACGTGACAGCTATATCAGTTGCCACCTCATAAGAAAATAAGGTTAGACGACCGGTTTACAAATTATAAGAGGTAATGCAGAGAATTAATAGTTTGTTACATCAAAATACAAGTATCAAAATTCAATACATACAATAACAATTTACCTCAAGTACCTTTTCAATAAAAACGTAAATGGGCCATAAGATATTTAGGGAGAAATAATTTAATTTAATTATAATTAATAAAAAGAAATATGATGACCTGGAGAAAAGGGCCGGGGTGCCAGCCTGGCATGGACAAGAGGGCGGATGCAGGGCCGATGGAAGCTGGGTCAATGGTGGTGGCTACCAATAACGTAACCATTTGCCTTTTAACGTGCGCCCTGAAACTATTGAATGTGAGGCTGCGGACACCGGTGGTTAGTCGTCCGGTTATAAAATAACAAACCATTTTGTTGTGGTTATATCAAGGACTTGGCTTTTAACAACTACTAAAAATAAGGATGTGTTTTCTTGCACCTTAAAGTTTGTATAATTACAAATCTAACCCCTCATCTCTCAAATGCAACGTAAAAGAGAGATTAAATTACACGGGGTCACTTTGGTTTGTTAAAATATCACCGATCGTCCTTTTACTTTGAAAATTACACCGATCGGTTTTGTAGTTTTCAACTATGCATGTCCAAAATTCTCATAGCAAACAACCGTAATTAAATCCATTAAGTAGGGGTGTTCAATATTTGATTTAAAACCGTTTAATCTGAATACTGAATCGAATTTGAATTCGATTTTTGGTTTTTGATTTTTTATTTTTTAAATTCAGTTAAACCGAATTCGAATTCGAATTCGATTAAACCGAATTTGAATTCGATTTTCGGTTCGATTTTGAAATTTTTCGAATTCGGTTAAACCGAATTCAAAACTTTTTGAAAATTTAAACTTTTTAGCTACCGTGTATTTGTGAAAAATAAATGTTTTGTTTGAACATTAATAATTAGATTTATATAATTTGTATTGTATAATCGTGCATATTTCTTAGTTTTGTACGTTGAAAGGTATTTTTGGAAAAATGTTAAGTTTTTTCTGTTTTAACCGAAACCGAACTGAATTCGAATTCAGTTTTCGGTTTGGTTTTCAATTTGAATTCGGTTTTCAGTTTTACCCTCAAAATTTTCAAAACCGAATGCACCGAATCGATTACCCCGAAAAAATCGCATATAATCCAATCCAAAATTAAATTAAATATATTAATGGATGGATTCCGTAACCAAAAGAGTTTAACCAACTAAAGGCACCTCCAAATTGGTTGCATTATATGTCATCACGATAAAAAAAAAAATTATATCCTTTTTCAAAGATATAATTAAAAATCATTTGCACTGAAATTAATAACTCAGAAAATACTATAAAAAGGTAACAAACTAAAAAAGACATAAGCATGGGGTGGGCGATAGCTTTGCACGGCGGAGCCGGAGATATTCCGATGAATTTACCGGCGGAACGCCGTGAGCCTCGTGAAGCAGCTCTCCGGCGTATCCTTGAGATCGGTGTCTCCAAACTTAATGCCAAATGCTCTCCTTTAGATGTCGTTGAACATGTGGTATTTTCATTTTCATTACAGTTATAATACACATACACTATATTTATACATACACATACATACATCGATATCAGTTAATACGGAGTACTATTAGTTCCATAATTAATTATTGATGATTTAATATCATCGATTTACGCTGTTTTCACATCACCACGAGTACAGTTAGTTTTACTGTTAGACTGATCTTAATTATATATTTGAATTTCAGATATTTAGTTGATTACTCATCTTAACAATGATAATTGTATTTGTTGTGTTTATCGTGACAAATATACACTTAATATATCTTATGGTTCCTTTGTTTTTTTATTTGTGTTTGTTGAGTGTTCATTTTGTGTATCCTGTCTGTTTTGATCTATTTCTATCGTATAATGAAAGGTTTTACTTAAAATGAACTGAAATTGGCATGAAAACTATGGTATACGTTGGACCAAATCATAAGAGGTATCGTAAAGGCATTGAGTTAAACAAGTTTATCTCATGCTCATACTGTGTTTTTGAAACAATCTTGTTGTAGGAAAGAATATATATATATTTGGTTATGTCCCTAATCAAAGACTTGTTGTAAAAATGTAGTTTTACTTTGAATTGGTTTGTTTGCTTGTTCTTTCTTTCATAAATTAATCGCAGATATGGATCCAGTGATAAGCTAATCTTGTGTGACAAGATATTGATTCAAAACAATTACAACTTTGATTCAAAAGTTTGTGAAATGAAGTTTCAACTTTAAATTTTGATTGAGAATGTTGTATATATATGAGATCTGATTAAACAAAAATGAATTTTGAAAAAATATTGTGAATCAATGTCTTCTCACTTAAAATTAGCTTCTCCTTTGACCCTTAGTCCATTTACTAGCACTGTTTGAAAGTGAAGAGCTTGTAGTATATTTCACTTGTGTTGATGACATTTGTTCATTATATGTTATGTATTAATACCCCTAATAGTCTAATACTAACTCCCTGTAAACCGTTGTACTATAGGTGCGTGAACTAGAAAATTCTCCACACTTCAATGCTGGTAAAGGGTCTGTTCTGACAACCAATGGGACTGTTGAAATGGAAGCTTGCATCATGGATGGTAATACAAAGAGATGTGGTGCCGTTTCTGGTGTTACCACAGTTGTCAATCCCATCTCTTTGGCCAGACAGATCATGGAAAAAACTCCACATATATATCTTGCATTTGATGGTGCCGAGACCTTTGCAAGAGAACAGGTAAGTCACATATTCTTGTTTGATGCGTTGTATAAACTTTAAAAATGCGTAAACTACTCATGTAAGGAAATTGATCGAGTAGAGGAATATATGTGGACCTAAATCAATTTGTTAGCCTGTTAGGTATTTGGGGTTGATGATTGGGCTGATGACTGGTTTGAATCTAAATCTTTATGGGTTAGAAGATGTTGCGATGTTGATGTTTATTACGAGTACAATTTAGTATATCTGTTATGCATTTCCTGCTGTAAATAAGTTTATAATTACATTGTTCAGGGGCTTGAAACTTTAGATAAGAGTCATTTCATCACTCCTGAAAACATCGAGAGACTAAAGCAAGCCAAAAAAGCAAACCGAGTTCAGGTATGCCCGTTCCACCATTCTAAGTAAATAGGTCGAAATTTCCACCACTAACATTTCCTTTCCACACGTGTCTTGCATAATGCATTTCTTATTTAACTTGTAGCAAGATTATACACAACCTATTAAAACCGAAGATCAGAAGGAGCGACCACTTCCTGATGGACTTAGCAAACTTGGAACCGTTGGATGTGTGGCTGTGGACAGTCTCGGGAACCTAGCCGCTGCAACATCCACCGGTGGTCTAGTCAACAAAATGGTGGGAAGGATTGGAGACACACCTGTCATTGGTGCAGGTACCTATGCCAATAAGTTTTGTGCCATTTCTGCAACTGGAAGAGGTGAAGCCATTATCCGTGAGACTGTGGCTAGAGATGTGGCTGCAGTTATGGAGTACAAAGGGCTAAGTCTGAAAGAAGCAGCTGCGTATATTGTATATGAAGTAGCACCAAAAGGAACCACTGGTTTGGTTGCTGTGTCTCCTACAGGTGAAGTTGCTATGCCTTTTAATACGACGGGTATGTTTAGAGCTTGTGCTACTGAAGATGGAGTTTCGGAGGTTGCGATTTGGCATTCTGAATGATAATGGTGTTTGGTTTGCAGTAAAGTATCGTTTATGGGTGTATGTTTTATAGTAGGCTAGGATGTAGCAGAAGAGAATGAGACTGAAATTTGAAACCCATCCCCTCCTTGGGTTTGAGTGATTTCTATGTATTTGGGAATCATTCTTATTTGTCGTTCACATCCAATTAGACCAAACATTATGCCATATGATTCTCATTTCTTCGTTATTGTTCTGTCAAACCAACTAGTTTGTCATTCTATGAACACTTATCACTTTCATAAAAAAAATACAGAACTTATTTCATAAGTTAAAAATAATCTTAATTCAAAAACTGATAATTTCTTTGAATGTGCAATCTTTTTAAATATATCCAAGTTTTTAAAAAGATATTAGGTAAAAAAAACTATATTTATACAAAAAGTTATAATTTACAGAGTAAATTACAAAAAACATACATGTGGTTGTTCATTTTCTCAAAAAACATCCCTCAACTTCATTAATAACATAAACCATACCCAAGGTTGTCACTTTTGTCCCAATGACATCCCTCCGTCCAACTTTGTTACGTTTTTGTCATTAAGTCTATACATGTGTCATGCACGTGAGGGTATTTTTGTTATTTTCTTTTTCCCACCCATTTAATCGACATTTCCATTTGCATTTTATACCCATTTAATCGACCCATTTAACAGTAAGTTAATTTTAAATGACTATAAAATGCAATTAAATGGCTATAAAATGCAATTAAATGGGTATAAAACGCAATTAAATGGGTATAAAATGCAATTAAATGGGTATAAAATGCAAAGAGAAAGGTCGATTAAATGGGTGGAAAAAAATGACAAAATTTCCCTCACGTGCGTGGCACATGTATAGACTTAACGACGAAAACGTAACAAAGTTGGAGGGAGGGATGTCATTGGGACAAAAGTGACAACCTTGAGTATAGTTTATGTTATTAATGAAGTTGGAGAATGTTTTTTAAGAAAATGAACAATCACATGTATGTTTTTAGTAATTTACCCTAATTTATAACTTTGTTTGTTTGGTGGTGTAATTTCCTCCAAATTTCAAGTAGAATCAAAGAAAAAATTACACAAACTTTTTTATAAAACAAGAGTTATGTATACTGTTAACTTTAGGGAGTGGTATAAAGAATTTATATATGTATTGTAAATTACTAAATTGTAATGTAACGATTGGCTGCCGCCTTACAAATACAAACTAACTAAATAAAATACATTCTCTCTTTTTATGTAAACAAGATAAAGATAAGTAACAATCAAAGTTTTCTATAATATACAAAAGAGTTGACTAGATTACATAATGCATCAGAGACTATAAAAAGGAAGCAGTCGGCTTTGGGTTAGCTGGAGAATTCAAGTATGGGATGGGCCATAGCTTTGCACGGAGGAGCTGGCATTCCGGCCAATTTACCAGCTGAAAGCCGAGAGCCTCGAGAAACCGCCCTTCATCACATCCTTCAAATCGGTGTCTCGGCTCTTGGTGCCAACCTCTTTCCTTTAGATGTTGTTGAAGTTGTGGTATTAATTTCACTGTAGCATTTGGAATAACCTTACAGTTGATGGCCTTAAGATCATTACTGTTGTGTATAACTTCTAATACTATTTTACTGTAAACCATTGTACTGTAGGTACGCGAACTGGAGAATTGTCCTCATTTTAATGCTGGTAAAGGGTCTGTACTGACGACCAATGGAACTGTTGAAATGGAAGCTTGCATCATGGATGGTACTACAAAGAGATGTGGTGCAGTTTCTGGTGTCATGACAGTTGTTAATCCCGTCTCTTTGGCCAGACAGATCATGGAAAAAACTTGTCATATTTATCTTGCATTTGATGGTGCTGATACCTTTGCAAGAGAACAGGTAAGTCGCACATTCTGCAGATACAAGATTCTGAAAACCACATAACCTTTTTAGCATATTACCGAGTAACTTTTGTTTTATTCATTTGTTACAATGATTGAAAACAAGTGATTTGAACACGAAATCCTTTTGGATGTTGCAATCTTCATGTGACAAAGGGAAGTTATTTTTGCAATTGTTCAGGGGCTTGACACTGAAGACACGAGTCATTTCATCACCCCTGAAAACATTGAGAGACTAAAACAAGCAAACGAAGCAAACAGAGTTCCTCATTTCATCTCAGTTCATTCAAATTAATATATATTGATAACATCTCTATATATATTGATAACATATATAAGATTGATAATGATCAATTTTCTGTACCTGATAGTCGAATTACATCTGAAAATGAGACGCCTTGAAACGAAAATTGTCCAAATTTTATGGTAATAGAACGAGTTAGAGGCAATGTCGATCATTGACACATGAGCAAGTTGATTTGGGTTATGTTTCTCGTCTAATGGGAATTTAAAAGAACAATAATCGAGAAAGATACAAGTCAAACTTCTTCAAAACTAACTGCAACATAGTTTTTTTAATCATATTTAACACGCTAATTGCATACGGACCCAAACCTACCTGAGAAGTACTAAAAGAACATATTTTTAATGAACTTTCCGTTTTGGTAGCTTCTTGCTAATTATTAATAAACCTGCTGTTTAAAAGAAGCAAAAGAAATAAGAAACAAACCTGTTTTGGTGCTAGTAGTTGACATTGATAACCTTCAGACATGTCCTGCTAAACCTGCTTTATGTATCTATGATTTGAGAAAAGTTGATTTGAGTACAAATTTTTTTGAGAGAATAGGAGTACAAATCTCCATCACGGGATCAAATAAATCAACCATTGAGATGATCCGACAATTTATTAGTTTCAATTAACTGATACAAAGGAAAGGGTATTAAAGTCAATTCAGCTAAAACGTTTGCGCTCCAACCTTGACCACGGGCCTCTTTCCTTTCGTCACAACCTGTGATCGACCTTCAAATTAATCTTCGCCACATTGTCGTCGCCATCCACCTCCGATAACATCAACGTCACCCCCGCCGCCACGTCATTGTCGTCGCCATACGTCTGCGATGCTATCACAGTAGCCATCCACATGCGATACGATCATCGTCACCATCTACCTCTCCGACGCCATTGTGGTTGCAATGCACCTCCGCTGCCGTTATTCGGTTGACGTCTCTGTCAATCTCCGCCGCATCTCCCTCTTCCCGTTTGATTTTAGTTTTGATAGTTCGAATTCCGTTTTCCTGTTGTCATCATCATATTTTCCACCACCACCGAGACATAGTTGCCAACTTCATAGCTACAAATGATTTTAACAGTGATAGCTCACAGCATTGTACTTAATGTTTTGGTGTTTATTTCCATCGTTCATTCGGTATAGTAATTTTATTATTATTATTTTGGTTATGGTTATTAGTTATTAGTTAGGGAGGAGTTGTAGACTTGTAGTCATGGTTTACATTTTTCAAAAAATACACAATATTGTAAATAGAAAGTCAAAAGTAAATAGTGGAAAGAAAGCTATATTCGATCAACTTTAATTTATTATTTTCTTTATTTAGTTCAAGTAGAATAAGGTAGAATGTATAAATAACAATGAGATAACAATTAATAACACACTAGATCATAACCTGCGAATTTACGGGCTACGGTAGAAAGCTTATAACAAAAAATATTGTGATACTACGGCGAAATAATATGAAGATATCGAAAAACTTATATTGTGGTATAAGTATGAAAGGATTTTATGAAACAAATATACTACTAACCTTAAGTCAAAATAGTCTATAGATATCAAATCCTGAATTATTATTGCTAACAAAAAACAAATCATTAAAATAGACATATATATATATATATATATATATATATATATATATATCCTATATGATTTACATGAATCAATATATTTAACATATTTATGTGCATTGAATGTCCCCTCCGTAAGATATTCTTTCATTTACATATTCAAAATTGATTATTAAAAAAAAGTGTTGGATTTCTGCTGATCTGTAAGGATCATTTCCATTTATGCAATATGTGACGGATTGTTCATGTAGTTTTGCTTCCACAATAATAAAACTTTAACACAAACCTTTCAATTGTCCCTTCCAACATGGAGGAGAAGCATTCAAATGCATTGTGAGGTGACCATATCTTCAGGTAACAACAATACATATATTTTCTCAAAATAGTTTAAATGAGTAGTCAACCCGATTAACCAAAATATGTTTATTTGTATTTAGTTTATTGATATATTTTTTTAAATAAATAACATCCGTTTATAAACCTCAGAGAGATAACTATTACACCACCTAGATTAATGTGTTTGTCCTACAATTTAAAGTAAACTGAATAAATTGATCATCATTCAGATTAAATACGTGCTTCACACACAAAAAAATGTAAATGTATACCTGATTTCTAAGACGCTTGGCCTCATTCTCTAATTGGTTAAGTTTCAGCATACTACATTCCAAATGCTAGATATAGATATTAAGTACTTTCTTTTTCCTTTTACATGCTCTGTTACATGGAGAATTGCTATTCTAGTACATAGTCAATATATGAAAAGGTTAAAAATTGGAACATGTATTATAAAGAGACCAGTAACGAGGATTTCTAAGAGTTGTTTGCAAACGGGAAGTTCAGTTAGTCTAATCACAGTTCTCAACTTCTTTCAAGTTCGCAATCTGAATAATGAAATTAACAATAACATGCAACCATAACATAACACAAAAAACACAATATCAACAAAGATGTAACATGTCAAATAAGTTTAACAATTAACGCACCTTGCCAGGAGTAGATGTCCAATATCCCATATGAAAAAACACAATAATTAGTAAAAGGATATCTAGAAAGTGAGTACACAAATATAAAAGGAAAACATTAGTGTACATCTAATAAGTAACTACCCACAATAAATAATCTCGGCCAACAGCCCCACTGCAATTTGTAAAAAATAATGGGTGATTTCAGTATCTTCTTTGCAAGTTAGTGGTGATGTTCTCTGCCTTCACGAGTTATCGTTGATTTTTCGATACTGCGACATTAAATAGAAGAAATGTCAAATATTTGTATTCTTGGTAGATAATATAAGAACTGTACATGCTATATTAAATACGGCCCCATTCAACTAAAGACATAATATTTACTTGTATTTATCATACTTGATTTATGCAACGATAAAAAATAAGCACACTAATTATATATAGAGAACGTTTACCATTATTTACTTACATGTTACTTATAGATTCAAGATGGTCTGTTCCATCCACTATATATCCCCAATGATTTGGTGCATGACTCGCTATATATGCACATGCTTACTCATTATCATCTTTCAAGAACGCCTGTCAAGTAAGAAAAGAAGTCATGGGTATTCGGAATCATTGTCACCGGGTCGCATCCAACACGTATGATCATTAAGATCACTTGGATCCCAGATGTATCACCTTTTCCAACCCATGACTATAAAACCAGGTTGTGTCAAAATGGGTAACCCAACCCGCCCATTTTGCCCCATCTACATTCTTAAGTTGAAGCTCACAATAAAAAAAGACAAGATTTAAAGGCAACCTGAACCACAAGTTGGTTTATGGTGTCAGCGGTAGAATTGAACATTTACAAAAAGTACATTGCCTCATTCGATGATCTCTTTGACATGGTCAAGTTCTCCAGCAGCTTCATATTTGGCACTGTATTCGATCACGCTCCAAATCAATATAGTCATATTAATACCAAGTACAATAGATTGCAAATATTATAATGAAAAAACTGTTAACTAACATATATTTGAGTAGACTTGTCGTCTTTAATAAAATATTATATTTAATAACTAAATCATCCACACATATGCATCTAAACAACTCTGTACAGTTTAATATTAAAAGCTTATATATAGATATATAAATATATAAATGGATTGGTTAAGGTTATTGTAAAACAAAGAGTAATTATATATATGTTTACTTAGATGAATAAAAGTAAGTTTAACTCGTCTATTGGTTTATATAGTTTATATTAAACCTAACTCATCTATAGGTCTACCTAAAAAGTTGATGATATAAATATTTGTCCCACTTGTTGGAAGTGCAAATCACTAGGAGACGGTCGAAAAACAATTGGCGTATAATTCAGTGTTCTCTCTGCACCTTTTGACGGTCTAACTGTCCCTAATATTCCATTACACAAGACTCACTTTCCTCCACTGAAAAATCACCTACGTGCTCACCTATTAAATTTACACTTGACATTAATATCATACAGAAGTCCATAAGAGTAAATATAAGGCAATAACACGCACCTCCATGTTATCACTGACAAAGTGGTTCATAACTGCATATTTTACGATCTGCAATGTTAAGTTGTGTACTTTATGTGGTGAGAGCTCCACAAACTGTTCATCCTCACCCAGCATGGCCACCATGAGCTTGTGAGCAGACGGACTTCCAAGCTTTTAGGAATAGACCGATAATACGATAAATATACTTGTCTCGATCTATCAAATGCACCTTCAAGCCATACACTATGTTGCATAATCACCAAAACAATCAAAGTGTTCATTTGACCATTTAATATCAACAAATTTACAGAATATTAATTCAAATTTTGATTAAGATATCATATTTTACGCAATCTTAAAATCGATCCGTAAAATTGCAAACATAATATGCAATTGAACTTACTAATCACTTTAAAAATATAACACATGACCGGATTTTCATTTTTTTTCCTTATGATGTTCTTTGATTAAAATAGCATGAACACGATAAATTATACACAAAAAAATTACAACAGAATGTACATCAGTTTTATAAAAATCCAAAATCAAAATTACAAAAACATGCAATTCTCAAATTTTACAACAGAATGTACATCAGTTTTATAAAAATCCAAAATCAAAATTACAAAAACATGTAATTCTCAAATTTAAACAAAAGTATACCTGGATAACAAAGCCCATAGAACTCATCAACATCTGCGCAAATAAATCAAACCACAAATCCAAAAGTTAGTAACTTTAATCAAATTATAAGAGGTTATGGTTTTAAGCAATAGCGTTAGGGTTTATAAAAAAAGAAATTTAAAATTGAAAACTAAAAATTGGTACCGTGAGTTAAAGCACGAACGATGCGCGAACAACGACCACTATAATCTTTGAAGTCTACTGTTCGTGGACTTGAACCCATTTGGCCGTACAAATTCTACAAGAATTAAATTTTAACATAAAAACTAAGCACTGAAAACTAATTTGAAGAAGATAAAGATGATCTATTACTTTAATTTTACAAAGGAACTCAATTATTATGTTAAAATCACCTGTGAGAAAAATCAAAGAAGTTTCCAAGTCACTGATCGTCTAGCAATGGACGATTGAAATTGGAGATGAAAGCTGTTTTAGTTTACCACAATTTAAGGGAGTTCAAAGTTGAAATTTTAAATTAAATGAAATTAATCTGCGGGCCAGTTAATCAAGTGATTGGAGGTTAATTTAGACAATTTGAAAGAACATTTATACATATTTGCTAAACTTTTTTTTAGTCTCGATCAATGACTATAATTAATTTGATTAAATCATTCAAGGGTGAAGATTAGATTAGAAGGGTTTAAATCAATTTTGTTTACACATTTTGCCTCCTTCAATAATAGTTTCAATAATAGTAAAGAGAGAAGATATTTGATGATCATTAATAACACATATGATAACAGACGTGAGTTCAATCTAATTTTCACTCGTATCTTTAAAATCAAATATTTTACAAACGGTATGGCAAAAAATTACATATTCAAAATCATCATCTTTTTCTCTTCGATTAGAGATCTCACAAGCTATACTTTCGACAAATTTTTTTTTTTTTCATTTTTGTTGAGTCGTAGAAAATGTGTCTTATATAATAACATGTGATTTTATATATAATCACATGTGATTTATGAGCAAATATAATTGGTATACGACTATTCATCAATTGTGGATGTTAACTCACACATGATTACAACTTATTATTCATTCATATAAACAAATATAAATAAGATTTTAGGAATTGCATTCATTTACGGTCAAAATCACATTTGATTATTGATTTGAGATTTAGTCACATGTGTTTTTCAAATGAATTATGTGATAACAACTGATAATTCACATGTGATTTCACATTTATATTTATTTACATGTATAGTTATAAACAATTATTTAAAATTCGTATTTATTTACACTTTATTCACTTGTGATTATTAATTTAATGTTTAATCACATGTGATTATAACTAAAATTTTTTTTGAAGGTTTATTAAATTATCAAATAAATTATTTTTATGTGATTTTAAACTTATAATTTCTAAATTTGATTATTCACATGTGATTATAGATAGTAATTTAAAACTTATAATTTGATTGTAAATATATTTACATGTGAGTGTTAAATCACATGTGATTTATTATTACGAATTTCACATACCATTAGAAAACGAAAAAAAATGTTCGTCGAAAGTATGTCACGTGAGATCTCTAATTAAAAAAGACGCCGATTTTAACGGTGTAATTTTTATAATTTATGGATATACGGTTTGTGAGATATTTAGATTTAGAAAACAAAATGTGAAAATGGGTAATTGAAATGGAGCAATCCTATTGGTTCCTTTGATCTATATTTTTTTAGCATTCTACATTGAACATTTCTTTATGATAACAATTAATAATACATTTGATGATCATTAATAACCGATACCATAGTGTCTGGGGAAGGTGGTGTGGGTTTATTTCGACGTCAAGCTATCGGTCACACGCTACTTGATATGCTTAAGTATTCTAAAGTTGCTATGGGTGGCTACTCACAATTGTTTGAGGTATATATGCAGTTGATCTTGCTGTTTGAATGTTTGTATTAAATCATTTTACATCCATATATATTATATGAAATTAGATTTTCTGCCTGTTTTATGTAAAATAGGCACGTGTTGCAGTATATGAGTTTATTTAATAATTCCATTTATTTCAGGTGGTAGGCTTGAATGAATGGGGTGAAGACATATTGAGAAGATGGTTTTCGATTGAAGATAGAGTAACACATGTGATGATAAATGGTAAAGGAACAGTACCTTTTATTCTTACGAAGGAAGATTTCCACAGTTCTTTATTAGAACTCCGTGCTTTGAGGTACTGTACTTGCTGAGTTTATGAAAACATATGTATCAATTGGCTAGTAATAGATGTTTGTTTTCCCAGTAAGTTTATTGTCGACAGCGTTGCATTTCACCAATGATATATGAACACTGGATTTCAAATCTTCTGTCATATGTAGGGTGGAAACTCAATTGCAAACAACAGATTGGATAATATATGTGGCTCCCATACGGCAACAAGAGTACATTGAAATGTGCTTCACTGTAAGTAACATTTGCACAGCAGCAAAACTGATAACATGTTAAAGAAAAAAAGATGAGAAATTGAATACTATTTTCTTTTTCAGGCTGCTAAACATGAAAAGTGGATCGTAACTAATAGGAAGGTGAAGTGGAACCCTTCTCTAAAGAACGAATACCCTGTAGCAACTTATGCAGGATATCGAACTTGTAGTAGTGAACATGAAGAGTTGGCTAATGTGTTAGGCCAAGTCAAAGATCATTGTGATCAGGTGGCACAAGGTACACTGGATATTTGTTTAATTTTTCTTTATTTATTTTCGTGAACAAATAAGGTGATTACCCATATTAGTTTATTACAAAAATCATTCAACTTTCATTGATAAAGCATACTAGATTTAAACCCGTTTGACCTGTTCCGTTTTTAGTTGAACGTATATATTTTTTAACCCATTAAAGATAAAACGTCCTAAATCATCAACTCATCAATATTATAACAGGATCGATTTTACAATTGCTAAATTTAATATATTTCTTTTTTATCAGGCCTGGATGCTAAGTTGCTTGGGTATAGTGCTAGAGCAGTTTTTGATTGTGTTGTTGTGTAAGATTCTCATGCTTTTAACATAATTTTTACCCTTTATTGTACTTATGCTATCAGCATTTAATTTAAAATACGAGTAGAGTGGTAAATGTCAATTTCCTATGAACTTGCTGTAATAATCAAATAAAAGTTTTTTTTTTATATTGATTTAAACCTTGTTTACACTGAGATACACTCTACTTTTAGGTCAAGTTTCGTACTTACTCATATTCAGTGCTTTGCGTTATGTGTTCTGAACAGGTATACATTATTGAAAAACCATAGATTAGCTGATTGTACGTTCAGTTTTAATGAGATGGTTGAAGAAAAGGTATTTTAATGATGTCCATCCATTACTAGTGATGTTATGCCATTGTATATTGTATGCCTCATTGTTTTGAAATATTTACACTGATATTGTCTTTGATCTGCTCAAATTCATTGATATATAGGGAAATACTTTTGTATATCTACTACATTGTCGAGCTGTAATTCGTAGAATTATCGAGGATTCTTCTAATGACAGGGTAATAATTTCTGTTCGTTTTAATGCTGTTATAACTTTCTCATCTCGGACGCAATTTTATTGCTATCTTGTTCTTGAATATCAAGTTGACAGATATATATGCTTGCAACAGGCTTTAGACCTCATTTTGGAGACATATGAAGAATGGGAGGAAGGTGCAGAACGTGCATTGGAATTCCATTTACTCGAGTTTACCGGGGTAAGACGAATATCTTAATGAACTTTTACTACTTCTTTGAACATTCAAAACCCTAGTTGAAGTTATAAAGCACAGTTATTTGTATTGAATAGTTGGTTACTCTAAAACATTACAGTTTCGTTTAATATGCTCTTAATTGTATGGTTGATTTAAGTTATCTAGTCCCATGCTTAAGGGTAAGCAATAATACAAAACGATATGTAGCGTACTATACTATAAGGAAAATTTGAGAATAATCAAACAAAATAACAAATAATAAACCTAGTTTGGTTTGTAACTAGGCACAAACATTATTCAATACTAATCTACTTGCTCAAATAAAGACATTTCACAAATTTCGAAGAAAAAAATGAAGTTAAAAGTTTGTTTTTTTATTAACTTTCCTAATTTTATTATGTAAATTTTATTATTGAATTAATTATCTAACTTTGTCTTTCAGGTTCTCAAAGAGTCGTGTTTATCTGTCTTGTCACATATGATGTGTAAATACCTTTACGATTTAGCTGAGAAATTTAATAGTTACAACGATTTCGTGTGCAAGGTATATTTACTTGCATATGCCTTTTCTCATACAATATCGAATTTAATTTCCGATTCTCTTAAACTAAAGTTAATTTAAAAAAATTTTGTTTTATTAGAAAAGCAAAATGTGACATTTTTGAGTAGCACATCATTGATGTATTTACTTACCAATGCTTTTTCTCATATAATTTGAATTTAATTTCTGATTCTTATAAACCAAGTTAATATTCTAGAAAGTAATTTGATTTTTAAAAGGCATGTCATTATTTATGTTGGGATTTAGCGTAACTTTGAAAGTTTTGGTAGGCTGGATATGTTGCGGAGACGAGCAAATTATTGTTGTGTCAGGCAACTGCAGTGGTAATGGATAAATGCTTTCGTCTTTTGGGGATCACACGGGTATGTATTATCTAGCAGATTTTGTTTTTTTGAAATTCGGTTTCTCGGGTCGGGTTTTTTATCCATTCTGTTATGGGGGCTACTTTAGTTTAGAAACCATGTATTATTTTACCCTTATTAAAAATAGCCAGTGTTTCAGATTTATTTAGGTTTTTGGGTTTAAGTTCTCAATTTATAATTGGTTTGGGTGTATAAACACAACTAAGTCAAGTTTAAATAACTCAAGTAAAAGTATTATAGCAGTATAAAAAAAACAAAATTAGTCACAATTCCAAATTTCATAACCGTTTTTGAACTTTTTTTTTTTTGCAGGAAATCTCATTCTTGGCCGAAGGATTGTTATTGAGATTACAAGAGTCCAGTGTACGTGTACTTGCTCATGTGGTGGAAAAATTTGGCGATGAGGCTGCTAAAAAAAACGAAACATGGTTGAGATAGAACAAACGGATGAAACACCACTAGAGCTGAAGTTTGTGGATCGGTTCATTACTCCTTCTGTTTCTAGTGCTAGGTAACTATCAGTTTCAATATTGAAAGTAATCGATATTTTCTATTCTAAGTTTATTTCATTCCATGCAATTTAAGTAAAATATAGGGTTGTTTACATAAATTATTGTACCATTTCATTATGCTTTTGAAAATCAGTTAATTACAAATACAGTCCCTGAGGTTGCAAACAATTTATAACAGACCGGTCCTTTGACCATTAGCTGTTAACTTAGTGCTAACTTTCTAAATGATCAAACAAACAACATAATTTATATAATCATGAGGATTTATAAACTGTCTTGCACAAGTGTTTTTCATGTCGATTGTATACATTACAAGGACTTTTCATAACTTAGTGCTATACAACCGTAGAAAACCAACCACTTTCTCTGTCTTTTCTCTCTCTATTGCAGAATTTTTGTTTACTGCTCAACACAATTTAGTTATCTATAGTTGTAATTTTTTTGTTTTTAATTTGTGGTTGTTTTGATTTTCATCAGGGATCCAGTTAGAAAATCCCGGTTTGAGGTGTTTTCATTTCGTCCCTTAGTTAAAACAGACCTTAGGTTTGAAAAGGGTAAGCTTTTTGGGCTGATTTCAGTATCAGATAAGTATGGGTTAGGATCAGATGGGGGGTCTCACTTATTTGAGCCTGATTTTCCTTATGTCCATTTATTCAACACCGAGTGGTGTCATTCGATAGACATGCACAACAATTGACTTGTATACCTTGGCAATCCCAGTTCTCATCATTCAGTTCCATTCTCTTCCACCATGGAGATTCGTATGGAACTCTATGTTACTACTGAGAAGAAGGATGATTGCTTTCAACTTTACAATAGCATGTTTAGTATGGACTTATCAGATATTTGGGGATAGAATATAAATGGTAAGTGTGGTCATCTTAATGTTGATGGTGAGGATGGGAGCACAGTGATGTATTACGCTCTAATAAAGGATGCAGTAGATACTGCTCTAGAGGTAAAATTTAAAACGGGAAAGCATCGTAGAGTTTATGGAGACATATTTGCTTATTATGGAGGTGATAAGTTTTCTTATGATTTTTGTAGTCACGATAGTAAAGCTTGCTACATGGCATTACTCTTTGGTTCTTATTTAGAGGATGGCACACTTTCACTAAAGAAATCTGAGTTGGCCGTACCCAAGGATGTCTCCCTCATAATTGAAGCATACTTGGGGGATCTTGATACAGAAGAAGTGGTTTTGAGTGGCTGTTACGAATTCGTTCAGCCAACCGAAGATTGCATCAGCCAAGGTGTTCTGGGTGGGTTTGACGGGACAACTTGCTCTCTGGAACTGGAAGTCATTTGGAAACACTAAGCTCAATGTCTTGGATATATTTATATTATGCTATGATTGGTTGTGATGGCTAGACAATCTTGTGGTGCTAGAATTTTATATCAACTTACATTTCGTATGTATTATGTTTTAATTGTATGAACTTACATATCGTATCTATTGTGTTTAATTATGTCGAAGGAATTAATATGCGGTCACATTGATTATCAGTTTCATTGAAAAAACTTCACATATTAATCTTGCATTTGATGGTGCCGAGGCCTTTGCAAGAGAAGAGGTAAGTCACATATTCTTGTTTGATGCATCGTATCAACTTTAACGCGTCACTACTCATGTAAGGAAATTGATTAACTAGAGGAATATCTGTGGACCTAAATTAATGTCTTAAGTATTTGGGGTCGATAATTGGGCAGATGACTGGTTTGAACTTAAATCTTTATGGGTTATAAGATGTTACGATGTTATTGTTTATTACAATTTAGTACATCTGTTATACATTTCCTGCTGTAAATAAGGTTATAAGTACATTGTTCAGGGGCTTGAAACTGTAGATAAGTGTCATTTCATTACTCCTGAAAACGTCGAGAGACTAAAGCAAGCAAAAGAAGCAAACCGAGTTCAGGTATGCCCGTTCCACCATTCTTAAGTAAACGGGTCGAAATTTCCACCCCTAACATTTTTTTTCTACACGTATCGTGCATAATGTATCTCTTATATAACTTGTAGCAAGATTATACACAACCTATAAAAACTGAAGATCAGGAGTCACCGCTTCCTGATGGACTTAGCAAACTTGGAACTGTTGGATGTGTGGCTGTGGACAGTCTCGGGAACCTAGCCACTGCAACATCCACCGGTGGTCTAGTCAACAAAATGGTGGGAAGGATTGGAGAGACACACGTCATTGGTGCAGGTACCTATGCCAATAAGTTTTGTGCCATTTCTGCAACTGGCAGAGGTTAAGCCATAATCCGTGAGACTGTGGCTAGAGATGTGGCTGCAGTTATGGAATACAAAGGGTTAAGTCTGAAAGAAGCAGCTGCATATATTGTACATGAAGTTGCACCAAAAGGAACCACTGGTTTGGTTGCTGTGTCTCCTATAGGTGAAGTTGCTATGCCTTTTAATACGACGGGTATGTTTAGAGCTTGTGCTACTGAAGATGGGTTTTCGGAGGTTGCAATTTGGCATTCTGAATGATAGTTGTGTTTGGTTTGCAGTCAAGCATTGTTTATGGGTATACGTTTGATAGTAGGCTAGGCTGTAATGGGGAAGAATGAGACTGAAATTTGAAATCCATCCCCGCCTTGGGTATGAGTACTGGTTCGTATCCTATGTATTTGGGAATCATTCTTATCGGCATTCAAATCCACTTAGACCAAACATTATGCTATTATCATTCTCATTTCTTCGTTATGATTCGGTCAAACCAACTAGTTTGTCAATCTATGATCACTCGTCACTTAATTTCATAGAAAATACAGAACTAATTTCATAAGATTAAAATAAACTTAATTCCAAAAACTGATCATTTCTTTGAATGTGCAGTCTTCTTTAAATTATATCCAAGTTTTTAAGATCGTACGAAATCTATATCTATATTTAATTTTATGTACAATATAAAAGGTTCCAACTTTAATTTTGAAAGCAAGAAGTGGAATCTTAGAGGCAAATTAAGTTGAAATTTACGATTATAAAAAGACCAACTTACAACTTTGTTTGTTGATGTAATTTCATCCAAATTTCGAGTAGAATCAAAGAAGAAATAACAGTAACTTTTATAAAACAAGAGTTTTGTATACGAGTAGAATCAACTTTGTTTTGTCACCGTTTATGCATTTATATACTCACCGTATATAATAAATCACGTAACCTAAAGATTGCCGCCTTACAAACTAAAATATATTTTTAGGTCTCCTTTTTAGATGTAAAACAAGATAAAGTTAGTAACATTCAAAGTTTTGTATTTTATACAAAATACTCGACTATAAAAAAGGAAATAGGCTGCTTTGGGTTAGCAGAAAAACTCAAGTATGGGATGGGCAATAGCTTTGCACGGAGGAGCTGGCGTTCCGGCCAATTTACCAGCTGAAAGCCGAGAGCCTCGAGAAGCCGCCCTTCATCACATCCTTCAAATCGGTGTCTCGGCACTTAGTGCCAACCGCTCTCCTTTAGATGTCGTTGAGTTTGTGGTATTGATTTCACTTTAGCATACTTCTTTTCTTGATGGCCTTTAGATCTTTTTCTAATGCTCCTAATACTTGTTTTACTGTAAACTGTTGTATTCTAGGTACGCGAACTGGAAAACTGTCCTCATTTTAATGCTGGTAAAGGGTCTGTACTGACGACCAATGGAACCGTTGAAATGGAAACTTGCATAATGGATGGGAATACAAGGAGATGTGGTGCGGTTTCTGGTGTCACGACAGTTGTTAATCCGATCTCTTTGGCCCGACAGATCATGGAAAAAACTCCTCATATATATCTTGCATTCGATGGCGCTGATGCCTTTGCAAGAGAATAGGTAAGTCACACATTCTGCAGCATACAGATTGTAAAAAACTACACTGAATTTTAACTATTAGCTACTACTCGTATACATTTGCAAGAATTTAGATTGGCCTGCTTGCACTTCTATTATTAAACTTCCATAAAGAATGGCTTTGTGGACTTATATCCGTCAATAGGCTAATTCATTTGTTACGATGATTGGGAAACAAGTGATCTGAACTTTGAATCTTTTTGGATGTTGCCATTTTCATGTAACTTAGGGAAGTTATATTTACAATTGTTTAGGGGCTCGAAACTGTAGACACAAGTCATTTCATCACTCCTGAAAACATAGAGAGACTAAAACAAGCAAAAGAAGCAAACAGAGTTCAGGTATTCTCATTTCGTCTCAGTTCATTCAAATTAATATACATTGATGACGTTTGATTGATGATCTATCGTCTCTACATCATAGTCGAATTACATCACCAAATAACAAGTACTGTTGCTACTTGAATTGTAATAGAACAAGTTAGATGCAATGTCGATCCATTTACATATGAGCAGGTTGATATGGGTTGATGTTTAAAGTCAAACTTTTTTCAAATTTATTTTTTGGGTTGGTTCTTAATACGCTAATTAAATATAATTATTATATACATATTTTATATAATTAAGTGAAAAGAACTGGTTTGAGTTGACCCAAACCGACCTGAAACGTACTAAAGGAACATGTTTCTAATGAATTTGCCATTCTGGCAGTGTTTGATGTACGTTTCTTCTAGCTTCTTGCTAGTCTTTAATGAATTAACTGTTAAATAAAAGAAAAGGAAATAAAAAACGAACATATGCAGATATGAATAAAATTATGCTGTCTCCAGACGAGGTCATGCTTTAAGCATGTATGATTTTAACTTGTAGCAAGATTATGCTGCTCAAACCGAAGATCAAAAGGAGATGGATGGGGATAGCAAACTTGGAACCGTTGGATGTGTAGCCGTTGACAGTCTAGGGAACCTAGCCGCTGCAACATCCACAGGTGGTCTAGTCAACAAAATGGTAGGTAGAATTGGAGACACACCTATCATAGGTGCAGGCACATACGCCAATAAGTTTTGTGCCATTTCTGCAACTGGCATAGGTGAGGCCATTATGCGTGAAACCGTGGCTAGAGATGCGGCTGCAATTATGGAATACAAAGGATTGAGTCTAAATGAAGCAGCTGCATATATTATACATCAAGTTTCGCCAAAGGGGACTGCTGGTTTGGTTGCTGTATCTGCCACAGGGAAAGTTGCCATGCCGTTTAATACACCTGGTATGTTTAGAGCTTGTGCTACTGAAGATGGGTTTACGGAGGTTGCGACTTGGCCATCTGATTGATTGATCACATTATTTGGTTTGCTGTTAGGAATTACTTATGAGTACGTGTTGAAACCCGACCCCTCCTTGGATTTCGGGGATCCCCATGTATTTGAAAATCATTCTTATTTTCCGTTCACTTTTCGTTGAATCGAACACTTAATATTCTATGATTTTCATAACTTTGTTCCTATTTTGTCAAACCAATTACTTGGTTAAGCTCATGTTCATTTTATGCAAGTTTAGTTTCTTGTTTTTTTCTTCATATTATTAAGTTAGTACCTATATATAAAGTTCATATATACTAAAGTATCAAAGGGAGTATGCTTGAATAAAATGGGTCACGCAAATCCACGTCACCTGCTCCGATTAGCTCTATCCTGTCGGAAAATTTCTGCTCAGGTGACTAACCCCGGCACCGATTCCATCGTAGCTATGGCTTCATCCACCGAACAAGAATTCATTTCACACTATCGATCCAAACTCACCACCTTTCCTCGATCTCACAAATTTTGGGACGCCAAAATCGCTTCCAGAATCGGCGAAAAATTAGGGTTTCGTCTCAACGACATAGGCATCTCTCACGTCGAAATTGACGTCACTGAAGAGCTTTCACAGCCAGTTCATTACCGAAAAATGGTCCTCCCATTCTTAATTTCCGTCAAACGTGCCGGAATTAACGTTGCTGGTTCAGAAAAATTGGAATCACAAGTGTAACAGTTTCTTTTGTACAACTTATATTTTAAATTTTAGTTGAATAGTTTTTATTTTTTGATATTAATAATGATCATGATAATTTACATTACTGCAATTGCATCTGTTGTGCTTGTAATGCAAATGTCTATATATGTTATATGATATATATAGACACACATGTATTTATATGTACAGTATTTGACTAAAAGAATGTCAATTTATCATTTTAACCAAATATGAAAAAAGATTAAACCTTGTTAAAGTTTGTACATTAACAATTAAAGATTAGTTGTGAACAAACAAAATTGATGAAAATTATTAGGAATGTGTACTATAGAGTAAGCTACTGCATGTGAACTTGTGTATTGTTGGGTGCATCTAAGTATTAATGAAGTAAGAAATGGTCAAGAACTGTATCGATTTCAAAGCCGATTTAGAAATTGATTATCACAACAAAGAAAAGCAACCAAGCGGAACTAGATATGAACATAATTACGACACATTTATTACATATTATTTACACCTTAACAGCAGTAAGATGTGATACCACCGACTTCCTGCTTTGCACAAGCATTTTCAATCAAACTTCTGGAAACACATTAGTTTAACTTGCTCTTCATGTTAATATATAATAGTGACTGTCTTATAGATCTATGTATGCATAGCATTCCAAAAATATTGCTTATATATATGAATTTCTATATACGTGCATATATAATATATAGAAATTCAGCTATATATATCGAATATATATCTTTTACTGGCTCATGTATTGAAGCATCCAGTGAGGCAATGTTTGACCTTGTCTCTGTGTTTCTTCTGTCTCTCCATCACTTATAGGCCGGTACGTGTCACTGCATTGCATACAGATTTCATCATATCCTGTTTGATAAATGTAGAAGACGGTAGCAACTTTGACCCATTTACTTATGAATGGGTCAATTTGGCGCTTGTTTTCTCCCAAATGGGGTCAACATTTTGTTTTTTAACTAATAACAGAGTAGGTCAAATAGGCTGAAAGTAGCCCCTAAAGTTCATTCTTAATGCATATAACATTCGGGGAAGGTTCAAATGAGAACCAACTAAAAAGTTGAAAACTTGTGATAACTACGAGTTTACGTATTTGTTCACATGTGATTAACTTCATTCATATGTGAACATTGATGTACGTGTAATTGATAAATAAAAAAATTCAAAAAAATCCTAAAATTATATCGAAAAGCACAAAAATACAAATATGTGTTCACATGTAAACGATCATGTGAACAAATCGGTTCAAATGTGTTTTACGACGTGATTTTTAGAGTTTTTAGCATTTTTTTTCTTTCTAAATCTATCATATAGCAATGTTCACATATGAATGGAGCGAATCACATGTGAACAAATACGTTATCTAGTAGTTCTCACAAGTTCTCAATTTTATGTGGTTCTCATTTGAACCTCCCACTATAACATTCTATATCAATTTATTCAAGGATTTTTTTTTTCAGATTAAGATTATTTTTGTAATAACCTTGTGTTTCTATTTTCTAAACTATAATTATTGCGAAAACTAATGGAAAAAAGTGTTTGTCGGTAACCCAACCCATTCTGACCCATATTCATACAAGGGCCTGTGCATAGCTATAACGTCAATGACCACACAAGAGGTTCTGATCGCAATAATGTTGTTGCTACTAGCTATTGTGGTAGATATTAGGGATCATAACTTCGCACCATTTATGTTTGAACAGGTCTCTTTGTGTTATGTTTTATTACAAACGGTCAAACTGGTTGAATAAAATTTAATAAGCCAAACGGGTCTAATAAATGTTTCTAGCTAAAAAGGGACCAAGTCAAACGGGTTAAAAGTCATGCAATATTAATCACCCAACCCTTCCATGTAGCACCTTTATTGGATAATATAGATTGAGGGAGGAAAGAGCTCACCTGAGGTTCAAGGTGCCTAACTGAAGTGAGGGCCTGTTCTCATGAGTTTGGTGCTCCAAAGTAGGCTGTTGGGCTAGTTCGTTCTCCTTTTCTTTGATCTTTTTAATTTTTAATAAAACTAGATGAGTATTACTTTGACATTCTTTTCACGCTACTAGCTAGGCAATGAATTATGTGAAACTATAAAATGAATAATATAAGGGGAAGTTACGTTACCTCCTTCGCTAGCAAATTATTTTGATCCCGCAAGGCCTTGTTCTGTGGATATGTTTTGGTCAAATTAAAAAATCATTTATGATGCAAATTTCATCATCATAGATTTTTTGACTCTGAAACTATCGTGCCACAACGAAACAACTTTATAAAATGCTATATGGCACATGATTTATAATGTATATAGCTCTACGAATTCCTTTCATCCAACTTTGAGGAAGTACTGGAGTATTTAGTTATTGAGTATATATTCAAGCATACCTTCTTTTGGAGCTCAGAAATGGATTCAAGCATTAACTGGTTCTGCAGATAAAGAGGTTCGGTTAAACAGACATAATAAAAATAGTTGTTTAAACTAAAGGGTTAATAAGGTCAAATGCTTGTAGGTACCTTTCTCAACCTAAGGCGTCTAAGAGCCGATTCAAGTTGCTGCTCCAAACTCTGAAGTTCCTTGAGATTCATGGAATCAAGGTCTTGTCCCTTGAAATGCCTATATGAGTAAACCATGTCATCATTGTTTTATTGGATCTTTTATTGAAAACCATTCCCAGAACTAGACGTAGCAAAATGGGCTGACTCACAAACAGGTTTGTCCCTTTTTGAAGTTTTATAGATAATTAATGTTTTGAACATGATTACAAAACTTATTATTACTACGCATATTTTTACGGAAGCATGATAATTAAGATATCTAATGCGTTGGTATACAATTCGGCAGACTGTAGATGACCCATTTGACTCATTTCCATTTTGTTAAATTTAGAAGGAAGGTGATACTTACACATTTTTTGATCCATACACACCAATTTTATATGGATAGATAGTTTTATCCTTACATAGAAAGAACAAAAAAACAACATTAAGGTTAAACAGTTCATACAAAGTTGGCGTGTATGGATAACCTCCCAATTTAAAATATATATACCCATTTGACCCGGTAGAGATAATCAAGTATATTAGTATATCACAAATCAACCCATTCAGTTATGAACGGGTTGAAAATGACACCTTCACTTTTTTGCAATTTTGGGTAAATACCTCTCATTCTTCTGCAAATGCTCAATTCTAGCCTTCAGCTTAGCTTGTTCCACAGTCCAGCTTCCCTAAAAATATTTTGAGTAATTGCTTTAAGTCGGTTTCAAACAAGTAGCACAAAGTCTCTAACAAGCGAAAAACATTATATACTAAAAAACTGATTGAACCTAAAACTCGAAGTACCTCGTGAGATTGATTATTGATACCATTACGTTGGGTTTCTGTGTATGAGTGTCGTTCATACCTTTCAAGGATCCTCCCCATACTGTTTCAAAAACTGTAATCAGAAATACTCAAATATCTATAAATATGATGATTGAATCTATGACCACATCGTATAAGTAATTGTACGTGAAACATTAACAACATCAACATCAAAAGTAACAACACATTGACATGGTCTATAATGAAATAGAACTATAGATCAAGGTGAGTCCTGAAATACAATTTGACATGAAATATATCAATTAGATATCATATGTATATACATTAGATATCTAGTTATAAGTCATGTTGTCGATTACTTCTTATACATAACTGTACAATTATAGATGAAATGTCCTCCACCACTCTGATGGTCCCATGCACGACATACCTGCGCTTCAACCCATATTTGGCACGCTTTAATGCATTCTGGAACACAATGGTTCCGATGCACTGATATCTGGTGTGTAAGGTTCCTTAATTTGTTGCCTCGTGATATATATCTTGTTTGTCTGTTTGTTAATCCTATATATATGCGAATCCTGACTGCTAATGATCAGAGCCTCTTCCATCAGCCAAGATCGCTTACGACAACATTTTCTAGTTTCTTAGCAAGACCATTCAAAAACGAGGCAAGTGTTACACGGTAGACATCTGCATAAGTTATAATGCTCTCTCTCTCTCTCTCTCTCAAGTTGTGGAGTTTGATTAGCCTCATGGTCAAACCGCCGAGGGGACCAGACAATGTTGATACTTTCAGCCCATATAGCTACTTAAAATTGATGCAGTGAATGTCTTTCAGCCTCCAACTCCTCTGGTTTATCTGGTTCTTTAGTTACCATGTAACGTCAAATATTTTGGTTAATTCAAGAAGATTGAAGAGTTAAAGTGACAAATTACAATTGCTATTATCTATCTATCTTTATTTAATATTTATCTACTACTCCGTGTATTAGTTATAATTTGTCAGAGATTTGAGTTTAATTTATTTCTTGTGGTTATAAAGTATTTGTTGGCATATACAAGATCACGTGATGTATTAAGAAATAAACCATGTTTTTAGCACTATTTTAGGGTTTATCGAATTCTAATCTTGTTATGTTTTGTTTCTTTCATTCACAATGATCACAACATCAAATTAAAAACCATATTAGTAAACTAAAATCGGAGATTAATGTGACCACTAATTAATTCCAAGTAAAACCCACGGCAAGATATCAAAATCTAAACTGAAGGAAAACACAAATATTAGCCAAAAAAAAAAGTGGAAACTTTCTTTCAATTCACACAATAAATTTCATAACCTATTTCTTTAACAATCGAAAATCAATTTAGGAAAATATATATATATATATATATATATATATATATATATATATATATATATATATATATATATATATATATATATATATTAGCTGCTACCTGTTAAGTATGATAATCGAATTTGCATCAAACTGATGAACATTCATGCGCGCATCATGGCAAATATATTCATGTAGAGCATCAGTTAATTAATAATGGACAAGTTGCGTTTGGTTTGCCGAATATTTTTTATGGAATTGAAACTCATCAAAAGAATTGGAATTTTAAGGAATGTAAATTCCTTTTAGTGAAAGAATTTGATGACTTTCAATTTTATTCCATCAGTTTATTTTATGTAATTGAAATTTCAATTTCATCGAATTTCATGAAATTATGCGAACCAAACTCAACCTTAATTTTAAGTTTGTCAACATAATGTTGGTCGTAACTTGTACTAAATTTAACCGTAGTACCCGGGGAAAAGATGCACATAAATGATACTAACTCCTGTAACAAATAAATTGCCTAAAATTGTACAAGTTTTGTTGAATCTTTTCATAAAATATCCTTGTTACCATATAGGTGGTCTCAGTTAGTACTGTACGTGTAAACATCATGACGCATGCTGATTATAAGTTAAAACAGCAGTCATATATCATTTCATATCATAACTAACTAAACACCCCAGTTCTCCAAATACCGATTAAGTTAATTTTATGTGCCATATATATAATTAAATATGACACATAAATAAAGGTGGTTAATAATTAATTTCAAAATTTAAATAAGTAATTAGTTAATTAATTTCAACAAGTTATTTCATCATAACCATCCATATAGTTTGTTATCTCATGTGCCAACTGAAAGAAAAAATATAATTCAAACACTATAAATGTTCATATTAACATGGAAACACAATTTCTTTTGCATGAATTAACTTAATCAATATTAATTTAATCGAATCGATCTATACGTAACGCTAGTAATGAATTAAAGCTCTTCAAACTAGAAACATGTTAAACAGACACAATCAATAGTGATCGAAACTAATCGATCTAAAAATTGTTTATAGTTGACTTTAAATTATCACGAAAGAGCCCAAAAATACTCGATGGTGATGACGACGTACGACTAAAAATAGTACATGTTTAACGTGTAAGATTGACCAAAAAAAGTTCTCGAAACAAAATAATTCAAATGAATAAAAACCAAACGCACAAATATATTTTTTTTTTTTTAAAAAAGGATAAATATTTGGAGATAGAGAAATAGAGATCGTACGAAGCATTAGTAGCGTACTCGCAAAGCTTTCCTTTGGTCGAGAAGACGATGAGTGCAACATCAGCGTCACAAAGTACAGAAATCTCATGAGCTTTCTTCAACAATCCAGACCTTCGTTTCGAGAACGTTACTTGTCGATTAATCTTATTTTCGATCCGCTTCAACGTCACTCTTCCCCTCCCCATTTGATCAAAATTTAGCAAAACAATTAAAAAATGCAACTGAATTGAAATGAAGCAGTGGCCACAGGTGGTGGTACGTATTGTTGTTGCTGTTGCTGTTGCTGTTGTTTTGAGGGAATAATTTATCACCAAGTTTGGAAAATTATGATATTTCCTTTATTATTATATCACCTACTTTTATTCAATATATAAACCCTTTCTATTTAAACCCATTCTACTCCACATATATAATTTTTTTTATTTGATATAATAAAATAATTAAGACTTATTTATGATTAATATCTACTGTAATTTTAGTTGTTTACTGTTTAAAAAACTTTAAATATATACACATCTTATTGCTACATCATATTTTTACTAGTGCAAGTAGAGTAATTATTTTATTATATATTAATAATTGGAGCATTCATTTTTAGATATATATTAAATTTAAATATTTTTTTCTCAAACCAGTAATAATAATAATAATAAGTAGATATATTTGTGGAATCGTATAATTTTACGGCTTGCAACATAGGTAGGGCATCAATTTTTAGCTTTTTTAAGAAAATGATGCACAAAAAAAGATATTGTTTGTTAAAGAGTGTGTATGGTGGTATTGCAAGTAAGATTTGGTGGTATTGAAAACCAGAGTGGTATTGCATAAAACGTTGTCTAATTTTGATTGGTGGAAGGACACTGAGGTTGTCTGGTGGTATTCTACACGCGCCGCGAGTGAACATGTGGTGGATACAATTTGTATAACGACGGTCGTACAATACAATTGAATTTCGATCGAAATGGAAAACTAAACCAGATTCAATTAGACATATGATCATATATGAACCTTAATTTTTTTACTAACTTTAACTTTTAAGAGCACGACATGACACTGCTTTTTCATTATTCCGAAAGAAATATTGAAACTGAGAATTGATAATGGTAAAGGATATGGAATTTTCTCAATGTTTAGAGCACAAAAAAAAAGTTTATTTTCAACGTTTCGAGCCGAACACCTACTTGAAACGCCGTGAGAACGTCAGCAGGGGAGTGATGAAGTCCGTACTCCCGCCGTCTGAGTCTTGAACGACAAAAAATTAATTCACTCTATTTGTTCTAATAGACACAACAATTACTAAAGAATGCGAAAATATTCACTTGAAACACTTATCTTTAAGTTTTATAACATAAATATTACCAGAAATACCATGAATTATTTATGTTAAAAAAATTGTTTCACTCAGGAGAATTTTTTAAATTGAAATATTTGTGGGTGTGTGTATACGAGAGAGTAATGAAAATAAATTAGGGGTTAAATATACTGGGATCGTTAAAAAAGATTTTTTATTACCAGACGGTATAAAAAACATAAATGCTATGTCAATAAATATTGTCATGTTATAAAAAAGCCACCTTGGATGTTTTATCGATGAAACCGGATGGACCCAAATTTTTAACATATTTATCAAGACCGAAAATGGTTATGTTAGAATGTAAAGATGAGTACTTAAAATGAGCATTTCTACGTTCTTTAATGCCCCTTGTGTCTAACTGTCTATTAACCCTTTGTACAAACCATTAGCTAGTTTTAGTTTGTTATAACTTTTTATGTTTTAGGTTTGTTTCTTAATTAGTAATATGATTTAACAAGTTTAATTAAAAAAAATAATTTGAAGGGTAACTCTGACCCCCGTATTATTATTCCAATGGTACGCGTCTGCTCCACCTGCAATGAGCATCAACGTCGGACAAATCATATTTCCACAAATCACTCACCTATGCTGAGCCACGGATTCGAACCACTGACATGTCGGTTACACATGTAAGGTATGAACGTTTGTGGTGACGGTACCACTTAAGCTATACCCAAATAATAGTAAAAGTTATTTGAGAAAACTAACATATCACCCGAATAAACTGTATATGTTATAAATCGAATGTAGGTACGGTTAATGAGAATTACGCAAATCACATGGATGGAAAAATGTAATTTACCCTAATAAGTTTTTGCTCTAAAACTCCGTCTCTCTTTTACATTATGCCATAGACACTAGTTAACAGTGATAGCAGCGAGGGAGCGACTGATGTTTCATCTTCATATAATAATTAGTTTGAAATTAATTAAATAAAATAAATAAATCACAATATTAAATCATTTTAGGTGGAGAATGTACTAAATGTGTAATAATTTTTTAATTTTTGAAATGATAATATGAAAAAAAAAAAAAAAAAGTATACAAACCAAGCGTGTAAATATGTTTAAAGTTGTAAACCATCATCTATACAATTAATTCTTAAAATTATTTACATTTCTCATCCACGTAGTTGTTTTACTTAATCATTAGGCCCTCAAATTTAACACGCAAGTGTTAAATCTTTTCTAAATACTATTTTACTCTTTTCAATGTTTTATGTTTAGTACTTAAAAATATAAGACGAATGTATCCTTGTTAACTTCTACTAGTAAATTACCTGTGCAATGCAGTGAGGTACTTTATAGGTATTTGTATCATGTGTGTGATGGCGTTCAACAAAACCATCAGCGACCGGAGCACCCGTGACGTAGATTATGGAGTTCGTTTTGGAGTTTTACTATAATGTGTTTTGTGAATGACTATTGTAGTTTGTAAAGGTGATGTTGGCTTTTCAAAATACAAAACATGTACACAGCTATTTATACACTATTGGAATGTAATATGAGTGAAAATTATACAACTGCATGGCTCATTTATATATAAAAAGAAAAGGAAAAAATAAAATCTAATCATGGTATACAGTATACGGTTTGCTATAAATAAGATAACTGATTATCTACAATTTCGCACGAAAACATAAAAGTTCATTCAGAAAATGCAAGGGATATATGCATCTTCAATATTTTATTAGGATATAAGTTATTTCCAATGTATAGCACATGGTTTGTTAGAAATATAAAAATTGATTAGCTATAAATTTGTAGCCGGAATATTATTAGTACTGTAAAAATAGTACCAACCTGGGTATTGTACAAAGAAATCCAGGGACTAAATATGTCTATCTCAAAAATATAAAGGATTAAACTTGTAACTTCAAATTTTAATTTACTCTCTTCGTTAGAGCACGGGGTGTGGTGACACTGTCACCACAGTGTTCTGGACAGTGTTCTGGAGTTTTTTATTATTTGTTTTATTTGTTTTTTAATGATGATAATTGTATAAATTAATATATAAAAAACAAATAAATCAAATAAAATAAGATTTAATTTATTAAAAAGACATAAAAAAAATTACAAGTCCTAAAATTAAAATACATAATTTAAAATACATAAAAGATTACAAGTCCTAAAATTAAAATACATAAAATAAACAAATCAATCATCTCCCGCTCCCGTTCCCGATCCCGAAGCTTGCAATTCATTCCACCTCTGTTCACGATACCTCCAAAGATGTTCCACAAGGTCGGCTCGAAGTCCTTCGTGTGTCTCCCGATCACGTAGTTCCTTTGTTTTCCTCTCGTATGTGTTACATCTCTCGATCCAAGAACGTTGTATGTTTCCAACAGGTACATAATAATTTTCATTCTCAGCAATGTTGAAACCGTTCTCTTCAATTATCGTGTTATGCAATATGATAAAAGCATACTTGATTCTTCTTATAGCGTTTACACTATAAGCTCTTGCCGGCTGTTGTAGTATATGTCACATTCCTTGTAAAACACCAAAAGCGCGCTCAATATCCTTTCGTGCGGCCGATTGTTTTCTACTGAAATAAGCCCTCTTTTGATCAATCTCACTTGAAAATCCCTTCACGAACGCTGCCCATGACGGGTATATCCCATCGGCAAGATAGTACCCTCTATCGTAATCCAAATCAGCCACTGTATATGGAACTTGGGGAGCGGAGTCATTTAGCAAATTCCTAAACAAAGAAGACATATTAAGAACATTTAAGTCATTGTTGGATCCCGCAACTCCAAAGTATGCATGCCATATCCACAAGTCGTACGAAGCGACGGCTTCAAGCATAATCGTCGGATATTCATGATCGCCTCGGGTGTATTGACCTTTCCATGCATTTGGACATTGTGTCCAAGCCCAATGCATACAATCTATGCTACCAAGCATGCCGAAACCATGAAGCTCGTGATGCTTATCATACAAACGATGTATGTCTTCATTCGTTGGTTCTCTCATGTACACATTTGAATATAAATCGATAACGCACCTTGTGAAATTTTGTAAAGTTTCACGAGAAACTTTTGTTGACATTTGCAAGTATTCATCAAAGGCATCCGGAGTTGTACCGTATGCCAATTGACGAATCGCAGAAGTGACTTTTTGAAGACAAGTAAAACCCGGTACGCCACGTGCATCGGGTCGTTGACGAAACCACAAAAAATAGTCGGGAAGTGGTTCGACGGAGTAAGAGCTAATATCCTCACAAATTCTTTGGAATAAACGACGACTCATTCGAAATCGACGTTTGAAATATTCATGCGGATATTTCGCATTTTCGACAAAGTAATCGTTTAGTAACGTCTGCTCCGCCGTGACTCGGTCACGAGGTATGAAACGACGTGAATGAGCTGTGGAACTTTCGGCATCTTGTTGCTCATTACGATACTTACGAGCAAGCATCATAAGTTTGTACGTGGTTTCGTCATCGGATGATATTTTGGATGAGTTTTTGATTGTTTTAATTGTGTATGTGAAAGAGTTTTTGAGATAGTGTTTTTGAATTGTGGTTTGAGATTGTGTTTGAGGTGTGTTTAAATAGGAAAAAAAATTTATTATTTAAAATTTATGCCGTTGAACGGCTATATTTTTTTAATTTTTTTTTTTAATATATACATATATCCGTTGCAATGCAAAAAACACGGGGAAAAAAAAGAAATCAAAACGTTGCACTAGACCGGCGTTCGGACTTGGACGGCGATGCGAAATTTGGACGAGAACGCCGCCGGGAACGCCCTCCCGGTGCGGCAGAACGCCGTCCGACGGCGTTCTCGTCGGAAAACGGCGACGAAAACCCCCCCACACCTCGTGCTCTTTCGTATCTTATGTACTGTATACAATACACGAGGTTTCCCCATTTGTAATAATTAAACTATAAAAGTTCCTTCTGAAAATAGTTCATATATATATAGTTGACGACACTATACAATTGTAAATTACAAATGATGATATTAGAGACTAGCAACTTTCAGTAAAAGAAATTAGTATTAAATGTGGTAAACATATAAAATATTTTTATATGCGGATATATTTACTTGGGGTATATATATGCATTTAGTTTTGATTTTTTTAAAAGTTAAGTATTTGAGAATGGAGCTAAATGTTTTATGTGAGAGTATATAGGTTTTACGTGTTAAAATTCAGTTTACAGTGATTAGGAAAAGTTAAATTTTTTATTATTGTATCCATAGTAAATATTTATATTATATATCAAATATGTAAAGTATATAAAAAATGAAGCTGAATATATATTGGATTATAATTGAGAAGATGATATGTAATTAAGGTATAAACAAAGGTCAACTAAATAATATATATATATATATATATATATATATATATATATATATATATATATATATATATATATTGAGTGTGATTCTAGAGAAAATAGTAAGTTATATAGGAAGATAGAAAGTTAATAGGACAGTAACATGTGGGGTCTCTCTTATTTCCATCTCTATTACATTTTTTTTTTACCTCCCCTTCCTTTTTAATAATCTTTTTTTTTTTACTTTTTCTTTTCTTTGAACCTTTATTTAAAAATTTTAAAATTCACTTTTGTATATTTTCACTTAATATTTTTATAACCTTTAATTTAACAGTCTAAACTTATTTTAATATTTTTTTAAAAAATTATGTCTTTTTTCTTCTTTAATGCATTTAAACTATTTTAAATCTGATTTAATTTTGTTATACTTTTTCGTTTAAAATTATTTAAAAATTGAATTCACTTATAATACATTTACTTAACTGAAAATATAAGGGAGATGAAAGTGAAAGGAGATACTTGCCATTTCTCCATTGGTTTTCTATCTTCCTACCTAAAATCTTTTTTATATTAGATCCAATCCCTAAAATATATAGTTAATGAATTTGAATTTCTAATTATTGCATTATTGGTTTTTCTTATTTTTATATATTTTGCTTTCATATTTATTTATCATTTATATATCATATTACAGAGTAAGTTTTCTTTCCACATTTAGATTCAAATTTTGAAAAAGTTATTAGCAATGTGATTAGTAAGTTATAAGGGTAAATTAGTAATCTCCCATCTTCCTTCTTTAAATTTTTAAAGATGATTAGAAAATTAATTATAAGAGAGTATAGATACCTTTTTTTAGTTGACATAGAATAAATTAACCCCAACTGAAACATCTATGAGAATAGAAACTTAAATTGCTACCCTTAGCCCCAAATAAACCATCTAAGAAAATAAAAAGATACCTCTAACTTACCTTATTTATTTATAAATGGAGTAATTTGTAAATTGCCACTTTTATCTATAAACCACTTTTTATACTTTGTTGTATGATCTACAAATCTATAATTACGTCAGCTAGCAGCCCAAAACAAAAAGAAACAAATAAAACCCATTTAATAGGCCCACCAGTTATACCCACCTACCAATTAAAAACTCGGGCTACCTTAAAGCCCACATACCTCTCAACAATACATAGTGGTGAACAAAAGTCGGGTTGACCCCAACCCGACCCGACCCGAAAACTCGAACCGGGTTGCAGTCAACGAGCGAAAATCGGTTTTGACCCAACCCGACCCGAACCCGACCCGATTTGAAGGGAAAAAACCCAACCCGATACAAACCGGTTGGAACCGGTTCGGGTTGAAAACCCGGTTCCAACCCGGTTTTTCTATAAAATAGCCTTTTTTCGAGCGTTGAGCGTTTTAGGGAAAAACAACGTATTTTTCGATTTTTTTCAATAGAATGTTAGTACATTAGGAATGAAAACATAACTTAACAATATCTAAAAACAAAGTCTTCTAAAACTTCATAAAAATATTATTGAAAACAAAAAGTCTATATAGTTCAATTCTTTTCGAGCGTTAAGCGTTTTAGGGAAAAATAACGTTTGGGCCAAAAAAATTTCATTGAATTCATAAAACATTAGTAATGGAAACATAATTGATCAATAACTTAACCAAAAGGCTTCTAAATCTTCTTAAAAATATTATTCAATCCAAAAAGTCTATATAATTCAAAGTGGTTCGAGCGTTAAACGTTATAAGGAAAAACAACGTTTGGGCCAAATTTTTTTCATTGAATTCATAAAACATTAGTAATGGAAACATAATTGATCAATAACTTAACCAAAAGGCTTCTAAATCTTCTTAAAAATATTATTCAATCCAAAAAGTCTATATAATTCAAAGTGGTTCGAGCGTTAAACGTTATAAGGAAAAACAACGTTTGGGCCAAATTTTTTTCATTGAATTCATAAAACATTAGTAATGGAAACATAATTGATCAATAACTTAAACAAAGGTCTTCTAAGTCTTCTTAAAAATATTATTGAATCCAAAAAGTCTTCATAATTCTTCATAATCTTCATAATCTTCATAATCTTCTTGAATATAAGTCTTTATAATCTTCATAAGTCTTCATAATCTTCAACTTATATTAATCTTCAATTCTTCAAAAGTCGAAATCTTCTTCGGAGGTAGCCTCGCGCGAAACTTGAGCAAGAGCAATTTCTTCGTTGGAAAGTGATATTACCATACCCTCTTCCACCTCGACATTATGTATATCTCCTTCGTATTCCATTTCATCTTCAAGACTTGAAACATTTTGTATTCGTTCAGCGGCGTCTAAGTGATCCTTCAAGCAAATACACATCTCTAAGGAGGTCGGTGCGAGTCTTGTTCTTCGTATAGATAATACCCTGCCACTAAGAGAAAATGCGGATTCCGAAGCTACCGTAGAAGCTTGGACGGTTAGTAAATCTCAGGCCATGATGGTTAGAACGGGAAATTGAGATTCCCTCTCTTTTCACCAAGCCAAAATATCAAATTGTTCGAACTCATTGGGTAGAATAGTGGACAAAAAATCCGTTGCGGTATATCTCCCATATTTGCTAGTGGTTTGGTTACCATCACCCATTGCCCGTTTATGGTTTTCTTGTCTTAAACTATTGTATAAGTTAAGCATTGCATTGTTGGAAGAAGATGAACTAAACGTTGTGGAAACCGAACTAGCCGGCACATTTATTGTTGAACTATATTTTTAAAAATATACGCCAAATAAATCTTGTAAACAACTCTTAAAATACGTTTTTATATTATGTGAAAACATTGGGTCCTCTTCATTCAAATCCAAATTGTGACAAATGTTATCGATAAGCATTTCCACCCTGAAAATGTTCAAACACGGGTTCAATGCGGCGGAACAAGTAATTACCGGTGGCATTTCTCGAAAATATTTTTTTAATTTTTCTTTCATGGGAGCCACCATCTTTTCAAATAAAGCACCTTCATATTCTTATTCTTTTAATTTTGAAGTCATCAACCAAATTTGATTAAGTACCAAATGACTAGTGGGATAATAAACACCCGATAATAAAGTAGTCGCGGTTTTGAAAATTTGAGCAATTCGGTTAACTTTTTAATAACCTCCCAAAATTCTATGGGAAATGGTGTTGCAAGACCTTTATAAACAAGTTGATCATGAAAAACTTGTAAACAGTCACGTTGGCGTAAACCACATACAAACATATGGTAGGTCGAATTCCATCTAACGGACATTTCCAATTAGAGGTTAAAAAAATGGAATCCGTTTCATTACACAATCTCATATAAGCTTTGTATCTAAGTTTACCCTTTTGAAATATGTCTTGTAACATAGTTTTATACGCCAATTTTACGGCGTCTATTTCTTCAACCGCTAGTCCCGTTTGCACAATCAAGTTAATGATGTGTGCAACACATCGACTATGATAAAAAATGCCCTTCAAAGGTGGTCCGTATTTTAGTATTAATTTTGAAACGGTGAGTGTATTATTACTCGCGTTATCAAACGAGATTGAAAAAACCTTTTCTTGTAATTTTAACGTTTTAATTACATATCGTAACATGTACAATAAGTTTTGACCCGTGTGAGGATACTCAAAGTCTTCAAAAGCAATGGTACGTTTCATCATTTGCCAAGTTACGAGATCAACCCAATGTGCCGTAACACAAAGGTACGAACCGGGCAAACCATGAGGAGCCGACCAAACATCGGTTGTTAATGATACACTTGTATTTAAGTTTTCAAAACCGATTATTAGTTGTTTTTTAGCTTCTTTCCACAATTTAAGGGCATCACGTTTAAGAGTAATACGACTTACATGATTATATCGCGGTTGAAGAGTATTTTAAATCGCCCTAGTAAGTCGAGGGTTGTCGAAGTGGTTGAACGGCAAAACTTCTTGAATCACAAAACCCGCAAAAGCTTCTGTAACACCCCTCTCTCTTACTATTATATAAATATTCTTTTATTCGGAAGCGTAGGTCAAAATATATTATATTAACAATATTTACAAAAGTACATACATATAATGTTTAAAACATTGTACTGAAACAGGGGTTACAAAATTCAACTTTCAATATTTATCAAAATCTATCAGAGTTGCCAACCGGTCAAACATTCCGTGAACAAAATCTGCCTGCCCGCCCATTCAAACATGACCTGCAGGGATTAAGATGGGGAATTAGCACGAAGCTAAGTGAATGAATATGAAACCAACAGTTCAACTTAGCTTAACCATTTGTTTACAACAAATAATCGTAAACACATATTATCAATATCAAAGAGGATCGGTGGTTTTTGAGGAACCCTACTGCCGCGATGGCCCTCAAAAAACGCTTATCACAATCTGTAGTGGCCACTACAGAATATACCGATAACTGGATATTACCACTACACAATATGGGTTTAGTACAACATATGTACGACACCCCATATCTGTAATCTTGTAAATCATCAAGTCCAACAATCTGTTGACCTCTTTACTAGCAATCATTGCCCAGAGGCCACATTGCACGTAGAATCATAATCAACATATCAGCATATCAGACTAAACAGTCTATCAGTTATATCTACGTTTACTTGTTGCAACCAAATCGTTACAACTGAATCAAACATGTGAGTTCCAGATCCCCTCACCTGTTGGTCTCAGTCCCACAACTCAGAAGTCTAATATCACCGAGTCTTCTGCTGATCTGAGAATACAACAAATAATGAGTTAGATAACTTCCATAACAGACTCATTCTTATCACAAAGTCATAAACAATATTAATTACCACATTTGAACATTCAGTGGAAACTAACTTCCAACAGTGGTAACTGCTTCATTTATGAAAGTCCAAGTATAAATTCAACTAACAGTGTTAATTACATAAACAGTGGAAACTACTTACAATTCTTAACTAACAGTGTTAATTACATAAACAGTGGAAACTACTTACAATTCTTAACTAACAGTGTTAATTACATAAACAGTGGAAACTACTTACAATTCTTAACTAACAGTGTTAATTACATAAACAGTGGAAACTAACTTCCAACAGTGGTAACTGCTTCACAATCAAGTTCTGCTAACTGAGTTCATCTTCGAGCTGCGAAGTTCGCTGCTGAACCAAGAAATTCGAACTAAATTCTTTCAAAACTCACGAATTTGACTTCCTATCATTCAAATAAGCTTTCTAACAACTTATATGCATCAAATAACATCATATAACATCTTTTAAGCTTAAAATTCATATCAATTCGAGAATTTGCTAATTTCATCAAAATACAATTATAAACATCAAATACTTACAGGAACAGAGTGATGATGAGGATGTTACTGGAATTCGTTTTTGTAACAAGAGGGTGATTATTCTACTGTTTTAAGATTTCACAGAAGGTTTCTTTCAATTTTTGGAATTTCAAGTCGGTTCGCAGAAATGTTTAAGAAGTGTGTATATTTGTATAGAAGAATTGAGAAAGTATGTATATATATATATTAATCTAACCCAATACCATTACAATTTTTAGTTCCCTTCTTAATCTATTATCGGGAACCTAAAACCATTTTGTGAAAACCAATTATTCTACTTTACCGTCAACTAATTCGGTTTAAAACAATGAATTATTTATTAATCACAATAATTCATTTATTCGTTTTACTAATATTATCAAGCCTAATAATAGTAAAATATTCCTAACACATTAAATAATACTTTAAAGGTAGGAAATTACCTGATACTACTAGGCCCTTAGGGTGGATGTTACAGCTTCTCGACACCGTTTCGCTTCGTATGCAAATATAGCTCCATCTCGTAACATAGAAGCTTGACCAGTTGCTTCCGGATTAGTTTTGAGTCCCACACAATACTTTCCTTTATGATGTTTCAACGTTTTGTTGGAGTCGGCTTTTAAGAATTTCCCACATCGTTTACAATGTGCCTTAGTCGTACCATCTGACAACAACACTTTGAAATATAAATCCCACACCTCCGGATTTCTTTTGTTAACCAATTTTTGAACAATCGTTGGTGAATTTGAAGAACCAACACCGAAGGAAGAGGAAGAAGATTGATTTGCTATTGGAGAAATAAGAATTTTGTATTCGTTTTGAGAGCGTTTTGAGTTTGTATGAGTGTTTGAATGTTGTGATTGAACCTAAACTCAAGGTTTGTATATATAGTAAACTTGGGATGGCAAAATGGTAAATAAATAGTGAAAAAAGGTCAAATACAAAAAAACGGTCAAATAACGTTAAAAAATTCGGGTTTTAACCGGTTTTTAAACCGGGTTAAAAAAAACTGGTTTCAACCCGGGTTCCAACGTTCACAAGCCAAACCGGTTTGTACCCGACGGGTTCTAGAAAAACCGAACCGGGTTGGGTCAAACCCGGGTTTGACCGGGTCGGTTTTTCAGGTTTTTTTCGGGTTGGGTTTAGAACCCGGTTTTTTTTTCAAGCCTAACAATACTTTACAAGTACACTACATTTAAGTGTATTATTTGTTTTTTCTAATTCAAAATTGAAGCGGTGAACCTGCAAAGGCTACCTCTATTTTAATGCAGGTCACCGTTCCCAAGGGCTTAATCGGTTGGTGAACCGACGAAGGCTGACGAACCGACGCCGATAGCACGGCTTCGTCGGTTGCTTCATCGGTTGGTCCCTTCGGTTTGGCGACGAAAGGCGACGGTTTGGGGGTGGGTCCCACTTGTTGTTGTTTTTTTTAATTCTAGCCGTTAGTATAAAAAAAATATAACGGTAATATATCCTTTTTTTTGAAAAAATATTATTCAAGCTCGTTAAATAATAAATAATATTCATCACTTTTCTATAAATCGTAACAATGGATTCAAGCTCTTCTTCGAGCTCCTCCGAAGAAGATTTTATGCAACAATATTTAGCGGTCACGCAATGTTTCGATCCGGTTGCGATACTCGATATTGTTGATACGTTGGATCAGCAAGATGAAGAAGATGTTTCCGAAACTTTTAGTCGGCCGCCAAGAGCACCAAGAAGATACCTAGAAAGAAATCGACACGCAACCGGCGAACGTTTGTGGCAAGATTACTTTGGCCCAAACCCCACATTCCCGCCGGATTACTTTCGAAGACGATTTCGAATGAGTCGGCCATTGTTTGAACGTTTGTGTCAAGGTATAACATCTTACGCTCAACTACCAATACCTCCTTATTTTACTTATTTCCGTCAAGGCCATGACGCTACCGGTAAACTTGATTTCAACATTTACCAAAAGGTAACGCCCGCCGTACGCCAATTGGCGTACGGTATCGCGGCCGATGCTTTTGATGAATATTTACACATGGGTCAACAAACATCATACGATTGTTTGGATAACTTTTGCAAGTGTATACTTCATCTATTCTCGAGCGAGTACCTTAGAAAACCAACACTCCAAGATGTTCAATGTTTACACGCTAAACATCAAGAGTTGCATGGTTTTCCGGGTATGCTCGGAAGCATTGACTGTATGCATTGGCCGTGGAAAAATTGTCCGGTAGCTTGGAAAGGTCAATACACTCGAGGTGATCATGGGCATCCAACCATCATGCTCGAAGCGGTTTCCTCTTATGATTTGTGGATTTGGCACGCTTATTTTGGTCCAGCCGGTTCAAACAACGACATCAATGTCCTTAATGAATCGGATTTGTTTAATGATCTACTACAAGATCGAGCGCCCGCGAAATCGTTTACTATTGCGGGCCAAACCTTTACGAAAGGATATTACCTCGCCGACGGAATTTATCCGGAATGGGCGACTCTTGTTAAGTCGTTTAAATGTCCGATAGAGGAATAGAATATGAAGTTCAAGAGGTACCAAGAATCGGCACGAAAAGATGTAGAACGCGCATTCGGAGTGCTTCAAGGACGTTGGGCAATTATTAAAAATCCTGCAAGGCCATATAGCGTCAACAAAATTAAACGAATCATGTACACATGTGTTGTCTTACACAACATGATCACCGAGGACAACGGACGCAATATATGTCAACTTGAGGAAGATTATTTGTCGGACCCGATAAACAGACCAAGACGTACGTGGGACGAGAGGGTTGCAACACAAATGCGCATAGACAAGGAACTACGCGACCAAAGGGTTCATCATCCACTTCGTAATGCTCACATCGAGCACATTTGGCACCTCCCACGTGGCTTCCGTCGTCAAAACCGTGCTTAGTTTATTTAATTGTTTTCAATAAATGTAATTTTTTTTTACTTATTGTATTATTTTATTTTAATTATTGTAATATTTTTATTTAAATTAATGTAATGTTTTTTAAGTTTAATGAAATATTTTTATTTAATTTGTGTTTAAAAAATTAAATTAATAGTCAGTGGGTTCCAGAAATGAAACTGAAGAAAGGACTGTTGGCAGTGCTTAGTCAGTCTTTCATCAGCTTTGATTGTGCTGACATGGCGTTGAGCTGACAAAACTGAAAAAGCAACCGAAGAAACAATTGTTGGGAGTGGTCTAACGGAGTGAATGCATGAAAATGGGTATCTGTTTTCTAAAGCAGAATGCGGCGTACGTAACGTAGGTTCCTTTAAATAGACATCATGCATCACCATTTTTATTTATTTTTTGCTAAAAATGAACTGTAATTATTTTCTTGATATCAATACTGAAAAGTTAACTGCACCCATTGTGGCATTGTCCATTGGTCCATCAAGAAGAATTATAAACGTATTACATACACACACATATACATACAAAAGCTGCAGTCAACAACGCTTAAAAAAAATATATATACCACAGTCAACAGCTACTTTGACTCCGGCGACTATCATCATCATCATCTTCATCCCTTGTTCTTGAAGAGGTAAACGTTATATTATATCTAAAGATATAGAATACATAGAATGGTTGATTTTTGTTGTGAGATGTGAAAACATGAGATTGAAGAGGATTCTGATTTAGTTTTATTTTCTGCTTCTAGTTTTCATCTTGTACATTCTTCTTCTGGTTTTACTTGTTTTCATATACTTTAATCATAGAGTGTAGGATTTAACTGTGTGTAGGATTTAACTGCAAGACACATGAAAGAATCTTAAAAAAAAGTAAGAAATTTCCTGAAAATAAGTTGGAGCAAAGTAAAAATAGAAGATGTGTTGGGATTTGACAAGAATTTCCTAATAGGTGAGATTTGAAGATCTAGTTAAATAAGGAATAAGGAAAGTATTTAACTTGATGAACAAGTTTGAGGATGCCTATATAGGAGTTTTGTGTAGGGTTAAAGGTGAGGGGTTGAGCAAAAGAGAGTGTATATGAGAGTCTCTCTTCGTCCCGTGTGGTGGTTTCGGTGATTCAATAACGACAACGCTAATTCCGTTATTATAATCAACCGTTGAGAGTGGTGTAAGGATACATGATAATATTCAAGAGTGTTAAGAAGAGCGTCCATTCTTGTAATATTGTTCGTATGGTGGAGTTTTAAGTGGTTGTTGGTCCAGTGGTTTTTACTCTCCATTGAGAGGTTTTCCACGCAAAAAAGTGTGTGTGTCGTATTTTTTCTGTTTAATACATGTTTATTATTGACTTATACAAGGTTGTGTGATTTAGTGCGGTGGTGATTGATTCCAACGAGCGGTATGAGAGCGAGGTCGATCCCAACAAGATGCACCAAAGGGCCTATGGCTTAGCTCTATGTGAGGAGCCCATCAACCAATTGTAAATTCAAGCCTCGTGGAAGACATGTATATATATGTACGATGTACATAATATATGTGGGGTACGTTAGTCGTAAGATTGACTTTTTAAAAAATGAAAATAAAATAAAAAAGAATTTTTCTTATAGTATGATTTGATATTTTAAGATATGAGTCAAAAGATATAAGTTTTTTAGTAGTTTTACGGTTTTACCTAATGGCTGTAAGGAACATACGTATTTTTTTGTTGTTGACAATATATTGATAAATCCTTAAACAACAACATTGAATATGGAAGAGAACTGTAGAAGTATATAGGAATAAAAAATCAGTCTTTAAGTTCTATATATTGTTTTTAGTTTAAATGCATTCTAGCACCAAATAGACCATTTAGGGCAGTATCTAGATAGTACCTTAACTAATTTACAAATAACATAACGGGTGGTAAAATGGTCAGGTTGGGTTAGCTAACGGGTCAAAAGAGAATTATATTCTAAACATGGGTCAAATGGGGTCGGATTAAAACAGACTGCTCCAAACCTTGCCTTTCAATTATAACCGGGTGATCGACCCTTTCTGTTTCACATTCTGTAAAATTTTTGGAACTACAACATTAGATTAAAGTAATGTGATAGTTGGTTGAACATCTGTTTTGTTTTTGTTTTGCAAATAGTAACATATTTTTGTGACCATGTAGTTTGTAAGAATGGATGGCATCATACTATACAAATATAAGAACGTTGACTTCAAGTAGACCTCACCTATGCTTGAATTTCTGCTACATTTGGGTTTTGGAAGAGTTACTTCTGTGAAGACTAGTTATAGCTGCTAGAAAAGCATATCACCATAAAGTCACTACCAAAAGATATAAATTGACGTTAAGGAACTATTTCTGCTATCTGGGAATTCATAAGGACGTACGTTATCGATTGAACCTGACAGTATAAAGTCTTGTTGACATTTGTTTGAAATGTTGATGTATATTGTAATGAAAAGCAACACCATTTCTCTAATGGGCAGTGATATTTCCACCATCCAAAATGATAAATCCACCAAAACTGTGCAATAAACAGTTGTAATATATGCATAAATAGTTGTACGTAATGGTGGATCTATCATTTTGGATGGTGGAAATATCATTGCCCTTTCTCTATACATAATTCATATGTACTAAAGTGATTTTTATTTGTTGTTTGTTCATAAAATCTTTCTTTGTACACTTCATATCAATGTTAATAGTTTTACTATAAACATATTGTGTATAAGCTGCAGATCACCATGAGCAGTACTCCAGACAATTGTGAACATCCTAGCTCCTTCTTTAAGATGATCCCGCCAGGTCGCATATTTCAATTGGTTGGTCTCTTTTGCTCTCTATACTTTTGTGGCGTTTAGCATTTTAATGTTACTCTTTACACATTTAAAACTGAATTAAATACACCTACAAGTTACACAGTATGAATGTACTCTGGTTCTTACATGTTATATGTACATATGTTGTTGCAGTCAATACCTAAAGCATTCAGACCATATTTGCAACACATAGAAAACAGAAATGCCATATTTAGAAGAGATGCTAAAAAATGGCAAGTAAAGATTGTTGGAGATTGGATGCTTGGAGAAGGCTGGGAAAATTATGTTAGAGAAAATGGCGTTGAAGATAGGAATTTTGTAGTATTTAACCATCTTGGAAATCTGGTTTTTGATACCGTGGTTTACGACTCGAGTATGTGTGAAAAGGAATATCCAAATAATCAAGAGACCGTTGGTGAGTGCATTTTGTAAATGAAATAATATGGTACCATTTTTAACTAAATCATATTAATATTTAAGTTGTTGTCAAGTGCTAATGAATATGAGTGTTTACAACTTTACATGAATTTATAGCAGGGAAGAAGATTTCAAAAGGGAAAGATACACACAGTACAAAGACATCTGGTTCTTCCAAACTTGGTATGCTAAAAGTATGACTAAAACAATAAATTGTGCATTACATAAGAGCATACATGCATGCGTGGTCTTAAACAAAACTGAGTTTTTCTAAAATATACATTTTTCGAATGCTTAAGGACCAGCAAATGTGTGATTAAATTTTTGATGTAGCACCTGCAAACCAAATTTGGTGAAACTAATGGATTAAGGACCGGCACGGTGACTCTCATAAATGGTCAAAATCGAGATTGGGCTTTAACTTCGTATTTGAAAAGGTCCTATCGCCTAGGAGAAGGATGGAGTATCTTTTATGCTGCAAATGTTCTCCAAAAAGAGACCATTTTAAGTTTCAACTCATCCAAACTAGGTTAATATAGTTTGTATGATTTCTTGAAAACGGTTTCTGTTGATTGCAGGATTATCCAAGGCTTCTCGAAGTCCTTATTTTAAGTCCACTGCCACCACATCCAAGTTGAGGGATTCAGAGATGGTAATTAAGTGTAAATATTATGTATGTCATACACATTTGATATAAGGTATAACCAAGTTTACAAATGGTTTACACTTTTCTTATAATTGTTTTGCAGAATATTCCAATGAATGTAGCGAAATCAAATAGCTTGGTGGATAAAAATTGTGAAATGGTTGTGATAGATGAAAAACAGAAACATTGGAGAATGAAACTCAGTAACCCACATAATTGTGTCCGTATAAGAGGAATTCGTCCTATGACGGTTGAAAATGGAGTAAAGGAAGGAGATAAGTTCATATTCAAAATTGTCGATAATGGAGATAGACCTATAATGAAATTCCACAGGTAACGAACATCTCTGGATAGACATGTTATTTCATATATAAAGGTAAATATATGGATTGCACTAGATATAGGAGCATATGATGATATGGCATTATAACATGTCAAGCAGGTCTGGTTTTGTACTTTTATACTTGATAAATTTGTTTCATCATGTCATAGTATCGTATCACACGTCTTGAAGAGTTCCCACGTAATAGGTTCAAAAGCATTTAAGTGTGGTAACTCAGGCTCACTTGATCATGGTAATGACTTAGTTCGGACGTTCAGACATGACAACAAAACCAGACCACAATACGTTCATTGTGGAATAAGAAGCATGACTTCCTAATGTAATGGAATGTATGCAAGTTTGAAATAGTTAGCCCAGATGTACTTATGTCAGTTTCCATTAGATATACGAGATGGCATGTAAATTCGAATTGCTGAGGTTATTTTGGTTGATTATATGTAAGTTTATTCTTCTTCCTTACGTTTTGAAAGATGCACATTATGTGTAGTAGTTGATAGAATTTATATGTATGACTTTTGTTGAATAATTTTCAATTCAGGGCTCGTTGTTATAAGCGACTATGATTTTGTTGGTTTGCAGATTTGTTTGGAAAAGAAATTGAAGGTTGTTATTTTGGTGACTTCCATTAATATGCAAACTTATAAATTCAAATTTGCCTTTATTTTAACCGTCTGAACCCATGATATTTCATTTACAGATACTGAGATGGAAGAAAAACTATTAAATTTTATTGCTTCTACAAGGTTCAAGGTGAAAAAATTAATAATGTTACATTGTATGATTTGTATCACGTCGCCCATTTCCTGCGAAATTGTGGATGGTTTGGGGTTCATACATGTTGAAATATATGTTCGCAATCAAAATTACAAAGCTGAGCCCAATAACTACAAAGTAAAGTAAAGAGAATATATATCCTCAACAAAATAGTAAAATACCATAATATAAAAGAGATTAACAAAACTAACATCTCAATAATCCAATGATCCCATACAGCAAATAAATATATAAATAAATACTCGTAAAAGAAGAAACTCATAAGAATAGCTGCTCAGACTCCATAACAGGGCCAAAATAGTAATTAAACTATACGATCGAATCTATCGCTCTATTTCCCATTGGAAATCACAGCCTCAGCAGGTGGGTTGAGCTCGTCCCATGCATCAATCCAAGTAACCATAGCATCGGCTAGCTTGATAAAGTATTCATCAACCTTTCCTAGCTTAGCCTTGACCTGTTTTGAGAGCTCCTTGTAACAGCTCTGAACTGTGGTGCACTCTTTTGGCAGGGTGGCAGCTTGGAAGAATGGAATCAACTCTTCCTGCCAGTAAATACCCTTGTATTCCTTTTTCAGGTTCACGAATGGGTTGCTCGCCTTGCTGTGCCAAATGTATGGCAAACCGGTCTTCACACCTAATCCTAGGTGGTCACAGATCACCTATAACAAGCAAATACAGAAGGGCATTGGGTGAAAAGTGAAAGTAAGCAATTGAGGTGCCAATCAGGGATGGCCAGGCGGGTTGGGCAACAAAGCGGATTCAAATTGAAACACGTCGTTCTTAGTACTGGTTGAAATCAACGAGAAGTTCCATTCATCTAAATTTGCTAAAACAAGTTGACCGGTTTGAAGCCTGAATCAACTCATTGACACATGTGGGTCGAATGCATTATTATTATGTTTGCCGTGAATTAAATCTTGGAGAAGAAAGTTTATACCTTGATGCACCATCCAGCCCACATGTCGTCGTAACGTCCAATTGGCTGACCATCACCCATGAGACCAAAGTACATTGCTGGACCAATCAACTCACGGTCAAAAGCAAGGTTCATTCCACACATGGGGAAGAGGGTTCCCTTTGGTATGGTCATAACCGCGTCCACATACCTGGTTAAACATGGAACAAAAGATTAAAGAATACTCAAACTGACCCAATTTCATATCTATGAGCTGAAACTATCGATTATAGTTCCCAAGCACGATTCATTGTATGAGATTATTTCACACTTTCACTATGTTATAAATAATCTTGGGGTTACCCCACACAATCAATGGTGTCCAAAAGAAAGGTCATCCAGGTATGGGCCCCACGTAAGATTCTACTTGAGGTCCCTACGTGTAGTATGGTCCACTAGTGGAGCTGTGGAGGACCTTTTTGCAAGCACTATCTATCCATCTCATGGGACATTACCACCCTATGACATTATTACAAAAATCCAACTCTACATTGTGGAAGAAAGACTAAAGAGACGCACCTAGTGTTCCTCTCACGAGGTTTCACAAGTTGTGTTGGGGCATCGTAATCAGGGATGTTAAGCCACAAACCGTGAGAAACGGCCGTAGAGACACCCTCACGGAGACTGAATGGGTATCCACGAACGAAATCAGCACCTTCTCTATACGGGTCATACAGGGTGTTGAAGAAAAGTGGAGTCGATGGAGACAACAAGTTCTTGATGTGTTGCTCAAGTGCATTGATATCATTTCCAGAAGGATCTTTAGCAACCTATCAAATCAACAATACTCATCATTAGCCAAATGTCTAATATACCCTCTTCTATAACAATAAAGTACAAAACATGGGGACCTAAATCGATATACTCGAAATGATCAAACAGGTGATATTAGCTAGAAAACTTTTAAAAACATATCATGCAACCACAATATCTCTATACGGACCTATATATGCAGGTACACATACACACATTACACATACAAAGTTAACGGTTTATTAATCAATCTACAACGTCCCAAACACAATTGATTATTCAAGGATTAAAAATTGAAAATAGTAATAAGCAGATCTGTGTTAAAAAATTTCATACAACTTTCTTAAAACCCTAGATCGTCCATAATTCTATTGAATTTAGATAAAATCAAATATATTGATAAACTTTAAACCCGAAAAGCAACAACTAAGCACAGAAACTGGATCTTGATGATTTGATTTCGATTCTTAAACCCTAAAAGTCTAAAACAAGTGGGAATAAACCTAAACCTGATTCAAAATTGTACAAAGTGAACACAAAAAATCCTAGATCTTACGAATTTAAATTCAATCTTAATGAGTTTACCAATTCAAAATTACAAAAAACTAGACACGAAAAACTGGATCTAGATGCTTTGATATCAATCTTAAACCCTAAACACAAGTAAATCCCCAAAATTGAACCTTACCCAACTCAAAACTAAACAAATCAAACACATAAAATTTGGATCTTGATTACTTGATTTCAATCTTAAACCCTAAAACAACTTAAATCCCCAAACTTGAGCCTTACCTAATTCAAAACTACACACATTAAAGACACCCAAAACAAGAAATCAACAAACAAACAAAATGGTAAGTGAAAAACTTACAAAGCAATCATCATCAATAGTATAGATATACTTTTTCTTGGAAACCATATAACCAAAGCACCGACAAGCAGAATCTTTAAAAGATATGCAAGAAGATTTAGGACCCAGAATCCTGTTAATGTCATTACGGTTGTAGAGTTCATAATCAAAACCTTCAGGAACTTTAACGACCTTTGAAGGATCACCATCTTGTACAATGATTAAATGATATTGTTGGAAGAATGGTCTCCACATTTCGAGGAAATCAAGGTTTCGGATAGTGGGTATGACGATATCAAGTTCATCTTTCAATAATGGTGTTGGAGTCACTGAAGAAGACATTGTTTTTGTTTGAAAGATTGAAGATTTGGGTTTTTGATTGTGGAAAGAATGGGGAGAAGGGTATAAATAAGGGAGATTGTGTAGACTTTTTTGATCGATGAGATGATTTAGGGGGTGTGAACAAATTTGAAATTGGGAAAAAATAAATAAAATATTGTAGCTAAGAAATTAGATAAGTGTATAACTAGTATTTTTATTTTTATGAGTATTTTTTACCGGTAAATAGTTTTATTGGATTATAGTTAGTGTTAGTTATCATATCTTCACTAATGATAATTGATTATTGTTAATTGTTATTAGTGTTATAAGAAAGAAATACATAGTAAGGGTGTTTGGGATTGATTATTTTATCTGCATATTACTTATTTTTACAGTATATAAGCAGAAATAAACATCGTTTAGAAAACTGCTTATATGCTTATCTCTTAAAGAATAAATATAAACACTTAAAAATAAGTATGGAGTCATTTACTTATTTTTAAGCATGAAAGCGCTTACAAATAACCAATTTCAAACACCCCTAATTGTAATAATAAGAACATAAATAACAGTATCAATCTCGAGTTAATTGGTTTTTTTTTAAACTGACTATCATTAAATATCAATAAAAATCAAATACAAAATATCCAAAAAGAACGAGCAATTAAACTACCACCATCACAAGACCCATAGTACAAGATGTAAAATTGGACTAATATGAAAAAGAACTACAATAACAACGGAAAATACAATAACAACAATAAAATCGAGTTTGATTGATGATAAATACAATAACAACAATCCACAATCTCGTCGATTGCAGAGTTAGTTGATGACGAATAGTTAACATATGTAATCATGTGCGTATCTCTTAAGTAAGAGCTTTTAGAAGTGATTAACAACACTCATTTGATTTCATAAACATAATAATATTTTTTTTTACAATTTTAATAATCTTGTAAATTTGCATCATTTTAACTTGCATAAGCTTTATAAACCATTTACCATCTTTATTATTTATCAACTTTCTATAAACCTTTGACCATTTTATCTGAATTTTTTATAATTGTTTAACTAGCAAATTTTTCTACAATGAAACAAGTTTGATGTATATAAAGTGCATGGCTACCAAGCAATTAGCATGTGATGTATCCCTAAAAAGATGGAAATGATGGGGTGTATTTTTGAAAATGTTTGGTAGGAAGCAAATGACAGGTGGGCCACGGTGATGGAGATAGATGTACACATAGCCTGTCAATTGTTGCATTCTTGTTTTTACATTTTTCCAATTTTCCTTGAAGAAGAAATAAATAATCAGTCTTTTTAAGGTTTCGTTAGCATTAAAAGATTAAATTTCATAAATTGTTAACTAGTTTACACCGATTTATGAAATTTATCTCCCTACTTATTTTTTTCACTCCAATAACTTTACTTTTTGCTTGAAAACAGTCCCACCGTCTAATTTCGTTTATTTTTACCCGTTAAATCCAGTGACTTGCACTCGAGGGCAGTTTGATCATTTTCAATTAAAAATATAGGTACGGTTTTGTAAATTGAACTAAACCACGGGAATCAGTTATGAATCACCTTTTCTGTTTTAAATTTTTTATGGGTGTCCTTGATATAAATTGGGGGTAATTGTTAGGGAAAGATTTTAAATTCTATTGTATTTTTGAACATGAGATTATATGTTGTTGATGATATTGTTGTAGTGTTAATTGATGATCTTGCTGTGATTGTTTGATGTTGATGATGAAGATTTAATGTTGTTGTTGTTACAAGGTGGATGACGATGACATGATGTTGCTGTTGTTATTGTTTTTTTTTTAATATATAATTAAAATTATGAACTCAATAAAAAGGAAAAACAATAAATTTAAAAAGTAAAAAATAATAAGAGCAAGCTTAGTGAAAATGAACTGCCCTCGCGTGCAAGTCACGTGAGGACTTAACGTCCAAAAGTAAACGAGGCAGACGGATGGAGTATTTTCAAGTAAAAGCCTAAGTTATTGAACTAGAACAGTAAAAAAATTAGTATGAGAACGAATTTTGTAAATCGATATAAACTACTGAAACCATTTATAAAATTTACTCTAATCAAGAAGTACAACTCATGTATATGTTTGTATGTTTAGGGGGTGTATTGGATTGTTTATGTTAAAGGCTTATCTACTTTTTTATTTTATTTTCACAGCTAAATAATTAGAAATACTTATCATATTTCTTTTTTAAGTATGTATAAATAGACTGTAACGCCCCACTTTCTTTTTATCATATTATATTCGAAATATCGGAAGTGTCTAGTCACAACATACTTTTTACAATATACGCTAAAGTTATATCGTTTAAAAACATAAAACATACATCAGTTTGGGTATTATACAGTACAAATCTCATCATTATGTATCAAAACAAAATCAGAGTAGCTGGTCGTCAAACATCCCATTAAACCAAAAGCTTCTTGCCCATCCTCTAATCAAACATTAACCTGCAAGAAGTAGGGTGGTGGGATTAGCACACGACTAAGTGAGAAAACTGTAACCAACAGTCTAACTCAGAAATAACAAATATGTTTACAGCGAATAATCGTAAACACACAACGTCAAAGAGGACCGGTGGTTCCTGAGGTATCCTCCAAGGAACACTTAAAATCAACTGCAAGCCAATACAGTGATTAACCGATAGCTTGTTACTATCTTCACCAACAACAGTTCCTATCAACTATGTGTATAAGGAACCCCTGTTTGGCCAAACAATAGTAACTAAGCCCAACCAGTGTTGACCTCTGAATATACATATCACATATGCCCAATGGCCAAATATCACATAATTCATAATCATCATGGATAATATAAATAACCCAGACTAAACAGTCTATCGACAGTAGTATTACATTACCCGTTGTAACCAAACATGTTACAACTAAATCACACTGAGGATCACAGATCCACTCACCTGTCGGCCTCAGTCAAACAACTCAGAAGTCTAATATTACTGAGTCTTCTGCTTATCTGAGAATACAACAAATAATAAGTCAGTAACTCATTCCATAATTCGTTTAACATATTTCAGCACATAATATCAAAATGATAAACAATTATCAAGTTTCAAATCTTCATACTAGCATATTTATCCAAGCAGGTAACCCTTGAAGTCTAAGTAAACAAAAGTTAAATCCGAAGCGAAACCAGAAAATTCCGAAACGAGGTTTACAAACCGAAAAATGCTATTTTCGACCCTTAGATGACCCCGAAAGGCCAAAAACTGCCTAGGCTTTTAAAATAGAGCCTTGATTATTGGGTCGTTTTCGAGTGACCATGCGAATCTCGGCCCAATCCGAGTTAGTGAAATTTATCACTTAGTCGCTACCCTGAAAACACTTGCGCAATTTCAAAATTTGCAAAACAAAATTTTAAAATCTCAGTTCGCAGTGATCTCAGTTCGCAAGACCAAATTTCGGTTCGCTTCGCAATAAATTTCAGTTCGCAGGGATCTCAGTTCGCTTCGCAGCAAACTCAGTTCGCAAGACAAAATCTCAGTTCGCAGGAATTCTCAGTTCGCAGAACAACTCAGTTCGCAGGACAACTCAGTTCGATTCGCAACCAAGCACTGCGAACTGAGTTCATCTTCAACCTGCGAAGTTCGCTACTGTAACCCAGAATTCCCGAACTTTTCCTTTCCAAAACTCACAATTTCGACTTCCTATCATTCTAACAAGTTTTCTATCAACTTATATATATATATATCAAATAACATCAAGTAACATCTTTCAAGCCAATATTTCACAATAATTCATGAATTGGCTAATTTCATTCAAAACAAGTTTATAAACACTAATTACTCACAGGAACAAGATGATGATGATGATGGAATTCGATTTCTTTTCAAACAAGCCGATGTTGCTATTGAAGATTATAATTCTTTACAGTGAGTTTTCTTCAAGTTTTGTTCTTTCAATTTTTGTTTCGGTTCGCAGAGTGTAGAAACCTTGAGAATATGTTTGTGTAGAAGATTTGAGAATATATGAGTATATATATATATATATCAATCTAACCCAATACCATTACAATTTTAGTTCCCTTCTTAAGCTATTGTCTGGAACCTAAAACCATTTTGCGAAATCAACTATTTTATTGTACTGATAACTATATCGATTTAAAACAATAAATTATTTATTAGTCACAATAACTCAGTTAATCTCTTGACTAATATTATCAAATAAACATAACATATCAAAATATTCCTAACACATTAAATAATAAATTTAAAGTTAAGAAATTACCCGTATATTACTAGGCCCTTAGGGTGAATGTTACGTAGACAATCTCAGACACCCCATCTATTAGTCTATTACCATGAGTGTGATTGTATATTTTTCCTTAAAATTAGTTTATTCAATTAGTTTATTAATATTAAAAGAAAAAGTCAGTGTATGTTTGTACTCCATAAATAATTGGGGAAGGTATAAAGCATGTTGGAAGAGTATCTTTGATAAAAAAAAAAAAAAAAAAAGGGTGATCCCATTATTTTTTAACGTGGTACAACATGGAACTTCACTACTCTGCCTGTAAATGAACATGCTTCACCGACGCCATTGTTTCTTCGTGCATAAACATTAAAACAATTCGATAAGAAAATTTAAAAATGTCATAAATATAAACGATTATAATGTCATTTTTTACATATCAAAATAAATAATTATTTGTATTATAAAATTAGAGAGTCATCTTTCGAACATTCTTTGAATAATTCGTTGATCAAATCTTTATAATCAATTAATACTCTCTAGTATAATAAACTTCGAGTCCTACTTTTTAAACTTTATTTCAGTAACATTAGTTTTTTTGACTTTAAAACTATAATAGTAATAAGTGTTATTAAACAATCGAAGACCCTCTAAAATTGGTGACATTGTGTGATGGCACATACTGCCATTGCCGATATCCTCCATTGCAATTTAATCACAAGTTATAATAATTTAATTTTATTTAATATAACTATCCATAATCACAAGTTATAATAACTTAATTTTATTTAATATAACTATCCATAGCCTAACCTGTTTCATAATATTTAATTAATAACTAAGATTAAAATTTATACACAGTTAGAAAAATATCATAGTTAATGGCGAGACAATGTTGTTAAACAATTTATAAGGGGGTGTTTGGTTTGTTGTGTGAAATGGGTATGAGTTTGATACATGTAAACATGGTATTCTCAAACTCATCCCTTGTGGTGAGTTTGAGAAAACCCTTTAAGGATTTGATTCTCATTTTTTCAAACTCATATGCATCAAATAAACACTAGTATCATCATTGTATACATTTTCATTCCCTTAAACCCTCAAAACAAACACCCCTAAATCCTATAACTTACTAAGTAAAACACATATCTATCAAATAGACAAAATACCTGCACTTTGTTGCGACATGTTCTATCCAACTCGTTATTTGTATTGAATTTCAAACTTTCAATATAACGATTGATATTGATATAAGAAACAAAAAATGATGTGGAAATGTAAATTAGTTATATGGTAAAATTAAACAAACAAACCAATAAAGGAATTGAAATCACAATTTTATACTTGAGAATTTATCGAAGGAATTGAAATTTTAAGGAATTTTGATAACTTTCGTATCAATTCATTTTTAACCAAACATCATTATCATTATGTAATGGAATTGAGATTTCAATTCCAAGGAATTCAAAGAAAAAAATTGCTAAACGCATCTTAAGTTTCCTATTGATCTTCAGTGTTTTACAGAATAATTATGAGTTATAACTTATGACATGACTTTGCATTTTAGTTTGGGTTCATACTTGATCAATATAATGGTCGTTGTAGACTATAAAAGTTAGGCTGCCTAATTTTGGAGTGCATATCATGATTCAAGTATCAACTATATATTTATTGACCATTGACTATACATACTACACTTATTGCATGCAAAGGTACGTACAATTTTGTGTGCTAAAAGAATTTCCTATATTGCTAGTTTATGAAATTTATCCCAACATAAGGAGTAAACAGATTTAAAGATTTCCACTAAGATTATTAACAAGGTAATATCGTCTGAATTACGTATAATTAAAGGGGATAATATATGTTTTGTTAACATCTACAAATGTTAGGGCCTAGGGGCTATTGTATTTAAAACCTCTTATTAATGTTTATACTTTTGATTCTCCAAGTTTTGATATTTATGGTTTTGGTCCCTCATTCAAGCTACATAACAATAAAAAAGAAAAAAAGAAAAAGGAGTATTTGGGCCACCGAACCCACTCTATATTTCAATGGAGCACGACCGAACCCACTCTATATTTCAATGGAGCACGACCGAACCCCCCACAAGGTCCAACATCGCCGGACAAATCACCTCTATCACATATACCACAACGTCCGAGCCGAAACTCGCGCGGATTAAGCTTTAACATTGTGAGTCATGCGCTTCATTGGTGGTATGCACATATATGATAAATAATAGTCACGACAGCTTTCGAACTCATAATTTCAAGAAAATCATGGGCTGCCCATACCGTTAGGCATAACAATTTTTCATAAATAAATAATAAAAGATGATAATATCTGTGTAATTAACTATTAGATACTGTTAAAAGCTTTTTTCTAAACAAAATTATAGTTTTAGTCCTTGAAACTTGAAAATTATTAGCATTTACAAGACCGAGGCCTCATTTTATCTTTGCTAATATGTTGCTATTTTAGTATGTTTTATACTAATGACTAATGATTATGATGATATAGAAACAAAAAGAAGTACTCACTTTCGTACGTTAGTTTTAAAATATCCAAATTTTGATCTTATTGCGTTAAAGAAGGACTTACAAGGTCAATGAGAAGATTGAAGAGGGGCTCTTTTTGTACTACTCATAAACTTTGCTAAAAATCAATAGCAGGTCGCAGCCATGGCCAGAGTGAAAGCATCACATAATTTAAGCACAAATACTCAAACCCAAATCAGAAAACTTCGTATCACTGTTTAATTCTTCAACTATTTCATTGTTTTTACTATAAATTACATTTCTTGAAACAGGCATATAATTAGAGTTTTAGCTAGGGTAATTAAGAAATTAATAAATGGATAGCAACAATTTGGAACAAACATTGCAGGAAGGAAAGCTGTATAGATATTTAAACAATTTAATTGTTGCTCATCTTAGAGACAACAATCTTACTCAGGTATTTAACCCTTCTATTATATGCTCAATTGTGTTCTTCAATTTGTTGATTTATGCTTTAGTACATGGATTACTGCAATCCCTATATTCTTAATTGTTAAAGAGTTACAATGTTTATTTGGGTGTCAAATTAGTTAAGTTGCAAAATCATAAGAATTATATGCGTGTTAGACTTCTGAATGCAAGTGCAGTTGTGACATATTTCTTGATTGGGTTGATCACATTGGATTAAGGTGTGCTTGGATACGTATACAATCGTCCAAATGGTTATTGTGACTTCAAGATTCAGTATCAAAGAATTCTTATACATTGTTTATTAGCTACATACCTGGATCCACTTAGCATTCTAGAATCTCAAGCATATCATCATTACGGAGTACTTATAACCTTATATTAATACGGCACATATCATTAGGTTGCAAGTGAATGAAGCAGGCTAGGTTTCATAGCTAGCAATTTTCAACTGTTTTACTTTTGACTTTCTAGGCTGCAAGTGCAGTTGCTTCGGCTACAATGACTCCACTTAACATTGAAGCTTCTCCCAACAAGCTTCTTGAACTTGTTGCCAAGGTTTGATTTTTTTCTTATTTGATGACCAAATAATGGTTAAAGTTAAGAGTAGTGAACAAAAAGGTTAGAATGGTGTATCTGAAGAATAAACAGGGTCTTGCAGTGGAAAGAGATGAAACGGGTAGAGGAGTAACTTCATTTCCATTGTTTAGTTCAACCACAACATTAGCTACGGCATATGGCTCGATACCAGCTTCTCGTGCCATTTCTTTAGATTTTAGGTAATCAATATCTTAGATCCAATGTTCTTTTGATGCACAATATGAAACTGATTATAATCGAGATAATCACTTTCTAGTGTATGGATACAGTGATTACGATTCCTACTATCTGATTATTTAGCACTTTTTCACACAAGCTGCAACAAAATTCATTATATAAGAGAACCTAAAATAACTTATTTACCCCTATTTTTGTACCCATATTTAGAGTTTTCACCCACCTTTAGCCTTTTTTAATACTAATATTATGAAAAGAATAATTGTTGAGGACAAATTTAATAAATAATTATAAGAAATATTATTAAAGCTGTTAAAATATAACTTGTCATATGTTAAATCAAAATATTCAAACAGTAAATAAAATATGCTGAATTTTGTTCTTATACATATCAGTTCCGTAAATAATCAAAACTTGCTAAAAACTCAAACAACTGATTACTAGTTACTACAATGTTACAGATCATCATAACTTCTTGTATACGAGTAAATTTTATGTTTATTATACGTTGGAACTTGGAAGGATACTATTGTCTTTCCTTGCTTCCTCCAGGCCAATCACTTAGGATGCTTTTAACGTTCTTGCTGCATCCAATTTATGGATTTACGACTCAGCAAGCTTGTATTTTCAGCTCATTTTGAAGTTAAATTTTCTAAACCAATGCCTCGTTCTTAACAGTGCTGTACATGATACAAAAGGCTCTTCAAAAACTTTCCCAAAGCACGAAACCAGACATGTTTCAGAACATAAGGTATGCTACTATACATCCATATGAATGTATGTGAATTTTGTTAGTGCCCTTATTTGATAAAGTTAAGATATTGCTTTTTTGTCATGTAGAATGTTGCAAGATGCGCAAGATTTAGTCCTGATGGAAGGTTTCTTGCATCAGGGAGTGCTGATACCTCAATTAAACTGTTTGAGGTGATAATTTTTATTTATAGTAGCTCCTACATTTTGTTATAATAGGTCCTAGTGTTTTTTTTATAATATCAATCCAATACTAAAAATAAGAGATTTATTATATTTCGGATATTTGAAATGCTGTCTTCAATAGAAATCCTTTTCATGTGGTTTCGATATTGTATTTAGTATTTTTTATGTGTGAAATATTAATTTTCATCCACCTGCAACTTTTAAGAAACTTTTGCTAATGTGTAGTTAAAAAGTGTATATAGGTTTTTTCAATTCCTTAAAATTAAGGGATTAAGAAGGAAAACCAAACGGGGTATCGATGTAGATAGGTGTGATAAATTTGATTACAAAAACTACTGTATATTATTATAACAATAATCCAAGTTTTTTTAATTATTTGAATTGGATATAGAGTTGTGTCATAAAATACACTTTGGGTTATTATTGACCCGGTTGACCCGCTTTATTTGTAGCCATTTTCTTAAGATTTACCCGTTAGACCACTTAGAGTTGAAACATGACCTGAATTGTCCCGTTTATAAGCAAATGGGCCGGCATTTTCACCTCAAGTTGCATGTGAACCATTTTTGTAGCAAAGTTGCTTCTATGTGCAGGTAGCAAAACTTAAGCAGATGATGCTGCCAGAGGGAAAAGATGGTCCTGTTAGACCTGTCGTACGGACATATTACGACCACCTACAAGTAAATTTTTCTTGATGTATAATATATTTTTTTGCTCCTCTTCATCATGTTTCGTGTTGACCTTCATAAGGGAACTCGTGATCTTAAATCTAATAAATATGTTGCACTTCCCCAGCCAGTAAACGACGTGGATTTCCATCCCCAAAATCCTATTTTGATATCTGGGGCCAAAGATAACACAATAAAGTATGATGCTAGTAAGAGTATTGTCCCTTAGGATAAGCTGATAAAAAGTTGCTGATTATACACTCCATATCATCATAATGCAGATTTTTTGACTTTTCTAAGACAGTCGCAAAGAGAGCATTCAGGGTTATCCAGGTTTGTTTGTTACTTCATTAGTAAAGTTTATGGGATATTTAGATTCATTTGAAATCCTTTTTTTCTTTTCATTCTTGACGTTATATTGTTGCAGGACACTCACAATGTCCGGTCTGTATCTTTTCATCCTTCTGGAGATTTTCTTCTGGCAGGGACAGATCATCATGTTCCACATTTATACGACATCAATACTTTCCAGTGCTACCTCTCGGCAAATGTACAAGAAATCGGTGTTAATGGTGCAATAAATCAGGTATGGATAATATTGAATACTCTTTATAACTGATCTCCCAGCAACTTTTTTGTTTTTATTATTAAATTCTCTGTTTGTGGTCATGCAGGTGAGATATTCATGTACAGGTGGCATGTATGCAACTGCCTCGAAAGACGGTGCTATAAGAATATGGGATGGGGTGACTAGCAACGTTGTTCGCTCCATACTTGGTGCACACAGATCAGCTGAGGTTACTAGTGCAAATTTTACCAAAGATCAAAGGTAAACATTGTTTTTTAGCTGGGAAACGTGGCTATTTTCTTGAAGTCCTCCCCTCGAGAAGTCGAGAACCAACTGAGCTACACATCTAGGGCTGGCCCCAAAGTTGCAGCCCATGAGGATTTAACTTGGTTCGCTATTCAAGGCTCCAACCACTAGTTGGGATTGGATTGAAACTAGTTGTTTATAAAGTTAAAAAAATAAAAAATTGGACAAGAATTGTCTCTGGTCAACTGACCAAAACTGATACCTAAGTTGCCTATTTCCCATCTCTAATTTATGACAGTTGCTGCATTCATGTGATGACCACTGTTTTCATCCTTTAGATATGTTCTCTCATGTGGAAAGGATTCTTCCGTGAAGCTGTGGGAAGTTGGAACCGGAAGATTGGTCAAACATTATCTTGGAGCCACACACACACACATGCGTTGCCAGGTATTTTATTAACGAGTAATTAACTTTGGGATGTTCGATTTGGCTTTCTGTTGTAAACAAACTAACAAGATTGCAAACGAATCCCACATGCTGCAAATTTTGGCCCTAAAGTACCAAATCGATAGTTAATTTCCATTGACATTTCATGATCACGCAAAAAATTTCTGCATTGGTCGAAGTATAATGTTTTAGTTTTACAATAAGCGTTGATTGTTTGTAGCCTTAAGCGAATTACAAAAGTTTGCTAGGTAATTTAGGCCCATTTTAGGGTCAATCTGGGTTATACGTAGTCTCTTACGGGGGAATCTTTTTAAGTATTCTAAATGAAAACGCATTGAAAGTGATCCAAACATAAAACCTCCAAAATCATTTTATATTTTCGAAGACATAATTGTTTTCGAAAACATAAAACCTATATCTTACCTCCTCCATGTCCCGTCCCGGGAGGGATTGGGTATTGTTGTTGTTGTATTAATTAGTTGTAAAGTCAATAAATAAATAATAATATTGGGAGTTGACCCAAGCAACCCCTTTTTGACCCGTTACCCAACCCAACCTACCCATAAAACTGAGTTCATGAGGTCACCTAACAAACATTTGATTGTTGAATTCTGCAGGCTGTTTTCAACGATACAGAAGAATTTGTATTAGGCATCGATGAACTTAGCAATGAGGTTTGGCATTGTTTCCATAGTTGTGTACTTACATTTTATTGTTTGATTTATCGTGAATACTTTGAACTGATGTTATTTATAATTTGTTGGTACACAGATTGTCATCTGGGATGCTCTTAGTGCAGAGAAAGTAGCACGGTGGCCGTCTAACCATGTGGGTGCACCCAGGTGGCTCGAACATTCGCCTACAGAGGCAGCATTTGCATCATGTGGTACTGACCGCTCAATAAGATTTTGGAAGGAAACTCCTTAGTGCCATAGAAATTTAGGATGCAATACGAGTTAAATCTTTGTTTGTAACGTTATGATACTGGCTTCCACTAGTCAATACAGGTAAATTGGAGCTTTGTTGGCTTTGACCAGTCTAACTTTTACCCAACTACATTGATATGAACCTGAAAGGAGTGTAACCATGCCTGTAGGTTTAACTACCTTTGAGCCTGTAGACATATGGTAATAAAAAAAATGTAGGTGATGTTTGTTGTGACTGTTTGATATTTTTGTTTTGAAGGTGTGGTTGCATGATCCGGGAACAAATGATGAGATTGTGACTTGTGAGTCTCTATGGATATGAGTAATAAAGTCTATAATTGGTTTCGAATTGTCACTTAGGCATAGGATCGATTAATTTTTTAACTTTTTAAATTTTGATATGAAGAAACAGAGTTTCAAAAGGATGGAAAACATACCTGTATTTTCTCACTTAATATGTACAACGTAAATGATGATATAATTTTCAAAATAAAATATAAGTACATACGCTGTGATTCAGCTTAAGCGTCCATTTTATAGCTATAAACTGCAAACCAAACCATTTGACAGCTGACTTATAGAGGACCAAGCCAGTCAGCTGCCCAAATTGCATCAGTTCAACCAGTTTATTTGGTTTTTGACCAAACTATTCTAGACCAGTGACTCAGTGAGCTTAAATCATGTTGCCAAAATAGGTATTACAATTTCATATTCGACATATATGTTAAAAAAACACCATTGGAATATATACTAGACCAAAGACAAACTAGATGTCTAGAAGAATCTAGCATTCTAGCCTAACAAAAGTTTCAATAATCACACATCCCATTACATCATTAGTTTGTTTTAAAAAACAGATAAACAGAAGGAAAGTTTAAAAGATTGAACACAAGGAACATATAAAAAATTCGAAGACCTTTCTCATTAGTCTTTGCAACAACTCAGATGTGCTTCCAAAGAATAATCTCTAAAAGCAACTTAAAAACATTAAATCTCTGAGTTCATAACAACTCCAACCTATTTTATAGTTTATTTCTAATGAAAACTAAGTCTTGTAATGTTTGTCAAGCAAAATGAAAACAACATAAACATTGTAAAATTCATCCATCGAGTGATGCTAAGATCATTATACCAATAAAAGTTTCATAACACACCTTCAAAATGCTTAATAAGCCCGCCTTTGTGCTTTCTTTGGCTTCTTCACAAAGCTCAACCTAATCTTCTTAAGACGTCTCCTTTTCCTTGCCATCTTCTCTGGCAACGTTTCCCGCTTCTTCTCCTTCACCGCCACTGGTTTCTTCATGAACCTTGGATCCAGTTTATAAGCTTTCACTTCAACCGGTAATCCCTTCTTTTCGGCTTCTTTAAAAAGAACATTCGCCTTTTCAACACGCCCATGAGCACACAGCTTCCCCATTAACAAATCATAAGTCTTGAGCCCAGGTTCACAATCTTTCTTCATCTTTGCAAAAACCATTAACGCGTGATCAATCCTCTCAATTCCACACAAAATCGTGAGAAATTCAAAATATGCTTTCTTATCTAGTTTATCCCCAAATCCGCTAGATTTCATCCTATCAATCATTTCATCCCCTTCTCCAATCCTTGCAGCTTGATACAAACTCTTGATTAAAACAAGAAACGTTTCTTCATTCGGATGACACCCCCATTCTCCCATTCGATCAAACAAATTCATAGCTTCCTCAGTCTTCCTAATCTTACACAAATTACTAATCAACACATTAAAAGTTTCTACATTTCTTGGAACACCAGCCACATCCATATCAATCAACACTTTTTCAGCTTCAGATTGAAGCCGAAAAGGATCTTTCTTCCTACAAAGCTTACAAACACAATCAAGAATCGCATTATAACCAACCGAACCAATCTCAAACCCGCCTCGATACATCTCTTGGCTTAACCTCCTAGCTTCATCAAGTTTTCCATCAACACACCAACCTTTAATCAAAGTATCACAAATAAACTCATCTGGAAAAAACTCATTAGCAACATTCGTAACCAATTTTTCAGCATAGCTAGCAAACCCATAATCACACAATTTCAAAACAACGTACTTTAAAGATTCCAAATTTCTTACAAACCCATAATCAAGTTCCATTTTTTCAAAAATTGCAACCACTTGTGTTGCTCTACCAGCTCTAACCAAACGATCAATTAGCGATTCGAAACACTTAACACCCGACGCCTCTTTATTCGCAATAAGTAATTCATGGGTAGCCTTGAAATCTTTTCTCCTGCCAAAATAATCAATAAAATACGATAATGATTCATCATTTAGCTTAAAATCAGATCTTGTTGAGACCCAATTGTGGAAATCAAGAAATGTACGGCCTGATTGTGGGGAAAGATTTAAGGTGGTGTGAATGATGTTTGATGTGAGAGTGATGTGTGAGAAGCTTAAGTCAAGGCGTTGTGGGAGAGTGGTGGGTTGGTCATTTTGGTCTTTCGTGAGTTCATGTGATATAGATTCAGCAATTTCTTGTGAATCTTGAAGTGGGATTTGTGTAGAAAAGAATTTAGGGAATAATGGTGGGAAAAAATAGTAGGGTTTTGGGATTGGGAGTGTGGGTTTTGGGGGTTGGAGAACATGGTAGTGGCGGTGGTTTGACGGCGGCGATGGTAGTGGCGGTGACAAGAAACGACGGCGGAGGAGTGACCGGAGATGGACGGCGAGTGGAGATGGTTTAAGCATTTTATTTGTTTTGGCTGAGGGGTTTGTAATTCAAGATTTTTTTAACTAGATTGTTACTGAAAACCTAAAAATGAGGTGACCCGTAGCGGGTTGACCCGAACTGGAAATAAAGTTCGAATCTTGGTTGGTTGTTATGTACAAAGACTATTTTATCTAAACGGTAGTTTGATTTTTTATGTATATTGAAGGGGTAAAATAGTCTTTTAGGAGTGAAGGAATATGAGAGGCATATAAGGAAGTGGATAGAATGAGATAGAGATGTATGATATATGCGTGTATGATGATGTGGTTGCCATAAAATCAAACAATAATATTCAAAATCTTCATCTTTTGGTCATAGTTCATGCTTTTGTAGGCTAAATATCCAAAAAGGTATAATTTTGAACTTACTAATTTATTTATTTCATTATTATTTATTCCTGTATCCATATGTAATATGATCTTGTGTGCTATTGTTGTCCATGCAATGGTTAAAATTTGTTAACTTGACTCTAAATTTGTTTAAGAATGGTGGGTTATATGATTTGGGGGGAATGCAGTTTTCAATTTTTCGTTCAATGATGAGACTTTGATTTTGCTCAGTTGTAAATGATGCAAGAATGCCAGGTAATATGAACCTTCTCAATAACACGTTTCGAATTTAATGACTATATGAAACTGCATTATTCCCAATTTATGTTATATAATTTAAGAAACCCATGTTTTGGATATTGGTTTCTTGATTTTAACAATCTGATGGCCATGGTTTAGTATTGAGTTGCCTGTTTATAATCTACATTGAAATCCCAAGAATTTTACAACTTTGTCAGTGATTGCAATTAGGCACTGCATAATCAGGCCTCTTTTGCAGAGCAAACCAAAGATATGTTGTCGTTGCAACAGTTACCATGTATTCATCAGACTCAGGTTTGTATCTTCTCTATCCTATTGGCCCGTTTCTTGTATTTGACTTCTAGACATAAAGTCAACATCATTCGTGTACATTGATGTAAGTTGACTTTGTGCATCAGCTAGGGCTATGTACTAATGGCCGGTTCCAAAAGGGGGTCCCCTTCATTGTTAGAGCAGAGCAAATATCGGCTCCTTCAACCTCTCTCCAATGTAAACATCTAAATTATTATCATTTAAATGAATTTTGTAACTTGTGTAGTTTATGCTATTTTGATCTTAAGAAATATTTTTGCATTGTTAACAAAAATAAAATATCTCGGTTTACAGATAAAACCGGGAGACGCCAAATGCTTGCCACTGGGATAACAGTTGCTCCTTGGCTCCTTTTGTCATACCAGAAATCAGCAGCATGTATGTACTTTTCCCTGCAGATTTATGATTGTTCAAGTAAAGTTAATACATAGCGTATGTTTATTCTTACTTGTTCTTGGAGGTGGCTAGTCAGATTGGTTGAAACTTGCCCAAATTGCAAGTTTACTGCATAAAACCTGCTAAATCATTTTATTCGAAGCATTATATCATTATTTTATGAAGTTTTTGCAATCCTAGCAATTACTGCTTTTAAAATAATTTTAAAAATATTGGGGTAATAATTGTTTTAAGTCAACCAACTTCACATGAACAAAAAATTACTCATTCTTTTCAAAAAAAAAAAAAAAATACTCGTTTAGTTGTTTTGACTAGTTACCCAACCCCTTTCTGATCCTGCCATTTTCGTCACCTCTACTGTTACTATTATCAGGTTTACATTTCCTCTGCGGCCTTGATACTAATTGATGTCTCTGTTTTTGATTTACTCTTTTAATAATAACGGCTTTCTAAGAGTAAACTTTTGATATGGCTCAGTTGCTGCAGAAAACGCGAAGGGATTTCTACCAGTGACTGACAAGAAAGATGGATACTCGTTCATCTATCCCTTTGGATGGCAGGTGTGTTTGATGCTTTTTCATCCTTCTTTAAACAATTTCAGTGTATCATTTGACCATTAGTCAAATTTCGTTAAATACCTTCCAGTTATGTGTCATTGACCATGTTGCTATTTCACTTCTTTTGGGTCAGGAAGTTGTTATCGAAGGCCAAGACAAGGTTTTTAAAGACGTTATTGAACCTTTAGAAAATGTCAGTGTTACTGTGTTTCCTACAAACAAAGAGGACATTCGGGACCTTGGTTCTCCACAAGAGGTTTGCTCATCTATTAAATATGCATCTTTATTTCTCCTGTTGTTAAAGAAAAATTGCTACATGCGTCACTTTTGACACTTGGATTGCTCTGCCATAAAGGTCAAAATGGGTGGGTTGGGTAATGACTGAAAACCGATTATGTTCAGTCAGGTTGGGTTTACATGCAGACGTTGCATGTTCATTTTCTGTAAACAATTAATGCGTTGAATTTGATTGGAAAAACTATGTTATTACAATAATGATCGAACTTTTGAAATAAGTTATTTAGGAGGAAATAAGCATTAAGAAAACAGTTTTTGGCAACTTTCAACCTGTTCCGCTGTTCGACTCATTTGAACCTGTTTCCCGTTTAGCTTAATATTTTTATTTAACCCATTTTGGGTCGTTGGAGATATATTATAATCCAAATCGATGCATTAATAAGTAATTCTGTCAAAATTGGCACCTCTATATCCTTGTCATGAAATGTTGCAACTATTTTGAGCCCAAATCAATACCAAGAACAAAAACAGACAATGAACATATTTTGACTTGAGATTATTTCAAAAAGAATGTTGCAACTTTTGTAACACATTGGAGAAAAAGGATATGTGACAGCTTTTTATGTTTTTGCACTATAATATTTATCTCTTTTGGGTAATTCAATGTGGTTATGAACATTTCTCCATGATATTTGCATCTCAGAAATGCAACAGGAACTCTGTTTTTCAAAAGGAGCTACTTCTTTTTTCCTGAACTTTAGCTAATCTGATGCTAGAATAATGCGCATATCAATCTCAGGTTGCTGAAGCTTTAATTAAAAAGGTTCTTGCTCCCCCTTCACAGAAGACAAAACTTCTTACTGCAACAGAGGTTTGATTTGTAATCATATCAACAAGGAGACAGAAATGTGTATTCAACTGATCGTTTATCATCCTTTTTTCACAGCATGATGTCGATGGGAAAGCTTATTACACCTTTGAGTTTGTCGCTCAAGCCCCAAACTTCACTCGCCATGCTCTTAGTACAATCGCCATTGGCAACGGTATAATAATTCTCGATCATTTGTTTCTCATAGAGTAGTAAAATGGGTGGGTTAGACGTGTACAAAAATATCAAATACGGGCCAACCCGACCTGCAACACTTTATAGCCCTTTTTCTGAATATTTCAAATAATTTTGAAAACACTTTTTTGTTAAAACGATAATCTAATTTTTAGTTAATCGATATAGAAGGCTTTAAGCATTAGAAAACATGTTGGGTGATCTTTGACATGTTTAACCCGGTTGAGATTTATCGCATTGGACATGTTGGAGATAAAATACAGCCCAGATAGACACATTTATATGAAAATGGGTTGAGATTGCCGTTTCTAGTTTTTTTTCATTTGCATACATCTGTAACTATGCTGGCTGAGTTGTTTTGTTATAATATTTGCAGGGAAATTCTACACTTTGACAACAGGGGCAAACGAGAGACGATGGGGAAAGATGAAAGACAAATTAAACGTCGTCGTTGATTCCTTCAAACTATTCAATGTCTAAAGATTCACTCACTGTTTCAACTTCCTAGCTAACTCTGCAGGCTATCCAATTTCCATATATAGTCGAGTATTTTCCTATAAAACAATCATGTTCAAGCAGCTTTTCGCTGCATTTTCATTGAATATCAAGAAACCTCATTTTTTATAGTATGATTATGTGAAGGTAAAGTTAATCGTTACCAAGTGCGTGCTGTTTAGAGAGAAATAATGTATGAATAGTTGTTACACTATTTGTTTTAGTATCAAATGACTAGTATGGATGACATAAAATAATCAGTTTAGTCTGGTTTTAGGGTAGTATATTTTGGTCAATTTATAACCCAAAAAGTAACTTGCGAAAATCTTTTTATAACTCGTTTTCTTCTAATTGCAAATTACATACAGCCCCTTTGATTTCCTAAGTTGACATTATTAACCCTTCAACAAGTTAACTACATATTAATACTAATATTAATTCGACTAGCACTGTAGTAATTTAGTTGATTGGAAACAATTTCTACTTAACAATTCAAACTCATGAAATATCAAAATTTCGGGATGTTATCAGCTTTTAAGTAATGATTATTAAATCGTAATCCTAAAGGGGTTGCTTAGTGGCCGGAGCATTGAAAATCTACTGTCGAGATCCAATTACTACTCAATCATCATATACTTCCTAGTTTCTATCTATCATTACACCTTTGACACTTGATTGGAAGGTTTGAAATGAAATGAATACTAAGATAAAATTACTAGATACGTGATAAATACACCAAATATATTGATTTATACACTATATTGTATAACTATTTAACCTCATACAAGACATAACATCTTGAACCGAAACCACTTATTAATTTGAGTTTTCACTACATATGTACCATTTCTATGGTGTAGAATAAGTGGCAACGATCGCTAACTTCTTCTATTTTTGAAATGTAGTGTAACGACAAAAACACGGATAATTCAATGAAGAGAAATCATGAACATGAACATGTGACGAGATGACTTCTTTCAACGAAAAACACATGGTTCGACATGGCCCATGACATCATATAATGTAGTGGTGGTTTAGCTTGCGTTTCGTGACAAAGAAGGTAGTATGTCAAACGTTGTTGCATTCGTACATGTACTTGTTGTCTTATTCTATCAAATTTTTAGTTTTTTCTATAATTATGACCAAAGAAAACGATGGCACAACTAATAGGATGACGTGATTGAGGTCTTTAGGTTGTGGTGGTTTTACTTCATTCCTATTTTCAACGGCCATCTCAACTCTCAAGTTATATTTGTATTTAAAATCAAGTATCATAGTTAAAACTTTGTTAACTAATTAGAAATTGCCACATAATCTTATTTAGGGCAATAGTTGAATAAATTTCTAGATATTGCACTTGACACTTTGAAAGCATCACAGTTTCCATTTGACCTCACCCAAAAACTTTAAAAAATAATAATAATAATTAAATAATTAAAAAATAATAATAATAACAACAATAATAATGAATCTATAGATCTTTTGAACTTGTGTATGCATTATGATAAAAGAGAATAATTATTTTTCATTATAAAATAGTTGAGGCCTGAGGTCATTACTAGTTACTAAAACACATTAAAGTAATTGTTAAGTAAATGATAAATTGTTTTAAAGTACACCAAATTCAATAAGTAAACCAAATTGATAGGCAATGATTTCACCTTGTTTGATTCGATAACTGGTTCATATAAGAAGAATAGTAGAGGCATATTCATCAAACTTTAATTATTCATCAAATTTGGTATCTTAATCCGCCCAATTACGACAAAGGTTAGCGCTCTAACGATACTAAATAAGGCATAAGTATCATGTTCCTTCTCTTGAAATCTAACTCAAATCTTTCTCGTTTGCAATCTCATTAAGCATTGTGTTAATCCTCATCATCAATGCTTTTATCTAAAGCTAATGCACATTCTCACTATAGAATGAAAGTGAAAGATCATTAAGGCTTGTTAAGATGAGATTTATGAGTTAATGTTGTGATCAAAAACGCACATTCGGTGATGCATCTTATGCTTGATAAGATATGCGTACATAAACAACTTTTAACAGATAAACTTTTTTTTTAACAACAGCGTTCAACGTTAAAATCTAGAAAAGGACATTATCTTGAAGATATGACAAAAGAATAGGTTCTGATAAATATCGTCATCATGAATTCATCATCTACTACAAAGATATTTCCCTCAATTGTAATGTGTTCAAAGATAGAAGTGATAGCTCGTTTTAGAAAAAGATTATGACCCTACGTATCAAAACATAAAATAAAGTTGGCGGGCGCCTGAAGACGACATTATATGCCCTTAGAATAGAGTAAGGGTCATAAAGACGAAAAAGAACAAAGACCAAAAACGACAAGAATCTCATTGCATCGATTGTGATGGTACATATTATATAATGTGTTGTGTAACTCTATACGTGTAGAAGAATCCGACAAATGAAAATGATAAAACTTTGAATTCGAATAATGTTAGAGATGAGATGTGGTGTGGTTTGATGAACGAATCTTCGTATATTCAAGTTTCAAATTCGTCTTTGTGAAAGCAAAGGAACTTCATATTCAAGTCAAAGTAACAAAGTGATTGAAGAGAAGGATGTGTGTGTGTTCAAGATCCCTCTTAAAACATCAAGTATATATTGTGTGTTAATGTACAAGTAATTGACAATACAAAAATGCATAGCCTTTCAAAATGCAAATTGCATAAAGAACAAAGCATGAAAGAATAAAGATGAATGAGATGTTAGAAATTGGAGTTAATAAACAAACAAGATGCTAATTGTACCTACATTCCACTATTAATCTTTACTTTGCTTTATCAAAATACATAAAATCAAATCAAATAACCTATAAAAAGAAAAAAAAAAGAAAAAAAAAAAAATAGAGAATGATATTATTCAACTTTTGAGATGGTTTTGCAATACGTCTTGATATGAAACACATACAAATAAGGAAATTGAGAAAACTGCACCATATTCATTGATGAGACAAAATCACAAAATGCATCAATATATTTGTACTGACAAAATTATCCACTACTAACCATTGTTGTTATCAAAGTTGTAAAAATCGTTTGATGGAGAATAATCGGCCGAGAATAATCGGCCGAGATTTTGTAAAGACTGATAAGTCAAGTCGGGAACTAATCGGAGATTAATCGAATTGGACTTCTTTTACATTTAAACAATAAATTTCAAAATTATATATGTGATTTTAGAACAGAACAATAAACATAAACATAACTATTTAGAAACATAAACATAATCGTTGAATTTTTTAAAAAAACTTCAAGTTTGACCAAGTTTAAAATGTTGACCACATTTGACCAAGTTTAAAATGTTGACATAGTTTGACTTTGACGATTTTTGACCGATTAATCCCAAACTTTGATCGAATAATCCCGATCTTGACTCCGTCGACTGACGTTGATCAATGTAGACCGACTTTTAAGTCGGATTAAGGCTAGTTGAGTTGGAATAGTCCGAAATCACAACTAACTGGGAATTAGTCTTAACTTTTGCAACACCGGCTATTATTGAGTTAACATTTGTACGAATATGTCCAATTAAAAAAGCCTTTGAATCTTTGACTAAGAAATGGATCAATTACTATATATGGTTAAAGAAAAAAAAGACAATTCACAACCAAAAACAATACAATTGAACTAAATAGAGAGCTCCCATAACAAGACCATCATCATTAGATAACTTGAAAGGGGCATGACATGACATACATAATATAATAAGGGCACACATACATGTTTTTTTTTTTATCTAATAATATATATGTCCCAAACAAAAAGTTGTGTACAAAATGCATATTTCATTTCATATCAGTCCCCACCCCCAACCTTTCAAAATTCGAAAACTACCCCCTTTTACTATTTCCTAAGAAAATGGTAAACTTAACTATGGTTACTAAACTTTCTTGCCACGTCATCAAACCCTAGCCACTGCCTTGCAAACCAATGGCTTTTTCATTTCCAATGACATTTTCAAACACTCTGACAAATCAACCGTACCCTCTAACCCGGATTCAACCCATTCGAAATTTTGTAACAATTGGGCTAACCAAAGCTGAACCGTAGCCAAACCCATCGTCTTTCCGGGGCAAACCCTTCGACCCGCACCGAACGGAGCCAACCGTAAATCCGAACCCATTATCGAAACCTCTTCAACCATAAACCGATCCGGGTTGAACACTTCTGGGTCAGCCCATATTCTTTTGTCGTGAGTTATGGCCCACATGTTGACCATAGCCGTCGTCCCAGCTGGAACCATGTGTGGACCCACTTGAGTATCGTGGATAGCAAGCCTAGCCCATGATAGAAGTGGGCCCGGTGGATGCACACGTAGAGTTTCTTTCACAATTGCATGGAGGTAAGGTAGGTTACAAAGATCCGCATCACATACAGCCCGACCCGGCCCAACAACTCTATCAATTTCCATTTGTGCCCTTGATTGTATTTCCGGGTGCAACACCATCCTTGCCAAAATCCATTCCAATAAAATTGCCACAGTATCAGTTCCTCTGAATATCATTTCCTGCAAAATTAATTATGCATTAATAACCAAATAATTTCTTAATTTCATTTCTAAAAATTAAAAATGGTTAGAAATAAAAGGTTAAAAACAATAAAAATAACTAATGGCAATTAAGTTAAAGTTAAACTTACCCAAAGCACAGCAATCATATCATCATCACTCAACTTATGTTCTGATTGCAAATCAAGCAAAACATCAACAAAATCACCTTCATTATCCCCTTTTTTTTCCGACCTTTTTTCACGATGCTCATTAATAATACTCGTTACAAAAACATTAACCCTACAAACCAAATTTCTGCATCTTCTCCTAACACCCTGAAAATCAAACCAGCTAATTACCGGAAAATGATCACTCCAATTAAACGCTCCCAATAATTCATAGCCTTCACTAACTAACTCCTCTAACTCGAACCCATCATTAGCGTCTTTAAAGTCGTTATATGACTTACCAAAAACCGTTATCATGACATTAGTTAACGAAGCTAAATGTAACAGCTTTTTCACTTCAACGTATCCGTCACTATTCATGGAATCAGTAGCCTGAGTTACCAATTTTGCCCCTAGTGTTTCACGGAACTTACCAAAAGTTGTTATTCTTTTTGGACTAAATAAATGAGTCGAACTTATTCTCCTTAAGTTCCGCCAATATTCGCCGTAAGGGGCGAACCCCATCGCCCGGTGAAACAACAACTCGTAAGCTGATTCTTTTACTGGCCGGTCGGCGAACGCGGAACTGTTTAGTATTTCCTTAGCGGTTTCCGGTTCACTCGAGATGACGAAACGAGTGAACCCGACGGAAAAGGACATTAGTGACGTGGCATTAAATGATTTTGAGAGTTTTGAGAGGTTAATGTGAGTTAATGAAGATGTGAAAGTGAATAAGAGGCCTAAAATTGGGAAACCGGAAGGTCCGGGAATTGCGGACTTTGAGCGGGATTTTGAGAGTGCCCATGCGAGACCACCGGGGAAAAGGAAGAAGGTGAAAATGGAGAGTAAAACGACGACGTAAAGGGAGAGATGGAAGGGGAGTGGTGGAAATGAAGTGTTGAGAGAAACAGGGGAATATGAAGAAGAAGACATGTTTAGAGTGAGATGGTGTAATGAAGAAGAAAGGGGTAATCACGGTTTTATACAGGGGGAAAGATAGCCGCGCGAATACTCTGACCGTGACAGAAACTGACAGAAATCGACGGCTACGTCAACGTCACGTCAGTTTTTTAATAAAACTGACAGGCCACTGTCATCAGTGCTCCGTCAGTTTTTTTTTTCTTCAGGGAACCACAACTAATAAATTAAATATTTAAAACACAATAATTAAAATAAAACACATTTCATTAAAATAAAAACATTACAATTAAATTAAAAAAACATTACAATAATTTAAAAAAACGTGTTACATTAATTGAAAAAAACAGACGATTACACTAATTAACGACTACGGAAATTTGGTGGGAGTTGTGAAATGTGATCGATTAGAGCATTGCGAAATTGGTGATGAACCTCCCGATCGCGTAATTCTTTATCCATACGCAATTGAGTTTCAACTCTTTCTTTCCACGAACGTCTTAGTGGGATTTCCGAATATTCCTCCAATAATTGACACATATTTCATCTGTTGTCCTCGGTTATCATGTTGTGTAGAATCACACAACCATACATGATTCTTACCATTTTGTGGGTCAGCTTCTTGATATCTCTTGAAGCGCATCTCTTGTTGTGTTAGTGGATGCTTAAACGACTTTACAATAGTGGATAGGTCCGAATAAATCTCATCGCCTAAATAATAGCCTTTGGTAAATTCTTTGCCGGCAATCGTGAAATTTACTTGGGGAGCTCTATCTTGTAGTAAATCGCTGAACAAATCCGATTGATTTAATACGTTTATGTCGTTGCTCGAACTCGCTGGACCAAAGAAAGCGTGACAAATCCACAAATCGTAAGAGGCAACCGCTTCGAGCATGATCGTCGGACAACCTTGATCACCTCTAGTGTATTGACCTTGCCAGGCTACTAGGCAATTTCTCCAAGGACAATGCATACAATTGATGCTTCCGAGCATACCCGAAAAACCATGCAACTAGGCATGACGCTGATGTAAACGTTGCACATCTTGTAGTGTTGGTTTCTTAAATACTCGGTAAAGTATAGATGAAAAATACATTTACAAAAGTTATCCAAACAATCATACGATGTTTGTTCACCCATATGTAAGTACTTGTGACAACCCTCCAATTACGGTACGGAACCGTACATTTTATTCATGCATGTCTTAGGCTAATTCCCTACGTAATGTAAACTAAACTATTTTCATGAGATAAGTCTAGTAAAGCCCACTAATTTAATACGCGAAGTATTACGAATTTTGTAATTATGTATAATTAAGCAAAAACAATCGGGTGTAGCCTGACTACTACACGATCGTTGGTGATACGAATTTCATAAATAACCAAAAATCTATTTTATAATTAAATAGTAGTTATTTACATTTATATTATTATTACATTATAATTATAAGCGAATCGAATAGACATTTTGTGTAAAACGTTACGTACGCAATGAAAAGGCGTTAACTGAACTCGCTCAATAAATATTTTGTTAACTCGAAATAAAGTATTTTAAATAATACCTCAATTTAAAAATATCTCAAACATATTGTTAACTAAAACGACACGAATAAATGTTTAACGATTTAACGTTTTAACACGAACGACGGGTAAACGACCACAAAACGTAACACAAATATGGGATTTAAATTAAACACACCCACATGGGGTGGGACCCACCCAAAAATCTGCCATGAAACCACCTTTCCCCATGCTTCATAATCATTTCAACCTCCTAACACTTCCACTAATTTTACATGCATTCCCATTTTTAATCATTTCACACATTTCACACTTTTCTCCTCCATCTCTCTAAACTTCACTTCCTCTCTCTAACAACTGAAACATCAGCCACCAAACCACCACCCTCAGCCACCATTGACCCCCAAACAACCACCTTTGACCACCATAAAACGCCATACAACCACCACTTCAAAAACTTCACCATTTTGCAAGGAATCAAGCTCTACATCCTTCTCTCCTTCTCCCCATCTTAATACTTTGTAAGGAAACTTAATCTTCATCTAAATTTACTTTAATAACATGTTAATAATGTTCACTCAAAGAGTCATGTCAAAAACTTTGCACAAAAATCGTTTTTATCACTAAAAACACACAAAAATACAACATGCATTCTGATCAGAAAAATACCTCGACTTCAAGGAGCAGTTTTTCACTCAAAACTTAATCAAATTGGTCGATTCAAAAGGCAAAATTTAAGTTTAAGATATTAGCTTTCATTTTCAAGTGGTTTCATAATTTTTGGACTCCGTTTGATACGTGAAATTAATTTTATGAAAACATGTAGACAGTCTGACCTGTAGGACAGATTCTTAGTCCTTCTTTTTTGAATCATAACTTAAGCTACAAAACTCTATATGACATGAGGTTTTCGTCAAAATCTCACAAATTATGTTAGGTACAAATGTCATTTGAATGACTTTATCTGAAAACTTGTAGATTTTTCTCACTAATTAAAACAATGTGTATGTGTCCAGATTGGTCACTGTTTGACCTCAGAGGACAAATGGAATTAATTAAAATACTTAGACTTACTAAAAAATTCTAGAAAATTTACTGTAAATATCCAAGACAAAGGGGAACTACTGGAATTTTTCTTGGATTTTATTTCGGACTTATAGATTATGAAATCGGGTCACGAAAAACGTATAAAAACTGATGAAACCAAAACGAGAGACTGTTTTGACATGCTTTTAAAAAGGACACTTTCGGGTTTATCAAAAATTATAAAACTTACTTTTTATGACTTTTCAAACATATTTAAGGTTTGGGTAAAAGTTTCGGGCCAAACCGAGCACGTTTCACCAAGTCAACAAAAACGAGCCTCAAAACGATAAACGCGAACCAACTTATAAAGCGTTAAGATTTTTGCCCGAAATGAGTTTTGGTAATTTTATGTTGAGACATAGACAAAAAAAACGATACGTATAAACTAAACCCGAATGAAACACATACTAAAGCAACTTGGAAACACACGACATTTACTTTTACCAAGTAAACAACGAAACATAAATAATAATAATATCATCAAGTGTTATTATTTCGAAAAACGTCACCAACGTAATGTACACATTTTAAACACAATGATCTTTCAAAACGAGTGAACAATTAACATAGTTTGGCAGTTAGCCAACTACTTATATAATCAATCTCTTGCGTTTAGGGCGTTAAGAGACCTTACTTGGGCAACCATCTTGCTAGCTCTCATACTTTAGCTCACGAGGTGAGTTCACAGCCCATAATTTTACTGATTTTACTGCTTTTAAACTAGGGGTGAAAAATATAGCAACTGTTTTGATACTATATGCGAAAACTTAGTTTCCTATGAATGTTTTCATACGATTTCACAACACTATTTGTTTATGAAATGATGTTTCATACTATTTTGGGAAACATGACAACGAATCCTAGTACGAACCCTGATTTACATGTGTAGCGCATCAAAGACCTTATGGCTACAACCCTAATCATTAGCTAGGTGACTCTAGTCCTTGAATATACAGATAGTACTATCGGAGTGACGACCCCTTCAACTAAGAGCGGAGCGTATATTTAAATGTCTGATTAGGCAAACAACGAATTATGTCGTGGCTTGATTATGAGTTTGGGTTGCGTTACTTTAACTAGTCAGGTTTAGCTCACATTTCGGGGGATCACCGTCTATGTCTTCCTACAAACAACAACGAGAGTATATTTTTGGGTAACATCCCAACGAATCGATATTTTTGGATAACATTCCAACGAAACTATATTTTTAGGTAACATCCCAACGAATCGATATTTTTGAATAACATTCCAACAAGACTATATTTTTGGGTAACATCCCAACGAATCGATATTTTTGGATAACATTCCAACAAAACGGAACTTGTTTAACTTTTATGTCAACGACTTACAAAAAGAACTTGGTATAACAAACCGTATTTATAAAACCTGTGAATTCACTCAACATTATTGTTGACGATTTCTATTATGTTTTTCAGGGAATTAGCACTCATGTAAGACTGCATGCATCTTGGAATGACAACCTCCCAAGACGAATTAGGATGCCACTTTTGAAACATGTTTACGAAATCCCGGATATTAAGATGGTGACTATTTAAACTGATGTAATTCAACAATACTATAAATACGACTTTCAAATTCGTAGCTTTTGCAATAACTATATTTATGGCATCTTAATTATTCTGTTCTGCTATAATCATATGCTCTGTGAATGTATGGTCCAATGCTCACGTCACGCCCCCACCTCCGTACACAATTGCTTCCGCTGACCAACGTTGACCGTTTCGGGGGTGTGACATCATCAAACGCATCGGCGGCACAAATAGTACGCCAATTGGCGTGCGTCGGATGTGCATTTTTGCCAAACGTTAAAACCAGCGTCAGGCCGTTGATTAAAATATGCAAACTAGTCAGGTACCAGAAATTGGGAAAACGATATAATACCTTGACATATACGGAGAAATAATGACTTGCTTTCCGATAACGTCGTCGTAAGATATCCGCCTGAAATGTTGGATTCTCGGCAAAGTAGTCTAGATACAAACGTTCACCCATTGCTTCATGATCCTTAGGAAAATATCGCGGGGGTTCTCGTGGTATCGGGATCGGAATATCCTCTCTGTCGGACGAATCGGAGTCTATCGAGTTAATGATATCGATAGCAGCCATCGGATCGAAAACCGCCGTGATAGATTGCAAATCTTCAAGATCGGAATCGGAAGACATGGTGAAAAGATTATATAAATATAGATGTGATTGTGAAAAAGTGTGTGAATTGTTTGGAAATGAGGGTGTGTAAATATACAGTAAAAATGGAAAGTTTTTTTTTTTTAAAAAAAAGCAACGAATAGTATTCATTTTTTTTTCCTATTCACGCGCCTGGGCCTCACGAACAAACCGACCCATCGTCGGATAACCGAAGGTTAAAACCGACGGATCGAACCGACGGGCTCGTGCCATCGGTGTCCGTTTCAACCGACGGTTTTCGACGGCTTCCGTTGGGAGCGACCTAAGCCTGTAACTCTGGGTGGAGTATTATTATTTTTATTATACATAAATATATACAATATATATGTGGTTATGTTAAAACAAGAATCTCAAAGTTACATTATTTTATACGTGTAAACGTACAAAATTAAAAATAACAAATAAATGTTAAACTGTAAAATATATGAAGTGTTCACATGTACACATATCAAATGTACACATGTGAACGAAAAATATAAATTTGACTTTAAAGGTTATTTTACTGTTTTCTCAAACTATTTTGTTTTTAACCTTAATCTATAATGTTCACATTTGATTGAAATCATTAAACATGTTAAAATCTCTATAATTTAAAAGTTCTCGTAGTTCTGTTTCATTTTGTGGTTCTCGTTTGAACCTTTGGCTATATATATATATATATACATATATATATATATATATATACATATATATACATATATACATATATATATATATATACACACACACACACACACACATATATATATATATATATATATATACACACACACACATATATATATATATATACATACACACACACACATATATATATATACATATATATATATATATATATGTGTGTGTGTGTGTGTGTGTGTGTGTGTATAGGTTTGAGTTCTAGTGAAACAATGAGTTAGAATAAAAACGGTAAAACAATCTCAATTTATATTCACAATTTTTTTTAGATGTGAACTTTTATTTTTCGTTTCACATACATTTTTTTTATTGTGAATCCTTACATTTTTTTTGTTTTCCAAAAAGTTTTTATTGTGAATTTTTTCTTTTTTACTTCACATAAATTTTGAAATTTTTTATCTGTGAAGCTTAATTTTTTTAGCTTCATATAAATTTATAAATGTGTGAAGCTTAATTTTTAATATTCACAATTCATAAATTTTATGTGAAGCAAAAAAAATAAACTTCACATTTAAAAATTAAGTGTGAAGTAAAAAAAAATATTCAACTTCACACTTAATAAAATTGTGAAGGTCAAATGTTTTCACCGTTTTTATTTTATCTCCATCCCTTTTTATATATATATTTTGATGGAATGGTTGGTATCTGTTTTAACCGTTTTTATTTTATCCGTAATTTTCACAGAATCTCATATCTATATATATATATATATATATATATATATATATATATATATATATATATATATATATAGTAAAAGGATCAGATGAGAACTACTACTATTATGAGAACCGTAATAATCATTAGTGGTCTTTCAATTTAGTTAAACATATAAAAAAAAGAGGTCAAAAAGACAAGTCCACCTCCAATTTCTTTGCATCGTTTCTTTGTGTTCTCTCCACCCAATAGTAACAATGGAAATTACACCATCAAATCAATAACACATACTTAGTAACCTCATACTGTTGGGAAAAACAATGATCAAACCCAAGTTATAAATCTGAGGAGTCAAAATCTAACTCAGTTGTATTCGGGAAAAACTTAGTTAATTCCTGAGTCTGTGTTTCTGAGTCTGTGATCCACAGACTAAAGAATTGTTTCTGAGTCTGTACTTCACAGACTGAAGAAATTCTCACAGATTGATAGCCGTAATCTTGTTGAAGACTTATGAATTCATCATTTGAAGAATGAAGATCGAAGACAGAAGCCTTCACCGACTGAAGATCACAGACTGAAGATCACAGATTGAAGACCACAGACTGAAGATCACAGACTGAAGAGCACAGATTGAAGAATGAAAGTACAATCGTACAAAAGCAATTCTTCTTTCCCTAGGCTACGATACAACTGAAAAGATGTTTGAGCAAAGTCAAACATCGGAAAAAGGTTCTCTTCTCAGCAAAGAAACCTTTTACCTTTTGCTTTTTCTATTTCCAAGAAAAGCAAAAAGGGAAGAGTGCAAAGTTGCCCAAGATGAATTTGTTATCCCTTGGACAACTGACTGAGCTGGATAATAGAAGTTGATACTCAACTTCTATAAATAGCAGCTCAAAAGCACCACAAATGAGACATCCAAGACAATTAGTATACAAGACCTTTAAGCTTAGACTAAAAGCATTACCACACTTACTGTTAAGTTTGTAGTGATAATTGTATCATAGTATACTATTTGGATCGTAATCAAACAAGCTGTGTGTGTTTGAATACTCTGTCTTATTTGTAAGACAAACCATTTATTGTGAATAAAACTTTAATTCATAATATATTATGTGCCTTAATTAATCTTGTATTCCGCCTTGATTAATTAACTTGTTTGATATAACTTAGATATAAACTAATATATTAAATACTTGTTATTTAATCTGTATCTAAGTTTTGGGACCTTTAAGACCTAACACATACTGGTTGCTTTATGAAAACGATGGTGATGATGATTCCAGCATCGCTTAAGATGCCGGCAATGATGAAGATTCTGACAACGAAGAAAAATACTCGCAGAGACGGAGGATATCGATGATCACGAAGATTCCGACAACTATTCGAATGTTACAAATTCTGATTATCCATATGTGCTAAGTAAATTAAAATTTTTTTTTTAAGAAGATTAAAGATTGTTCATCAATAATTGGGAAACTGAAAAAAAATATATATATCAAGTTTTGTGTATTTCCCGTAAGGAAAGCCAAGTAAGTGAGAAGAAATTTAGTCTTTTAATGGAGTTGATGGATTACTATTGTTTAATCTCCATAAATTTGTAAAAAGATTTAAAAAATGAATTTAAACTTTTGCACCTGCATGTGGTGTAGTTTTGCACCTTACACCTACTCCTATTATAGTTTTGCACCTGCTGGTTCTGACTTTTACTTAGTTCTGCACCTGTTGTAGTTTAGCACCTACACCTTTTTACTGAGTTATGCACCCGCTATATTTTTGCACCTGCACCTATGTAGTTTTGCACCTATTGGTTCTTGCTTTTACTGAGTTCTGCACCTTCTGTAATTTTGCACCTTCACGTGTTGTAACTTTGCACCTCTAGTACTCTGTGTTTTTTTGTTCGAAATTTGATGCAGGTGATGTTTCTATAGTTTGTTTGATTATTTTTTTTCATATTGATCTAATTTTGAATTAAAAGAGAAATGAGTATTTGGGGAAGAAGAAGCGCACAGATTAGGGTGAAGAAGTCACCAATTGTTAGTTCTTACAGAATACTTACCAAAAAATATTAATCAAACCGATTTTTTACATACTAATATTTATAGATAAACTATTTTTTTAGCTTATAATATTATATGATGAATATTAAGAGATTTTATAATATTCATTATTAATGAATGTTAAACGAAATGGATGTTATCATTTTCTTTAAAGAATTATTCATTAACATTCGTCCTCGACGAATAATAATCAAAACGTATAAAAACATATTTTTATCAATAAATATTAATTAAAACCACAATTAAGGGCACGGGGAAACGACATATAGCTTGGATATTAGAACGAGAAATTGAGAATCGAGTGGGAATGATGTTGTAATCATCAGACTCGCACATAATTTGCCGATTAATTACTTTCAACTTTCAACTTTCAAGATGACATATTTCCCTATTGAGCTTGAGTAAGAATAATTAGGGTATATCTAACTATACACATACTTCTTACTTAATTTATCAGTCAACCCTTATTATCAGTTAATAATTATGTTTCCTGTTCATTTATTACTACTAAATATCATTATGTTAATTTATGTGTTTATTCAGTTACGTTCTCCTATATTGTTATTTTATTATTCTATAATTTTAGTTTTAAATCAATATCATTTAACCATGTATAATAAAATTTGAATACTCCATAACAGATACACATAAAAGAGAAATTTTATGATTCTTAATATTTGTGTTGTTATATTAAATTATCATATATTATTTACAATATTTACTTCAGAGTTTATCCATGTGTAAAACGGTTGTAAACAAACCTACATGATTGCAAGTTTAATACACAAAAAAAAAATGATTGATTTTTATAGTAACTACTCTCTTCGTCTCACAAAATTGTCCCACAACTTTTGTTATTGTAATTAAGATAGCTTGGTAAATTTCAATTTTACCCTTATATTGTAGGCAAATTTGAAAGAATTTATTTAAGTAATAAATGATTGAAAGTAATAAATTGGGGTAAACTTAGAATTTTAATAATTTTTAATAGTTATTTTGTACAAGTGAAAAATTATTTTAAAACAAATATAAATAATAATGTGAACATTTATTTTAACATGGAGGAAGTATTAAATACAATAATTCATATTTTATTTATTACGATAGTTCAATAGTTTTATAGAATCAAATAAAAAAATATTTTAAGTTATTTTTGATCTTAAGTGCAAGTTAACTATATCATGTTAGGATTACAGAACATGATATAGTAATGTCAATTTATGTAAATTTATATTAAAGTAATTTAGATCATGCGATTACCTTTTAAATTTTTTTTTTTAAATTTGTGAAGTATGTTTGTGTAATATAAAATTATAATCGAACTACAAATTAGTTAGGAAATCCACCGAAGATAAAATAGAATAAATAACTATGAAAGCCAAGGAAAACTTAAAAAAAAAGTAATAAAATTGAGATATAAACGGAGATGAAAACCCAAATTCGTTAGTCTCATTTAAGTTTTATTAAATTATTAACAATTATTCACGATGTCATCATGTACTAAATTTTAGTGAATTTGATAAAATAAAAAACTTAGTTGGCAAATTGAAATTTTGATAACATCATCAAGGGATGAAAATACGCATGGAGATGAAAAGAGATACAATCTATATGAGCAATAAATATTGTTGAGTATTTTAGTTATGATTTGTTTAGTGTAAGAATTCTTAGCATACAAATAGGTAACAAAAAATTCGATTTTTTTTGCAAACGAGCCATAGTATTGTTTATTTATATTATATTATCAAATTTGAAATAATTTAGGAGTTTTATTTTTAAATTAAGTGAAGTTGAGAGACTAAATTGATTTAGTAAAAATTAAATAATTGATGACATCATAAATGTGTTTCTTATATTATATTTAAGATATAATTAATGTTTTAAAAATTAATCGAGTAATTCTAAATAAAATTTAAAATATAAATTTATAAGCAGAGAGAATTCATTATTTAACTATCAATTACGAGTGTTGATATTTTCACCAATATTTTTGATAAATTTACTATAACTGTGCATTATTTGTGTGTATTGTATAACTATTTAATACATAGTAGTGGTATATTTATCAAAATCAATAGTTGAAATATCACCACCTATTTATACATTCCTTTCTCTTAAATTTTATCTATCACCATACACATAACCAATAAAAAAATTTAGATTTCTTTTTAAACTTACAACTTTAGATCTACATATCATTTTTTTTAAATCGATTTTATCATTAAACTAGTTAAAGGTTTAATTTCGATACAGTTTAAGTTGCCGGTTGAATTAAATTATAAGTTATAAGTAGACATTATTAGTTACATTAAATACTTAAAACTACAAATAAGTACAATAAAAACTATTTTTCAAGTATTTTACAAACATTGATAACATTTGTACTCATAGTAATATCAAATAATGAAAAGAAAAATCATCACACATACAATTATAAGAAAATAAATGAAAGTTATTTTTTCCGATCTGATTCGCCAACCGGAGAATTGAATGGTTCACACCAATGCAAAAATCAGGATTAATACTTTATTTTCAAAGCAACGTCATTACAACTAAGTATGTGATTTACTATATACTTAAATACACATCAGTGGACGAAATTTGAATTATTATTATTTTATTTATAATAAAATAATAATAATTGACCTTTTTAAAGGGCTAGACTATATTTTAAACCTAACAATTCAAATATAAATCAAGGGCTTTTTGTCTACTTGGTGCCACTGCCCACTTGATTATCTATAAACCAAGTTCTTATATATAACCTTAAAACACAAGTTGGGTATGGGCAAGTGTATCAATGTTATTAAGTGACTTTTGATCTGATTTAAGCAACATGTAATCTAATATGAACAGCTATATTACTATTAGTGGCTTTTCGTATAATTTAAACAACACGTGACCTATTATGATAATTGGCGATACTATTTGAAGTGACCTTTTGCTTTAAATTTAACTATAATATAGGAAGCAGTTGGTGATGTCATCAAAATTTTAATTGACTAATTAAATTGTTTGATTTTATTACATTTACTAAAATTAAGAAGAATATGATATCATAAATCACCATTTAAAAAACAACTAAACTCAAATAACTAACTTATATAGAATAATAAATGTATCTATTATATATACATATTTAAAATATATTAAAAACATTAACATTAATACACAGGTTTAAAAAACTAGTTTAAACACCATGTGACTCATTGTGTATGCGAGAAAATGCACTTGTATAATTGTAGGAGTCGATATATCATTATAATTTGTTAAAAAAATATTTAGTGAATATACACTATTAACTTTTCGTTCATTATAATAATATATTCTAATTTAATTATAATATAAATAAAAATTTCACATTTGACATGATCTTAACATCATCATGTTAAGTTTCCTATTAATATGAGAATGCATACGAAATACATCAATGCCTTTTTTGTTTTGTGTGGATCTATTTTTGACATTCTACAACGCATGGATTTCAAATAATATTACTTTTTTCCGTCAATTTTATTGTTTATTTTATTATTTTTATCTGTTCTAAAAAGATTATTTATTTACAAATAATAACTATAAAAATACTAAGCTCTCAGTTATATCCTAATTTATTACTTTCAATAATTTAATTTTTAAATATTTTAAGTTAAACTTGTCATAAATATAAGAACAAAAATAATATTTAATTATTCTAATTTAAATCTAAAATTTTTATTGGAGGATAATATAATTGAAAGAGAGGGAGTAATTTTTACCAAAAATAAAATGAATAGATTCATCAAATATTACTTCTCAAGATAATAAAAGTTCTAATTTAGGGTTAAAAAAAGAAGAAGAAAAAAAAGGAAACTTTATGAGTGTGGGGGGCACGTGACTGACATACATTGATATGGTTCGAAAAGAAACAGAAAATAGAACGGCCGTTACGGCGCCGCCTTCCGTTACCTTGCTAATGTCCATATCCTCCTCTGTTTGGGGACTTGGTTCTTTGACTCCACTTAAATAATGGGCCCAGCCCATACCTCTTCCTGTGCCAAAATTCACTCTTTGGAGTTTTTAGTAAAGAAACACAAAAATAGCAAATAAACAAATTCGTAAGCTTATAATTAATATATATATTTAATGTTTAATGTAACCACCTGCTTTGATATTATATAAGCTATCAAGACAACATATAAAATAATTAAGGCATAAAATTAATCATGTAATAATATTTAAGGAATCTATACAATAATCTTCAGTTCGGTTATTTTTTCGTTTGTCTCATGTTCAGTTTCGACCGACCCGAGATCAAAAAATGTACTAATTGATGGATCAAGGACCGCAACAAATATTCTAGATTATTTCGAGATTAGTTCTGGTCCGATTTGGTTCTTGGGTATTTTCGAGGACCGCAACAAACTATCACTAGTTTTTACGTAACCTAGTTTTTTCTTAATTTAGGTTATAGTTTTGATACCACCTTTTTAGTAAGGGCATACGCGATAGAGGTTTTTTATAACCTTTTTGAAAAGGTTTTTGGAAAAGTTTTCTTAAAAAAAAATAAAAAATCATTACCCCAATATATTGAGCTTTGTATTTTTCAAAATTAGTTAGCAAAAATACATATGTCAGAAGAAAGAAAGTGTATAGTTCAATTCTTCAATACTTTTCAATCAAATTATACACAATCTCTCTTATTAAATTATTATTACATTTATATTACAAAAAATATTTAAAAAAATTTAACCATTGGAGTAATAGCTTTTTTATATAAACCTTTTATTACACACACAAAACTTTAAAAGTTTACCGCTGTGAATGCTCCAACTATTTAGAAAATATTAAGTTTATCATTACGGGGTTTATGTCACCAAATAATAATGAATTTCACAAATGTTCATTCAAATCACTTGTATTTTTGTTGCCTTGATTTAATCACTCAACTTTTAAAAAGTATTTAAATATTAATGAAGTTTCAAAATGTTCATCAAAAGTTACTTATATTTTTTATTGTCTCGATTTAACCACTCAACTTTTAAAAAGTGTTCAAATATTGTGATATTAGGCTAAAATATTAACATTAGATTTAAGCTAAAATAAAAGTTTATTTAATTAAAAAAATGTTAAAATGGAAATTTATATAATGTACCAACGAAGTTTAGAATTGAACATGCCAAAAATATGTGTCACGCCCTATATGAAATGAAAGTGTAAATTAATACTTCATGTCAATAGTAATAATTTTATGTCAGTATATTTAACTAATTAGATTTGCATTGCAGAATGTTCCATTGAAAATGGAAATTTAATCTACTAGCGTGAAATGGGAAATTCTATAAATCGAGTGATGTTTAAATGAGAATGAGAAAAGTGTTGAGAATATGAGAACCAATAGAATTGCGCTACGTGTCACAAAATCTACTTTCCTCCATCTTTTTAAAAATTAAATATTTCACAAACGACATGTCGAAAAATTATGAAAATTGCACAATAAAATTCAGCGTTTTCTCCTCTTTGATTTAAGATCTCACAAGCTATACTTTCGACGAGTTTTTTTTTCTTCCATTTTTTAGTGGGTTTTACAAATTAGTAACACGTGTGTTAGTGTTGCGTTTAGGGTTTCGGCACCCGAAACTCTAACCCCTAAACCCTAAACGCTTTACAAAACCTTAAACCCTAAATCATACTAAACCTTAAATCCTAACTCTTGCCAAAACCTAAACTCTAAACCCTAAACCATGCTAATCTTAAACCCTAACTGCAAATTAAATGTACAACTAATCCGTAACACATGTGTTACTAATTTGTTAAACCCACCAAAAAATGAAAAGAAAAAAAAAAACTCGTCGAAAGTATAGCTTGTGAGATCTTAAATCGAAAAGGAGAAAACGCTGAATTTTATAGTGCAATTTTCATAATTTTTTGACATCTCGTTTGTGAAATATTTAATTTTTAAAAAGATGGGGAAAATGGGTATTGATGAAAATGAATGGTTGAGATTGATTCCCATATTTTAACACAAAGTTATTGTACTCATTTGAACTCTACTCTAAATTCAATATTTCAATGCAAGAAATTGTTCATAATTACGTATTATGTTCATGTAAATTTTGATAATTTGAAAAACGAAAATTATATGTATGCTTCTAGTAAATTAAATTTTCATTTCAACATTTTTTTAATCAAATAAAGTTTCATATCAGCTTTGAAAGTTGGAAATTTACAATATTTAGCTAATTTTATAATATTTAAACACTACATAAAAGTTAAATGGTTAAATTATGACACTAAAAGTTTGAGTAATTTTATAATATTTGGTGATTTTGTTTGAACCTAAATATTGTATATCACAAAGATTAGTTGTGTACAAAATATTATTTTTCAAAAGATTTGTCTCATATTAAATTGATATATATATTCTATATTTCGATATAATTTTTTTTTATCAAAAAAGTTAACTAATATTAAAATTAAAAATAAAATGTGTGTTCTTAACATTAATAACATATAACCGTCCATACTTGAACTCTCCCATATGTTGTATGGTAACATTTTGTATTAAAATTGGATATACGTAAATCAAGTTTGAGTTCATTTCATTTTATACAAAATTCGGCGCGCAAAAAAATGAAGAAATAATTGATCTAAAGTTCTAAAAATACTCAAATAACCATATCTTACCAAAAAAAGAAAAATAAAATGTTGATTACAAGTGTTCACTTTATTATTTCGAGTTGTCTTAAATAAGTATGCACTTTCATATTATAACCAATTAAAATAGACTTTAGTGACTAGAAGTTTTATTTGATTCGTGTTCAGTATAGTTAGTGATGTTCCTAAAACTGTGTGAAAAATCAAAATGAACATTTTGACTGAAACGAATGGAGTATTATTTACAGTAATATTTAGGTTCTTTTACCTATAAAATATAAAAATGTAAATAATTGACAAGTGTACATATTAGTATTACTGTAATCTTTGAAGGGATAAACTAATTACTGTATTTGCTGGTTCAGCCGAGCAGTAAACTTCTTAAAATATTAGACGAAAACTAATCTATGGCACCGTCATTGACTAGGTGAGATACGTTGACTTTGAACATTTATAGTCAATACACACTATCACGTCAGCCATCCCCTGTCTAATATTATCAAACCAGACTTCTAATTAATAAAGTTTGTAGATTATTAAAATTATAATCTCAGTTCCCTGTAAGCCTTTAAAATCTAACGCGCTAAACACACCCACGGAGTATATGATAATAACCAATGTGATCCCTTTTAATACACAAGAGTCGTACACAACTTATATGAATATATTTTTCTATCATGACTTCTTTTGTCATTGTTTTTAAAATAAGTTGGTTTATTGGTTGAACAGATTAAATATCAAATTTAGTTAAAAAATTAAAATGTATTATTTAACTTCTCTTCACTTCAAATGAAGACTTCTTTCTTTATATATTTTATTTTTTTTGCCAAAAAAAAGGGGTTTACCAATTTTTTCTTCTAGTAATATATTTTTTAAAATATATATATTTCTAAAGTAATGATAATGACAAGATTACACATTATAACCTTTGTTTAGTAAACATTTAATCTACAACTAAAAACTTATTGGTATAGTGTTAGACTCTATTCAACTATAATGCTATCTCTATTGTAAAATCAGAAAAAAATAGAGAATCTTTTCAGCATACAAAAATATATCTTTTAACCAATCTACTCTAAAAACACAACTCTATATCTCTTATCCTACTCCGTTGATCTTTAAACAATATTTTTAGAAGAGTGTTAAGTTTAAGTTCATTTAATTACGTAACTTTTATTTGTATGTAATCATTATAGTGTAATATTGTAATATATTTATTTTTGATGGTATTAGTGTCTCAATAACTTTATTTAGTTATTTATTAATAATAACAAATAAATACTAATACTGATTAATAAAGTAACTGTTTAACAATATACAAATAAGACTAATATTTATAATAATACTAAAAAGTACCAAGTAGGATTTTCAGACGATGAATAGTATTTCCTCTATATTTAAAAGTAAATAAGTTTTCCACTAAAAGTTTGAGAATTTTTAGTTAATTATTTTTATCTACAATAAAATCTTTCTATGGAAAAATGCTTAAAATTTTTTCATTGGGTATATACTCTAAAATTAGAGTGGGTTACATGTACGGGTTCAATGAGTCAAGCTACTCGAATTCGACTAGATAAAATGTCTGTTAGAAAAAACCTCCAACACACAAAGCAACACCAAATCTACAATAAGGACAAGAATTAAATCGACACAAGAACCCACACGCAATATACCCTCAAACGTCTACATCTTTTATTAACCAAAGATTTACGAATGAGTTACAACGAATAATCTACTAACTAACATCCCCACTCACCTCCTTTTATAGAGACGAGGGGGTATTAATCACTGTCATAGTCCAATAAGTAAAGACTTTGCTTACTTTACACTCCAAGCAAACATAATCATAGTTCTAATCTAACTTAAAAACAATTAAGTTACATATTATTACCCTAAAGTATTGTTAATATTCTTAACAATGTCGATTCGAACCGATCTTAAACGAGCTCGAGCAAGAGCTTGAATATGTTTCGGAGGATAAGCCTGCACTTGAGCTATTTGAGTTTTAAACGAGCCAAGAGCTCAGCTCATTTACACTCTTAGTTACGACTCGTCTAAGCCCCCTAGTTGCATGTTGTTGTTTTTTAATTGCGAAAACGCATGCATTTTTGAATAGGGTAAAATCCTTTTTTGGCGTTACGTAGAACAAAAGAGTTGATGTTTTGAGAATACAGACAAAATGTAAAGCATAGGTAGCCTCGTGAAACTGTAATTTCCAACAAATCATAATGGAACCAAGAAACCCCTTGATCCAATTTTGACATAATCAACCGGAAAATCTTTTCATACCAACAAATCCTTTGGTCAAAAATAGGGCTACAAACCCATACCACTCCACCCAGCATCAAACACAAAAACCGATGCTACCTACTAGTACATCAATTGTACAATTTGACTCTAATGATAACCGAATATCCGACGGTCCATATCGACCGATCTCACGGTTAACACGAGAGAAATAAATCGCATAACTCGCAGTTAAGGAACAAGTGGACGGGAACTGTACTCGTAACCTCCGTATTTATGCTGCATGTCCTCCACCACTAAGCTACAACCCCGGGGCAACTCTATATGTTTTTAATCATTCAAGCATTTAAGCGTTCTACAATATACGTTTCTGTTGAGTAATTGTACGATATGTGTTTACATACATTCCATATTTTTTGATTTCCAATATTAGATGACAGTGTGTATATTTGTAGTGGTCAATGAAATTACAATAGACAAAGTAATTATATAAAGAATATTAAATAGTTTACATTTTTGCTTAGAAGTCATATTGATGGCTATGACAAACAAGACTAAATCGAAATTTTCAAAGGGGAGAAATTGTTTTTAACAATCAATGATAAAGTCTAAACTTGTACAATGAATGACCCTAGCAAAATCTGACAAAGGAGTCTAATTCGTTCCTTAAAAGAAATATCTAAAAAAAGATAGGAAAAATAAAAATGGAACAAATTCAAAAGTTAAAAACTAGACTCGTAAAATAGAAAATATTAATTTTGACCTTTGAACGACCCCGAAAGACCAAAGTCTAACGGAGCTCATAACGAATCGATGAGTCTTGATCGTTGACCCGTTTTTTAGTGTACATGCAAATTTCATGATATTCCGCCAGCAGAAAACACTTCGAAATAAAAGTCACTTAGATATATTTGACAAATTGACTTGCTAATTGACCGCCACATTGACGTCATTGTTTACTATATTTATTATAACTGGGTCAATAATCAATATATCATTTTCTCTAATAAATTATGATGCTTTTATAAAAATAAAAATATTTTTTTACAGTACTACTTGTGTGATGGGGAACGCCGCGAGGGAGCACACACTAAACTAGAGATGTACATGCTATATTATAATTATAATTGTAATTGTAATATATATAATAGAGTAAATTTCATAAATGGTTCACGTGATTTCTATCGATTTATGAAAATCATTCTTATATTTATTTTTTCACTTTTTCAGTCCAATAATTTTACGTTTTGTTTGAAAATGGTCCCTCCTCCACCTAAAATGAATAAAGTACCATTTGGAGGTTTAGATTCTGACTATCCGAAAATGACATGAGAAAGGGTACTTCAGTCATTTTAGGTGGAGGACGGACCATTTTCAAGCAAAACGTAAACTCGTTGGACTAAAAAGGTGAAAAAATAAGTATAGGGACGATTTTCATAAATCGATATAAATCACAGAACCACTTATAAAATTTACTCTATATAATATAATGGTGATATGATTTCTAGTTCCAAATGGCAGTAAAAAGAGATCGTTTTCACGTGTAATTACTACATCCAAAGGTAAAACTCAAAACGTTTGTTTACATAGGATTGGAAATTATGGTTAAATTAAATAATTTTATTTTATTCAACCATATTAAAATGATATATTAGTTGTTGCCTGTAGTTCTGACTTCTGACTTTCAAAGTTGACCACATTGTACAAATTAGTACCACTTCTTTTTATACAAGTATCCTTTATTCCTTTTCATCAACCACATTGTAATGTTTATTTTTTATAGTTTGAGCTCGGCATTATAAATTAAATCATAAAAGCGGTTTTTGGTTAAAGTGATCTAACATTCATTGTTAAATCAAATTAAATAAACAGTATTCAGGGACGCAGAACTTGTTATGTTTTATTAAAGAGTCGTCAGTAGAACTTGTTATGTTTTATTAAAGAGTCGTCAGTTTTATCAGTATCGAAGTAACCCTATAATAATAATGAGATTGTGAGTCAAAGTCATGATATTGTGATAAATTTACATATTCATGATAGTTATGTGTGCAAATACTTGTTTTATAGAAAAAAAGATATATATATTCATTATATTTTGAGAATAAATACATAATAAGTATGTCCCCACGCTTTAAAAATTGGACTATCGTTATCATTTTTTTTAAAGAGACCAAATATAATGTTAAGAAAGGTTAGGAGGTTTTATCATACGAAATCATAACTACATTTTTTATTTTCTCAATTGTTCAACCTATTTTCACATGTTACTTCATTTCAACATTTTAATTATTGGATATGAAACTTAAAAGCTAAACCAAACATTTTTATTTGTTCTTAGTTCACTTCATCTACCATATATTTTAGGATCCTAAAAGCTTATTTGAAGTCTACCCAACTGATCTTTCACCTACGCTTGATGGTAAAAATACAAATTACTCTATCTTTCCCGAATTAATTATCCACACAAAAAAAACGCAATTTAAAAAAACATAATCATTACAGTCTACTTTTATTTGCATAACAATTTTACGTTCACTTTTTGCACATCTTTTTATGTCATTCACATAAATTAAAGGTAAATATATATAATTTAGTTTGTTTATGAAAGTGCACAATTAAATTGAAACAAACAAAAAAAGAATGTAAACTATAATTTCGGAACAGAGTGACTACAATTTTATTTAGAGAGAATTTCATATATATCCCTAAAAACTTCAATAATTACATCTATATCCAACACAACTTCATAATTACATATGTATCCTTACAAAGTACTCAAACTCTCATATTTATCTATTCCTCTAATTAAATAAATAAATACTAATATTAACATTTAGTTTAAAATAATATTTTTATTAATGGCATTTGGAAACATGAAAAAAAATCTGTTGCTCAAAATCAAAGTGTTGAACAACCCTAGTAAATTTTGCTTTGTATTTTATTGACATGAATCTAACTTATAGGTACTAAAACTCCCATCTTCACGTACATTATCTCTACTATATATGTGGTCCTACTTGTTTCTTGGGCGGAAACTAATTTTCTAATTTATGGCTTTCACCATTTGAACATCTTTTAACATTACTAAAGGCAACACTGCCATCACCAAATGTTTTCATGCAAAGACTAGTAAACATATAAAAGTAGCTATATAGATCTTATTAAACTCAAAGTGATATCAACATGTTTGTAATTCTATTCTTAAACAAGCTCACCAAATTCGACACGTTTAATCCAACTCAAAAAACACACATACCCGTAACTACTAAAAGTAGCTATACAAATCTGATTAAACTCAAAGTGACATCAACATTTGTAATTCCGTGCTGAAAAAAGTAATCAAAATCGACCTTTAATCTAACACCAAAAAACTCATCAAAGCGATAGTGGAGTAGTTTATAAGAATTTAATTGTATTTATTTAACTAGAGGAATGGATATACATGAGAGTTTAAATAGTTTGTAAGGATATATATGTAATTATGAAGTTTAATCGGATATATATGTAATTTTAAGAGTTTCTAGGGATATATATGAAATGTTCCCTTTTATTTATTATTTATTATTTCTTATTTATTATTATTATTTATTCTTATTAAAAAAAAAAAAAAAACCAGAATCATATTTGATTGAAAAGGTCGAGAAAAGGGAATAATATCTTTGGTAATGTATTTACCCTCTCAATAAGCATAAGATACAGCTGAGACTTTTTCACAGTCATGTCCCTTTCAAGTAGGTATGGTACATTGGTACCCCCTACATTATAGGAAGAAAAGGGTATTTGTTTTGTGTAAACTGACATATTTGTCCCTTGTATTTTACTCTGCTATTCGTATTCAAACTACAAGGTACGCCCCCACACTTCACATTCAAAACTTCAAAGAATTATGATTTGAATACTATCAAATTTATTCATACAACTACTAAAATCGATCTTACTTGTAAAAAGGGAGACAACTCTAATCGATCTTACTTGTAAAATCATCATTTCATAGAAAGTTGTTTTGACATTTAAGTTGGAATACTTTTGATCCGATGCGACCCTTCTTCAAGGACCATTCCTCCGTCATTCAGTCAATGTTCATCTTTTTCCGGTAAAATTACGAGGAGTTGAGATTGAACATAAAACCTATTTCACAAAAGCTTTCTCTTTTGCGACTCACGAGAACGTTTGCACTGTGAAAATGATACCGCTAGACTATTATCACAATTATCTTGCTTTAAGCAGGTCAGATTTATAATCACAAGAAACCTCAATAAATGAAATAGACCCAAATCATACCAAACCAAAATTGAATTATATGGTTTAATCCAATCCAAAAGTATTCCTAAATCAGTTATGTTATTAGTCTAAATAATTGTAGATTCTTTTCTAATTAAGTGATAATTTTCATCTTTTTACATGATAATGATTGATTATTTATGACACCTCTCCTTGATTAAGTGGGACAAAATGACCAATATTTGGGCCCAAGACAACTTTAAGATAAAAAGGATGCAAATTGTTTGACCTTCTAAAAAAAGCCAACTAATTTTATGTCAAATAAAAGCCTTATTTTGAGTATGTTGCATAAGCCCAACTTTCTAAACATGGTAGAATTTGAAGGTACCACCGTACCAATACTAAATGAAGAGATACCAAGAAACAAAGAATTCTTTCTTTAAACAACATAGTTCTTTATATCATTTCAGTTTTGCTACTCAATTTAGAGACAAAAAGAATAACAATGGGTATAATTTAAGTTCTGATTTGCTTTCGATCGTATCTAAATCAAAATCAAAGAAAGCAAAACAATATCGAAGTTTCAGTGATTAGACATCTCTTGGTTGATGCACGGTTGATAATTGACCCACAAAATGATTCCACGTTAGTTTTATATACCGTATGCAACTTAGTTCTCCATAGAAATAACCATTCATGTTTACTTATCATATGATGGTTTCCTATTTTTTCTTTATCATGTATCGAAACATAAACGACTGTCTAATAAAATAAATTATGTTACACGTTCAACAGTAAGACTGAAATTATGGACATACATTTATGTCATTTTTTTTATACTCGTATAATGAAATTATTCTTAGTAAACGGTGTAAATTAGACCCATGAATTAAACTGCTAAAATTAACAGAATCTAGATCAGATTGGCCTAGTCCAAGGCCCACTCAGATGGGTTATTTTGTTTACTTATCTGTAATTGAAATTTGATTCAGTTTTTTTCTCATAAAGCAGTCTTCTTCAATCAAGTATGCTGAAATCAATTGTTGGTTAACATTTCGACCCGATCAGCTGACAGGCTCATCGGATTTATTCATTCACTACAAAATTCTTCTCAAGAGCATTTACAAACTGCAAGATTAAGAGCCCGAATGTAATAGCAAAAGGGTTGATAGGGCAGTTACATGAAAATATGGAGTCCTGAATTGACTCAAAAAGGTGTGTGAGTTAATAAATAAACGACAAACAATAACTGAATCTACACTTTTCAAGTCAAATAAAAGTTAGTTGGATGAAAATAATTTAGAAACGCCCCTTCCTCAGCCGCGCCCAAGCAATGGCAGCAACTGCAGCGCCACCCAAGTGAGCAGATCCCGAGATTTGACTATTTCCCTGAAAATTTAAATGCTAATAGTTAATCTCAAAAGTAGTATTCTTTCTCATTTCTCATGACTTTCCAAGAGGTATTAATTGGGACGTAACTGCACTGTTCTAAACCCATATGGTTCCAGTTGAGAACTGATTTGGTCCCAAATCAAACAGTATACTGAATATAAACATGAGTTTCTATAGTTTGAAATATATATAAATATATAAAAAAGAAATACAAAATCCATTGTTTTAAGTTAGAAAGAATGCTAGAAAAAAACCTCTTTCAGCTCATGTCATACGATCGAAGTTGTCCTACCATCAAATAGAAAGAAAATAGATTGGTAATATCAGATTAAGGATCATACCTCTAATATTCTCATCATATCATGCCCAATTAGAAATATCCCCTAAAATGACCACATGAAACGAAAGGGTTACCAGATACTCGAAAAATAACGATGAATGATCGCTGCATTAAATGAAAGTTGATTTACCAATAAGATAGCAGGGACTGGAATTATGAACTCGAGATATATAGTTTTTGTCGGGGCAAGGAATATATCAAGCAACATGATGGCATTCACTGCACCACTTGCTCCCTAAAATGTGAAAATCATTGTTGCAAGTCATATATAATTTCCTACACATGACCAAAATTTTCAATGAACAGAAATGTTAAACGTACCAGCCCCGGAACTTTTGAAGGGTCGTGTTCAAACAATCGCCTATTCTGTAGTAAGCAAACATATAATAAAATTCATCAATACTTGGTACCTTTGATGTAGTATTTGTAACGAGGTTATTATAGCGAAAGGGATGGAGGGGATTACATGGGACACATGACAATCATGATGTGGTATGTTATGAGGGATTAACATGAACCACGGTCAAATTAAATCTTAAGATGGTTAGATAAAGTTTGCACCTTTGATGATAGGGCCAGAAAAGCATGGTGCACCAAGTAGAAGGCTGAACCAACAAATGCCCCTGCTAGGTACAACTTAAGCAAAAATTCAGGCCCAAATTGGTGTCCAATCTGTCCAATGAAGCAGCATTAAAGCACATGCAATCAAAATTGTGTAGTTCCGGTCTACTGGAGTATATGGTAGTTATAAAATGTAAGCTTGATTATAATGTTTACATGGTTAACAAAAAGACATTTGTTGACTATTTAACTTTTCTAAGGTGAGTTTTCAACCCAGTGTTACATAATCTCAAATATATTGCATCCTTATTTCTGAAAAGAAAACAGTTTTGCTAAATGTGTTTCGATTTAGTTCCCAGACAAGAATTACAAATCCTGTTTACAAACAGTGTTGAAGGAATACTATATGTCATCAAACGAGGCAAAGAGGTAACCAATATGATTCCTAGCATGTGAAAAGAATATCTTTCTTAGGAACGTTAAATAGTGATTTATGTACCTAATTAATTGTCTGAACAACATTTCATAGCTTAGAACATCAATAAAGTTATGTCATTGAGGACCTTCAACACTGACGTTAAACATCAATGTCTTAGCAAATGTTAAACTTATGTATATTCATCTCAAACTCGTTCTGAACCAAAGCTACACCAACACTAAACGAGCAAAAGTTGCATGGAGCTTCCAAAAGGAAGTGAACTTACACTTTTCCCGAAAAAATATAGCCCAATCATGTTTGAGACAATATGTCCAACTTCATGATGACTGAAAGCAGAAGTTATCATAGTATGGAACCGTCCACTTTTAAAGTTGTCGAGTTGTATCTGTGCATATGAAATGATTAAAAATAGAAAATTAATTCCAAAATTAGAGGTGGCAAAACAGGCGGATTAAATAACCGGTCAAAGCTATTATATTACAATCACAATTTAATATTTAAAATAAAATTAAAGATTTAGGAACTTTTTGTGTATCAAGAATAATCCCCTCGTATGCGGGATAGGCTATTGTTGTTGTGCATTAAGAATAATCTTTGGATGACTTTCAACATACTTCCCTTATAACTACATTTTTAGATATGACCCATTTGAGATAAAACATAACGCAACTCGCCCCATTCATAAGTAAACAGTCGAAATTGCCACCTCTACTACTGGCAAAAACATTTGATTAAGTCATTTGAAGACGAACATCATAGCCTCAAAGAACTCACCATGAAATTCTGCACCATGAACCTACGGTCAGCAACTCTCCACAACAGAAACACGGCCACATTTGTTAAAATCAAGCCTATTACCGCATTATCAACTGTGAGTCTCCTTCTAAACTGTGACAACCTGTGAATACAGGAACAAATTTACCATCATAAACATGCTTCAATTGATTCCACCTAGCTCAAAGTTATATAGGTATAAAATAACATGTGTGTGATCTTTATCAATTACATCCAAGACTAGAAAATTGGTGCCATAACCATACAGAAATGTTTTGTAAGCCGAGTTCCTTATTTAGAAAGTGATAAAAGAAAATTTTTGTTCATGGTAGTCTATTCTATATCATCAGCGTGAAACCTTTCTTGAGCCCAAAAATCATTTTAACACCTAACAAGTGATATGTTCTTCTAAAAAGTTAGTAACTTTTATCCCTCTAAATTAATCAAACAACCCTAATTTCATCATCAAATGATCAAGGAGTAGTTAACAATAAAACAGAACAGACAAAGAAAAAAATACCAAGTTTTTTGGTAACTAATTGGTTGATTAATTTGAAAACCAAGTCTTCTAAATTGAGCTCTTAGAGACCCAAATCCTCCATGATCCACAAATAATTTGCTTGAAGCTTTCAATTTCGAAAGCCCATTAGGCAAAAACTGTTTCAAAAGAAGTGGGCTTGAAAGTACTTTCATCAAACAGTTGGTGGGTGCTTGTTGCAACGCCTGTGGTAAAGTGGCGTAGTAAGAGATTCCATGGTGGTGGTGGTGGTGATGTGGGGGCACATTGGAGGCCTGGTGGTGGGAAATTGGGTTTGATCGTATGGTTTGTGAGGCAATTTTTCTTGGGTTTTTGGTGATTAGTTTAAGGGAGAATAGCTTCTGCATAGTTTGATGATTTAAGCAAATGAATTCTAGTGAAAATGAAGATGTTTTAAACCCTAATTCTCGAATGAATATGAAGATCTTTTGGGTAAAACACTGATAAGTCCTGAAATGTGCGAACTTTGCAACGAGAATTAGAGCATCCCAATGGGTTAACCAATAAAAGACTTTTTATTTCGGGTCAGTTTGTCACAAAGCTTTTAAAAGCTTTCAGGAGTTTAACCTTTTAATTTTTATCCAAAAGCTTCATATAAATTAAAAGACTTGTTTATTCGTTGAAAATGTTGATGGAGCTTTTGAAACTAAAATGACAAAAAGGCCCACGAGAAAATATGTTAAAGCCCACCCCCTCTTCATTTTCTAACCTGTTGGTAATTTTTACGTACTAAAACAATATTAAATCTATACCATGCTCAAGTCTTCAGGACATCTGCTATGTATTTTTCTTAAAAAAAAATTATAATGCACATTTAGTCATGTATAACTAGAAGAGCACTCGCGTGTTGAAGCGGTAAAAATTTAATAATGATAAAAGAAAATTATGCGATCAATTGTTTGCGAATAATGTATTTGCACCGAAGTATTGTCAATTGACCTTTTAAACTATTATTAACATAAACTTTAGAGTATTTGTTCTAATGCAAATGAATATAAAGTGGTCAAAATTATGGAATGTATATAAATTTAAATAGGTCAGATTTCTAAAAGTCTCGTATTAACGTTTTAGAAATAACGTGGTCAAATTTATAATTTTAGAAAAGATTATTTCTAGTTTCTAGTTTCTAGTTTATAGTAAAGATTATTTCAATCAATTACATATTTAGCAAAAGGTTGACCTTGCAATTAACTAACGGGAGAAGTTCTCAATATTTCTAAATTAAATCAAGAATCTAAGTATATATTTTATTTTTGACCTTGCAATTAATTTAATTAATTCAAGTGAAGGGTACATTTGTCTCTTTGATTTTTAATAAGGGTAGTTTAGTAATTTGCATTCTTTAAAATTCTAAGCTAATGAAGAAAAGAGACAAACACTTTATAAGGGTGTAGAGATAAGCTATCTGTTACATACTACGACTTAGAAGTATATTGATGTTTTGTCATTTACCTTATAATCATCATTATTTCACAGAACAATGTCTTAGCTCGTAAATTTTGCGGGTTGTCATAGCTCGTAAATTTTGCGGGTTATGATCTAGTATTTTATTAATAAAAATAGTTTTATAAAAATCTATTCTAATGTTAAATAATACCAACACCGTCACTAAAACCTGGTGTCAAAGTAATCCACAGTTTAGCAATGGCGTTTAGAATCATAACTAAAACCCTCTGTCGCCCAAAATCAATCAAGACAACCCCATTTCAAAACCCTAATTCTTCGTTGACAATCTGCAGCACCAATTCAAATCAAATTTCAACACTTTTTCAAGGGTACGGCTTCCCATCTTCTGATCTTGACAATTTCTTCAAAAAGAACCAATTTTTACTCAATTCAAGCTTTTCCAATGTTGAATCATGTCTAAAAATCCTATCTTTATTCAGTCCCTCAAATAATTTTGTTGTTTCCATAGTTTATAACTGCCCTAGGGTTTTAGACCTCAGTTTTCTTAAGAATTGGGAATTGGGTATTTCCAAGTTAGGATTTTCGGACAACAGTAGCTTCACATTGATTCAGAACATTCTAGAAGTTTCTAGAAAATTCGAGTTATACCCAGATGATGTTCTACATTGTATTGAGTGTTTAAAGGGTTTTAGGTTTAGCTCTGCTACAATAACTAGGGTTTTAGAGGATTTTCCCATGATTATTACTATGAATGAAGAACAAATATATGCTAAAATTGAGTTTTTATTAGGAATTGGGATTCATAGAAGTAAAATAGACTCTGTAATTTTTAGTTATCCAGGGATTTTGGGATTCGGAGTGGAGAACAAGTTGAAGCCTTTGATTTCTGAGTTTACTGAGATGGGGTTTCGGCCTAATGAGATTAGGGAAGAGATTATTAGAAATCCTAAAATTCTTCGGTCGGAAGTGGGAGAATTGTCAAAATGTTTACGAATGTTGAATAGTTTGAAATGTAGGGTTCCAATTAAAGAAAAGATTTTTAAAGAAGGGGCGTTTAGGGCTTCATATGAAGTTAAGTTGAGGATCGATTGCTTACACGATCATGGATTGGTGTATAGAGATGCATTTAGTGTATTGTGGAGAGAGCCAAGGGTGATTTTGTATGACTTAAAGGAAATTGATAAAAAGATTGACTTTTTAATAAACACAATGAAATTTGATATTCTTTGTTTGGTTGAAGTTCCTGAATATTTAGGGGTTCATTTTGAGAAACAAATTGTTCCTCGCTATAATGTGATCGAGCATTTGAGATCAAAAGGTGGGATTGGTGATGAGGTGAGGTTGAGGTCTTTGGTTAAGTTTAGTAGGTTGAGATTTTATAATCTTTATGTGAAGCCGTATCCTGATTGTGAAAAGATATATGGGCGATTTGTGGATGTTAAGGTTAGAAGCCGATATCCAGAAGGATTGTGGAAGCTTTTTCTACCACCAAAGTATCCGGATTCAAAAGAAGATTTGAAGAACATCAAGTCTTTTATGGAACAACTTCGCTGAGGGAGAGGCCTAGAGGTGGCAATTTCAAATCATTTATACAGAAATGGGTCAACAAATCTGTAAATCTGTATTCAAATGATTCCAACGTCCTAAAGGACCATAACGTGTTGGCGGGGCAGACCATCTCAACTGCTCATTTTGACCCAAACACATTTGACCCTTATCCAACCTAGTTTACCCACTGTTCTGCAATTTCTAGAGGAAAGATATGATTTTGCGGAAGCACATGCGAGAATTTGAGACGCATAATCTTGTAAATTCATCCATACAAAGGTATCATGATCATTATATGCTTTACATTGACTTGTTTTTTATGATCATAAAATGCAGTCAATCTTATCTTAGTTAGTTTTCGACATGTAGTTTGGTTTCTTATTGTTTGGTCTGTGTGGTTTCTTATTGTTTGGTCCATATTGGTTTCTCCTGTGTAATCATGCTCAAGTCTTGACCTTGATACTTTCTATGCTATAGGTTGACTTGTGTTGGATGGTCATGATTAGAGGTGGCATATGCTAGGTTGACTTGTGTTGGAAAATCATGATTAGAGGTTGCAAAATGGGCGGGTTGGGTAACGGGTCAAGATGGGTACTTAGTTTGGTACAGGATGAAGGTTCGGGCTGGGTTGGGTAGGTAGAACTTCTAGGCCTTTTTTTATAAACAAATATAGTACTTGTGATGATTATGAATGCAAAAACATCAGTACTACAATAATACTAGCAGCTTTGTAGTTAGGCGGTTGTATGCTTGAAAAAATACACTTTTGTGCAGCTTTTGATCCATATGACCCATCCAGTTTTACCTCATTTTCGTTCTACCCATTACCCGTTAAAGATAAAACATGATTCAAGTCAACCAATTAATGAGTAAATTGGTCAAAGTTGCCGCATCTGGTCATGGTTAACTTTCGTTAGTTGACTTGAACTTTCATACATATGGTGTTGTAAGACGTATTTCAAGTGAACTTAATGACTTTAAGATATATTTTGTGTACTTGATGGTCTAATTTCATGCTGTAACTGCTTATGTCTTGGTAATTTTTCTCATGAATTGTAGACAGTGCATAACTTTAACACCTTTTAGCTTACATTTTCAATTTTCTAAAAGATCTTCTCTTAAACAGATTTTTTGTTTCCTTTGAGCTCAATGTATGACATTTGCATCCTCTTTTTATGTTTTACAGGATTATGCAAGATTTGATTATTAGAGCATTGAAGTCTTTTTTTCTTTCTCGATTATTCTTTCTCCCCTTAAGTAACCCATTTTATGTAATTGATACAATACGTTGAAGAAAATCGCTCATAATAACCTTGATCTTGCAAAATTTGGAAATTGTAACGGATGGAGTATATTGGTTGATCATATGATGATGTAATTATTGTAATTGAAGTTATTGTTGAAGTTAAGGAAATTTCTAGTTGTGCATGACGTACAGGGTTATATGATGAGAGCATTGAAGGTTCTTAATCTCATAATAGCAATCTATTTACTCCAGAAGGAGAGTACGAGTGTACGACTATTTAAGATCATGGAAATGGACTTTCACCTTATTTTGGCATTCAAAATAGACACCTCCTGAATCCTGATATATGACATCAGACATAGTACTTTATCCAAGTCAAAACTGATGTGGATATATGTTACAAACGATCTCTGTGATATCACAATATCTCATAAAAATTGGAACAGTTTCTTTTGGAAATCTTGAGGTACTGTAACTTATGTGCACAATAGTAGTAACTATACCATAAAAATAACTGAAAGTGTTGCTTGGTTTTATACATGATGATGCAACTAACTTCAGCTTGGAAACAAGGTATCAATTTTACTAAGGGAGAGGTCAAATATCATGCAATCTTTTGGTAAGGGTTAATATAAAGCAAAATGAAAGCATAATACTGTAATCTGCAGCAAACTTGTGAAACATTAGTATGAGACAATAGGCATGGTAACCATCATTCTGAGATATTAGGAACAAACATGTATTACAACTCTCAATGTCAAAAGTTACCAAAAAAACAACAACGGTTTCTTCAAACCACACCAGGATTCAAACGGACAGCAAACAATACTTGATAATTATATACTTTACACAGCAATATCACTTGCCTCCATCACCAAAAAGGTAACCCAAGGAAGATCCTCCACCTGGAGCAGCATGAACTTTGGTCGAAGGACGATCCTGTACATGATCACAAATGTAAACGAACGTACAAAAAACCTTCTTTATGCATTGCAAACAACATATGCAATAAACCAAGAACGGCAAGTTGTCATCTTTTTCCTGCTTGTTAGTACATTGTGTTTTGCATAACTGCATGTCTGCATGTATGTTTGGGTACTAATTATCAGATTATTGTGATTTGAAGTCACAATAGTCGGTTTTCCTAGGTTCAGAACAACAAAAGTCACCTATTAATCCCTTCTTTTGATATAATTTGATTTGATTGACCTTACTCGCATTTCACAAGACGACTATCCTTCTTTACAGGCACCCCTTTTTGGTCATTTTATCTGTTACCATTTTCTGAAAAATCATAATTTGCCGAACACCCAAAGTCTCAAACTACTGACTATTTGTATATATTTTAGGCCCACAAAACAAAAGCACATCCATGCACCACGTTGAACAACTCATTTCGTTATAGCAGATTAAGTGATGTTGATTATTTTATATCACACGAGAAGTATCACAATAAAAGTTGGGAGACTGTAAACCTACACAAATTTTGCTTGAAATCATAACCAGCAGAGAGTAATGTTTATAAATATCATACCGTGAGGAAGTTGCCGGTATTCTGACCATCAGCACGGACATAGTTGTTAAGCTTGCTACTCTGAATGCCAGCTGGAACCTGTTTTTCAGGTGGTGTTGTAGCCACAGCAGGTTTAGGAGCTGGCTCAGTGGTAGCAGCAACATGGGCCTCGCTCGGTGGAGCCGTGGCTGGAGCCACTGCAGACACTGTGGCGGGCTTTGGCTCATCTCCACTACCAAAAAGGTAGTCAAGTGAACTCTGTCCTCCACCACTGCTGACACCACGACCCATAATCGCTGCTTTGAACTTCTGAAAACTTACCCTGCTTCCCATGATAATGAAAGAAATCATCATAAGCTCAGCAATCAACAAGCACGAGTGCAATTTAGCAAACAATTTAGAGTCAGAGGATAATAATGTCTTTTAATGATGACTCAAGACCCATCATTAAAAGGTATTAGTCTGTGTTAAGCTTGGATAACCCATTTTTTGTGAAAATAGACCATGTCTAAATTACACTGCAAAATGTGTCCTGAATTTGTTAAATTCCTATGATTGCCAATCCAACATCAGAAACCAAATAAATTTTATGTCTTTGAGCTCAATGTTTATCTATCATTGCCACAAACCAATCAACTTGAATCACCAACTTCGGATGTCAAACTCCAAAACCAATATTACAAAACTCAGCAACTTTATATATACAAATTCCCTTGTAAACTTGTACATAAATACTCAAAAATAACCTTCAACTTAAACAAACATGTATCATGTGGCTTTCTTCATATGCAAATTTCATATGAATCTTTTGATGCGAAATTGTGTTTCGAGTGTCAAAATGTTAGAAAGCGGCCAAGAATGTATCATCGTAAACCTAAGAAAATAAAATGATAAATAGATTCTTAATGCTTGTACTACAGCAATTTTTGCTAAAACTTGATGCGTGTAAATGACGGATCATATAGTAAAAGTACCAGATCTCGTGTATACGGAAGAATTAACAGCTCAAAAACTAGGCACGGTGTAGCAAAAATATGTATCAATCGGAACATTATTTTATTAAATTAAACGGCAAAAACGTATTTCTAGAGAGAGAGAGTTTACCTGGAGTGTGGTTTTGGGATCAGATCTGGAAGAGTAGCGAAAAATAGGGGAAGAAAAAGGGTCCTAAACACTAAAATTGTTCCAAATATAAATAATTGAATTTTTTTACTCCATCCCCAGTGAATTTAAATGGCTTTACTCTAAAATTACCATTTTAACCTTAATGTGATTTAACAAACACACCAACTATTCCTGCCGGTAAAATGAACCGTTCTTACACTTACGTTCTCGAGTTTAAAAGTAAGTGGAAAAGAAAATAAATGGATAAAGTAGAAGAGAAAATAAAGGGAAATAAAATTGTTGTTTGTGTTTTTAAATTGGAAGGAAATAGAAGGAAGGTGAGGGTTCCTCCCTCTTCATCCCAAAATTTTGAAAGGAAAGAATTTGAAAAAGATTATAAGGGAGCTCCCCCTCTTCTTCTTCCCTTTCTTTTCCTTTCATATAAAAAACTCAAGAACACAATTTTATTTCTAATTTTTTTCCTTCGTTTCCTTTCCACTCTATTACCAACACGAGAATATAGTGTTAGGGTGTGTTAGGTACGATGGAAAAGAAAGGGATAAAGGAAAAAAGAAACACTTCCATCGTTTGTTTGCAGTATATAATGGAAACAAGAGGTTGCTTTTGCATTCTCTTTCTCGATTTTGAATTCCACATAAAAAGCAAGAAAGAGGAGAGGAATGACGATTTTAGAAAGGATCTATTCTCCGTGTGACTCTACGAAATACTCCCCCGTTCCATAAGAAGTATCTACATTTTTATTTTACGTTGTTCTAGAATAAGTGTCCACTGTGTATTTCAACTAATTAAAATAGAATTTAGTAGGTAAAATATGATATTTGATTGATGGAGAGTGGAGTTAGTGGAGTTTTATAAAACAGTGTGTATTTTTAAAGTAGACATTTATAATGGGACGGAGGAAGTATATAGACTAGATAAGAGGGTATAAATATCCATTAACATGTGCAACAAGCATGATTTTTATATATTGAATTTTAATTTTTTTTTCAAAACCTAGCAGATGTCGCTCTCTCTTCTTCTCTCTATCTGACTAGCAATTTCTTTAAATTCTCCAATCATGGCTACTATCGCCGTCATTTCAGTTGCTATCAGTTTGTCTCGTGTTTCAGAAATTAGAAAAATTATCAAAACCACAACTATCTTCTCACACAGGAGGGATTTATTACGGTATCCCGTCGTGAAATGAAATCCTAACCGCCTAACAGATCTACGCCGACTGCTAGTATGATTTGTTTTAATAGTCAAGTTGACCCATTATTAAGTTCCGGTCATGATAATAGTTTATGTATGTGTCTCTCATATATTGATTTTAATTTTGTAGATTTTTTCTTTTTTCAAAAATAGTTTTGAGTTGAAAAATGATTAGGTGATTTTACAATTATAATTTTGTCTTCAATTGTGTGTGTTATTGTTAGTTGGTTACATTTTACACAAATATTTTTACAATTTTATTGACTCAATTTAGGTTTGGTTTAATAAATTGTGGAGTTTGATTTTGTTATTTAATTATATTTGGTTAAGTGGTATTGATGATGATGACATGAATCGGTTGACTTAAGAAGAACAATTCGAAAATGAAACCTGCCATCATACGTTAAATGATTGACACCAAGGACCTACGTTGTAGTCATGGCCTCATGGGTAGCCCATCTTACCGATCAAGCTAACGTAGTTACGTAATGTAAAAGTTATCAAAAAATTATTCGTTGGATATACAACCAATTTTTTTATTTTTTATATTCTTTAGAATTTTGTAGATTCTTCCGCAGGAGCATAATCTATTTTCTAGCATTTCTTGATCCGGAGTGAAGCCCTTCATCTTTCTCTTTTTCTCAATAGCTAAATAAAGACACTTTTGCAATTAAAGATCCGCTCATCGAAGGGAAATTATCGATTGTTTAAGAGTGCTACATGACGGTTTTAAGCGGTGCAATTCACTATTTAAAAAACTTACATATTTAAATTTGTTATCAAAAGATTTACAAGTCAATCTTGCTAAGATTCTAATTTTGTCTTAACAAACTACAAAAATGAATAAAGCTTCAAATTTTCATGGTAGCAGTGATCAAAACTTTTAAGTACATCGGCCGTCAAGAATTATCTTTTTGACAATGATTTTGAGTATTATCTACAACATTTATAATTTTCTATTTCATAAAACTGCTACAATCTCCGGTGATGGACCCAGAAAATGTCAACATTGGTGACACAAATAATTACATATATATAGACAAAGTAATATGAGCGGGTTAGATAGCGGGTTGAATAAATTCGGTTCAAAATGGGTCGGATCAAATTGTTCCTTATTTTAATAATTTTAAGATACTTCGATTTTTTAAAAGTTTATTCAAGATTTTACGTTAAAACTCAAACGATAAAAAAAAGGGGTTGGTTTAAAAGGACATTAAATTTATAAAGGTTATAATGTAGATTTTTAAATATGTGAGTTTATTTAACAAAATACTAAATAATCCATAGACTTTTGTGAAACATATATCATCTGATAATATATGTTTCACAAAAGTCTATGAGTTATTTATTAGAAATTGTTACCTCTTCAGCTCGTTTTCTTTTCATATAATAGTTCATATTTTCTTCAAAAAAATAAACAAGTAATTGTATATGATTTATTTTTGAACATTGTGGCTCAATCGAGTTGTAGCACAAGTGAAATTAGATAATGTCACAAGCAAATATTTTAAAACTTCAAACATTATTTCAGCTCAATGGACCGGTGGCACATGCCACTGGTCCTCCCAACGTGAATATGCCCTTGACAATCTCTTTAAAGAGATACATTTTTGCTCCCTCTTTACAGAGATAACAATTTCAACTCCAGAACACAAAACATATTGGCGTTAGATGATTGTCTACTCTCACTCCGCTCACCACCCATTGCCTTCAAAGTTGATGATGCGCGCTATTCGATTGACTACTTCCATGGGTCACTACTCCCAAGGAAGCGAGACGAGAGAGTGTAGTATTTAAGCTCCTACTCTTTCGTTAATTCAATCATAGCCTTCAAACATATTTCATCGAATTAATTTGATTAACCATATATTATTATGTATTTATTTTGAGTATCATTACAAAAAACTGATACATACATCAATTTTCAATTAGTCAATACATAACTGCATACGATGGAACAATTTTAACAATGTGTTCCACTTATTCTAAGTATTTCTAATTTTTATAGAGAAATTTTTTGAGGTGGTCAGTTAACGAGCCCATTTATTCCCTATAGTTTGTGTCATAAATATTTTCTTCGTCATGGTCACTGAACCAGCGGGAAATAAACCAGCGGACCCGCGGGAAATAAAATCCAATGAAACTACGCCACGTGTACAAAATATCCCGCAGTCAATCAAACATCTCGCGGTCAATGACTAGTTCCAAATTAAAATACTCGCGGTTTTCCTAAAGATCCCGCAGGTTTAATAACAAATACGCCACATGTATAATAGATCCTGCAGTCAACCAAACATCCCGCAGTCAACCTATATACCCGCGGTTTTTCTTGATATCCCGCAGCTTTTTTCTAAAGTTAAAATACCCATGGTTTTTGTTGATATCCCGTAGTTTTCGTTGATATCCCGCAGTTGCAATTTTCGATTTTTGTGCCTGCGGGTTTTGTTCAAAGTGGACCGCGGTTATCTTAATATTTTCCAATCGAAGAAAAGGTGATCCCAAAGTCGCCGGCGCTTTAAATTCCGGCCAGTCCCTAAATTTTTTTGGCTATTTTAGTTTTTTGTTCTAATCGCACAAACATCCCGGAATTGCAGAGAAAGAACAAAAAACAAATATTCCCGCTTGAAATCGAAAAAAAAACCTTTAATTCGAAAATGGAAACACCCGCGGGTATTTGAAAGAAAATGCGTGATATTTGAACAAACAACAGGTATTTAGTCGCGGGTATTACAAGGGAACTGCGGGATTCACATTTGAAAAATGTGAATACCTGCGGATATTAGAAGAAAAATGCAGGATTTTGAACAAACAGCGGGTATTTTACATTTGAAAGTCGTTGGCTGCGGGACTGGATCAGTGACTAGTATGAAAAAAATATATCTGACAATGACCATGAGGGTGTAAAGAGACACCGTTTCAAAAAAATTTCTCACTTTTATATGAAAAAAAGAAAATCAAATTTGTCGTGATTCAACTTTTCTAGTTTAAACCGAAAATCAAGTTTACTTTCTAATCACCGATCAAATCAAACTAAACCGAAAATCAAAACCCAGGGACACTCCACCACCGAGCCCTAGGCGAACAAGCATAACATAACCGTGCCCAAAACCCTTTTTCACCACCATTCGCGTCACTCGTTTCTCCTTCGATCCTCTAAAATCTACAGATTCCATCATAAGTTACAACAATCCAAATCTCAATTCACAAATTTTCATGCGTCAAGATTCATTTCACAGATTTCGTCGTTTTTTTAGCGTCACATAGCAAATCAAGGTAATCCAATTTTCAAATTCTATACATCAATTTATCAATCAAATATATATATATATATACACAAACACACGTATATTAAGTTCATATTGTTTCAAAAATTAGTTATGCTGTACGGCACCAAATTTGTGTATCATGTTATACTTGCATTATCATTAAGCCATTTAGGCTTTGGCCACTTTTGTGTAGATTTTAAATTGATTGAAACAGAGTATAGCAAAATCTAGGGTTTCAATGATTCATTATATGTCTAATTGAAATATACGTTTACCAGTTTTGTTTATGGTTTATAGGTTTTGTAATTTGTATTAGAAACTTTGCTGATGACTTTGTTGCTGCAAGTGATATTATACTGTGGAAGAAGCTAAATTTATCTGAGTTTTAGTACAATTTAGGGTTTGTGCTATACACTGGTATGTATAATCAGGGGAACTATCAGCAATTCGGGCAGCGGTTACCACCTCCCCCTGCCCGACTTCAACGACTGGGCCCACCTCCATACGGCCAGCCGATTCCACATCCTCCAGGACAGAACTCCAACTGGAGTGCTCAAGGTCAACATGTTGCGCCACCAATACCACCTCCCGGTCATCATCTAACTCCTGGAATGCCGCCACCTCATCCACAAGGACAACATTTTTATAGAGGACCACCACCGTTACAGCCACCTACTTCAAATTACTTCATGCCGGCACCTTTTGGATCATTCAGGCTGCCAGCTCATGAATCATCATTGAGTAACGTACCGCCAATGCCTCCACTTCCACCTTCTGGTCCTCCGCCTGGAGCTCCACCTCTCCCACCTTCTGATATGTCTGATATACCTCCACCTCCACGTAGGCCTAGTGACGAGGAAACTGTTCGGAAGATTGAAGTTTTATGTCAGTATATTGCTAAGAATGGTCGTGAATTTGAAGACATGACTTATAAAAAGGAGGTTGGTAATCCGGAGTTTGAATTCTTGTTTGGCGGAGAGCCTGGAAGTGAAGCCGAAATTTCACATGAATATTTTAAATGGATGAAAAAGAAATGTGCTTCAAATGAATTGCGACCTGACAACACACTGCATGCAGATACTTCTCATTCCCCTGCTGGTTCTGATATGGACATGGAAGGTTATATATTATTTCGAATTACGAGTTCTATACGTTATAAGGTTCTTGTAAAATTTCATAGTTGGAATGCTAAAATTTCAGTTTGTTTTGATTTGTGTTTTGTTCTTTAGATGATATTACGCAGCCCGAGGAGCCAAAGCATGAACCTGCTCTTATATCCAATGAATTTGATAAGACAGCGGAAGAACATGCATCACACAAGGATGCAACAGATAGAAATGTGTTATGCTTTGAATCTTCACGAGTGAATGAGCAAGGTATAAACTACAATGTTGTAGCATCTTTAACAATTCCACCACATACAAAATAAATAAATAAAATGTCTTGTGTGCCGTAGGGATCAATGTGTCTCAGGATGATTCACAGTTTGAGAAGTCAACGAAGAAGGTTGATGTTGCAGATTCTGAACTGTCTTTAGACAGCAAAGCAGATCAAAGCAATGAAAATCTACATCAAGAGATGAACCAATCAGAGCAAAGCCCGTTTAGACTTATACAAGGCTATGCTTCAGATGATAGTGATAATGAGCTGCATTTTGAAAACATTAGTCCTGAAGCTGTTTCGCCGCACATCAAAGAAAATAATACAGAATTTAAGAATCCTTCTGAGCTCAACAGGGGATCAGGGCCATTATCGTTCAACTTATCATCTAAAATTCCAGAACCTTCCACAAAGACGGAAGATTTGGAGAACAGAACTGACAGACAAAATGATATTTTGAAAAGTGGTGATATTACTGGTTCTAAAACTGATGGGGCCCAGAAGAAAGATGATAATGTTAAATTGAAAGTGGATGAGTTTGGGAGAATGGTCAAGAAAGGTGGTAATGACAGTGATTCCGATGATTATCATAGCAGGAGGCTCGGTAAAAGAGGTAGAAGTAGGAGTAGAAGTAGGAGTAGAAGCCGGTCTCCTAATGGAAGGAGAAGGAGGAGTCCACGGAGGAGGAGGGATAGACGGAGCCGGTCACACAGGTATCATTGTAATTTATGTGTTTTTTTGGGCCAATTGCATAAAAGGGTAACCAACTTCCTCAAGTTTATTTTTGATATAGTATTTCTCACTCATAAAAAAGTTACAATTTTTATTTTATTTTTTAATTTCTTATGGAAAGCAACCTGCAACCATGAGCTTTTCAATTTTGGGTTAGCAACTTATGTTTTTAGTTTCTGCGGGTAAGCTTTAGCAAAATTGGTCATTTCTCATTTGCATGCAATTTACTACTTAGCTGCATCAAATTACTGGTTACCCAACATAGCAAGTTTTTGCAAGTGTATACATATTTATGAGAAAACACACTATACTACTTAGGATAGAAATTTTAGGAAAGTTTGTTGCCATTATATTAAATTAGCCCATTATTGGTATAAAAATTTTTCTTAGCTAGTTCACGAATTTTATATTTATTATTATTGTTGTTTTTAATTTTAATTTGCAAGCAGTCACCTATCTTTTCGCTACCAATATTATACTGTTAATTTTTATTCATCCTAGCCCGTGTTTTGCAGCTGGTCCCCCAAGAAAAGAAGCAGGAGCAGGTCTCCTCACAGAAGGAATAGAAGTAACCAACAAATTTGTTTTGATCATCGATTCGGCAAGTGTTTTCGTACTGCATGTCGGTACTATCATGAGCCTGATAGAAGTGAGGAATCCAGGCATTATAAAAACAAGCAGCAGTACCATGAGGTACCAGATCGATTAAAAATCTCAGATAAATTAGTCCCTGAGAAAAATAAGGTCGATAGCCAAGAAATGCAGCTCTATCAGGATGTTTCTAGAAGTAATGACAAGGTCAATGAACAATTTCTGGAGCCTCCAGGTCAGTCTGCTGATGTGGCAAGCAGTCATGAAATCATGGATGTTAGTAAGTTGGTCAGTGACATTCCTTCACACTCAGAAAATTATCCTCCGTATCAAGCTCTATCGTCTTCTGAACACCCTCAGTCTTCTGCTCCACTTGCTTCCTTGTGGAACTCTTTGCCGCCGCCGCCACCACCACCACCGCCACGTCATCAACATGGTGGTCCCGTTCCACAATATCAGCTGAACCAACCTCCTTTTCAAGCTAACTATCCTTTGCAGCCCCTTGTTACACCCTATGGACCTGGAATGACCACGCATCTAGGGGTATACCCTATGAACTATCCAATCCTCCAACGGCCTGGAGGTCCCACAATTTTTGGTTCATCACCAAATTTGATATCTTCAAATTCCAGGGAACCACCAGCAAGTATAATACAACCTTTCTCAGTTGAAAACGTGCCTCCATCTTCTGAAGGACATGCTTATGTTATGCCTGATTTTGGACGGCCTAAAATCCCGACTCACTACAATCCTTATGCATCGACTTTTGATCACCCAATGAGTACCAACTTCAGTTCTGGTGTTGTTAATCAAGATACAGCGACATCCCATGATAACAAATATGGTTCTTCAGGCGGTGAGAATCAAATACCTGATGAGGGTCAAACGCGTAACTTTGCAAGTAATGAACCTATCTCTGGAGGTGATCAATATGATCCACTGTTTGACAGTGTTGACCCATCTTCAAACTCGTTCAGGAAAAGTGATCATGCTAATAAAGAGGTTGCTGTGGCTGCAAGTGAAGAAAATGATGAGTTTGGTGAGACAGCAGATGCTGAGGTAGGTGCTGTGGAAAATGACAGTCATAGCCCTAGCTCTCCTATTGATTTACGCGATGTGGCAACAGGGGAGGTTGAGATTGAGCAAGTAAAGACTAAGAGCAAGGATTCTAGATCAATGAAACTTTTTAAAGTTTCTCTTGCTGAGTTTGTGAAGGAAGTTTTAAAACCGTCATGGCGACAGGGTAATATGAGCAAAGAGGCGTTTAAGACGATTGTTAAGAAGACTGTCGATAAAGTCTCGGGAGCTATGAAGAAACACCAAGTACCCAAGACGCAGGCGAAGATAAATCATTATATTGATTCGTCTCAAAGAAAGCTGACAAAGCTTGTAATGGTAAACCATCTTAACTCTTAATTACTTTAACCTTAAGTGTATTTGGATTCATACAGATTTCCACATCACTTCGTTTACTTCTGTTCTTTGTTGAAGAAAAAAAAAATAGAATTAAGCGTGGCAGTTTAAACCAGTCTACCGAAATTTGGGGTTGATTTGGTTTTACGACAATTCAAGATTAAAGAACTTTGCTAAAAATGAAATGGGGCAAAAGTGTTGAAAGTCGGCCATTGGAATGTTTTTAAAATGTGTAGATGGGTCAACCAGACCCGTCCTGTTTTTGACCCCGGTTAAGAATTACCCCCTTCTTTGGGCTTTTTTAGAAAAAGCAGGTTTATTGTTTCCGTTCCTAACTAATGCCTAATGTTACATATTTAATTTTTCTTTTGTTATTTCGCAGGGTTATGTTGACAAGTATGTGAAGGTGTAAAACTTTGTGATTTGCATATGTAATGTGGTGATGGATATGAATCTGATCATGTAAACTTTTGTTGTGGCGGTAAGTGGGTTAGTTGTAATTACTAGCACTTGCTCTGTAGCAGAACTATGGGAATCAAATCTCAATGAATATATCTGAAATTTTTGATCATGAAACATGTTCAGGCGTCAACAGATTTGTAAGGGTTCTCCAAATATATGCCATTTGTCAAAATTACCTAGTTGCTTGTGCTGTTTAATAGATGCCAATAACCCATTTGATCATTTGTGTGCTATAATGTGCTTCAAATGGTTCATTTTTGTTTGGCATGTTTTCATGAATAAAAGTATTGGAAAATCGCATTTAAAATGCATATCCTTCTGTATTGTTTATACTGAAATGACATTCATATCATCGTATGACTCGGGATGTTATTTTTGTTTTTGGAACAAGGTCATGAATAGGATCATTGTAGATAATTCTGTGTACTAGCTGAAGTGCAAGATCAATCCATGAATTAAATTATTTATGTTAGTTGTATATGGTTCTTGATATTGATCGGTAGTTTCTTTTTGATAATGTATTGTCGGTTTGCATTTCGCTTGTACCGGGCCATCTGCCTTGTGCATTGTTTCTTAGGGTAATAATCTTGTTTATCTGCATCAAAGTTGTATTATTAATCTGTTAATCCCATTTATATCATTCTAAAATTCTTTGTTGTGCAAAGTCTTGTTTAAAATGTTGTAGTCAAATTGTTCCATTTGTTGATGAGAAAGTATGCCCTAATGAAAGGTGCAAGGGAGCATATAGAATGTGGCATGTGGTTTAGAATTACTTTCAAGTTTCAAATTTCTAATCTAAGGAATAAAAGAATAGTTTTGGGTCCACATAACCAAATATGAGACCACCCAAGTCCACTTCTATTGGTCCCAAATTCAAAAGTGAGAATAGGCCCATCAAAAAGCCCATCCAGTATAATTCTACATTCTATACTTCAAATTCATAATAATATAGAATCATATATTTGTATTTTGTAACATATACTACGAATATATTTGGTATATAAAGTAGTACACAATTACCGTTTGTATACTTTTTCTATTTAATTAATGATCCCATATAATTTACTAATGATAATGATTGTTTATAAACTATGTTCAAGTATAGTTAATCCAAGTTGTACCATGTGCCATATTGATCCCTTTGACCTAATTTTGTGACTCTTTTTTTGGTTTCTTCTAATTTTGACCTAATTAATCATGATCGTCTACTAATGATATGGGTAAGATTCAGAGAGACAACCCCTATATGAGGGGCAGTTAACTCCCCATCTCAACCATTGAATTCTTCGATCAACGGTCAAAATTCACTATATTTTAAATTAATTGCATTTTACACGTAAAATAAAATGTAGTGAATCTGACGTAAAATGCAATGAATCTGGACTGTTAATCGAAAAAATCAATGGTTAAGATTAATTCTACTTCTCCTGCCCTTCGAATAGGGGCTACTCCTCTAATCCCACATCTGATATATAATATATCATATAATATATTGTCTAGGATGACAAATACTAATTATAGAAATTTAGTTTGAAAAAAAAAAACATAATATTAAGAAGTACTTTTCATTAGAGAAAATTACACAAATCGTCCTTTAAGTTTACCTCAAATTTTACTGACAATTACTTAGAAAATTTAATTACACCAATGATCCTTTCTTTTGAAACTTGTTACGCTAATAGTCCTTTAGACTAACGATTGTTAACTCTCCGTTAAAAAGAACCACGAATGATATTTTTTTATTCTTTTAATTTTTTGTGTAAAATATAAAATATGTATAGATACATTATGAACTATGAAGAACATCATTCATCTTTCCGTATCACTTAGCAAATTCATCATAAAAATCCGGTCCTCTTCTGCACTAAAACATCAAATTTTAGAATCCACCACCATCTTTCAACACCTGTGGACCCTCCGTCACCCATTCATCTTATCTCTTCACGACTTTGGTAGCCAATGTATCCTCTCTTTTGCATTTATTCCTTACTCGAAAAACATCTCAAACGAAAACCCTAGCTTCAAAGTAAAACGAAGTTGAAAACTAGGAACAAAATATGTGACTCGTAATTTTTAAGGCACAAATGTATGATTAGGTGGTGAAAGATGGTGGTGGATTTGGGTGGTCGACTATAAAATTTGATGTTTCAATGGAAAAATGAAAATGATGTTCTTTGAAGCTAATAATATATCTACACATATTTTAGTTTTTCTAATTTATATTTTACACAAAAAATTAAAAGAATACATAAAATATCATGTGTGGTCATTTTTAACGGAGAGTTAACAATCGTTAGTTCAAAGGACTGTTAGCGTAACAAGTTTCAAAAGAAAGAGTCATTGATATAATTCAATTTTATAAATAACTGTGGGTGAAAGTTAAGGTAAACTTAAATGGCTATTTGTGTAATTTTGTCTTTTTCATTATATCAAAAGTATACGACAATAACTACCGGTACGTGCCTTATATGTTGACGGGTATTAATTAAGCAATCAACGTTGATGTACCACATATTATATTATTTTTAAATGACTTACCATATTCAAGGTATACATAGCCATATATGAAAGACTTCTAGTTGTTAAATAATACGAGTATATTTATATTTATGGTTATTTATTTATTTTGTAGCTAAAAACATGAGCTATTGTTTATATATTAAATTAATTAATTAATAACAAAACAAAAATAATACTTTACTTATTATAAGCAATATAAGCAATATCTTTGGAAAATTTGTAAAGGGACATAATGTTAATACTTGATTGAACTTACTTTGTAATAAAAAAGTACCATAAGATAAAAATTAATATAGTTATTGTGCTTCATTAAATAATGGAGAATTAATTAAATAGAGTGTTTGAAAGTCTTTTAAATTGTTAATAAAACTACTTATCTACTTATTTTAACAACAAATAAAAAGCGCTATCAACTCTTTCGAGCATAAACCAACAACAAAAAACCAGAAGGTCCTTTTAATTCGTTTTCCTTCATACTTTCCCATTCCATCATTGATCCGCAACCTGATGACCCTAACGACAACGGTGATTACACTATGAAACATTCTATACAATCTTAGTGTAAGGGTAAAATAGTAAATTCATTGATGTATACGAACTAAAAATAAATGTGTGAGAATCAACTCTCATATACCGGCCCTCAAAGGTAAACATGATTTGCATTGAAAGTAAACCCATAAAGGTGCTTTAACATTTTTTTTATTACTTTTGTTATTATAAATATATTAAAATAAAATGAGATGAGATACATCAATGATGATACTACATTTAAAGGAGCTTGATGTCTTAAATACCCTTTGATAATAACGATTTAAATTATGTATAACCAAAGTAATATAGAGAACGAGTATTAAACCTTTTAAAAGTCATATAAAACCAGTCTCACCCATTGTTTCCGTTAGCAACTGACGCGTGTTACCAAAGTGACACCAATGATAAGTCCGTGTAAGTTTTGTGTGTCACTTAGCCACATTTTGGCGACGTAAAAACTGACCGTACCTTTTTTTTAGTGTACAGAAATAGAATAACTTTGATGTAGAAAAACTGACACAAAAGTTACATATAACGGTTGGGGTGATCTGATCATCATATTTCATGGGTAAAGTAGTAATTCAACACAATAGTGGTCACAAGATTTGGGTCACTTTTATGGATGATTTTGGTGGTGGGGAGATAAGAAAACAAGTGTTAAAAAGCTTGTGGAAAGTTGGGTGGGGTCGGTAATCATGTGCCAATGAAGGGTTCAAATATTATTTTTTATATTAAATAAATTATAAATTTTATATCCAATGTATTAAATTTTATATCAATAAATCATCTATATTGTTGTCAATAAAATAAATGTTTTGTGATTTATAATTAAGGATAATATAAAACATTTGACATTTGTGTTGATAATGATATTACAAAAGATTAAACCATGTGAATTAATTATAAAAATGAATTTTGTTTTGGTAACTTGGATGAATTCCTAGGGCACATCCACATGCATGTGACACCTTTTCTCTTTTGCATGTGATGAGAGATCCCCTTTTGTTTCTATATATGTCCTACTATACTATGTATTTGCATCACAATCACATCTATTATTCTATTATTTTCAGCTTAAAAGAAAAGTAAAAAAAAGAAAAAAGAAAATCCAAAATGAAAGGTATAAAGGGTTTAAACTTGCTAATTTGAATTTGGGGTTGAGTTATAAAATTAAAAAATTTCCACTCAGAAAAACTACTTACGTCCATTTTAAAATAATTATAAAATATAAAATTTTAGAAATATCTACTAATTACACTCTTTAATAATAAAGTATCATTTCTATCTACTAAAATCTATTTTAGTTGATTGAAATATAAAATTCACGCTTATTTTGTGACAACCAATAAATATTAAAAATTAAATACCAGTACTTATTTTAAGACAAACGAATAATACTAGTACTACGTATATTCACATTTGTTTTTTCATGCTACATACGTTTCCAATTTTTGAAAAAATGCAATTCTTTTCTCCTAAAATAAATGAACTTGGACATGAAAATAATGCAAACGAAACCATCATTCCAAGTCCAAGTCTTTAATGACCTTATATTGTTGTTCATGGGACTAATTGGGAATGGCTCAAGTAGTATCACCATCACCAACTTTCAGATCTTATATTTGTGACTGATAGGTCAGAAGTTTGAATTCGTAACTCAGCATATATGGGTAATTTGTGAACAAGTGATTTGCCGGCATTGATGTTTTTTGCGTGTGAGACAAACGCGTATAGTTGAAATATGATATTAAGAATTCAAATTACTTTATTTTTTATGTTGCTCATGGATTTCATTCTCCAAAATGATAAGGTTAACTTAATTTCTAACTTCAAAACACACACGTATGTGTACGTACATGCATATATTCACCATAAATAATTAAATTGTTTCAAGATAAAATTGATAAAGTTTTAGAGGTCCGACGGGGTGGGTCTAAATTAATTAAAGGACTTACGTTTTTGGCAAAACATGATCCATTTTATCTTGGACTTTTTGTAGTTTCGGTTTCAACTTTTTGTCTTCACTATTAACACCTTATTTTTGTGGTTAATGAGTTAATTTGATGGGATTAGTGATCATAGTTTGTTACGGTCATATTTTTCAATGTCAATGTAGTTTGAAAGTTTTTTTTGTCTTCCTGAGTTTCAACTTATAATTATATAACGAGTAATGATATATAGGTCTATTTAGACAATTTAAAAATAGATATAACTATTTTATTGGTTATGACATTTTCTCTCTCTCATAATCCAATATATTAAACATGACACATGTCATTTTTATATTTTTAAACCTACTTTAAATATCTTTAAATAGACATATAAGTTATTTTCCTTGTAGAACCTCTAGTTTTGACCTATTTCAATGTAATTTAATGAGTTAAACCTACACATATGTTAATATTCCATATTGACCCCTTAACTTCAGCAATATCCAAAATGGTTTCAAATATTCCAACAAATTTTTTTTCTCAAACATTAAAAACCAGTTTTGCTCCTATTTAATGTTCTCCTAATCCCTATGATAATTCTTTATATGATTTTAATTTTTGGACCACTTTCACCCACTCTTGGTTACATTGATTATATGTATTTTCTATGATATTATTAAATAAGCATACCCTTCAACTTGTGCTACTTGAATTAAGATTATATAAGAGATTAGTATTAATTTTATCAACAAATTAAAACCATGATCTGAACTTCAACTTAGGTTTTATATTGCTTTTAGAGCTTTAGTGACACACACACACATATATATATAGAATCATTAAACATGTGAAAATCACTAAAATATAAAAGTTCTCGCAGTTCTGTACTCTTTTTGGTTCTTATTTGAACCTTTGGCTATATATATATATATTCGAAAAAGCAAATAAAAATAGTTAATAACTAGTGATATATTTATAAATTATTATAAATAACTCCATAAACATTTATTGTGAAACCATAGATAACTTAACGTCAAAGGAATCATACTAAAAGTCATCATATATTATTATTATTATATTATATTATATTATACTATAAATAATAATAATAGTAATAATAATAATAATTGAAAGAATACTTAAGCTAGGAAATGCATTAAATAGAAATCATTCAAGTAGGTGAATAATTGTATTGTCTAGTTGTATTTTCTTAAAAAATTACACCCTAGTGTCTTTATAATTCCTAAAGGAAAAACAAAATACCAAATAATTTGAAACAAAATTACTCCTCTAAGCAAAATTACACTTGTTTTCACACAAGCAACAAATAGCGCGTACTTTGGGCCTCAATGACCAATCTATTAATCTGTTGTGGTCAAAAAAATGAAACTTAATTAATTTGTGGTCAATTTTCTATACTTAATATATAAATCATTTCATACTTTTATTTTAAGAATAACGTTTCAGACTCGATATATATTCATAGACATTTATAAATCTAATTATTTCACTAAATTTGATATTATACTCACTTTGTTTATCATTAAACTTAATTTCTCCAACACAAAGTAGTCAAACATGTTTATTACAATGACCGACTAACTTAATTTCTCCAACACAAAGTAGTCAAACATGTTTATTACAATGACCGACTAATTTTCACTTTCAATTTATCAAAAAATAATATAACGACATAACACTATCACAATTTTTTACTGTTAAAAAATTATTTTCCGCTACTAATAAAACATCACATCACGTGTTTAATAACCAAATGTACGCTTACAACAAAATTAAGATTCTTACCAACAGTAAAATAAAAACACCTAATATCTTTTGGCTAAATTTCTAACAATATTTATATTTTATACTATAAAATATGAAAATCGTCTAAAAGAAATTTGCTTAAAATTTCATACACATTTTTCATATTTATTGTAACTCTAACTAATGTTTCAACATTTATATATTGAATACGAATACGATACGTAAACTCTCAAATATAAAGCACTGCCATTACGCTTTCTAAATCCATTTATTTATCAAACCATAATTTCACTAAATTTTTTTTCTTCTTTTTAATGACACTTTACTTTAACATGGGGTGGTTACTTTTTATTAGTAGGGAATTTTTTAGTGGGAATTTTTTAGGTATATAAATCCAAATCAAATAACTCATAAAATTTGGTTCTATTTTGATGTTGCATTACCCAATTACCCAATTACCCAATGGAATGCTAGCATACATACTTGTTTGACTTGTTGCAGGTTCAACATCTCAAAAATCAATGGTTCCTTTTTTTTTTTAATCTCTGACACTTCACATGTTCATGCAGACAAACCAAGACCCACATCAAAACAATCATCCCTACTGCCCACATGGAAGTGTGAACAAAGACATTTGCTCTTTTACATATAATATTCTTTTTATAATTATTAGCCCCTTGTATAACTAACTAACCCACCACACATTTTTACATTTTTCTGTTGAAATCAAAAACACCCATTTGTAAATTTTGTTTCTTTCACAAGATTGCAGACAAAAGTTTGAAGCTTTTTTGGTTTTCTTTGCATTATAAGCATTTTTCCCTTGTTTTTTGGAGGGAAATGTTGGAAAATAGTTGGATCTGAAGCTGGGGCAAGTTTATGAGATCAAGAGGGAGAGAAATTGAGATTTAGGGTTTGATAATTTTTCTTGCTTGCCAAGTGTTTGTGGTTTTGTCTGAGAGAAACAGAGAAAAAAAGTTTGACTTTTGGTTTTTAGTGATTCATTGGTGGTTTTAGACTTTTAGTTTGTTGGTATGTTGGAAGTGTGTTTGTGTTAGTGTTGGCCATTTGGATTGTTAAACTTAGATCATAACATCTGAAGAGTAACAATGGCTGCAAAGCTTTTGCATTCACTAACAGATGATAACCCTGATTTACAAAAGCAAATTGGATGTATGACTGGTGTTTTTCAGCTCTTTGACCGCCACCAGATTGTTGCCGGAAGGCGATTTCCGGGCCACAGCCCTAAGAGACTTCCTCCTGGTAGCTTTCAAGCTTTTATTACTAATTGATGTATATTGTTTTTATATTGTTGATATAATTAAACAAAATAATGGTGCTAGAGCTAGTCAACTATTTTTGTATCTTGGTTACTGTTTTTGTGTAGAAATCTGCAAAGATGTTCATCAATTATCTTTCATCCAAATTCTTGAACTTTTGTTTCTCCATCATGTTGAATATTTGCTGATCTATATTCATTAGGTCTATTGCTATTAGGTTTCTGAACATCAAACTTTACTGTATATTATATGCAGGTAGCCCACAATATGACAACGGAATGCCTGAAAATGAGTCAAGTAATTCATACCAGAGACCATACATTGTGGTATGTCCTGTGCATTTCAAATTTGTTTCGTATGGTAGTATGCCAAATGTTGTCAACTAGACATTTGAAAATATCAGATCTTACATCTTACTTGCACGGTTTTGGAAACTGCAAGTATTACGTGTCCCATTCTAGAGGTGGCAAAATGGGCGACTCAAGCTGGTTGGGTATCTAGTCAAAATGCGTTGGGGTTGTGTTCAGTATGGGTCGGGTTGAACCACAAACAGTTCTCTGTTCCATTTCAATAAATGGCTAATGAGTTAAATATGTTTACTAGAACAATGTTATTACACAATCGTTTTTTGTTTTAACAAAAACTAAGCAATTAAGGAGGATGCAAGTGTTAAAATACAGTTTGAGTGACTTCTAGCTCGTTTGATCCATATTACTTGTAGCCAAGTTATTTGGTACGACTGTTATGGATAAACCGTAATCCCAATCTACCAGATTCATAGGTAAATGGGTCGCGTTCAACAGATGTAGTCTGTTTTTCCCCTTATGAGAATAATGTGTACAATCGTGTATATTCGATATGCACATCTTGTATAGGCCTAAGTCTAACGAGCCTTTATTTATTCAGGAAAAACATTCAAACAGAATCATACAGGACAAGAACAGGGCATCAACTGAATCGTCTCGAGACTCTTTCTCATCAATGTCACGATCATCTTCCTTCTCTTCTTTGGACTGTAATATCAATCGAACAACTCATCCCGAACCCGACCACATTGTGTTTCCAGACACTCCTTCAAGGGACTCCGTAACACGCCAAATGAATCGTCAAAGTGTTGACCTTAGAGATGTTGTCAAAGACTCTATGTACAGACATAAGCCTACATCAAAAGATGAGTCACCTGACCATGTGGTGAACTATAGAGAGTCACTTGATGCTCTTGCTAAGTTTCAAGAAGCCAATTGGTATAATAATGAACCAAGAGAACTTTTGAGATCAAAATCTTACCAATATAGAGACGGGTCATCATATTTGTTACCAAAAGATTGTCCTCGGTTTTCTTATGATGGAAGGGAAACAAACCGTTTATCCTTTCAATTACAAGATAATGCAAAAACACTAACCTCGAAGCAACCAGAAGAACTACGGAGACTTTCTGTAGACAGTAGAGACAGTTCAGCCCGTAGTCTAAACACGGTTTCGAAGGCAAATACGCTACCAAGAAACCCGAAAAGTGATGGCCCAATTCAGTCTAGGCCACCTAGCGTTGTAGCCAAGTTGATGGGGTTGGAAACTTTTCCCGATTCGGGCTCGGAAAATCAAAAGGTATCGACTGTGGGCCCAATTAGAACTTCCCGAGTTGAAGATGTTAGTTTGTTGTCCAAATCTTTAAAAGCAATAGATTCTTTTGGGCCGATCAAAATGCACAATTCGTCAAGGAGCTCACCGAGGGAACCAACATCACCATTGTGGAGGAATTCGGAAATGAAACCCATTTCAAAGTTTCCAATGGAACCTGCACCATGGAAACAACGTGAGGGTGCTCGTAGTCCTCAGAGACCAGTTTCTCGTGCTATGAGATCACCCACTAAAATACACAGCCCATATTCTTCTGTTTATAGTGAAGTTGATAAAAGATTGAAGCATCTTGAATTCACACAATCGGGTAAAGATCTCCGAGCTCTTAAACAGATACTAGAAGCAATGCAGTCATTGGAAGCCCGTAAAGAGGTAACACAAGGTATTCCGAAAAGACAACCTGTGGGATCAAATAATTCAAGGGCTTATGAGTCACCCATTGTCATCATGAAACCTGCGAAGCTTGTTGAAAGATCGGGTAAGCACGTTGAAGAATTTTCTATTGACAACAGAAGAAATTTCACAAATAGTATTCCTAAAAGTACACATAGAGAGAATGTGGTCAATAGCACTGAAGTCAGAGTGGGAGGAAGACAAACAAGGAATGCACCAGTTTTGACCAAGCAGCAGCAGCCGTCTAAAGAAAATGCAACAACGTCAGGGAAGAGCTTGAGTTCTGTCAGCCCGAGATTACAACAAAAGAGGCTCGAGTTAGAGAGGCGATCTCGACCACCCACACCTCCAGTTGATTCTAATAAATCAAGAAAACCGTTAACCAAACAGGTACCGGAGTCAAGTTCCCCAGGTGGAAGAAGAAAGTCTAGAAATACAAATATTCAGCAAAATGATGATCGACCTCGTGAGGTCGGTAGCGAATCGAAAAGGTTAATTGCACCTGTTTATCCTGAAGAAATTGATAACAGGCAGAGTCCTAGCTCAATACAAGAGGTAGGTTCATGACTTCGAGTGCTTTTACAGTTTTACATCACATTTACTGAATTTTATCTGATTACTATGTTTCATCATTATATTTTAGAAATCACCTTTGATTCTGAGGGAGGATGAATCGCTTGATCCAGCATATCCAAGTCCAGTTTCCGTTCTTGATGCAGTCTATATGGATGATTCACCTTCACATGTGAAACATATGCTGAAGACACTTAGAGGTAAGCTGTTTATTCTCATTCTTCTTGGATTGATTTATCGCCTTATTGGTATCTTGTCATGATATTAAATCTTTCAGTTCACATCTGTAGAAAAAACTAGTCATTGCCAAGAATTACATTAGGAACAGGTTGGTCTGGCTGGGTAACTAGTCAAAGTGGGAAATTTTCAATGGGCTTGACTCGGGTTGACCCGAAACACTTTTTATCCTAATTTTTTTATGAATAGTTAATTTGTAAATCATGATTACAAAAATTATTTATTTTTAGCAACAATCTAATTTAAAGTATAAAAATCAATTAGGAGGTTTTATGTAATAAAAATCACATTTTAGGTGGTTTTTAACCTGTTTCCTATTTAGCTAACCACCCTGATTTGACTCGTTTGACCTGTTAGAGATAGAACATAATTCATATATAAGCTTATGATCCAATAAACTAACAATGTCCTTGATTTCGCAGATGATGCTACTCAAGGGGTCAAAGACGCATGGGCTACACCGGATGATGTCATTCCGAACACACTATCTCCGGTTGTTACCTCTGAGATGAACCGTAAAAAGCTACAAAACATCGACCATTTGGTTCAAAAACTCACTAGGCTCAACTCCAGTCACAACGAAGCACAAACAGATTACATTGCATCTCTCTGTGAAAACACAAAGCCTGATGACCGCTACATTTCCGAGCTCCTATTAGCTTCAGGGCTCCTCCTTAGAGACCTTGGGTCAAGCCTCACAACTTTCCAGTTTCATTCTTCGGGCTACCCAATTAACCCTGAGTTATTTTTGGTATTAGAACAAACCAAATTCAGCAATCTACCTAAACAAGGCCCTGCCATCCCTGAAAAGATCATCAAAAAAGAAAAATCTCATAGGAAGCTGATTTTCGATGCTGTTAATGAGGTTCTTGCTGGGAAGTTGGCTTTAGTAGTCCCTTCTATTGAGTCATATTCAAAAAAGTCGTTTACGATTGCCAACAAGACATTGAATGCACAAAAGCTTTTGAGGGATTTGTGTTTGGAGATAGAACAGTTACAAGTGAAGCAAAAGAGAGAAGATATCAATTTAGAGGAAGAAGATGATGGGTTAAAAACAGTTTTGTGGGAGGAAGTGTTAAATCGTGCAGAAAGTTGGACGGATTATGATGGTGAGTTACCAGTAATTGCATTGGAGGTTGAAAGATTGATCTTTAAAGATTTGGTTAATGAAGTTGTTTTGGGTGAGGCTGTTGATGGTAGGCGAGTGAAGCCTGGAAGACGTTGCAGAAAGTTGTTCTCGAAGTAATCTTCTTTATTGATGAAGTGCTGTTTTCATTTTGGGGTTCCGGTTTGGGTACTTTGTTGATCTTTTCATGGCCTTTGCTTTTCGGTTATTGTATGTAAAAGTGTAAGAATCTATGCTACCACTTAACTTAAGTCAAAGGGGGGTTATGACACACACCCTTGTATCAATTTGAAGACAAATAACATTTTACATGATTTCACAGGTTGATATTAAAGTTTCTTAGTTTTCTCAAGATCTTTTGTCATGAAATATACTTCTTAGATATCAGTGGTGGTTGGTTTTACCAAGTACATCCTCTTTAAAGAAGGGTTTTTTTATGATATAAATGCTTCCCATTATTATATCTTATCAGTTATACACGTTAGATTAAGTGACCCATTAAAGATGTTGTCGAGAGCATCGGTGTTGTATCAAAAAAAAAAAAAAAAAAAAAAATTGCTTTTGGGCATTTCTTGGATCACCATAGAGAACCCAACACAAAAATTAAGGACCTTTATAACTTATAACTTTCAACTTATAAAAGTGAGATATGGTTAAAATCAACTTATATATAGAAGTAAATACGACTTATAAATGACAGTTGGGATTATGTCAACATCATCATTCTTGCATTAGATGACGCTCAAAATGCCAAACGAGGACAATAAACAAGTTGAGTATTCTTGATGAAGGCTAGCTCAAACTAGGCTTATAAAATGTTTGAGTGACGATTAGGTCAACGTTAATCTGAGTTCAACCAAAGAGTAAACACCAGAACTAGACCATATAGTGCTTGAAAAACTTCAAAGGTGAGTAGTTATAAACTCGAATTCAAATTGTTAATTATATGTTCATTTGAGGATGGATTCTATCTGTATTTAAACTCTTTTGGAAATATAGGGCCAATATGTCCACATTAACAATCAAAATTTCAAATCGATTCTCGGTTCTTAGTTCATTTTGGATCCAGAACCAATGAACATACGAATTAAATTAACTGATGAACATCCATATCAAGAAATGTAACTTCTGAGTCAAGCAGACTCTTTGACTCTCCATTCACAAAAATCCATTGTTAACCATTTTCTGAAATGTTATAACTTATAAGAACTAAGTAAGAATGCAACTTGTTACACAGATTGTGCCATTTTGATGATTTGGCGGTTAAAATACCATAATTAATATATGAGAATCATTCTTAAAAACAGTCCTCGATGTTGTCATTAATTAACAAATCCTATTATTGGATCATTCATTCTTGTTCCCAGGTATAGTGATTCTTTTCCTCCACTTCAATCAAAACAATATTTTTTTGTTGCTGTAAACAAATTGATTTTATGAATTCTAATACTTTCCGTAAGTCGTGTTCAGTTAACCAAACTTGATTGTCATATCAACTCAAACGATGACTTAATGTCGATATAAATTACACACGGTGATCAAACTTGTTACAAATTAACAACATGATAACTAACCTTATTATCACTTCCTGAAACTGCATACCATTAATTAAGAAGCAATATATCATCCAGTGTCGTTGCTTTCTGAATCAACCTTAGAGTTCATTTTCAAACCAAAAGGTAACTTCAGTCGAGTATCCATAAGGTTAAGAGGCACTAGCCCAAGTGAATTCGGTAGCACATGTGAAGAACTTGAACTCAACAACTGGAAGTGATTAGGCATCAAGGATGGAGGACAAAATGAAGGTGGTGCAATGCCAGAAAAGCATGAGAAAAACGGTGGCTCTGATGGGTGAGCGGATGAAGATGGAACGTAATTAGTATCTAGTTGTTGGTGACCAAATCTTGATACAGATAGGTTTGAAGCCGGATGAAAGTGATCGTGATAATTAAACATGTTTGACTTGTTTTCTACAATAACTTCCTTCCCTTTTGTCCTTTGATGATCATAAGTTGGAATACTGAAAAATGGAGAAAAAGAGAGTTGTGTAGTATTGAAGTCTTGAGGAACGAATGGTGATGGTAGATGGAATTGATTAAAGTCTTCTAGTGCCATTTGAAGTGGTGGAAGATTATCGATATCATCTTTGGTTACATCAAGCAACCAATCTATTACCTTGCTCGGTTGGCTTAGCCCGAGTTGATCTTGAAGATCATATAACTGAATAGCTGTAGGTATTGAAAGCCTAATTCTTCGGTCTCTTAATCCTTTCACGGTCCACACTTTGCTATGCCTATCTTTCCCTCCAGAAGCCTGTGATACCCTTACAATTCTTGGATTATTCTTGAAGACTGAATATTGTCTTGAGGTAATTGGATTAGGGTTTGATAACTTTTGTGAGTTGATATCACCGTCTTTATCATACTTAGTATTGTTGATCATCTTACTTTTTGCACCATTTGGTATATGAAACCCTAAATAGACATTTTGAAACATGGTTATAAACTCCTCGAACGTTAGAATAATCAAGATTGAAACCCTAAATTTGAAAACTAGTCTCACAAGTCATGCACAGATGTTACACAATCTTTCAAGAAAATGTACCAGAACAAAGACTTAACTTAAGCTCAATCTGTGGCAGTTCCATTACAAATTGCACACTAATCTTAAGGGGTGTACGGAATTGCTTATTTTAGCGTTTATCTGTTTATAAGCTTTTTTACCGTAGATAAGAAAATAAAAACACTCTTCTTGAAACTGCTAATCTCAGATAAAGGCTTTAAAATAAGAAATCACAAACACCCTCTTAATTAAGAAAATGAACTCACATTCAAGATCGATGCAGCTGTCAGGAATTAGGATCTAGCTTGTTGTTGTATATGAGCTGGTTGACAATGGATGAACAATGACAAATTTTCTGATCTTTTTCTTTTGTTGTATATGAGCTGCAGAAGAATCCGATCTTTAATATTATGTTTCCTTTACTGAACTACACAAAGTGAAAACATTGTTATTGGTGTTATCTTCGGTTGTAGTTGCAAGAAGAAGAAAAAGGATGCAAATGGTTTGCGACCAATGGCGTCAATGTCAGCCAAGAAGCGACGTAGCTAGATAAGTGTACACCACAAACTGAACAATCTCTAATTGATGAAGTTAGTTATATATAAAGGCCATTCTATTAATAATTCACATATAGTTACTCGTCAGTTAAAAACACTTCACGTATAATTACACTAGACGATGATGATTTATTCGACCATATGGGGACCACAATGTCCTAGTTGCGAAAAGCTAGCAAAATGAAACAGCCTTTTTGATCTAATGATTTTGTTATATTGTGCACACAAACTCGTCTCAAGACGTATACCCTTTCAAAACCAATCAACTTAAATACCAATGATGTTATGTTATTCAATCACTATTGATCCAAATACTAGGAAACTAATATACTCCGCAGCTCATTAAACTAGACACAAAATGTTGCATCAGATCATATACATAATATTTGACTTGACTAAATCTAAGCAAATTATTTAACTATTTGTAAATTAACTAAAAGACTAGAATTCAAAATAGTGATGGTAGGTATATAGAGCCTGCAAGCGTAAACTGTATCTGCAGAAAAGGGACCAAAATGTAAGAGGTTCTAAAAGAGATCCCACTGGTGTTATTGCTCACTGCATATATGGACCATACAGCTTATGTATATGTATTATCCTAGATTCTTTAATTTTGTAAATTAGTGATTCAGATTAAAATACAAAAGTTCCGTCTTATAAAGAAGTGGTCTATTGGAGTTTTACATCAATATAAAACCGATTCTAGATTATTTATGTTAGAGATTCTTTTTTTGTTTTACAACAAACTCACACACAATACTCTAAAATACACCTTTCTTTTACCAGATATGACATATTTGTCCCAATTAGTGGTACTTGAACTCACAGCCATGAACCAACTGGTTATAGATACACGTATCTTGGATGCCGTTAGGCCAAATGTTGATGTGCTGTTTAGAGTTTAGGGTTTACACTTAAGATTTGTTCAAATTTCAAAGACAGAATAGATGCTAGCCAGACTAGCTTGTTGCATATGCCATTATACATTCTCTTAATTAGGACAAAAATCCTACCCAATATGGTGAAATTTCTACGTTCTCTTGTGAACTGCCATTATAGAAAGGTACTACTACCTTGAACTCCTGAAGGATCAAGGTGAAAAAAAACTTATGTAGAAGAGGCCCATTAATGGACCAAATAAAGTGGAAACTGAAAGTAAATAGTGGGGACTATTTCTCAAATGTACATAAAAATGAAATGAAGAGAGATAACAAAAGGAGTACACCTAATTAAGAACAAATAAATTAAATGGTCCCATATTTTCTTTTATATTTTTCTGGCAAATACCATAATATTACAATATGTTTCTGAAAGACAACCTTTACCGAGATTAAGGTCTACTAATTAAGCTTTTAAGCTTCTTTATCAAAAAGTATTGTGAAGTGAAGCGAGTCATAGGCTCGGGTGGTGTTTTCTTAATTAGCCGTTTATCAAGTCGTTTGGTGTTGTAAATAAAACCATCAAAAAGCAAGTTTTTAGACACATGACTTATGAACCAAAATAAGATCAGACCAAGTTGTTGATTGCCTGTATGGTTCTAATAAAGTTGTCATCAAATATTTATGATTCGAAATCGTATACTACTACGGTATGACTTTTTTTATCAATAAATAAGTGTTGATATATAGAGTATTAATTTGTCAGAATTAGGAGTGAATGGAATTTTAAAGATTATTGGTATTTAGTAGAATGGGGGCCATATGGGCAGCATGAAGTAAGTATCAACATCTATAGAGATTGAATTGAAGGGCAATTTGGAGAATGATGAGAAAAATGATTGACCAAGGATCATATCTGTATGACTGTATCTGCATCTGATCCCCAAAAACTGTGTGGAAAAAGATAAATAATACAAAGAGTAGCTTTGTGGAGTCATTTTCAAATGGGGTTGTCTCTTTTTGTTGCATTTGCATGCATGCTGCAAGATTTATGGCTGCAGGTCTATGTCTCCTTTAAACATCCTTCCAGAATGTGGTTTTAAAATGTCCAAGCTCTTTTTAAAAATAAAATAAAATAACAGTAATATATAAATAAAAAATACAGTAACTAGTGATACTTTCTATACATAATGTGGTTAACATAACATGAATGTATTGTACATTATTATTTATATTATTATTAAGGATAACATGACTGGATTTTTTTTATTTTTATTTTTAGTTTAAATCATAATATATACTTCACATCTTTAAGTATTATATGAAATTCCAGAAGATAAGAATGTTTGGACCTTGAAGGCTTGTATGATGGAATTTTTTATATTTTATAATTACTTTTAATATGGTGATATATATCTAAATTTTCATTGATAATTTGATAGGTGGAATTGAAAAGGATTAAAGTTATGAAATGGAGTAAAGCCCATTATGGATTTGGCCTCTCAGTATCTCATGATCCAAACATATAATATTGGGCTGGGGTCTACTTTCACATAAATATATAATGGGCCTCATTTATTTATTTCATTTTTAGTTTAATATAAGAAAATATAATATCACAAAAAATTACTCCACAAATCACATTTTATACCTTTTAAAACAAACTTTACGATTTTATTAAACAGTATTGTGATATATGAAGTACTTGTACGTATGCAAATCACTATCCTTTTGATGATGAAATCTTCAAGGAATTAATCTGTGTGGAAACTAAAATCATGTATATAAATATTTCTAAACCATTGTATTTGATATTGGTTGCAACTTGCAAGCAGATCATTTTACTTGTATTTTCAACCCAATGTGCCTCTCACCCAACCCCTAAACTAAAAAATATATATGATAATTTAGTACTATTAGATATAATTTTATAAATGTTGTCTTTTTATTTCATCTTCTATAAAGCATCACATGCATCATTGTTACTTGTTACAATTGTTACCTCAACAAAACAAAATTAACATTGAAAAGTAACGCGTAGCTATAATTGGGCAATTCCATCGTACTTCGAGCGGACAATTCCGAAGAATTGGTAAGACGTGGGTTAGAGTTCTCGCGGAACTATAATGTTACCAATGCGTACCCTATAAATTTTTAGTCCTTATGATTAAACATACTTTTGCATATGTTTTTATCTCTTTCGCTCTTAATGGATATCAGAACATTTTAGTCATATTCAGTTTTATCAAGATTTAAAATATCCTGTCTTGATTGTAATATCTTAATGTCTATCTCAACTATTAATATAAGTTGTTTCTTAATAATTTAAATTATCAAATGTTACATTCACATATAACAAATTACTTTGTTATCGTAAGTAATTACTTTGTTATCGTAAGTAAACTATCTCTATATGAACTCCAACATCTAATTACAATCGTCAATATCTTAGATCGACTATCAAGCATGGGCAGAACTACTACGATGACGAGGATGACACATACCACTAGTCAATTTATCATATATAGTGTAATATTTTTTAATATTCATTGATATACTAGATGTGAAACACGGATAAATAAATTAGTCTTTATATATATCACAAATATTTACAAGATACATTTAGCTATATACATCAATTTAAAATGCTGGTCTACACACAAACTACCACACTTGTTTGCATTGTTAGATTGTTATCACAAACTAACATTATACTATCAGCCCATTTTGGCTATATCTTTATTCCTTTATTAATTGCAGTATTGTACACAGTACACCTACCCACATGTATTGTTTTTACTATGCACTAGTCCATCCGTGTAACCCAATTAAATTGCTTTCATTGTCCATCATTGTATTGTTATTGCCCTCGAGACTTTGTCACCATTCTACCATCTGAATTCCACAACTCCCAATTAAGCTCCCCTTTTCCCCATCTTTTAGAAATTCATCCATCGTCCCTCTCTTTTTCTCTGTAAAAATAAATAGTCACCAAAAGCTTCCATCGTCCCCCTCTTTCTCTGTAAAGATAAACAGTCACCGAAAGCCTCACTCTAAACCTAACCAATCCTCACCAACACTGTAACAAACTCCCAAATGTGATTCTACCTTTCAATTATGAAATCCTGACTTCGTGTTTAAAAAGTGTCAGAGATCTTCAACAAGAACTATTGTTAGATCGTCTAGGAACGATGTCTACCTCAGGTTTTTCATACATGACACGCACGTGAAGCTCCATTTTCAAATATGGGATCTATACGTTAGGCGTTTCCACCTAGGCTATAGCCTACCCTGGAGTGTAGATGGAGGAACTCTTCGACAATGATCTTTAGATATAGGACATAGTTATATGGATTGAGCTCGGGGAGTAAGACAAGTAGTTGTTGGTTTTCCTAGAATTGCGACAGCTCTTTACCATATGATTAAGAGGTAGTTTTACACCTGGAGGTTTGAATGTCACTGGTGCAAGAAATCGTAACCACATGGGCGAAATTACTATGGTGGTGAGGTGGCACGTGTCAATGGTCAATTTATCGTGCATAGTGTAATGTTTTCTAATACTATTTAATATACTAGATGTGAAACTACTATTACTGGTCCCATTTTTAAAATTGTGTGATTTAATAAGCTCAAATTCTATTTATATGAGCAAATGTATATTGTTATAATGACACATTTATTGTTGTTTTTTTTTGTTAAAATTTTGTGCTACCAAGAACGAATCGAAGTGAGAAGTCGGGGGCAATCAAAAAAGTTGAGTGACTCAGGCTCTATGACCGGAAGAAGCAAAACGAAATCAGGATTCGACCGAGAAAGAAGCAATGCCATGGATACCATGATTGATCACCCTCGACAAAGAAGAATCTGAAATACGTCGGGCTTGTAAATGGCATAGCCCTCATAAATGACCACTCCTCGAGAAAAACGAAGTTATTCAAGTTATTTTTCTCAAAAAAGTCCCCTTCGACAGCCCGATGAGTCATCCACTTAAAAAGACCCTCCGTGCAATTGTCATTCTTTGAGTTATTTGGTCATGAAATACATATCGAAGACAAAGAACCAAATGCATTTCGATCTTGTCGTAGTTCTCAATCATTTCGTGAAATCGGGTGTTACATTCAATCTCATTCTTAAAGTTATCCAATCTAATAAATTTAAATTCGTTATATAATTCCTACAGTTGATTAAAAGATGATTTGAACTATATATGTTGTTGAAACCATACATTTCTAATTGTTATATTTTAGTTAATATTACATGCAAAATTTATGCAATCGGTGACATTTGATCTGTTCCGTCCATGCTATCAACCAGATCATCTTAATAGCTAACTAAAGATTTCTTTTTAAAAAAATTAGTTATAAAATTATGTTATTATTTATAGATTAATATATAAATGTATCATAACTAATTAAAAGAGTAGAACATCACATCAATATTACCATGTTTTTCAACATTTTGTGGACATTTTTTAAATATTGGTCTAATATTGAAAAATAATAAAAGCAGAGGGGGGGTAAATTGAAACTTGCCTGTTCCAAGTTCCAACAACAAAAACCTCCATTTGAGTATGATGTGATCTCGTTTTCAATTAAACACAAACACAAAACAAATTCATTAATTTTAGAATCTTTGCTCTGTCCTTTCTTTCTTGTTTTAACTCTGCTTTTTATCCACAAAACCGACCCGAAATCAGGTACCGTTACGATCCGCATCTCAATATAATAGAATTTAATGTTTATTTTTTCGTATGTACGGAGTTTTACTTTGAATCAGTTGAATTGAATCATTATTTTCAGTTTTAGTTACCTTTATTTCGCATTTAATATGTTCATTTCACACTTGTTAGTTGCTATATCCATTTTCATTGTCACTGTTAATGTATCAACTATCAACCGGTGTTTAATTGTTTCATTTCTGTTGCTTATATGTTTGCTTGTGTGGTAATTATGGATGCATATTGTATGATTTCTACCTGAGCTTACTTTTGGATTTTCTTTTTTTAAATGGTAGCGTCTGAAACAAAATTGGTAAAGTTTTGGATATTTTTTATTGTGGTTATGAGGTAAATCTAGAGGGAAATGTGCTAGTGCGATAATCTGTGGGATGTTAATTTTATAGGATCGACTGTAATTTAGTTATTACTTAAACAAAAAACTTACATTTGGGGTATTTTATTAATGTTGCCAACACTAAATCAGTTTTTGGGTGTACGCACTCTAATTGTATATTATCTACTGTACTTTCTAAAATTTTCACTAAATCACTTATAATGTCATGTGTATATTCTAAGAAGTGGTTTAGGAAATTTATTCGAGAAATCAGAAGATTCTACACAAGTCAATTGCGTAGTAGTTGATACTAAATTTTGTTTGCCACATTTGTATATGGCTTGGTATCATGATAGGTAATAGATCTACTAAAACTTTAGTAATATGTTTTAAACAATGGGGATATTTTGGACTTTGATATATATACTTAATCATTGTTGGGAATACCATTTTTATAACTGTTGGCGATGCATTATGTTCTATACGTGTTTTAAACGTTACAAGTTAATACTACTATTATGTTACTGCAAGCCCAAATGTGTTTTACAGATGGCAATGCAGGCAACAAGTCCTGCTGCTGTTCTTCCGAGTGCTCAAGTTGTTGGCAATGCATTCGTGGAGCAGTACTACCATATTCTTCATCAATCTCCTGAATTAGTTCACAAGTTTTATCAGGATTCAAGCATCTTAAGCCGGCCAGATCCAAATGGCCTTATGAGCTCTGTGACAACCATGCAAGTGAGTTCCTTTATTGCTCTTATAGTTCATTGTCTTATGGAAATATTTTACTGCTAAGTCAGTCATTGTTACATGATTGATGCATGTGTAAGTATTTGATTGGGAAAAAAGTTAATGGAATTGTGTATTTCGTATTTACTCCTGGAAAGCCATATCATTTTGTTGTTTGCTTTTGGATTGACGACCCTTTTCAAACAATTAGTTGACAATTAGGCTAAATCTTCTTCGTTGCGACATTTTTACTTTTTCTCCGATTGGTTGCTTACCCCAACACTTTTATATATGTATCAAAAAATCCGGGCAATCGATGTGCCTGCTTAAGGTGTATTCAGTAATATATAATATAAAAATTTGCCAAAAGATTTGTATTTAGAACATACATATTAAAGCTTTTGTTGACTAAAACCAGGCAATTGATGAGAAGATTCAGTCCCTTGATTACAAGAACTATAAGGCAGAGATTAATACTGCAGATGCCCAAGATTCACACCAGGCAGGGGTTATTGTTCTAGTGACCGGATGCTTAACTGGGAAAGACAATGTCAAAAGGAAATTTGCACAAACATTCTTTCTAGCTCCACAAGAAAAGGGTTATTTTGTTCAAAATGATGTCTTTAGGTATGTTGAGGAAACTACTCCATTGGAGACGACTTCTGGATATGTCAAGAATATTGTTGAGAGTGCACCAGTAGAGTTGGCAGTGCCAAATGCAGGTTTGTTCCAATTGCTTCAGTCCTTTGAAAAATTGCAATGTTTGGTCACATTCGTGGTGTATTCCTAAGTACTCCAACGTCATATTGCTAATACCTAAAATTGGCAAAATGGGCGGGTTTAATAGCAGATACGAACGGGTTAGAGTCAAATGGATAACCTTATGGTATTGTTGGAGATGAACCGGTCCAGGTTGACCCAGCACACTTTTTGTTTCAACATATTAGGTTTTTATAAATAAATGGTGTGTCAAATATGATTACAAAAGATAATATCAAATCAAATTTTAATAGTAATATATATAGTAGGATGATCCAGGGGGAAGCGTTATTATTCATCAAGAAGCATATTACATTCGCCCGTACAAATCTAAAAAAAACGAAGTGAAATTTAGAAAATGTTAATCAGAATTGATCCTATGAATGTTAAGCTTCCTTGATAAATTCTGTATGCAGGTTATAACACTGATTGATGAATATTATATCCAAATTTGTTAATATTCATCGCGGTGAATGTTAGTTAACATTCATGGTGATGAATATTAAAATTAAAAATATTTTGTGATAATGTGATGTTTTTACATTCATCGTAATGAATGTTAGTTAACATTCATCACGGTGAATGTTAACAATTTAATTAATAAATATTCATCAACTAATGTTATGACTTAAAAATGAAATTCATCCGTTAATATATTCTTTATAGCATCGATTTTGATTACTATTTATTGGTAAAAATAATTTGTTGTTGACGTTTTGATCGGTAATTATAAGATGCTTCATGATGAATAATAACGCTTCCCCCTTCCCCAAAAAAATCACTTCCCTTTTGATCACTCATCAATGATGAATGCTAGTCCTTGTTAGAGATAATTCATGATCCAAATTGACTATTTCATAATTAGATGGGTTGAAATTGTTATCTCTACTAGCATCCCTTAATTCAATGAACGTTGCAATATATGGTTTACGTAAAATATGTTAACTCTTGATGTAAGATACCTGGTGTAAACAAAACAAGGGAATCTTGTGGATCCACATTGTTAGTATCAGATTATTTGTAATCATGAGTAAATAGGTAACTTAGCATATGAGATTCACCACCAACCAACCCTCGCTTACATATTTTGTTATGCTTTCAGATGTGAATAATGCTTCAGATAATCCTGCATATGATTCTGCAACGAAGTCATCAGCTGATGATCTCAATAATTGGCCAGAAGTTTTTAACCCCGAAAATAACGAAGGGTCAGGGTCAGGTCTTGAGGAAGAAATTGTGGATGAACCTGTTCCTGTTCAGATAAACCCAAACGAAACATGCTCATTTCACAAACCGAATTCCACTGCAACCCAAGAGGAGAAGAAATCATATGCTTCAATTGTGGGTTTATGCCAATTACGTTTTCTATTTGCGCTTCTCTTCTTATACTTTTTCTCTTAATTTATTAATACTAAAGGGATTTTATAGGTAAGGGTAGCCAAGGTTACCAGTTCATCTGGTTCTGGTCATGTTCAGACGAACAATTTAAGGTGGGCACCTGCTAACACTGATCAACACAAATCTAGGCCTGCAAAGCCTTCTTCCGAACCAGAAACATCAGTCCCTGTTGCTGTTAATGGTCCTGAAAGCAGCAACATTTATGATGATGGTAACAAACTTATAACTCTATCACTAGTTTTTTTGTTGGTTAAACAATTGTGATAACTGAAAGATTTGAAAGTAACAATTTTATTCTCTGGTGAACAGATATTGAATTATTATTAAAGCTTATGAGATTCTAATTTCTGAATATATTTACTAACATTAATCTTCTGGGATTTAGTTGAAGGTCACTCCATATATGTACGGAATTTGCCTATGAATGCAACAGTTGCACAACTTGAGGAGGAATTTAAAAGGTTTGGCCCTATCAAAGGCAATGGCATCCAAGTTAGAAGTAACAAGGTTTGCTTCTGAGAAATTGATATGTTGATCACTTAGGAATTTGTATGGTTTCTCTTTATAATTTGTCTTTTTCTTGTTTGCAGCAACAGGGATTTTGTTTTGGTTTTGTGGAATTTGAGTCATTGGATTCCATGCAAAGTGCTATAAAGGTAAAGACTAAAAGCAAAAAAAAAAAATTGTGCATGCCTATTGGAGTTCTCATGTTGATAGTTCATTCTTGGCATGTTTTTTTTTCTTTCTTTAGAAAGCATTCTTGGCATGCTTTTATTAGTTGGTATGAATGAAAGCCATCTTCAATTATCTATCGTTATTTAAAGTATGATTTTTAGTATATAGCAGGTCAAATACTTCTTAGTAGTTGCATGTGATTATTTGATTGGATAACATTCACGATTAGAATCGCTGGTAGTTTGTTGTTGTACTACTTTATTTCTGTAAAAGTTCAATAAACACCAAAATATAAAAATGTTGCTATCAGATGATTCAAACAAGGGGAATTTTGCAAAAATTTTCCAGAAAAACGCGTTTTGCGAGATTCCCTGCGTTCATTCGTATCCAAGTTTTTTAATCTAGTGAATTTTGAGTTCTTGATTTAATTAATTTCTCTAAGTAATCAATTTCATGATTGAATCTACTATTGTCAAAGTTATGGAGCCTCCTTTGTAAATCCAAAAAAACCCTAGAAGATTAAAAACTGCATAAGTCTATTTTCAGGCCGGTTTTAACTGGACCAATAGAGTACAACACATTTGGCTGATCTACTTTTTAGCTTTATTTGTTTTATTTTACCTAATGATTGGTTGAACATGAAACATATCACAATCTGACTCATTCTAAGCAAATGGGTCGAAATTGCAACCTCTAGTTACAACATGCATATGTACTTCGTGTGTCTGTGCTCAAGATTTGAAATCAATTCCAGGCACCTTCTATCACAATTGGCAATAGACAGGTTGTTGTTGAAGAAAAGAGAACTACAACACGAGGTAACTACCAAATTCGTTCACATTGTTGTTTTCAAAACATTTAATTCATCAGTGGCCTAATGAGTCCATTTTCTCCAGTTGGTAGCGGTGGTGGTGGAAGAGGACGGTACTCTTCTGGAAGAGGTGGTGGTTTCAGGGGTCGTGGTGGCTACTTTGGTGGTCGAAGCTTTGGCAGAAATGAGTTTAGATGCCAGGGAGAGTTTCCCAACCGTTCAAAGGCCCCCACTGGGCGTAATTCAGAGGTCTATCAGCGAGTTGATCAGAACGGTGGTGACAGACACACTCAACAACCAGATAAAGATGCTGAATCTGCACAGTAGCTGCGAGTAATCAAAATTTTGACCATGAATACGTACTTACCTTTTTCGTTAGTCTTTGTTAATTGTTTTTTGTATATTTGGATGGCACAAAATGTGATATTTCATGGATCATTGGTGTTTATTTTGGATCTTTATGACACCTTTCTACAAAAAATTGCGAAAAGGCAGACATTGTATTCAACTTGACTTTTGCAAATTACAATGACCATGGAAATACATTAAAATGACCATGGAAATACACTTCAACTTGACTTTTGCAAATTAGACACAAAATTTGAGGCTGCAAAAGCAGCGGAACCACCAACGACACTAACAAGAGCAACCGCCACTTGAAGTCCAATTTCCCAGGGGTACTCTTCAGGTACCAAAAACACCAAAAAAGGACCCAAAGCCAGTAGCGCTAAGCTTAAGGTCAATAGAGCCGATGGTGTTGATGGGTCAGTGGCAGCTGAAAGGACTCCGAGCTCTTCAGCCTTGGAAAGTAGCCCGAGTTTTTCTATTGATGATAGTGAAAAACCGGCCTTTTCTGCTGCAGATAACAAACCGGCTTTCTCGGCTTTTGTTAGCAGTTTTAGTTTTTCAACATTTGTTAGTAGTTTGATGTTTGATGTAGTTGTTGATCTGGTGCCTGCACCCTTCATTGTTGCAGCCTGTTTCATGGCGAATGTCGAAAAAAGAGCTCATTAGTGTCATCTTATTTAAAATTCTTGATGCATTTCCTAATATCCATCAGTTTTGTCTATTAACTGAACTTGTATCTTGTGATGGGATTTTTTTAACTTATGTGTTAAGTGCATAGGTTATCTAACTTGTATTTCAACAATTACCTCCTAATAAAACGTTTACTTTAAAAGATTATGGTATTATGGTATTACTTCAATAATAGTAGTATAATATTTCTAATCTTATTTGCTATTATAATCTGCAAGTCTAATCACCAAAAACATCCTGCTAAGTAGTAAGTTTCAGTATCTTACATTCAAGAAACACATACTCCAATATAAACATGAATATTGATATACATTGATGAACACTATGCTACAAATTACCAAACAAAGACTAACCTTCTTATAGCCAGAAGTCTTTGTAACAAATGCAGGAGGCTTCTGGGTAGCCATTGATGGAACCAAAAGTGCCATCTTTCTACCCCTTTTGATTTTTTGATAATAACTGTATTTATTTATTTTTGACTTTTTGGGACACCATTTGATTTGATATGAGTGATACAGAAAGAAACTGCAAGGCTCTAGGATTGAGTGTGGTTGTTGTTGGGGTTGTCCACGTGTCATTCTGTTATTGGTTATACAAGAAATTAGGTGGTCTTCTCCTACTATCATGGATATCTTTATCCTGAATGATTACTCTCCACTTTGTCACATTTGTCACCAAACACACCCCAAATTTCTTTAAAATTCAAAAATAAAACATTATTGTTTCGGATGTTGAAATTTATCCCTCTTTCTCAATTTAATTGTCTACCACTAAAATGCACATTGTTTTAAGAAAGTACATTAATTACTATGTCAACCAATAGGATTTAATATTTACCAATAAACCCTTTTCTGATCGGTTAAAATTAAAAGTGAATAATAATTTTAGGACATCACAAAATGTAATTCTAGACAATTAAATTTGGATAGAGGGAGTAATGTTTTTGTAAAGTATGGTTAATTACCATCAAAGTAAAAAAGCCGATGTTTGATATTATATCTTCAACCAAGAATTGGTTATAAATTTTAAAGCCGAAAACCGAACGTGATATGAACCTCAATCATTTAATAGTTGACTTTTTGACTTTTTGATTCAGATAAGTTTTCCACACCCTACATTCAAAGATAAAACTGAAGTTACATACTTTGAAATTGTGATCTTGTGCAGGGTGGGGCAGCATAGGCAGCCGCCCCCAAGAAATTTCAAATTAGGTAAAAAGAAAAAAAAATTAAGATATTAACGATATTTTAAAATTTTCACCCTCACAAAACTACAAAAGAAATAAAAATAAATTTTTTTTGCCTCCGTCATTTGAATTTCCTAACTCCGTCCCTAATCTTGTGGTTCTCCTTTTTTTTTTAAGAAAGTTGAATCATAATATTCGACTTCACAGTTCACATGCCATTGCCATCCATATCCAAGCATCTTCTCAATGTCTTTCACTTTCAAGTTTTCAACTGTCCAAAATCAAGAATACATTCAACTCACTTTTATAATACAACCTAAAAGCTTTTATTCTTTGTTCAATAAGTTATAAATTTACTATATTCAAAGTAGTAGTAACTTATCTTATATGTAAGTTATTCCACCATTAATACTTTTCAATAACTTAATTCTCAAACTCTCATTTATTTTTACAGTTTAATGTTTTTTCACAGTTTTAAATCACTTGAAAATTATAAGTTACTAGTCTCAAAGATGTGATAATACATACGCAACCAAAGAGAATTGATTTCATAAGTGATCAAATAACAAATTTAACCAAAATTATAAAACTTAAACCCTTCTTATTTTCTTTTAAAAAAATTACTATAGTATAAACATAAATATAAATCTTAGTTAGAGTTTCACTATTTAGATAATTTCAAATATGAATTATTTGTAAATAACTTTAAAATTCCGCATCATTATCCTTTTTTAAGTTTTTAAATTAACCTTGAATTAGTTAAAATTAAATTAAAATAATCTAATATTTTACTCCATACTTCAATGACTAATAAACATTTGCTCAGCCAACACCAAACTAAAACAAAGTTAACGGTGACATATAACCCATTTCAAATGGGAAATGATAAATACAAAAAAAAAAAAAAAAAAATTCACCTACATTAATGTATTATAGTGTTGTACGATATATATTATAATGCATAAAAATTAGTGTATATATTATAAATTTCGGTGAATATATCACCTCTTATCTCAAATACTCCTTATAATCAAAAGCAACTATAATTAATAATATTTCGAAAAAAAAAACTGTATTCAACTATTATATATATAGATATAGATAATATAAAAGGAGAATATTCGAATCGAAACAAATAATTATTCAAATTTCAGGTAAACTCGGCGTGGATGAGGCGTTGATCCCAGTATAATCCCATTCACTATCTCTATAAATACTCTCTTTTTTGTTCTGTTCATTTTTATCATAATTTAATCAGATCAAATTACAAAACCCCAACAAGATCGGAACTTTTTGTTCTGGGGTGATTCAGATCAACATGAGTTCATCGAGTAAGTATCTAATTACAGTTTCAGGTTTATATTCATTGATTTTTTTAATTTAGATTTGTGGAAATGCTAAAGATTTTAGATTTTTTTTTTCATTTTATGGTCAAAATAGCTGGATTTTCAGCTTATAATAGAAGTGGTTTATGATTATTTTTTGAAAATTGTGATGATTAGTATAAAGTGAAGAGGAATCAATATAAATGTGATGATAGTGTTAGTGATGTGGTTGACTATAAAAAGTCAAAATGAGTAGTGCTATTTGCTAGCATTAATCAAGCTCAGTCTAGTTAGTTTTTATTCTGTTTTTCCAACGATTACTAGGGGTTGTGATTATTATTCTATTATTTTGTTGCCATAAACTGTTTGAATACTTTTATAGGAAACTTTGTTTTATTTGGCATGGAATCATATTATAGACTTTTTAGGAAATTTTCTTTCATTTGTGACATTGTGTGTAATTGTGTAAACTTATTAAATAGCTATATTAAAATTTTGGAATTATATTTACAATCTTTTGTTTTTAATAAAGCCACCATTTTGACATTTTAGGTGTCAAATCTGCTACTGTAGGAAGGTAAATTTATATAAATCCATTTGAAAATCTTAATTCCAGTATCTAACATTCTGTTATACTTTGTGATCTTATCTGCAGTGTTCAAACTTTTTTTTGTAGAAACTGTATAAACTATCATTAATTTGAAGTTTGAAAAACAAACTTTTGACCTCAAAATCAGTAGACTTGTACTTGCTGTTTGTTTCATGTTCATCTAAAGTTATGTAATGTTTTAGATTGGTAAAATATTTTTTCAGGATGTGCCATTTTTACATTTTTGCTACTTTTTATCGGGTCTTCTGCAAGGAGACTCTATCCACTTCCAAGTGATAATGAAAGTACGAAAAAGCCCTTACAGACTTTTCGTCCATTTAACGTTGCACATCGGGGTTCAAATGGAGAATTCCCGGAGGAAACTGGACCTGCTTATTTGGTACATTTTTTTAGTCTACTTCAACAACCTCAATCACATATAAATAAATTTCTGACTCTTTTCAAAGAAAACCGTAGAAATTTATGATTTAATGAAGTATATAAGGATATCACCTGATCCTTAAAAGTCAGCATAGTCATATATCGTAAGTACTAACTCTGTGTAATCTTTATAATGTATATGCGTGCGTGTCATATTCCACTCATTTCAGATTTTGAGTTGTGTTTGGGACTGATTACACGTAGTAAATTTTTATGTAAGGATAAAATAGATGTTGATTTTGTTTAAAAATTAACAATTTTAGTTTTTTTCAAAAAAGTTGATTACTTACGCATGAACAAATATTACCTAAATACCAGTTCATTTAGCATAGTTAAGAAACCTTTACAGTTTTATCCCATTTCAAAGGACTCTCCTTTTTTCACATATCTGTCATATTTGGCCATTTTATGTATTGATTCCTTAAATAATCAGAATTTGTATTTTATGATCCAAGTATGTCTTTAACACCCACCCTGTAATTATGCACATGTTTATGATGTTTTGACTATTTTTGGTTCCTACAGAGAGCAATTGAAGAAGGCACAGACTTCATAGAAACGGATATATTAGCTAGCAAAGATGGTGTTCTTATGTGCCACCATGATGTTACACTTGATGAGACTACTGATATTGCAGAACACAAGGAATTTGCAGACCGTGTGAAGACCTATGAAGTTGAAGGAGTTAATCAAACTGGACTTTTCATATGTAAGCTCTACTACCTTGAATTTTAACAAAACATTATATATATGATTTGCTGATCACTTGAATTGTTGCAGTTGATTTTACATTAAAAGAACTAAAAACTTTGAGGGCGAAGCAGAGGTTTGATTTCCGAGATCAGCAATATAATGGTTAGTTACATACTGTTCTATTTTTTCACACAAAATGTCATTTTTGGCGATTTATTTAATTTCTTAAATAATCATTTTGTGCTTGGATTCACATATTGAAACTCAATATTTGTTTATTTTGACTTCAACTAATTATCTGATGATTGTCATGTTTGGATGTACATGTTCTGATTATCATCAGTTTCATATGCTTCCATGTTTTCACAAAAATGTCATTTTTGGTTATTTTATTTGTATATTCATTTTGTAAATAACTTGAGTTTTCCAAACATGTCATTGACTATTTTTTTTTTAACTGCAAAATCCAACCTTATATGTTTCAGCCTGATTATGATAATTGGTTATACGATTCTGATTATTTGATATCGCTTAATCACTTTTAGTAAAGTTTATCTAACCATATATGTTTGTGTATAAATAGTTTCTAACGCATAAATCTGCATTTTGTCCATGAGCAGGAAAGTTTCCCATCATTACATTCGAAGAGTACATTCAAATAGCAATAGACTCACCTAGGGTCGTTGGAATATATCCGGAAATCAAAAATCCCATATTGATGAACCAACATGTGAGTTATACTCTTAACATTAGTGTTCTTACATCGGAACGTTACACTGGTTTTGTAAAAATTTAATCTTTCGTTTCCACAGGTGAAATGGCCAAAAGGGAAGAAATTTGAAGACGTATTCGTAGACACCCTAAAGAAATACGGCTATAAAGGTTCATATTTATCGAAAGAATGGCTAAAACAACCATGTTTTATCCAGTCATTTGCCCCATCATCACTTGTTCACATCCACAATCAGACCGATTTACCAAAAATCTTTCTCATTGATGATGTGGATGTAACAACACAAGACACAAATCAGGTAAATGAATCTGAAATTATTCATATGATAATTCATTAACACGTTAAAAAGATGATTGTAATGGATTTTGAGAATGGGGTTTGTTTTTTTATTAATTTGCAGACGTATGCGGAAATCACTTCAGATCATTACTTTGCTTATATCAAAGATTACGTTGTAGGGATTGGTCCATGGAAAGACACCATTGTTCCTGTAATAGATAACTACCTTCAAACGCCTACTGATCTTGTCGCCAGAGCACATGCCCATAATCTACAGGTACGAGTCTTTTTCATATAAAAATATACATTTTAGAAAGCTTCCAACCCTTTTTGTCCATTCATTTCTTGTTAGCCACCATTTTCTTTTTTCTTTTTGTGTTAATTGACAGGCATTGTAGAGATAAAACATACCCCGAACCAACCCATTTATAATAAAAGATACAAAATTCCCACCTCTGTTTCTTTTTAACAAAATATATATTATTTGTTGTGTACAAATCACTTTTTGTTGTGTATAGTTGACATCCCTTGTAAATTATAAGGAACATATGCACACAGTTTGATTTTAAGGTCAAACCATAGTTTTGAAATCCAAAGTGTCGTAAATTATTCTCAGCTCCAATATCTTTGTCATTTCTAATATGTTACAAATTTTATTTTAACCGTCGTGTATTTCTTGAAGTTTCATAAATTTCGTATAGAAACAGAGTTTCAACTTTTCTCTGTTTGAATTTAAAAGCCAAATGTAACCAGTTTCACTACAACTTGCAGGTGCACCCATACACATTTCGCAATGAAAATAAGTATTTGCACTTCAACTTCTGTGAAGACGCGTATATGGAATACGATTACTGGATAAACACAATCGGAGTTGATGGGCTTTTTACCGACTTTACTGGTAGCCTACATCATTACCAAGAGTGGACCTCTCGGTCTCCCAATGAGTCAGACGCAACAAAACTGTTACAAAAAATTTCTAGAATGATTAGAAAGTTCGAGTTCCCTGTCAGAACATAACTTCATCCAAACACCATTACATTTCAGTGTGTTTTCTTGAACACATTCATTATTAAACATTGTAGTCTGTGATCTAGTTTTTCATTGGTCTTTTCTGTTAGTAAACAGTATAGTTTGTAATCTTCCTTTTTTAGAGTTCGTTTTTTCTTCTGTAAGAAATTCACGGGTTTGTAAAATTACGGTTTTACCCTTCCGATGCTATCCAGCTGAAACTCACTAGTTACCAGGATGGCCTTTCTAGATGGGGATTATCAAACAGTAGTAGTTGAGAATTAGAAACTTGAAAACCATAAACTAAATAAAAAATTACTTAAGAGAGTTGGTGTTACTTAACAATCTCCTAATCATAAGTCATTCTTTTGATTTTTTGGCATAAATATATCGATAACAATCTCCTACATAAACTCGAATTTGGTTAACCTGATATAGAAATATGGCTGGTGGTGCAGACCTTAGTGCTCTAACTTCAAAAGCAGGCGAACATGTTGTTAGGAGGCCACGAGGCAGGCCTGCCGGGTCCAAAAACAAGCCAAAACCGCCCATCATCATCACCCGAGACAGTGCCAACACGCTTCGGGCCCACGCTATGGAAATTAGCCCAGGTTGTGACATTGTTGAGAGCTTAGTCACTTTTGCCAGGAGAAAGCAACAAGGAATCTGGGTCCTAAGTGCAGCCGGGTTCGTGAACAATGTCATGTTGCGTCAACCGTCACCATCACAGGCTAGCCCAGGTTCCGGGCCTATAGTCACCCTTCACGGGCGGTTCGAGATTTTATCATTGGTGGGGTCAGTTTTACCGCCACCGTCCCCGCCAGGTGTTGCTGGCCTAGCCATATATTTAGTGGGGCCACAGGGCCAGGTTGTGGGTGGTGCCGTTGCAGGCCCACTCGTAGCCTCGGGACCCGTTGTGATCATGGCTGCTACATTTATGAATGCAACTTTCGATAGGTTGCCAATTGATAAGGATGAAGCGGTTGTAGCTAATGCAACACACGATCAACATCACCGCCGTGTTATTGGCATTCCAGATATCTATGGTGCCCAACAAAATTTCCTTTCTAACACCACCCTTCCTCCGCCCGACGTTTATACTTGGTCAACGGCTCGACCGTTGTCAAAGACATGAGAATGTGTTTAACGCGTTAGAAAATACACGAAATAACATAGAACTTAATAACCTTTTCTAGTTAGTATCGATCAAACAAAACTTCCAAACGCTCTGTGATGGTTTTATACATGTATGATTTTCTTTTTAAGGCGGAATTAGAGGTATAATTAAGCTAATGCTCACAAATTAGATAAGTTGGCTTTGTGGAAGCCAAAACTGTGTTACTTAGGATTGGGAAGCTGCTTATGACATTTATTCCTTGTTTGAATGTTTGATATGTAAACTTCTATTAGTGAATTTTTCAAGAAAACATGGCTTTTTATACTGCAAGTATCTCAATAGTAAAGGACTAACAACCATTAGTACTAATATTAATATCAATTAATCTTCCTTCTTCTCACACAAAACTTGAAACAAAAATTTCAAAACGATACTAGAATTAACCAAAAAAAAAAAAAAACTGAACTGGATGTTTCATACTTTCTACAGTCTACATAAATTAGGGAGGAGACACCACCATACCACCAAATAGCATGCAATACCAACTTGTAGCTTCTACAGTGAACACACGAGCAAGGTACAAGTACAACCATCATGTTATATCATCAGCATAACTCCTGTAGCCACGATAACGAAGAAACAGACAATGTTGGTTTGTTGGTGTAGCGTTAACCCACCTTGGCTAACATCTGTGTCCATGCTGGATGCAGACGGACCCATCCCTCCCATTCCACCACCTAAGGTTCCAGTATTTGATGGGTTGTTGCCAAATGAAGAAGTCGGGTTGGAACCCGGGGAATGTGTGTTTGTTGACCCGCCCGTACCACTGCATATGTCAATATTTTGTAACGACAGAATGTTAATACACTTTTGAGGATGCATTGTACGTTCTAGCATATGACTCCGTCTCAAAATAAGTATTTAAGTGTCACCTTTATTTTTATTTTGTTACGAAATAATTATCAAATTCAAAAGGTAACGTACCAATTTTTCCATTTTACACTTCGCGTATATTGATGAAAAATGCATATCCGGAAACAAGGTTAAAACAAACATGACTTACAAAAAGTAAAATCTCAATTCTACGATTTTGTTTACATGAATTGATGTGTTTTTTTGTAAATTTTATACATACGACAAACAGTTTTAAAATTTGACATATAGAATGTTTAAAAATTGAATACTTAATACAATTGTAAAAGAAGATGTAAATTGCATACACATATATTATAAACCCCATCTAAAATTATGTGACAGAACACTTATCGAGTATAACTATAACTAATTACTTGTAAAAAAAAGGTATTTTATTGGATTGTTAAATGCAAAAATGCACACTGAGAACATTATTAGGAATAAAGATAAAGATTGAATATTATACCATAGTTAGGGTACTAGTAACCAGTTAAAAAATCATGTAACATGGATTTTTAAATATAAGAGATTAGGCAGCAGCACACATCTCAAATGGGTACTTTTTGGGTTGATCCAACGGCTATAATTGTTGGGTAAATATGTGGTGTTGGTGGTTGAAACATGCCACAGGCCAGGTGGGTGGTGCGTTCGATATGGACAAATTTATTGGGCAGAGCCTCGTTTACCCTCACTATTAGCCGTACAATAGTATACATATACAAATCATTCATGTGGGCCTACTAAATCTTTTAACCTAAAAACATGTAGATAACAGTAGTAACCTTTTTTTTATTTTGATTTGTTTGAGGGAATATTTTGTTTTTGTAAGATTTGATTTTAGTTTGTTTTTATGTTAATTAATTTGTTTATTGTAATATATTATTATGAAATTATAAAATAACTTTACAACAAGAGGTTTGTAAGGAAAATTATACCTCACGGAAGAAGGGTAGGCACATCCATTTGAACCTATTATAACCCCAAAAAATGTAACAAGTTAAACAACTTTATTTAGTGATCAAATGTAAATATACATAAATTAATTAATAAAATGATCAAGTATAAATGTTTTTTTTGTTTATAACTAAACATTAGGTTCTCAATCATAAATATTAGGTAAATGGTGATGATTCTTATCACATAATTTTTATTTCTAGTACACTAATGACTGCTTGTACAACACCATAAAACAGAGAAAAAAATGTGGAATACGAATCAATCCCCTAAATAAGAAGGTGTCAAGTGAGGCTTGTACTCGCAGCATGTTGAATGATGTGTTTCTTTCGTACTGCCGACCAAAACCTTTGATTTTACTAAAATGATTTTGTTTTTCCTATAAATAATAAATAAATAATAGTAATAAAAATAATAATAATAATAATAATAATAATAATAATAATAATACAAAAAAATAAGATAGTTGTTAAGGATAAGGGAAGAAACTAACTGGGATCAGTGGTTACAACCATGGCTGCACCATTGAAAACACATGCTTGAGGGGACTGACCCTTGTTCTGAAAATAGCTATTAACTGCATAGTTACAATGGTCCATAACAGTGTCCGGGTCAAAACATTTGCCACCTTTATGTGTTTGGGTGCAGTCTGCTCCATTTCCACATGCGTAGTCTATTGCTTGTTGAAGCACACTTTCTTGCCCACCTTTTTTGCACACACACCATGTTGCACCTTCATAAATACAAACAATAAATAAATAAGATACACACATTTAGGTACACACATATTTAAGGGAAACTGAAAGAATGCTTACTTGAATGAGCAGCCATGGAGAATATGAGCATTGAAACAAGTAGAACAGCCATTGATGAGAAGCTTGAGCTAAGATGGAGTCAGAAAGAGGGAGAGATAAAGATAGAAGTGGAGAGTGAGTGTTTTTATGAAATGGGGTTTTATTTAAATTTGTTACTTGAGACTTGAGACCATAAAAAAGTTGGTAGATATATTGGTGAGCTCTTTATTTAATGCTACTTTTTAGAGACAAGGTATAATTATTTATTGGAAAAATAGTATGTGTAGCTCACTGTTCAATTGTTTAATGCAGTTAAATGCAATTTTTCAAAAATAAGTTACAATTTCAATCCTTCAAGTATATTTATATATACAATATTATCTTTCAATTTACATTTGCAACACGAATGAACCGTGCAGTTTAGTAGCACGGAATATTTGTCCTTATTTATTTATTAATAATAATAATAATTTAGCCTTTTTTTAAACATAATGTTATGTTTCATTTGATTTTTCTTTAAAGAATTCGAGAATAGATCACTATTACGGTAATTAGTTGTTTAATCTAATCTAGATATTGGATAAAAGAGAAATCAATAAGACTGTTATTTATCCTAATAATTAATCTTTTAAACCGTTGGAATAATATTTTAAGAAAATCAATAAATAAAAAGATAAAATACAATCCCTTCAAAGTTTTTTCTTTTTTTTTTTTACGGAAATCGGTTCAAGAGTTGAAAACTTGAAAGAATAAGTGAAGTGATGGGTTTGATGGGCCTGACGGAAGCCCACACTGGGGTGCGTCCTAGAGGTGAACAAAAGTCGGGTTGGTCCCAACCCGACCCGACCCGAAAACCCGAACCGGGTTTTAGTCAACGAACGAAAATCGGTTTTTGACCCAACCCGACCCGATTTGAAGGGGAAAAAACTCAACCCGATACAAACCGGTGGAACCGGTTTGAAACCGGTTCGGGTTGAAAACCCGGTTCCAACTCAGTTTTTCTATAAAATTGCGTTTTTTCGAGCGTTGAGCGTTTTAGGGAAAAACAACGTATTTTTCGATTTTTTTTCAATAGAATGGTAGTACATTAGGAATTAAAACATAACTTAACAATATCTTAAAACAAAGTCTTCTAAATCTTCATAAAAATATTATTGAAAACAAAAAGTCTATATAATTCAGTTCTTTTCGATCGTTAAGCGTTTTAGGGAAGAACAACGTTTGGGCCAAAAAAAATTCATTGAATTCATAAAACATTAGTAGTGGAAACATAATTGATCAATAACTTAACCAAAAGGCTTCTAAATCTTCTTAAAAGTATTATTGAATCCAAAAAGTCTATATAATTCAAAGTGGTTCCAGCGTTAAAGCGTTTTAAGGAAAAATAACGTTTGGGCAAAAAAAAATTCATTGAATTGATAAAACATTAGTAATGGAAACATAATTGATCAATAACTTGACCAAAAGGCTTTTAAATATTCTTAAAAATATTATTGAATCCAAAAGGTCTATATAATTCAAAGTGGTTCGAGCGTTAAGCGTTTTAAGGAAAAACAACGTTTGTGCAAAAAAAATTTCATTGAATTCATAAAACATTAGTAATGGAAACGTAATTGAACAATAACTTAAACAAAGGTCTTCTAAGTCTTCTTAAAAATATTATTGAATCCAAAAAGTCTTCATAATTCTTCATAATCTTCATAATCTTCTTGAATATAAGTTTTTATAATCTTCATAAGTCTTCATAATCTTCAACTTATATTAATCTTCAATTCTTCAAAAGTCGAAATCTTCTTCAGAGGTAGCCTCGCGAGAAGCTTGATCGAGAGCAATTTCTTCGTCGGAAAGTGATATTACCATACCCTCTTCCACCTCGACATTATGTATATCTCCTTCGTATTCCATTTCACCTTCAAGACTTGAAACATTTTGTATTCGTTCAGCGGCGTCTAAGTGATCCTTCAAGCAAATACACATCTCTAAGGAGGCCGATGTGAGTCTTGTTATTCGTATAGATAATACCCTGCCACTAAGAGAAAATGCGGATTCCGAAGCTACCATAGAAGTTTGGACGGTTAGTAAATCTCGGGCCATGATGGTTAGAACGGGAAATTGAGATTCCCTCTCTTTCCACCAAGTCAAAATATCAAATTGTTCGAACTCATTGGGTAGAATAGTGGACAAAAATCCGTTGCGGTATATCTCACATATTCGCTAGTGGTTTGGTTACCATCACCCCTTACTCGTTTATGGTTTTCTTGTCTTAAACTATTATATAAGTTAAGCATTGGATTGTTGAAAGAAGATGAACTAAACGTTGTGGAAATCGAACTAGCCGGCACATTTATTGTTGAACTATATTTTTGAAAATATACGTCAAATAAATCTTGTAAACAACTCTTACACAATCTCATATAAGCTTTGTATCTAAGTTTACCCTTTTGAAATATGTCTTGTAACATAGTTTTATACGCCAATTTTACGGCGTCTATTTCTTCAACCGCTAGTCCCGCTTGCACAATCAAGTTAATGATGTGTGCAACACATCGACTATGATAAAAAATGTCCTTCAAAGGTGGTCCGTATTTTAGTATTAACTTTGAAACGACGAGTGTATTATTACTCGCGTTATCAAACGAGATTGAAAAAACCTTTTCTTGTAATTTAAACGTTTTAATTATATATCGTAACATGTAAAATAAGTTTTGACCTGTGTGAGGATACTCAAAGTCTTCAAAAGCAATGGTATGTTTCATCATTTGCCAAGTTACGGGATCAACCCAATGTGCGGTAACACAAAGGTACGAAACGGGCAAACTATGAGGAGTCGACCAAACATCGGTTGTTAATGATACACTTGTATTTAAGTTTTCAAAACCGATTATTAGTTGTTTTTTAGCTTCTTTCCACAATTTAAGGGCATCACGTTTAAGAGTAATACGTCTTACATGATTATATCGCGGTTGAAGAGTATTTTGAATCGCCCTAGTAAGTCGAGGGTTGTCGAAGTGGTTGAACGGCAAAGCTTCTTGAATCACAAAACCCGCAAAAGCTTATCGACACCGTTCCGCTTCGTATGCAAATATAGATCCATCTCGTGACATAGAAGCTTGATCACTTGCTTCCGGATTAGTTTTGAGTCCCACACAATACTTTTCTTTATGATGTTTCAACGTTGTGTTGGAGTCGGCTTTTAAGAATTTTCCACATCATTTACAATGTGCCTTAGTCGTACCATCCGACAATAACACTTTGTCGTATAAATCCCACACCTTCGGATTTCTTTTGTTAGCCAATTTTCGAACAATCGTTGGTGAAGTAGAAGAACCAACACCGAAGGAAGAGGAAGAAGATTGAGTTGACATTTCAGAAATGAGAATTTTGTATGCGTTTTGAGAGCGTTTTGAGTTTGTATGAGTGTTTGAATGTTGTGATTGAACCTAAACTCAAGGTTTGTATATATAGTAAACTTGGGATGGCAAAATGATAAATAAATAGTGAAAAAACGGTCATATAACGTTAAAAAAAAACCCGATTTTTAACCGGTTTTTGAAACCGGGTTCAAAAAAACCGATTTCAACCCAGGTTCTAACGTTCAAATGCCAAACTAGTTTGTACCCGAAGGGTCCTAGAAAACCCGAACCGGGTTGGGTCAAACCCGAGGTTGACCAGGTAGGTTTTTCGGAGTTTTTTCAGGTTGGGTTTAGAACCCGATTTTTTTATTCAAGCCTAGTGCGTCCCATTGTCGTTTTAGAGGTACCGCTACTTTTATTTTTTCCAACGACTATGTCGCATATTATATTACAAAACAAAAATTGAAAAATATACTTAACAACATATATTAAGAAAAAAGTTCAATTTATAATGCTAAAAAAATATAGAACGAATGAACCAATAGGATTGCTCCCTTACCCATTTCACTTTTTTTTTCTAAATCTAAATATCTCCCAAAATGTATATCTATAAATTTTTAAAATTACACCGTTAAAATGAACGTCTTTTTATCTTTAATTAGAGATCTCACATGACATACTTCCGACGACTTTTTTTCCGTTTTGTAATAGGCATGTGAAATTCGTAATGTTAAATCACATGTAATTTAACACTCACATGTGAATATATTTATAATCAAATTATAAGTTTTAAATCACTAGCTATAATCACATGTGAATAATCAAAGTTACATATTATACGTTTAAAATCACATAAAAATAATTTTTATTGATAATTTAATAAACTTTCAGAAAATTTTTTAGTTATAATCACATGTGATTAAACATTAAATTATTGATCACATGTGAATAAAGTGTAAAAAATACGAATTTCAAATAATTTTTTATAATTATGCATGTAAATAAATATAAATGTGAAATTACATATAAATTATCAGTTATTATCACATAATTCATTTGAAAAACACATGTGATTAAACCTCAAATCAATAATCACATGTGATTTTAGCCATAAATGAATGCAATTCTTAAAATCTTATTTATAGTTATTTATGTGAATGAATATTAAGTCGTAATTATGTGTGAGTTAACATCCACCATTGATAAATAATTGTGTACCAATATTATATTTTTATCATAAATCACATGTAATTATACAAAAAATCACATGTGATTATATAAATCGCATTTTTTAAGACCTGACAAAAATGAAGAAAAAAAAAGTTTGTCGAAACTATAGCTTGTGGGATCTCTAATCGAAGAGAAAAAAATGTTAATTTCAAATATGTAATTTTTATAATTTTTAGTCATGCCGTTTGTGAGATATTTAATTTTAAAAATTCGAGTGGAAATTGCGTTTGTGAGATATTTAATTTTAAAAATTCGAGTGGAAATTGAGTTTTAAAAAAATGGATCATTACTATTGGTTCTCTCATTCTACATTTTTTTAACATTCTACATTGAACTCATCTCGATAGATTAAATAGGAGTTAATAATGATTTAATCCTCAAAGTTTTTTTTTTTTTTCCATTTTAACTACTCAAATTTTTTCTAATAATTTAATCTTTGAGTTAATGCACTGGCAGTCATCGTACTCTTCAAAAAAGTTCATTTGAATCATTGTACTAAAAAAATTATACCCCCGAGTCATTATACTATATGAAAATATGCATTTATTTCATTATACTATTTTTTTCCCTTTTAGATAACTAATTTTTTGAAACGTGATATTTAAATCATTAAAAATTTTCAAAACAGCTATTCGAAAATATCATTATATGGTTCAGAAATATGTGTGTTAATTATGGTTGTGTATAAATGTTTTTCAACTTTAAATTAAATATTTTAATTAATGGTTATGGCTAAATATTTAAACATTATGCGTGTGTAAAGTAGTAAACGAACCAAACAAGCTCAAGTGATGTTTATTCGTTTACGTTTGTTCATTTATGTTGGTTTTTGTTTGTCGACTTAATAAATGAACATCAACGAATTCATTTTTTTAAGAACGAAGAATAATAAAAAAATTCATTTCGTTTTAAGCGTTCATGGTCATTTATTCGTTTACAAACATCATTTGAGTTTGTTTACAACTCTACACGCGCATAATATTCAATTATTTATCAACCACCATTAATTAAAATACTTGATATAAAGTTGAAAAAACATTTATACACAACCACAATTAACCTATATTTGAATGAAGTGTATAATAATATTTTTGAAATGCTATTTTGAAAAAGTTGAATGACTTAAATAACATATTCTTAAAGTTCAGTTGCGTAAATGAACAAAAAAATAATATAATGAATTAAATGAATAATTTATACAGTACAATAACTTAAAAGTATAAAATTTTTAGTACAATGATCTGAATAGACGCAAAAATGGTACAATTACCAAAATGAATTTTTTTTAAGAGCATTGACCCTCCGGTGCATTAACCCTTAATCTTTTAAGTTTCAATTTTTTTGTAATTTAACCCTTTACAGAGATATATAAATACTTCAAAAGTTTGATTGTTTGATGCCTTAAGTTTATCTTTTCTAATGATTTTACCCTTTTAACGTTATTAAATTTAATCATCTAACTTTCTAAAGTTTAGTGGTTTAACACTTTGAAGGTTTAAACTAATAAGTAAACGCAAATTTGAATGATATATCATTAGAAAAAAACTTGAATGGCTAAAACGAAAAAAAAGAGTAAACTTTAAGAATTAAACAATTATTAATCAATTAAATAATCAATCTAAAATCGATAAATGTGACTATGGCGCTTATTAAATCATTAATCAATTGATAATACGAGCAAGTATAAAATGTGTGATTCACATGTTACAACTTAGAATGAATTATATCGTTTACTAAGATTAAATATTAGACTTATATATCAATCAATGTTATTTTCTACTCCATAGAGCATATTCAATAAAAAACCGTTATCTAAAAAAACAACTTAAATAGTATAATCTTCACACATTGTACCAAACCATAGTTCTATCCGCGAGTAAGCCAAGTTCTATCTAATGTAAAATTAATATTCCCTCCTTCCCAAAATAATTGTTACATGACAAAAACACAAAAATTAAAAAAAAAACATACAGAGTAATCATTACTGTTTTATTTTTCTTACTTTTTGTATAATGATAATTTTACCTTTAACCAATTAATTTCTGATTTCTTTACAGTTTGTGATAATAATTTCAAATAAGGGTAATATGGTAATCACGTTCAATTTGAGACGTCCGGAAAAAAAAAAAAAAAACGTGAACTATATTTCTGAGACGGATGAAGTGATATGTTTAAAAATGAAATTATAAATAACAATTACGGATGGAGTACAAAGTTTACGGTAGCTATAATAAAGTGATGGATCGTTTATATATTTTGTATAATTGGTGGATTGTTTGATGAATTAACTTTTTGTATAATTGGTGGACTGTTTGATGAATTAACTTATTTATTTGATGATTTTTTAAACAAGGTATCTAATCTAATTGATAATGAGCTTAAGAATAACGAAATGTGAACTATACGTAAGCATTATTGTGAACTATATGTTACATACTCTTACGTATACATGTTATGAAATGTAAAAACATACGGATAAGATTCTTATGAGATTGTCTCGTTTGAGGGGAATGAGGAGAAGACCTTTCTACTGTATTTTAAGATAAAATTGTAAGGATTCAAATGTAATAAAATTTATAGGTATAAAATGTAGTGTTACTAAAATGAAGTGTTGTTAAAATGTAACTTTGTTAAAATGCAGTGTTGTTAAAATGTAGTGGTTGTGGTAAATCACAAAAAATTTGTCCTAAAATGTAATAAAAAGGGTCTTCTTCTCATTCCTCTCAAATGCGACATTACTCTCCGATTCTCCATCAAAACATACACCTTAACTACATACATTTTCAAGTGTAAAATATTTACTTCGTTAATGTTAGTTTATATCATAACGAAATTTTTGAAAAGTTGATGAGATAGTACTTATTTTCAGTTAACAATAGTATAATACCATATATTAAAATGTACGACGTAAGATATGCTGATAGTTTATTACTTTGGCAGGTTGTTACTCTGTTATATAAGAAAAATAAAGGTTACATTAAATTCGAGTTAGTTAATGTAATTTTGTATCGATGTACATGTAATTTAATTATAGTTGCAAAACAATCATCATGTAATATCATGTTAAGGGAAGCTATAGATTTTTATTTCTTAATTTTAGACTGGAAACTCTACAATTTATCTCCATCTTCGTTACACATAAATACATATTTTCTCTCGAGATTTAACCCATAACCTCGTGTTGGATGAGCTTTTCACATATTTCTACACATACGGCTATACTGTTTTTATTCCGAAAATTATAGACTTTTTGAATTGTTTATTGTAGCGTGACTCAATAAGAAGATCTTTTAACACTCTACGATTTCTTTTAACCATGAAAATTTACCATACCATCGAAATGAGCAACATAATTCATCTTGATTATCATCAATAATCAATAATTATGATAATAATAAAAGTGCTAAATGGAATTCGTTTCAAAATAACTTTGTGAGTTCACACCGAGTTCATTGAACATCGTCAAAAAAAGAACTTCGGTGTTGAGTTCAATATCGAACCTTTTACATGGTGCAAGCTTGTAAACACCAAATGATATAATATACACATACCATGAATTACATATTTTATGATAAAAAGCATAAACATTAACATATAATACAAAATTTATAATATAGGATTGATAGTACAAGAAGTAAATCACAAATAGTATATAATAATATGTAGAGATGAGAATCAACTTTTAGTTGAGAACTCCGTTAGAATCACTAGATAATGTATTTATTCAAATGTGATTAACTTAATACATATGTAAACATTGATGTACGTTCGATTGAGAAAGAGAAAAAAGTTAAAACCTTAAAATTTTTGTCAAAAAACACATTTTATTATAGTTAAGAAAATGAAAATTATAAAATGTTATAAGTTGATAACACACGTCCGTAACATCTCTGTTCATGTTGTCGAGTATATGTATATGCTGACTTTTCAAGTTGTAGCAGATTACATATAAACATGTGTATCTGTTCTAAAAAAGTAAATACTTGAATCAGATATACATATTAAGCAGCCCACACTTTTGACTTTTTTAGTCAAACTTTCTCATTTGACAAATCAAAATTAGCATACATTTTCTTCAATTATTAATCAAAATTTACATAACCTCATTAAATCCTAATACATAATCTACAAAATAACAATCTTTATAGTACTAATTCATCATTAATCCATCAAACTGATATATGCATATAGAAGTAGCAACAATTACCACATTTAACATATAAATAGAAACATATTTAGTAGAGAAAACAAGTTAGCTAAATACTTTTCATCTTATGAATATCATCCGTTTCAATGTTATTAGATATGTGTATCCCTCTTTTACATGCTTCTTCGAATAATCTTTTACTTCTTCTTTTTTTGCTGTATAAACAAAACAATGTATCAAATGGCAAATTTCTCCCCTATACTTTCCCACTTCAACCAAGAAGCTTAACATATTGTACTTTTTCAAGAACATATAGTGATAGCAGTAAAGATTCACTCGTGTCTTCTCGGAGCAATAGTACAAATAGTCGAAGTAGCAGTAATTTAATGTTAAGTAGTACCGGCAAAACTAGCCCAAATGTCTAATTATGGGCCATTAAGGACTTTTAGAATACTAAATTAACAAGAATGGGCTTGACAAAAAATCCAATTGGGTCCATATGGGCGTTTTAAGAAAGTTGAACGGGTCTAACTGGGCGATTGTTTCTGTTCCGAAATATAGGGTATGGTTACGACCCCCTTTTCTTGATCCAACCTTTTCTTAGCGCAACAACTTACTGTCTTGTTTTCTTCGCTGCATTTTTATTTAAAATTTATTATTTTTTATATTTTCCGATAGTACTACGTCGCTTTATTATCTGAAAATGAAGCCGGAATCATCAAATAAATTATATATTTAAAAAAACGTTTTCTTACCCATCATTTTTTGAAGATCACATCCAGATTTGTTGAGAGTGTTTGGGGTTTTGATCGAATATGTAGACGGGGTTTTGATCGAATATGTAGTCGGGGTTTTGATCGGATTTGTTGTGTGCGTTTGGTTAAAAAGTAGTTATGTGTTGTTTGAGATCCACCATCAATTTTTCTTGTTGTTCATACACAAAGTTATAATTCTGAGATGATATATGTATTTATATTTGTTAGCTGATACACAAAGTTTAATAATGATACACAATTTTAATACTGATACACAATTTGGCGGCAAATTAAAAATACTGATACACAATTTTAATAATAAACAGATACATACAAAAAATGCAGATTACAACTCCGGCAACACAATTTGGCAGCACAACTCTGGCGACAAAAAAACATTCGCATTTGTAACGGTGGTGTTTTTCAGTGAGGAGTTAACAAATTAGTTCGGTGATAATGTTCCAACCGTGTGGGATTATAGGGTTATGGTGCCGAATGTGAAGCAACTTGAATTTTAGAGTATTTTACATAATCGGATGGAAAAAAAATAGTTAAACGTAATTAACTAAATACAAAACTTTAGTTATTATTAGATACACAACTTTAATTATATGTAGATACACAAAATATTTTTAACAAGAAACCAGAATATACATCAGGCAATAACTAAATATTACCAATCAAAATATACACTAAATTTTCTACCAACATGCATTAGCTACAATTTCCTTCTATAAACAAATTCCGAGATGCAGGGGCCTTCTCCTTTTGCATTCGTCTAATTCACATCATCAAAGCAGTCTATCAGTAATAATTTTAAAACCATATATAGACATATAATTTTAAAGTAGTCTATCAATAATAATTTCACCAGTACTACAATCAATCTTTTCAATACCACATAATCCACCAATAACCATTCTAATCAAATAACATCAAAACAGTCAAACAGATGACATAAATTCTGTTGGCTACATATTGCTAAATAGCTATAGTCACTGATATTGAGTATTTTTAATAACTTTTTGCATCAAAGTTATGCAAGAATTTCTATCATACTAAACTGGTATACGTAGATAAAAAAGTATAGTTAGACAACTAGTTTTTCAACTAACTCTTTGCAAGGTACACTACCGCAATATTGGTCTGATCAACTTTGACAAACAATCATGAATCTTATCAACTGCTTCACTCTTCACTTTCATCTTCTCAAATGCTGGAAGATCATCATACGTTTCCATCTCTTCAGTAACAATATCACGATTTTGGTTGATTTGTGAAGTTAATAACTTCACGGCATATTTCAATCTCAGGTCCTCAAGTTGTTTTTTCTGTTTTGACCCTTCATCAGAAAGCTCACATTCGAAATTTGTAACCCCAGTTCCTTTGTAGACTTCCATATGTCGCTTAGCAAATATTTCACAGTCAACAAAGTTTGTTGAGGTTTTCCATGGCATTTTCAATATTCTGTGATTTGCGGCATGCATCTTTTTTCCATATGGATGGCTAGCCCGGAATAGATAGTCAGAAAATGTACACTTCTGTACCAAAATAAACCAGGGATAAAATAGTCACTTTTATATTAAATGGTGTGTATGATCTAAAATGAAAGGTTATGTTAGTACATTATAGTTAAGAAAATGAAAATTATAAAATGTCATAAGTTGATAATACTTACTATAAGTCGAGGAGCATCACCAAAACAAGCACACACGTTCGTAACATCTCTGTTCATGTTGTCGAGTATATGTATCTGCTGATTTTTCAAGTTGTAGCAGATTACATAAAAATGATCAATATGATGCACTGGGAAAAAAACCTGTTCCAAATCCTCAACTTTATTAGATATATTTTTATTTTAATGTTCATACTATACAACTATATCTATCAATTTTATTCGGCAACATACCAGATCAACTTGATGAATTGTATTGAACTCGGAAGTTTCAAAAACTACACTCATTTTCTTCGTGAACTTATCATCTAGATAATTTATGTTATTACCTTTTTTATCGTATCTTGACTCTGCATATCAATAATTAGATCACATTCAAAATATAAACATGTGTATCAGTGGTTTAAAATAACAGTGTATCTGCTTTTCTGTATCAGTGTTTTAATATAAACATATGAACATGTAGATAACTAGTTATATTTACCATCATTTGAGTGTTGCAAAATAGTTTAGATACTCCTCTTTTATCTCTCTTATGCTCCTCATAATTCATGAGCACTGTCCACATGTCAATTACATTGACAAGCACATCAAATCCAAGATACAAACTTTCAAAAATTCCCCTTATCGCATCACAAAAATATGTTTTGAAGATAATATCCCTAAAAAAATAATGGTATGTCAAAAACGGTTGTATTAAACAATTATAGAGTAAATATAGTAGAATTAAAGAATCATTATACTTACTCTTCTGGATTGCGGGCTGAAAAGATTGAATCTGCAAATCTTTGTTCTTCGGTTGTAAGTCTGTTTGTTACACTTACAATCCTCAATAGATATGGAGAGTATGTCACTTCTGATGGTTTTCCAATCCTTTTGCTCCGTCTTTCACATTTTTGAGATGGTATAACAGATAATGGAGGAACCATCTTCGGTAACACATTGTCTGTTGTAGAAATATTTTTCAATAACAATTCGAGATTCTGACTAGCAATCCTGTATCAATACATTTTTGATTAATAGTTAGTTTTTCTTTAAAATGGAAAATGTATATAAATGTATATTTCTTACCTTTCGTGTATTTTTTCTAGAGTAGAGTGTTTTAGAAAAGGTAGTGTATTTATGGCGGCATCTATATTATCTGGTGGTGTATCACAAATACCCAAACTAAAGTTTGGCACATCATCATGAAACATTTTGCTAACACGAGGCACATCATCATGTCCACCTTTGGTACTGCCATCTAAATGCATCGAATCTCCATTCTGTGGCCTCACTAAAGAAGGAATCTTTTCAACACTTTCGGGCCTGATCTTACAACTACATCCATCAAATTTAAAACTATATGCAGTTAATAAATATACAATTTGAAGAAATGAAAAACATATTTATGTTTAATTGTTACCTGGTATCATTGATTGACTTGTAAGTTCTTTGTTTTGGAGTAAGTGATGATAACAAATTACCCTCTTCCAACCTATCAAAAAGTTTACTATCTGTGTTGTCTCCAAGATAAAGAGGATTAGCCAAATATTCTTCATCTAGATCTATATCATCTTCAGTCGGTGTTACTTCCGAGTCATCTTCATATGGAACAATTTGCAAGGTTTTGACAAGCTCATTAACTTTATCATCCTTCGTATCATCTTCCTTGATTTCAACTTTTTCATCCTTTTTCATTTCAACTCGCTCAGATTTTTGCTTTTCACTCTCATCCCTCTTCTCAACTTCATTAGCATGTCGCATTTCAGTTTCTGTTTTGCTTTCATCATGCTCATCCTCATTCATCGTCTCAAATTGTTCATCATCATCTACATTTACCTCAACATTCTCATCATTGTTCACCTCTCCTTTTTCTTTGTTATTTCTTTCTTCTTCTTCTTCAGATAAATTGAAGTCATTATCACTCAAACTTCTTCCCCTTTTACAGTACATATCATTAAACTCATCATCACTTTTGTAATCAACAAGAGCTTTTTCCAGTTTAGCATCAATAATGCTCCCAATTATGTTCATTAAGCTCCAATCCCATTTTAATGCTTTCCTCATTTCCTAATAATAGAATTAAATTAAAAACATACATGTATATTTATATAGCTGATACACTAACAATTTACACTATGATACATAAAAAATTTCATACTTTAAATTAACTTATGTATTACAAAACAATAAAACAACAAAAAATAAAAGGACAAAACCGCTCACTGTTAACCATCCATGACCATCAAAATAGATGTCTACATGAACCATACACAAAGAAAGCATGGACCCCACCCAAAGTTAGAACAAGCATGTATACCTTCACATGACCAATCCCACACCTCTTTAATATATGTTTCAGTTAGATATATGTACTAGTGATAGTGATGATAGTGATTAGACTATTATTAACTTTCAGCAATAGCATTTTGTTTTATTTGCATGTTGCAGTTGATTGTGTTTTGTTACCTCTCTTGTAGTTGGCATATATTGACTGTAAAGTGTTATAGCTTTCTCAAACAATTGTTCAGCTGACATTGAATGCAAATCATCCGTTTCTTTCACAGTTGATTTCGCCTTTCTTGTCCTTCTAGCAATGTGCTCATCACTGTCTTTTTCTGTACATTTTCACAAGTAGTTAAAGGCACTTTTGTCATGATGTATTATTCATATTACATGTATATATATATATAAAATCAAAGATCTGTATATACAATCAAAACAGTACCTCTTTGATTCCTTCTCTTTTTCTTGTTTACAAATCTTTCTTTTGACTCCACATTTTCCATCGGAAATATTATTCCAGTTCTTACTTCTTCGCTCTGCACTTCTTGTAAAAGTGTGAATTCCATTGCTTTATCACTGGAAACGAACTACGAAAGCCTTCTGTTTTTGACTTGATTGAATGGGCATAAAGAATCTGTTACAAAGAACATGTTAAAAAAAAATTTACATTAAATATCTAACATTTTTACCACACGGTGAATATTTATATGTTTAATTACTTACCACCAAAAATACTATTGGACCATTGTAATGGCTGTTCCTGTTCCATTCAAGTGTTGTCTTTTTTAGACAATCCAACATATATCCGCACCAATCCATTTGTTTGATATCCTCTTCCTGTTTGATGCATGGGAGGAATTTTTGGTTTGCGGTATTGCACTTGATCCCATCCATCATAATTGTTACGAATATCACCGGAAAGTTCAACTTGTAAAGGAGTCCTAATTTTATTTGTGATTTTATAACTCCCAACAATTTACTAAGATAAATCCTTAGTTTATCGGGATCCTCAAACTGGTTTCTCCAAATCCTAGTTAACTCATCATCAGTTGTGCTTGCACCCAAAGCTTTAATTCCAATTTTCCCAAGTGGTATCCCAAGAATATCATTCACGGTTTGTCTTGTAATTGGGACATTTTCCCGCCTAACCTTTAGTGAGCATGTTTCTGGATCAAAACTATTAACAATTAGGTACCCTAGTTGTGTTGGCACATTCCTAATGGGGAACTCTATCATTGAATCAAATCCTATTTCTAACACACACTCTTTTGCTCAGCGGACAGATTACTCATAAGTTCAAATAAATTCAGAGGTGGTGATCTTATGCGTATTCTTTGTGGTTTAGCTGTTCTTTTTCTGGGTTTTCTCACTTTCTTTCTTATAGCAGAAACTGGTAGTGTTTTTGTTGTTGCTTTTACTTTCAGCTTAGTATTTTTGTTGGGTACCTTTTGTTGTTCTGCTGCTTTTTTCTTTTCTGCAACCACCCTTCTCGTGATAATCTTCTTCCGTTGCTAGTTAAACTGTTTTGGAGCCCTTTTAAAGTCCGTGTTTTCAGCTTCCTCATCATCCGATGACATTTCATCATTTTCTTCTTCATATTCTTCATCTTCTGTTTCGTCATTTTTTATTTCCTCAACTTCTGTATCTGTAAGAAGTTTCTTACCTGCATTTTTGCAACTCTAGTGTGTAAATATAATTTGTAATGAAATACACCAGATATCAGAATACGATGATATATGCAGTTCAAAACTCTAGTGTGTAAAACACTATTAATGAAGTCTATTAAATATTTAAGCACCACACACATAATTTCAATCTACGTGACACCGCATGACTGGTTTATTATTGTGTATTCATTTACAAATTATTTACACATTTCTAGACGCTCATCAATCAAAATTAACCATGACTGTTACACACTTCACCAAACTCACAAAAACATGTTCATCCACAACCCACAAACACTTGGTTATATATTAACCAAAGAGTCACTTTAACCACCTTACAAATTAAACACATAAAAGGGGAACCCATAACCATTTTAGATACCACCATGAACTGATCCTATAGTATGTACCATAATGCAAAAAAACGCAAAGTACATACCTACAAATTCATATAATCAACCAATCAAAGTATAACAATGATAATCAAATATATTTTCTGAATACGTTACAATTATTTAAGAGATACACATGTTTATTTCTTAATTAACAAAGAGGCACACAATTTTTAATTATTTAAGAGATACACATGTTTATTTCTTAATTAACAAAGAGGCACACAATTTTCTTTAACGAATAGAGAAAGCTTAATTTCTACATTCATAATATATAACTATTTAAGATATACACATGTTTATTCATAGTGTTAACAAATAGACACACAGTTATTTTTTGCTCATAAACTCATAGTTCAAATTGATTTATATGAAGATCAATACCGTTAGTCTTTCGTCTTCTGTATACATGATTTTCATTCTCTGATATTGTTTCTGAGCTTTCATCATCCAAGTTTATAGTTATTGGAGGTAAGTTGCCGCCACTTCGGAATTTTATACTTAGACTTCTGCTACCTATATAAAACAATTACATGAATATATCTTATAAAATTACACTGAAATTAATTGATAATAATCATATATCCTTCATAATAAGATGATATTAATTGATTAAATTACCACTTGCTTTTGGTTTCCTTGATGATTTCGGCTTCATTTACAGGTAAATGGCGACGGAGTATGATCGAAAAATAAAAAAAGTACCGTGTATATGATCGAAAAATACAGATGATGTGATTAAACAACCCCTGGTTTATTTGCGTACGAGATCGAGATGAAATTTTTTTGTGTGTTTTTGACGAAATTGAATGAAACTGGATGAAATTGGGGGGTAATGAGGGGGTTTTTAACGTCGTTAATTTTTCTAAGGTTTTTATGTTTTTGCCACTCAATTTTCAGTTTATTACGATCGTGCCATCGCGCTTTTTTACTGATCAAATGACCATGATATTATCCTACCATTACCACCTTAACCTATTTGATTGGGTTAACCCCCTCTAAAATGTCGTTTCCTTTGTTTTCACTCATCACTAATCCATCTTTCTCATTTTTCTCTTCTCCTCTTTTCTGTTTCCCATATCTCTTTTTTTTCTTCTTCTTCTCGTTTTACTCTCCAATCGTATCCGTAAACTTCGAAAACAAGGCAACCACGCGCACCCCTTGGCCCTTGCGCTCTTACTTGCAAACAATAAACCGACCCGGCCCAAGCCGTGGAGAACACTCCTTCAGTCAATCTTTTCTGGTTCTTTACCACCGTCCCAGCTTCCCGCCATCATTAACGAAGGCAAAAAAATGTTGCTCGAATTGCCTCGATTAACTAACTCGCTCAGGGATCCTTTCGATGCCGATCAAGCTTATCTTAATCGTAAATCTATTCTTCAATCATTCAAGAATCGCCACAGGTATTTTTGTCCAAAACCCTAACTCATAGTATTCAGTATCTGTTTTTTTTGTTTTCATTATAATTTTGGTTTCTATTTTTTCCTGTAGAAAATTTGATTGTTCAAAAAGTTAACTGAAATTTGAATTATTTGTAAATAGTTCCGCAAAATCAGTTGACGATTTCGAAGTTGCTCGAAAAATTGTTCATCGATGGGATGAAGGTACATGTTTACATGTCGGTATATTTACTCTTTTAGTTGTATTAAACGAAACATAGACGTCTGATATGAATAGAAGACTTGATAAAAAGTTAAAACAGTGAAGACTATGAATGTACTTGAAGTAACTTTGTAGTTTTGCGAAGTTTGCTATAGTTACGGTGACAATAGTAAGTATACTTGTGGAAGGTGTGTAACCTATGTTCTGTGCTTATCTAGTGTGAGAGTGATGATTCTGTAACTATATACTTGATTATGAAAAAAGACATTAACATGCTACTTATTAGTTATCTGTATGAATTATTGAATCTTTGAGCCTGATATAATAACCACATTTAAATTGGGAGGAAACGGTATGCATAGGAAAATGAAGGTGTTACGATTTGTCACAAAGTTTGATCAGCTTAGTTTTGAGGAGTGGTGTGAGTGTTACTTATTAAACCTGGATTAGTTTATTGTGGAAACTTCTGTACTGAGTAATATGAATCTACACGTCCTCATGGTGAGTAATATGATTGCTATAGCCTATAGGGCTTGAAAGTCTGAATTTTCTATGGATGCCGGCTCAAATATTTGATCTTCGGTGCATTTTTCTTAGGAATCTTATTGTTTTGGTACGACCGGACATTCTAACTTTGTTTTTTCTTTCTTTCTTATTTACTATAAACGGTGTAGCTTCTATAGAAGTCCTTCAAGCGTACAGACAGTTTGTTGGGGCCGTGGTTGAGTTGATTGATGGAGTGGTGATCAATGAGGAGTTTAAAGAAGCCGCGTTGGCAGTGTACAGGCTTTTTGGCTCACCTGGCGAAGAGAAAGGAGAGAGTAGAAAGTTCATTGAGAAGAAGTAGGTTATTCTGTCTTTAATTCGTAGTGATTTCTGTAACAGGGTAGTTTCTGAGTGCTGTATGTCAGTATGTAGATAAATTAAATTTAAACTCTGTGTAGGATTATGCGAGTGCCGTACACACTGTGTATGTTAAGAGAAGCTGTTTTCCATACTCATTTTATGTGAATGCAGATCTGAACTGCAAAAAATACTTGGTCATGTTGTTTCGGATGCAAAGCTACAAAAAGCTGTGAATGCTGTCCAAAGTCTTTCTGATTTGCAGCCAGACAACCACGAGGCAATTTTTTCGGCTGAAAGCCAAGTAAGCGGGAATGATGATGGTCAAGAGTTTGGTGCGGATTTGGTTTTTCAGCACCCAGCCCGGTTCTTGGTTGATGCTTCTTTTGAGGATGGAGAAATGTGGGGGGAGGGTACAAATGTAACTTCTACTTCACTTCATGGGGAGTGGTATGATTTTAGTGAGAGCAGAAATCACCAATCTGTTGGTGGAACATTTGATTTAGGATGGTTAAGAGATGAATGCAGTAGAATAGTAAATGGTAGTACTTCTCAGCTTCCTCAAGATGAACTAGCAATGGCTATTTGCCGAGTACTCGATTCAGACAAAGCTGGCGATGAGGTAACGAAATAATGTTATTTTATTTATTATTATTATTAATTATTAATTTTTTTATTTATTTGTTTTTGTGATCTAGTCATTTCGGAAGATGTAGATGTTTAATATGGTTTGACGTTTGAATTTTGTTATGAAGATAGCTGGTGATTTGTTGGATCTAGTTGGAGACAGTGCATTTGAAACAGTTCAAGACCTTATAATGGTAAAATATGGAATAATCTGATCTTGTATGGCGTAGAATTTTGTTTACTTTTCTTTGTATCCAATCTGTCATGGGAGGCGTCAGCGAATGAAAGGTTGTTGGCTGGTGACCCAAAAATTATGTGTTAAAAGGCAGAGTATATAGTTGGGGTTGTCGGGGTGAGGCTGCTTTCATAGATTTTTGGATAGGTCAATCCACAGGAATGAATCTTGTGTTCTGATAAAAATCACCTTGTTGTGCTTTCACTTGAAAATGATGGAATATAATATTTGATTTTTGTGATTTTCCCACATTCAGCACAGGAAGGAACTTGTAGATGCTATTCACCATGGGATGTTGAACTTAAAATCTGAAAAGGTGGTTTCTAGCTCTCAACCACGCATGCCTAGCTACGGTACTCAGGTATGAAGCTTTTTCAGATGTTTTGTTAGATTTTGTTTTTGTTGTTCATTTAGTCATCATCACATCATAGATGTCAATGTTGTTTTTAACAATGCATACAGGTGACTGTTCAAACAGAATCAGAAAAACAAATTGATAAATTAAGACGCAAAGAGGAAAAGAAACATAAACGTGGAACAGATCATGGGTTTGACAATGATATGTCCGTAATGAGTTTTAGTTCTTTACTTCAAGCAAGTGCAAAGAAAAGCCCATTTGATGATCTGATTGGACATGGTGAAGGGTCCAACACATTAGCAGTTACCGCACTACCTCAGGGAACTACTAGGAAACATCATAAGGGATATGAAGAAGTTTCCATTCCACCCACCCAAACTGCAGCCATGAAGCCTGGAGAGAAGCTGGTACCCTTTTCTTATTCCTTTATGTTTAATCTACTATCCTATTTATGAGTTGATATAAACGTCCTGTTACTCCAATTGGTTATTCTTGTACGAGTATTTTTTATGCATTCGTTAGCTGTTCTCTATTTTTGATAAGGTAATATGTTTGGATCTAATCTGGAAATTTTGACTGGTTTGCTAATGACATTTGCATTGATCATATAATTGATACACTTAACGTGGATATGAAGTCAAGTCAGCTTAATAGAACACAAACACAAGAAAGTATAGTAACTACTATAATAAGTCTTGCTATGTATAATATGTTTTTTGTTTGTTTGTTAACATTAACTTGGAGGTCCCATTACCTTTTCCTGCCTATGGAAGAAATTGTTTTATTATAGGCCATCAAATGCATTTTAATTCGATAGAAAAAGGTTAATATTTATAATTGACATGGATTTGAAGTCAAATCAACTGAATACAATTCAGCCTTCATTCCATTAGATAGTCAGATCCTTGTCAACTCATCACTGTTTATGTTAGTTTTGGTCTTCCACTACTGCTATAAATATGAAGTAATGACAAATTGTCACTGGTTGAGGACTGTAACTCCCAATTACATTAAAGCTCTCCATATTGAATCCAAATGCTCCATCTTTACACTTTAATTCCTTAAAAATATGAAAAATTCACCGAATAGCACCAATTACCACATACTATTAACCCACTAGTTTACCAAAATAAAATTTTACCCCTAAAGTACAAGCCTTTTTAGGAAAAATAGAGAATATTATTCTAATTACACACAAATGTAATGAAACATATTTGATGAGTTGATAATGTAGAAATCAGAAGGTGATGTGAGGAGTAGGTAAAGGATCAGAGTTCCATTGAAGTTATTAGTATTCCACATAGATTTCTTTTTAATGTGGTGGTTTTTCCAGATTGAAATAAAGGAGCTGGATGAATTTGCACAAGCTGCTTTCCAGGGCTACAAGACACTTAACCGTATTCAGAGCAGAATATATCAAACTACTTACCATACTAATGAGAACATTCTGGTAAGTTCAAAATTTAGTAAGTTAATTAATGTAGATGATGCCAAAAAATGATATCCTTTGTCCTCAAGCTATCATCATGTGTTCCAGATCTGTGCTCCAACAGGAGCTGGCAAAACAAATATAGCTATGATTGCTATTCTACATGAGGTGCACACATACTCAATTCTTCTACAGAATCATTTTATGGAGCCGTTGTTTAACAATTGAATGACAACACATTTTGCACTGTTGTTTCTTAAATATATATATATTTTACTAGTGACGTGGCAAAGAATTAGTCATTGAAGATTTGTAATTCCATTTTTGAACCGTTGTCTTGGTCATGGTTCAAATTGTGTAATGGTGTAAGAGATGTTTCTTGCTCTTGTGCAATTTATATGACCCAAGTGTGGTGGTTTTTCAGATTGGACAGCACTTCAAAGATGGTTACTTGCATAAAGATGAGTTTAAGATAGTTTATGTTGCTCCTATGAAGGTAGAGATGATATTATCATTTGATCTCTTTGTCTTTATGATACTTACTGTCTTATTTTGAGTTTTGACATGCAATCTTTTAGGCATTGGCTGCTGAAGTTACTAAGGCATTTAGCCATCGATTAGCTCCATTGAACATGGTTGTGAGAGAACTTACTGGTGACATGCAGCTTTCCAAAAATGAACTCGAAGAAACTCAGGTTTTTTGCAACCCGTATGAAGTTTGGAAATAAAATCATGGAGTTGCTATTTGAGTTCTAATTTTTAAAATCTGTATTCTCAGATGATTGTGACTACACCTGAGAAATGGGATGTAATCACCCGCAAAAGCAGTGACATGTCACTCTCGATGCTGGTAAAGCTCTTAATTATTGATGAAGTACATCTGCTAAATGATGATAGAGGACCTGTAATAGAAGCATTAGTCGCTCGCACACTTCGTCAGGTACACCCGTAATATAGTTAAGAGCAATACGAGAATAATTCTTGATGTTTTGAAGTACACTTTAAGGTGATATTGATTTTTTTTTGACGGGGATGGTTAATGCTAACCTAAGATTTTAAGTATGCTTCTTGATGACTTTGGCAGGTAGAGTCGACACAGTCCATGATTCGTATTGTAGGTTTATCAGCTACTCTTCCCAATTATCTGGAGGTTGATCTCTGCCACACTCTTCTTAACGGAATTTCTGTCACTATCCTTGATATGCAGAACACTAGGGTAGAAGAAAATTATTGATGTGTAGTTAGATTTTCTTACTTGAGCTCCAACTTTCAGGTTGCACAATTCTTGAGAGTTAATCCGGAGGCGGGTCTGTTCTTCTTTGATTCTAGCTACCGTCCCGTGCCTCTTGCGCAACAGTATATTGGAATTACGGAGCCGAACTATCAAGCACGGAATGAGCTGTTAAATGAAGTTTGCTACAAAAAGGTCTTTTTTTTCTTACGATTAACTGTTTTGCACTACATCTGGATTGTTGTTTTTTTTGTTCAGAGAAATTTGTTTGCGCAGGTTGTTGATTCATTGAAGCAAGGGCATCAGGCAATGGTGTTTGTTCATTCACGTAAAGACACTGGGAAAACAGCTGATAAACTGGTAATATTTTGTATCATATCTTTAAAGCCTGTATGTTCCTTCCAACATATGTTTAAATGGTATTGTGCTATAGTAAGTCCTTGGTGTAACTTTTATGTACCTTGAAAGTACCAACAATATATTTCTAGCCATAAAGGTCTCGTAAGAACGTTAGCTCCAGTTATAATTCGTTGTGCGACATCTTATACAGATTGAACTTGCCCGGAAATATGAAGAATTAGATCTCTTTGTGAATGAAGAGCATCCCCAGTTTCATTTGGTCAAGGTACGGAAATTGTCAAACTCAACACTTTCTTTCTCACAACAGTGCATCACGGTTTATATAGGTATGTCACCATCACCTACTTTGTTTGCTTTCAGATAGAGGTTTCAAAGTCCAGAAACAAACAACTTGTTCAGCTATTTGGATCAGGAGTTGGCATTCACCATGCAGGGATGTTGCGTTCTGATAGAGGTTTGACTGAACGACTTTTTTCTGATGGATTGTTGAAGGTGTGTAGCTCTTTCTTTGACTTGCTTCTTTAGCTTTGTTGGTATGTTGCTTAATGAGCCACCATTTTCTTTTCAGGTCCTTGTTTGTACAGCAACTTTGGCGTGGGGAGTAAATCTACCTGCACACACTGTTGTGATAAAGGTTGTCAAAATGTCGAATACAAATATATGTCTGTATGTATGCATTTGCTTATCACTGCAGTATATGCCAATTTCCCATGATTAAGTTTAGCAGGCTAGGTGATCTTTAACCACAAGGCATGTGTTGCTTGTAGAGAGCTATGACCATGGAAGAACTCGACTAGTTAATGAAAAGTTAATCACTTAATGTTAATATTATTGGAATTTTGCATTTCCTATCTTCACCTATCCTTGTTGAGCACTCTTCTAAAATATACAGGGGGATTATTTTTTTCACCGAAGTTGAAGTGTGAGGATGCTTAACATGGTTTACATTAATCTTGATACTTGATCACAGTTAGAAGCACATAAATGTTTAATATGTTGAGGTTTCTAATGTGAGGAGATTTAACTTTTCTAAAGAAGGTTAGGTTTATCGTAGTTTGAATATCAACCATAAAAAACAAACTCAAAGCCACCCAGTTTCAATTTGATGAACCCATCAATATGTCAATAAGATGTTGCATTTTCTTATTTGTTTATTTACTATTTTACCCACCTTGGCACAGGGGACTCAATTGTATGATCCAAAGGCTGGTGGATGGCGAGATCTGGGTATGCTGGATGTTATGCAGGTATATTTGACATTTTCACTGATTTATTTTCAGCTTTTACTGCTGGTTGAATTCTAATGTTGTGTTCGCCCTTATACTATGATGTTCTGTAGATTTTTGGACGTGCTGGAAGACCTCAGTTTGATAAAAGTGGGGAAGGCATTATAATTACATCTCATGATAAATTAGCCTACTATCTGAGACTTTTAACAAGTCAACTTCCCATAGAGAGTCAGGTACTTGGTTGTTTAGTCAGAAAAGTTTTATAAATCAAAATTGAATAATGTTATCCTTTTTAATTCAAATGAATACCACAGCCTAACTAGTTTACACGTTTGGCCTTTGGATGTTTATACTAATTAGTTATTCTAATTTGATCGCAGTTCATTAGCTCCTTGAAAGATAATTTAAATGCAGAGGTAACATTGGGAACTGTGACAAATGTCAAGGAAGCTTGTGCATGGCTTGGATATACATACCTTTTCATAAGGATGAAAATGAATCCCTTGGCATATGGTATTGGATGGGATGAGGTATAGTACTATTGATGGCCTATTTATAAATGGTTCTCCTATCTGCAATATTTACATTGCTTACCAAGTTTTCTTCTTCTAACTTTCTTCTCACCATGTGCTGATATCTCCACTGTTTGTTTCTCCAATATCCCCAAGGTAACACTTATGGGTAGTGTGGTACGATTACCATTGCTATACGTCTTGTTAACTTTTGCCATATAACAGTACTCCTTTATAGTTCGAACAAGTTCATGCGCTGTGTGATGAGAAAACTTCGTGCATGATTTGGAGAGTATTATATTAGAATTAGTTTCATGCCACATTTCTTTGTTCTCGTATTTGTATCTTGCCTTCCTAGGAAGATTCAAATGTCAACCTTGTTAGGTGCATGAGCCCCATACAGAGTTTTCGGTTACCTGTAGTAGCATCATATTTCTGTACTTCTTTTGGGCTGGCGTTTACTATTGCAATATGACAACACTTTCACCTCTCTACAAAAACTCATCATGGCTAACTTCTAATAAACGTCTCTTATTTTTATAAACCCAAAAATCCTTGGTAAGATCATCTTTGCCGCTGTTACTTGCTGAAATATACCCATTTAATATCCAAAATGAAGTAAGCTTGAGCACTCTATGCTAGATTTTTTCATGTTGAACTCTATATAATCATAAATTTTGGTGACAGTATTTCCAAGGATGTTCATTGTATATTTTTTCTTCCAAGAGGCGAAAAAAATGGCATATTAATGAAGTAGCTCCATGCCTCCACCATCATTCCCTGAATTCAATGAGTAAATGTTTTGTGTGTCTCACTAATCATACCAGTGGAGCCAAACATTTGATGCCACCTTTTAGTATAGTGTAGAGAAATTGGGTGCTGTTAGGAGAGTGCAGTAACCAAATCTACTTGTTCAATCTTTTAATTTTGGTGAAATAGAAATTTTGATTTCTTTATTCTCTAAATTTGGTATCTGTTCTGAAGTGAATACATCACAGATAGAGATTCTAATATGTTGTGATCTGTAATATCTATGGCTTGCAAATTATAGTTTTTATAATCTGAAAGTTTCAAATAGTATTTTTTATTACTATTATGTTAGAAGTAATGCGTTATAATTTATTTTGGTCTGATAGGTTATTGCAGATCCGTCATTAGGTTTGAAGCAAAGATCTCTTATTACAGATGCTGCACGCGCTCTTGATAAAGCTAAAATGATGCGGTTCGATGAGAAAAGCGGGAACTTCTATTGCACTGAACTTGGTCGCATTGCTAGTCACTTCTATATCCATTATTCTAGTGTTGAGACATACAATGAGATGCTGAGGCGCCATATGAGTGATAGTGAGGTAACAAATTCTCGTCATTTAGCTTACATTACCTGTCAGTCTACATCACTGTTAAGTTCTAATGCTAACTACATATATACTCCAAAAATCTGACCTGCATGACCGAAACCTAGATGGTCATGTTCTGCAACAAAACTCTTCACTTGCATCTAGAACTATTTGCACTTTCAGGAATCACGTCAAACAACACGAATAATGAAGAACACAGTAAAAGCCGAATTCACCAAATACGGGTGATTCTTTTATAATACGTATTAGCCAAAAACAACCAACCTTCAAAACCCTAAGAACCAGCTATTTATAGTCTGGAAACAAATCAGGGAAAATCCCAGCAGAAAACAAAATAAGGAAACAATTCACAAAGTTTAAAATAAGACTCGAAAAATAGAAAAGTGCCAGTTTTGGCCCTTTAACGACCTTAAACAGCTAAAATCCTCCTGGGGTCATGCTTTAGCATGATTCTTGCTCTTGCTCGTTTTCCATCAACCATGTAAATGTCGTTGAATTCCGCCACCGAAGTCAACTTCAGCAAAGTAAACCGACAGAGCGTTGATAACGTTTTCGTTTGACTTTGTGACGACCCAACTGACCCTGCATCAGTTTCTTACCCAGTGATTCAAGATCCTTTAAATTAAAATCCGTTGTAGTATTTGTGATATATCACTAATATGTATTATACTCGTAACAAATAGGAATACATAGTTATTAACTTTTAAGATACATATTTTAAGAAGCCGAACTTGGTTTCAAGACACACGTTCCCCTCTCTATTTCTTAATCTTCTGTGGTAGTAACCTTAGCCAAGTACGTTCACTCTTTCTCTAATTTGGTAAGAGAATGTGCCAACTTCATTGCGTGTTAGTATATGAAGTTAAATGCAATTTAAAAAAAAAAGGATTTGGCAAGCATGAGAAGGTTAAGATTATAAAGTTCAGGGACTAGGTATTGCTGGCCAGGAAACTTTTGAGAGTCTACTTCTCTTGTGCATCTACTTTACAGACCCAAGTGTTGGTTTTCTGGTAAAAATTCTTGGAACTTGGTTAATAATGGAGAGACTTTTGATTGGAACATCATATTGATATTTACTTTAGTACCATGACTGCGGTGCTCATGACCCAAATTATTATCTATTTATTTATTGACTGCAGATAATTGACATGGTTGCTCATTCTTCGGAATTCGAAAATATTGTTGTTCGAGAGGAGGAGCAAACTGAATTAGAAAATCTGGCACACACAGTCTGTCCATTAGAAGTGAAGGGTGGTCCAACAAATAAACATGGAAAAGTATCTATTCTAATTCAGGTGAAGGCTTTTGAAGATCAAGAATCTGTACTTTGAACAGTTAGATCTATGTTTTTTGTCTTTATCCAATGTTTGTAAAGTAATCAAGTCTTTTGCAGCTCTATATATCTCGGGGGTCTATTGACGCCTTTTCTTTGATTTCTGATGCGGCATACATTAGTGCAAGCCTGGCTCGTATAATGAGGGCGCTTTTTGAAATTTGTTTGCGTAGAGGATGGTGTGAGATGACATCCTTCATGTTGGAGTATTGCAAGGCTGTGGATCGTCAAATATGGCCTCACCAGCATCCCCTCAGACAATTTGACAGAGATATATCACCAGAAGTATGTTTTGCCATCTCTATACTATTAGACGATGTGGGTTGGGTTAACCTGAAACAGTTGTCCAAATTTTTAATTACTTTAATAAATAGTTTAGTGTATATGATTACAAGAATATCATTTCAATAATAATAATAATCTACTGATAAAAATGGAGCTATTTAGGAGGTATTATACACTAAAGAAGCACATTGGGATACTTTCACCTGTTTGACCTGTTACTGATAAAATCAAATTGACCCTTTCCTAAGGAAATGGGTTGAAATTGCCACCTCTAGTTGCTATATTGCCTAGCTTGTGCCGCATCTCTATTATTTATCTCCATTTTGTTTTAGATACTTCGGAAGCTAGAAGAACAAGAGATTGACTTGGATCATCTTCTAGAGATGCAAGATAAGGAAATTGGAGCTATGATTCGTTATGCACCTGGTGGAAGGGTTCGTGTATCCTCAAAATCCGTGTTTTATACTTCTATTTTTTTGGATATAAACTTTGTAGTATTTTACTTGCTGCTTTTTAATTCTGAAGGTAGTAAAGCAATATTTAGGATTTTTCCCATCAATCTTGTTGTCCGCTACAATAAGTCCGATCACCAGAACAGTTTTAAAGGTAATTCGTTTCGTTACTTATTCCAAGTCTTGACAAGCCTAGTATGGAGTTTGGTACTTCTTAGGAACTTTTGAAAGCAACCTATTGATTTTTCAGTTCCATCTTTCAGGTAGATCTGGTCTTAACTCCAGACTTTGTGTGGAAAGATCGCTGGCATGGTGTTGCACAACGTTGGTGGATTCTTGTTGAGGTTTGGTCTTGCATATAGTTTTTTTGTTTGTATGAAATTGCCAAATGATGTTGCATCTTGATATTTTCTTCCATTCTAAAGGAAAAGAGGAACTCCTTTGTTGCAAATGAAAAATCATTTCTAACTTGTAATACCTTCTAAAATGAATAGCACTAAATTAAAAATACTTAAGTAGATTAGATTGAAACTCTTGCATTCCAATAGTTTTTTTGTTTGTATGAAATTGCCAAATGATGTTGCATCTTGATATTTTCTTCCAATCTAAAGAAAGAGAAAACCGCCTTTGTTGCAAATGAAAAATCATTTACTACCTTGTAATACCTTCTAACTTGAATAACACTAAATGAAAAAAAAAAATACATAAGTAGATTAGATTGAAATTCTTGAATTCCCTATGGACGTTTAGATCACTAATTCACTATCAGTTCTTTCACTTCAAGAACAGATCTAGGCAATATTATGATGCGGTACGTAGTTGGTCAAATAAGAGAAAAGTTGACCCGCAAGGAATCGGATGATTACTTGGTCAACAAGGAGGGACATTAGAGTTTGAGTATTTTATGGAGTCCTTTAATTATATCTTTTATTATATTAGTTTCCTTATTAGATTAGGATTGGTATTAGTATTAGTATCCTATTAGGTTTAATATTTGTCTAGTATAAATAGGGCTTTATTGTTTAATTTTCATTAGCTTGATTATGTTTTAATTTGATTAATAAAAGGTGTCGAGAAGAGTTTTCTCAACCCTAGTTTATCTTTGTCCGGTATGCGATAATACCCTTTGTTCTGTCTAATAACATGATAGTTATTTTATTTTACGTCTGACAATACGTGAATTGTCTTATTTGTAGCCTCGTGTTACATCAGGTGGTATCAGAGCAACTGATCCAAATTCCGATTAGTTGGGTCTCTCCCTAGTTTGGATTTGATCTTCTATCTCACAAAAAAAGAAAAGAAAAAAGAACTGTTCATTCGGTACTGTTCATCAGTGATATACTGTTCATTTATCGAGCTACTGTTCATCCGATTTAAAAAATATATATATTGATTTTATGTTCTATCAATTTTTTTTACTAAAAATGGCGTGCAATTATATTTACTCTGATCGAGTTGATCGAAACGAGAAACCTCAAAGACGAGATCTTTTTAGGACGCGTTGTGTAATCCATCGGAAGATACATGATGTTATCATTGATCGCGGTAGCATCGAAATTTCGTATCACGGGATGTTGTGGATTTTTTTAAATTACCAATTGAAACACTTCCACATCCATACACAATTCGATGGGAAAATTCAGTGAACGAAATCAAGGTAACCGAATATTGCAAGATTCTGTTTTCGATTGGAAAGTACAAAGATGAGTTCTTATTCGATATCATCGAGATGGATGCTTGCCATATAATTCTTGGAAAACCATGGTGGTACGATCGCAATGCAACTTACAACTGTAGAGAGAACACATACATGTTCCGATTTAATGGTGCTAAGTTTTTTCTGCTCCCCTTAAGGGAAAGCACCGAGGTTTCGAAGGCGAAAGAGGACAACCCAATAATTATTGGTCATTAAGATTCGAAGGAAGAACTAAAAGTTGAACCGATATTGAACGAGTTTGTTCACACTCCAATGGCACTAGATAAAGTTTTAAACATTATCCCTCATGAGTTGGAACCAATACAAGAACTACAAACTACCATTGAAGATGGATTATCGCCACCACAAGATATGTAACTACTAAGTTTAGTGGGTTATAAAGTTGACACAACGAATATGGTCGTAAAAGATTAGATCAAACAGAAGGTTCAGTTGACACTACGGAGTACAAAGACTTTGATGACAAACAATTTTGGGCAAAGAGGTTTGATGATGGCGATCTAGTTATGGTAGACTTGTGTAATAAGTTTCCGGTAGCTACACATAACAAGTTGAAGATGCAGAAGATCGGTCAATGCAAACTAAATTTGAAATGTAGTTGATTTGTTCGAGTTTGACCCGGGTATAACGTCTTATTTCTATGGAAACTCGAGGACGAGTTTTTTTCAAGAAGGGGAGAATGGTGCGGTACGTAGTTGGTCAAATAAGAGAAAACTTGACCCTCAAGGAATTGGATGATTACTTGGTCAACAAGGAGGGACATTAGAGTTTGAGTATTTTATGGAGTCTTTTAATTATATCTTTTATTATGTTAGTTTCCTTATTAGATTAGGATTGGTATTAGTATTAGTATCCTATTAGGTTTAATATTTGTCTGGTATAAATAGGGCTTTACTGTTTAATTTTCATTAGCTTGATTATATTTTAATTTGATTAATAGAAAGAGTTGAGAAGAGTTTTCTCAACCCTAGTTTATCTTCGTCCGGTATACGATGATACTCTTTGTTCCGTCTAATAACACGATAGTTATTTTATTTTACGTCTGACAATACGTGAATTGTCTAATTTGTAGCCTCGTGCTACATCATATTATCCTACTAAAGAATGCATTATGCGAAAATACTATTTGGATTATTAGAAAATCCTGCATTGTGAAGTACAAGAATCTATGAGTAAATTAAATTCAGGTCTTGAAAATCCTACAATGTAAATATAGTATTTAGTTCATTTGATCTTTCAGGGTCTTAGTAGTTTTGGCGTTTCATTGGACTCAATTTGGGTCCAAAGCATGTCAGCGATGTATACGATATGGTCCTTTAAGGATGAAATGATAACTCTAAATTATTCTATTTCTGATATATTGTATAATACTCTTGTTTCTGGATGACAGTTGATATTTTGTTTAGAAAAAAACAGACTTGTTCATCAAAAATTTTTGGTTAGTTCATTTCTCAAGTTATTAAAGAAAAATATATGGTCTATTAATTTATAGACTTAGGAGGTTGAATATCAATCTCACCTCTCGACATATTTCATAGAAACTGATTTCTGATCGTGTCACAAAAAGGCTACTCATTTAGTGCTTATGTGACTGCTTAAGTTACTCTACTTGCATGTTTGGTACATTGAGTGCACTTATTTTTTTCATCATATCATGTCATTATTTGTTGGTTTCTTAGCACATAACCTATTAAGTAGTGAACCTCTCATGAAGTAATTATGCAGGATTCAGAGAATGATCATATATATCACTCAGAGCTTTTTACATTGACCAAGCGGGCAGCAAAAGGGGAGCCACAGAAGCTTTCCTTCACTGTGCCAATATTTGAACCACATCCTCCTCAATACTACATTCGTGCTGTTTCTGATTCATGGTTGCAGGCTGAGGCTTTCTATACAATATCTTTTAAGAACCTTGCCCTGCCAGAGGTCATCTTACTAACTAAACAGTCTGAAACGTCTGTGATTTCTTATATTCGTTTGAATGTTAACTTTGGTATTCCATCTTTTTATTCAGAGCCATACGACACACAGTGAACTTCTAGATCTGAAGCCACTTCCCGTGACTGCGCTTGGCAACAAGGCTTATGAAGAATTGTACAGATTTTCGCACTTCAATCCTATTCAAACTCAGGTATGGTTTCCTAAACAGTGGACGCTGGCCATGTCTTTATCGCCAGTTATATTGTATGCCACTGATGCTTCTATGGTTACTTGGCAGGCTTTTCATGTTTTATATCACAAACAGAACAACATCCTGTTAGGAGCTCCTACTGGAAGTGGGAAAACCATATCCGCAGAGCTAGCTATGCTTCATCTATTCAACACAGCCCCTGATATGAAGGTACACATTTCATTTAAGTGATTAAGATCACTTGTCGTGGGTGCTATCTTTGGTGATACAAGGTCTTAAAATCACCTTCTAGGTTGTAACTTCACTAGCTGCGTTTGTTGAAATTAGGGGATGGGTTAGATGTTCTATGCTAATCTTAGATCACAGGTTTTAAGCCAACTATAATTATTTTTTTGGTGCACTTGTGACTACACTCCTAAGTGAATTTTCTTGTAGCTAAAACCTAAACTTGTATAGACAAGACATGGTATCATATACTTGGTAGAGACAAAATATCATTTTTTTTAGAGATTCAGTTCAGAACTATTACAAGCCAAAAGCTTAATTAAAAAGATCATAATCATCATTACAAATGAGATGAGTTGAGGGGGTGTATTCGTTTGTAATTAGGAATCACTATCGGTACAGGTTTAATATTATGAAACAAATGGGAATGGGAATCGACTTATTAAACCCTCCCCCCTTGTTGGGTTTAGAGTAAATGCCTAAATTCCTGGGTATGATACGCATTTTGAAACCCAAACACATTAACCTGTAACACTTTTATTAGGAATGCAGTTTACCTTGTTTTTAAATGAGACGTACATAGTACCTCTTTGGAATGAATAGGTGGAAAAGTAATTTTGTTTTAAAAAATTGAATATATCTTTTAAAGCTGCATATTTATCTTGAGGGTATCCGCTGACTTACATGTATTTGAAAACCGAAGTTCTTATCTGTGGCACACTTAATTTTGCAGGTTATCTACATAGCACCATTAAAGGCCATTGTTCGAGAAAGAATGAATGATTGGAAAAATGGACTAGTCTTTAAACTTGGAAAAAAGATGGTAAGTATACTTTCAAAATCCACTGGGAAACAACCTAAGGTTTTTTTTTGCCTTTATTCATTTTTTGGGCTTGAAATTTGTTTACAACAGGCATAAGATATACTTATCATCTATCAAATATGAGTTGATGTTTTCACATGCTGCTCTATCAGGTTGAAATGACTGGTGATTACACGCCAGATATGATGGCTCTCATGTCAGCAGATATCATTATATCGACTCCTGAAAAGTGGGATGGTATCAGTCGTAATTGGCATAGTCGAAGCTATGTCACAAAGGTTCTTTTTACTTTCTTTTCATTAACTACTTACCGAGTTAGATGACGATAACAAGTTGTTACTACTATCTGAAAACTGTACTATATCATCTATGACATTGTAAAAAATGGACAAAATCTATTCTAATTCTGTTGTCAGGTTGGTCTTATGATTTTGGATGAGATTCACCTACTTGGAGCTGATCGTGGGCCTATACTTGAGGTACTAATTCACGTATTAGCTTTGTATAGGAAAGCTTTTGAAAGGCACGCATGTTTTTGCTTGACTGAAACTGCCCAAGCAAATTAAAGAAAAAGGGTTTGGTTTTGTGATTTGTGAATTTACAATCTGCTTGCTTGGTAGTGGATTTTTTCACCCAACATCTACATCTCTTCACCAATGTACATCAATATTTGGCCTGGTTTTCAAGTGCCTTTTCACAACTAGTAGACATCTACATGCGTACATACAGACACCCGCACACCCACATGTCACACACACACACACAAGTCATAGATCATCTATCCTAATATTGGGAACGCATCTGCTTTATTTGTTTAGTATGGAATGGTTGGGATGTATACCATTTATAAGGGCTTCCGTTTCTTATTTTTTAGCTCAAACATTCTTGTAAGTTGTGTTCTACATGACACCCTGTGAGAAGTGTCAAAAGCATCCTGTTTTTTGGAAACTAACAGTCAACTTTGACATGAATGTGTCTAATAACTGGTGGATGGTAAATCTTTTGGACGAATGACCATGCTTCGTAGAAGGGCTATAAATCGTTGATTATGAAAATTTATTTATTGTAGATAGAAGATAGGAGTTCTAATATTATGATTGCGTTAGATTTATGTGCCTATTTGAATATCTTAATGATAACTTGTGGAAGAGCAATCTCTTCAAGGAGTATTGTAGTGCACTAGTGCTATATGGTATTTTTGCCATGTCCTTATTGGAATCAGTGTTTTGCATACTGTATTTTCTAGGTGTATTATAACTGGTGAGCTACATGTCATGTCCCTGAAGATATTCTCTTTTGGATTTAATGCTTTACTCTTCTCGAATTCGTTTCTAGGTCATTGTCTCAAGGATGAGATACATATCATCACAAACAGAGCGGCCTGTTCGGTTTGTCGGGTTGTCAACAGCACTAGCAAATGCTCAGTGAGTTCATTTGTTCATGAACCTTGTCTATTTTACTAGAACTATACATCATACTTCATCATACTAGCAATAATATATAGGCTAAAAAGTCTGTTTACCACTACTACTGATCTGAAAACATACCCTGCTCAAATTTTGCATTACATTATGCTGTATCAAATCTCAATTTGAATGATCTAGAAACCGTTTGTTATATGCTTCTCTCTGCTGTTAACTAGGGCCGGTAATTTCCGGCACGACCTGAAACCGACCCGAGAAAAGCAGGTTTGGGTCGGGATCTTTGACCAGCAACCTGCCGACCCACAAACCTGCTATTATTTTGTGTTGGATTCGGGTCACCCAATGGGTTTTCAGGTTGATCCGCCAATCCTTATACAATTTAGTGGTAATCTAAACTTAATACTTTTAGTTTGTTTAATGATATTTGGTTGAATTTGAACTAATCATGTTTTGGTATTGAGTTTAGAGGGATGTAATAGGTATTATGATTTTTTTTGGGATTTTATAAGCGTTTTTATGTAGATATCATATTAGAATATTGACCCATTTGACCCAAAATTGACCAGTTAACGCAAACTGACCCGTAAACTTGTTAACCTGATTATATAAATGGGTTACCTAGGTCTTGTTCCGGTTAACAGGTTTTGGGTTGGGTCGAAATACTCAACTCGTTTATCAAATCGGGTTGGGTTCGGGTAGACCAATTCTGACCTTCCAACCCGACCCAACCCGAATTGCCACCGCTTATAACAGTTATGTATGTTGGTATGTGAATTTTTTTCTTGAACCATTCAATATTGTTCCAATTTTGTGATTTCTGCTCAGGAATCTGGCTGACTGGTTGGGGGTTGAGGAGATTGGTCTGTTCAATTTCAAGCCAAGTGTAAGGCCTGTGCCCCTTGAAGTTCATATACAGGCAAGTGAAGTTTTTGTTCCGTTTATACCTATTTTTCACGTGTTGCTTATAAATACTTTATGTATAAAAATCTCATATATACAAGATATTTTCAAATATGGGGTCAATATAGTTGAATGTCAAACTTTAGGTGATTTTCTATATGTTTAAGTGGTTTGTGACAGTAATTGCCTCTATGAGGAAATTTGCAAGGAATTTAAGAATACTTTACGAGGTTACAGTTAGTATGTTACAACTTTTAAAGGAAATTCGTGTTGATGATATTACGTATGACATGATAGTAGCCCCTTATCATAAACTTCACATGGTTTAGAATTCTGCAACTTCTACATGTAATATCTACTTCTGTAAGTTGGCCATTATTTCTGTACTCTCCATACCAAGCTCGAGCTTTCTCCTATATTTGGAAGAGAGTATTAGTGAATGAATTTTCCATCTCATGCTTTGTGTATGAGATGTGTTGTTACTGACCCAAGTATGTCTTTTACTTCATAAACTAAATCTAGCCCTTCAGCCTCAGGGGGTGTTTGGGATTGCTTATCTATTTTAGCTTATCTGCTTAAAAAATAAGTAGGTGCCATCCTGCTTATTTTTAAGTGCTCAGTCCTTCTAAAATAAGCAGATAAGCAATTTTCAGAAGGGTGTTTGGATTTACTTATCTACTGTAAACATAAGCAATAAGCAGATAGTCACTTAAACAAGCAATCCCAAGCACCCCCCTTATGTTGGCATCTTTTAATGATATATAGATGCTCTTTTGGTAACATATCTAGTAATGGAATTTGCTGCTTGTATGATCTTCAAATTTTACCATGCAACTTTTCTTGACGTGTCAGGTAGGAGACAGTGAAGTCTATCTTTTCATTGGTACTAGAAAACATCTTATATTTCATGTCACTTAAATTCACAGGGATATCCGGGGAAGTTCTACTGTCCAAGAATGAATAGCATGAATAAGCCCACCTATGCTGCCATATGTACACATTCGCCTACAAAGCCTGTTCTAATTTTTGTTTCGTCTCGTCGGCAGACAAGGCTTACTGCATTAGACCTCATTCAGGTACGTCACTTGATTTTTTTTAAGTGGCAGCTCTAGACGAGTATGCATCATACTTTTCTGTTTTCCACCATGAAGTTTGCAGCTTCAGATGAACATCCGGTACAGTTTCTGGCCATGCCAGAGGAAGCACTGCAGATGATTCTTTCTCAGGTCACTGATCAAAATTTGAGGCACACCCTACAATTTGGTATTGGGCTACATCATGCAGGGTTGAATGACAAAGATCGATCTCTGGTTGAAGAACTTTTTGCAAACAACAAGATTCAGGCAAATATCATTCACCATGATTACTATTATGTTTTTGAATTAATTCATTTTGATTATTCATTTAGTCAGAAACTGAACTTAAGCTACTACATGCTTTTTCTAAAACACTTCAATACAAATTGTTAGAGCACCTTATTTCATGTGCATCTTTTGGAAAATCGCTGTTTCAGGTATTGGTATGCACAAGTACATTAGCTTGGGGGGTAAACCTTCCAGCTCATCTGGTTATAATAAAGGTTAGTCAAATTATTTATCACATGGAAATTTATAGAGAGAATTTATCTAGCTTCGAATCGCATGCAAACATACATATGATAACTTAGTGGAAAAATGTCTTCTGCGGTTTTTAAAATTTATGTTACGTTGATCGTTTCATTTATATTTTGTAGTGTCCCTTTATATCTGTAGCTTTTTTATGTAATATTCGTAACCTTGACTCTAAGATAGCTATCTCTTAATTTGGTTGCTTATTCATATTTGGCTCGTATCACATGCTTGCAGGGAACAGAGTATTATGATGGAAAAGCAAAACGTTATATCGACTTTCCTATCACAGACATCTTGCAAATGATGGGCCGTGCAGGTCGGCCTCAGTATGACCAACATGGAAAAGCTGTCATTCTTGTGCATGAACCTAAAAAAAGCTTCTATAAGAAGGTGAAGTAAATTCATGTGAAGAAACACCATAACATTGTACAATATCACTAATGTGCTCTTTTTTTTTCCAGTTTCTTTATGAACCATTCCCAGTTGAAAGCAGTCTAAGGGACCAGCTCCATGATCACATTAATGCTGAGATTGTTTCTGGGACAATTTCTCATAAGCAGGATGCAGTACATTATTTGACCTGGACGTATCTGTTCCGCAGGCTGGTAAGATGTATTTAATGCTATTGCAAAGAAAACGTTGGTAATGTTGGTAGAAGTGCACTGTGTATGTACCTTTTAGCTAGTTACTGCTGCTAAGATATTTTGACCATCAACAGTTAAAAATATTTGTAGCTAGGTTACCCGCTGACAGTTTGGTAAGGTTTATAGAAGAGTTAACTGTTGAAGAAACGTAATAATTTTAGTTCTTTATTCATTTTCGATTTTGAGTTGCTATAACCCGTGTATAGAACTTTAAACACATTTAAAGTTTTTGTTATCCCCTCGCTTAGCATGTTGAACATCTATAGGAAACCTGAAACATTTAAGTTGTTAGATTTATGTAAGATCTTTGAAATGAGTTAAGAATGTTCTGGTTTCATGAACAGTTAAACATTCCACGAAGTAATTTGAAATTTCTTAATGTTATGTAGTTTGATGAGCGGGTTAACATTCCACAAAGCTAATTATTTGACTGAATTTTCATTGTTTTGCCACAATGAACTCTTTCATTAATGTGAGGGAATACAAAGAAAACGACAATTTGTTTTTGTTTTGTGTATTGGAGTCTGAAAGGGGAAGAGAGTGTATTAAGCTTGATGCTAACCAATAGTCATTAATGTCATTGAAAGGAATATTAAGTAAAATAGGTTTGCTTACTGCACTCATGCACACAAGTCTGTTGAACAGAGGAAGAAACGGAATTGGTAAAAGAAGGCATATCTTTCTTTCACGAGAATCCTTTGGATGTTACCGCTTATTATATCGATAAGTGAACCTCTTGTCCGTCACAAATCACAAGGACCTGCGAAAATATATCAGATAGGTCTATTTTATTATTATTATTATTATACTAAAATATATCAGATAGGTCTATTATTATTAGTATTATTATTTTGAATTTTGGAGTTTTCAGATTTTATAATTTTTTTTATAATGCTTCTTTTATCAATCAAGAAATAAGATGTACGTTGTCAACTATGAAATGACATTTTTGTTGCTTACTATTATGTACTGGCAGTTTTTAACTGATTTAGATTTGCTAATAGTAGTATGAGTTTCTAGGATCAGTAACCCTAGTATCCAGCTATCTGCATGTTCGTTTAAGTATGTCGTTGCCATCATCGACATCACTATCATCCACTTGAATATCCTTTTTGACATTAATACACATGTGGCAGATGGTTAATCCAGCTTATTATGGATTGGAAGAATGTGATCCTGAAAGTCTAAGTTCCTACTTATCTAGGTAACATCAATGCTTAATAAGATTGATGTAACATCACCTGTTCGATTCTTTAGTACTGAATGTGCAATTTGTTTTGCAGTTTAGTACAGAACACATTTGAAGATTTGGAAGATGGTGGATGCATCAAAATCGATGAAGAAAATGTGGAACCGCTAATGTTAGGCTCAATAGCATCACAATATTATCTGAAATACATGACAATCTCCATGTTTGCTTCAAATATAGGGCCAGATACTTCTCTCGAAGTAAGTAAACGTTTCTGAATCAAAGACTGGCCAACTCTTTTCTGTGTCCAGCTTTTAACAACTTGTTAAAACAACCAAAGGTTTATGGTTTTAGCAAGAAGTGGAAATTCGAGCTATTTACTTATAAAATGTTTTACTGATAATGGGTCAAACGGGTAAAATAGAAAAGTTACTTTAAGGAATCTAGTTGTGGAAGAAATTGAAAGTTGCCCTTAGCATTTTTAAAAATAAATAGAATCGTCTATATCAATTTTATTCAGAACTAGATCATTGAAATAGCATGTTTTTTGTAATCGTATTTTACACAGTAAATGACAGTAAATGTTTATAAATATTTTTACTTCGACATAAAGCTTTTTCAACTCATTACCATACCCACCTACCCGCATCGTCCCCTCTAATTTTAGCTGTAATGGAAATGTCATTGGCTAGTATTGATTCTTATAGTGTATCTTCTTTCTTTCAGGTTTTCCTTAATGTACTGTCTGCTGCTTCTGAATATGACGAACTCCCCGTCCGTCATAATGAGGTAATTCCAAATATATTAGGGGACCAGCTGTCTTGTGAAGTTTTCTGTCTACGACTAGAATCTGCTACTGTAAATTTGAATATAATTGACTTCAGTATCAACTTGAAGGATATAGACGATATATTTATAATTGACTAGTATTTATGTTGGCAAACAATGACATTGTATGGGCACGTATGAGAACTTTGCTTACATTCTTCTATAGTTGTATGCAAATCTTCTTTATAATTTTTTACGCCTGCAATCTCATACATACTTGTTTCTGTTCTAGGAAAATTACAATGAAGCATTGGCTGCGAAAGTTCCATATGCGGTAGACAAGAATCGCCTTGATGATCCGCATGTTAAAACAAATTTGCTATTTCAGGTCAGGATGTTCTTGAAATCTTTTGAAAAATATGTTGAGTAAAATATTCTACTTTTGCTGAACTTACCCTACAATATATCATAATTTGTGCAGGCACATTTCTCTCAAGTAGAATTGCCAATCAGCGACTATTACACAGACTTAAAGTCAGTGTTGGATCAGAGTATACGTATCATTCAAGCAATGATAGATGTATGTGCAAATAGTGGATGGCTATCGAGTTCCATTACTTGTATGCATCTTCTGCAGATGGTTATGCAGGTGTGTGTGGTTATTAAGCTTCTACCGTTTCTTGGCTTGCTCTTTCTATCCCATTGGTTTTAAATATTTTCAAATACAATTGGTATTTGCAACTGAACTACGATAACTTTTTTACCCTGTTGCTGTGGCAAGGGTCCTGCTGAACACACACAGCCTATCATCGCATTAATGTAATACTTGAAATTTCTTTTAAAAGGCGATTTTTAAATGTAAATCCTATATATCTCAAGCATGAAATTTGACCTTGACGATTCGCAGAGTCTCCATTGGGATACTTATTAAACTTGTTCAGAGAAGTCAGTTTTGTAACGTTTTTATGTGATTGATATCAGGGTATGTGGCTTGAGAGGGATTCTCCCCTATGGATGCTGCCATGCATGACTGAAGACCTTGTCAGTTTATTGCAAAAAGGTGGTATCTCTAATATACAACAATTATTGGATCTCCCGAAGATGAATATGCAGTCTAGATTTGGAAATAGCGCTTCAAAATTACAACAGGTAAGCAGAACTTTTTTAGAACAGGTCATTTGATTTCATTGGAGGTGGTAAAATGGTTGGGTCGGGTGACTGGGCAAAACGTGTCGTTTTTTCGATCTCATGTCCAATTTATTTAATTTCTAGGAAATGGTTGTTGTGTGAAAGATAATGTACTTTTTCTTTAATATTCGAACTTATTTTATAAAATTATTTATTAGGTTTTGTGCACTAAAGTGCACCTTTGGTAAATTTTCAACCCCTTCGACCTGTTCCTAATTAACTACTTTTTTTGTCCTTTTGCTATCTCTAGATTTTATGCATGTCATATGTTTATGGTATATTGCTTACCTTTTGTCCTCCCTTGTTATTGAGTGATTATGTAGCTCACTAGCTCTTGTTTCTCATTCTTCAGGATCTACAACATTTTCCCCGTATTCAAGTCAAACTCAGAATTCAAGGTAGGGATGTTGCCGGTGACAACACCTCCAGTCTCAGCATTCGGTTAGAGAAATCCAACCGCAGAAGAACAGCAAGAGCTTTTACTCCTCGTTTTCCGAAGGTAAATGATACATTGAAATTTGAGTAGTTGTTTGATCACACAATTTCAAATTCACTCATTTAATTTTGGTTTCTTCTCAGTTAAAAGACGAAGCGTGGTGGTTGGTTCTTGGCAACACCTCCACCTCTGAATTACATGCTCTCAAGAGGATTTCCTTCACAGACCGTCTGGTTACCCGCATGAAGTTACCGCAAACCACAACCAGTTTCCAGGTAATTTTGTTTCCTCCATTTCTATCTGGCACTTTAAAAATACCCTTTTATTTCCTTTTAGTTGCGCCTATCCTTTTTACTTTCTTGTTTCTTTTTAACACACTAGATACTTTCAAAAATTTCTTTTCTTGCTTTATCTTTTTACTTGTACTCCAATACATTACACACACTTCACTTAATAGTAGTGTATGCAAGTCTTAAATTTCTGCCATGGTAATTGGTGGAGTGAGCTCAATCTTTTACTCAAGCAACACCTTGCTATTTCACAGATTTCGTGTTTTGCCAAGAATTCTCGTGTACTCGTTCAGTCTCAACAAAGTTTACATATTTTTATTCTTGTCTTGTACAGACTACAGAATGACTTCTTGATCTGCTTTCTGTTGCGTAGTAGTTAATTATTACATCACTCATCTTTTTTGCTAGGGAATGAAGCTGCTTCTCATTTCAGATTGTTATCTCGGATTCGACCAAGAATACTCAATTGAAGAACTTATGGAGTCTTAGTTTTTATCTCATTTTAGATCGAGTACATATTTTGCTCATCCACAAGAATGCTGCAACTGATACGGCGTTAAACACAGGAGAGAACCCATAACAGTACATAAATATAGACATTTGGAAGCCAGACTTTCAAAGCTTCTTATAGTATCACTTTTTGCTTTATCAAACTGTTTGTCTTCGTTCTAGTGGACATTGTTACCCTTTGATCCACGAAGTCACTAGTAAAGGTACCGTTCATATACAATTAGTTGTACGAAACTTACTTGCGATAAGTTCACAGAGCACACTTGTACTTGTATTACTTGCTATGTGTCCAAACAGTCCTCATAACAAGTAATATAATAATAATAATATTTATTAAAATGTTCATTTAAACACTACAAACGCATCTATCAATGATCAAACTACATAAAGAGTCAAGTGGCATAAGAAATAAAATTGAAGTCCAAATGATGATAGGCAAAACTACAATACCCAGAAATTTAGAGGCAGAGCCAGTCTATGTGCCAACTAACCTAGTGAAGTTTTGTACTTGTTACAAGCTATCTACAATTTTGTAGAGCACAAGGAAAAACACGTTGTACGTAACTGCAAATGCTTCATGAATCTTACTAGATCTGTTGAGCTGTTACATATCTATCTTATTTACAGAATTTCTATCAATCTTCTGGTGAAAATGGGCTGTTATTCCCAGTCTGAATCGAAAAACCCTGCGTCTCTCATCTCAGAGTAGTAAGCGTTATCTAAAAGCAAGTCTTCCTCCTGGAAAAATAAAGAGGAAAATTTAGACAGCATTCGATAAATGGACAAAATTAAGGCTTAAAAGATTACAAAAAAAATAAACATGTGGATCACCTGGAAAAAATCTGCCAGGAATGTGATGTACAAAAAGGGAAGGTAGAGGGTGTGGTAGCAGATGCCTATGAAACTATACAACCTGTAAATATAAAACGGATATAATTATCAGATGGAACTTATAAGCACCAAACTGAAAGCTTGCAGCATTTCCTTGGTTATATATAATATAAACATGTGTAACTTAAAAGGTATAGGTGGCTGTCACATATGAATGGTTTGATTCGGGTAATCCGCGATCTCTAATTATGGGTCAAACAAGTAAGAAAATAAATAACTTTGAACAGAAACCATTTCTGGTCAACCTGAACCAACTCCTACAAAAGAACAACTCATTTTGACCAATTACCGAACCCACCCTGCCATCTATACTAAAAAGGTAATGAATATTGGTGCTTTGGAGTTTGTGACTTAAGAAAAAGATGTTTTTGGGTACCAAAGTCCAAAGCCGATGCCACTTGCAGCCAGGGGACAAGCCAATAATGCCACTCCATGGACCACAAACATGATAAGAGAGTAATTGTAGAATGCTGTTCTCGCTGCATAGGAAAAGATGGTAGTGAGTTAGAAGACCGAGACAATATAGGACAATATGGATTAAGAATTTGGTCAATGTTTAAAAGTGAATTGACTCACGAGGTAGCTTATCTCTCCACTTTGAGTAATGCACAAACAAAATATAGCCGTAAGTACATGTGAGCAATAGTTCATCAAGTGTCCACATACCCCACTTCCCACTATGGGTTGTTTCAGCATCCATGAAAAGCGGCACATGAAATCCAAACACAAATATCGCCTGATAGCAGAAAACAAATAACGGGGAAACATCAACAACTTTAAAGATACTGTACTTAGAATGGGATGGTATATGAAGTCAACCGAATTAAACAAATGCAATAGGATATATGGCTATACAAATTGTTGATGATGACTCTAGATTGAAAATAGGTTAATTGCGCCTGAAGATCTGTCACTAAAAATGAACAAGTACACAATTAAACTGTACTCTTCAGGATGCTAATAACATAGTCACTAGTGAACCCTATTTCTTACTGTATTAACCAATCAACTTCGCCAAGATATATTATAAATGACCAGGTAAAGTTATTGCTAAAGTTTACAGTCTGCAGGTGATATAAGCGCAGTAACCACACCAACATAACACATGAGTTTGTCACATGGTTAGAATAATAAAAAGGCTAATAACTGAATTATAGTATCACGTGTGCGATACATAACAAAGAATACATGCACACAATGTATTTATAAATTATAATCACCAAAACATGTATGGTGTTACCTTGAGAAGTATATCTGCTCCAACAATTAGCCCTGAAATCATGAATGTATGACCTAATGTTTCCAACCCACTAGCATAGTTTTCCTGAAGTAAGAAGGCCACCAAGCTGATCTCTAGACAAAGTGTTCCAGATTCAGTCAGCAATGACAATAAATTCCACGAAACGTCCTTCCCAGCAGTGCACTGCCATACCTGTTTAAACATAAACTCATGAATCAACACCATTTAAAACAGAGCAAATACCTCTTGAAGACCAAAATAGGCACTTCAAGTAAAATTTGGTAGGTAGCATCCTAAAGTATGAACTTGAAACAAAGTGTAGCAAGTACAGGGGCACAGGGCAATTTCAGATACATATAGCGTTGCTAAGCGTAGGGTATGCAAATATCGATACAGTAGTAACAGCTCAAAACTCAGAATCGGATTAAACATTTAACAATAGTACTCCAAATCCGTTCAATACTTAACCAAACACCAAAATCGATAAAAGTGACTTTATCAGGCGGCCACAATAAGGGTAGAAAAAATTGAACAATTGAATGAAAAAGTAACACTAAAGTGAAGTTATACTATTCCTAGTTACTTAAACCTAGTGAACCTTTTTGATGAAAACCATTAATGTTAAATTGCAATGATAAAGTGCCAGCTCTTAACTGCTATAGTGGGGGTGCAAACAACAAAAATCCCTAAAATCAAAAGTTAAAAATTCAGCTTTTACTCTTCTAAAATGAAGCATCAACTGCTAATTAGCATAGGTTGTGTTAACCGCTATGGTGAACTAGGTCATTTTTTCTACTTAAAAATAAAACAAGCTACGAAGATATGGATTGCTTAGAAAAGGATTATGAATGTGTTAACATTTGATAGCTAAAGTTTTCATAGCATACTGTTTTAATACAGTGATACCATTAGTTCTCTCAATCACGCCAAAACTTCATGAATCACATTTATTCCATAACTAATACGATAATTGATTATAAAAAATGAAAATTACCTGAAGAGAACACCAAACGAGATTGAAGATAGCAGAGAACCAAAGCAGAACATAATACGCAATCATAACATGCGACCGACGATTAGTAAGTTTTTTTATGTTTTTTTTAAGATGAAACCCTAAGTAAACTACAAATAATGCAGCCGGTATAGATATACCAGCTGTATACAATACTCCATGGCAGTTGATTTGCTTGTAATCTGAATTTGACGGAGCTAGGGTTTGATCCAGAATGTTTTCCATATGTATGTATTTTTACTGGTTACGGGAAGAAAAAATCGGTAACTGAAGACATGTTGATGAAATTGAGAAGGTGAAAGTGTATGTTTTTGTGTGAATTTGATGTAAGCAATGATGAAATGAGAAACCCTAATTTTTGGATCTGGGTTTGGTAGTTGGAGTTGCAAGTAAAACGAAACACGAGAAAAGAGATTAGACGACGTCGTTTTGCTAGAGTCGAATACTAGAATTTTAATTTAATTATTGTAATTTATTAATTGTCTATTCATTCATTCATTCATTCATTCATTTTCAATATTATATGATAATGATAATTGATAATTGATAAGTCATATTTAATGTTTTTTAGATGGGTAAAAATATGAATACTTAATTGTGATCGTTTATTTTATTTAAAACAAATTTCTTCTCTCACATAATTATATAATTATATATATAATATGACATATATAATGTTAAATACTATTAAGAAAATATTAATTCCTTTGTGTGTAAAAAAAATTCATTATAAGAAAATTGAGATATTAAATTGATCTACGAGAGATACAAATATGATGACTTATGTCAAACGTTAAATACTAGTTGTGATTGGTTAGAGATGGTCATCAATCTTGGTTAGAACACAAATTGTCAACAATTAAAGCAACTCAATGAATGGACTTTAAATAAATTTATCTATTAATTATAATATAAAATATAAAATATAAATATAAATATAAATAAATATATATAAAAGATCACAAGATAAAAAAGAGAAATTATTACTAATAATGAGTGAAGTTAAAATAAATACAGTAACATTTAGTGAAAACGAAGAAATCAATAAGAATGTGTCACATGTCACAAAATACATTTTTTCCACGTTTTTAAAAATTAAATATCTCACAAACACAACTGAAGCAACTCAATGAATGGACTTTAAAATAAATTTATCTTTTAATTATTATACAAAAGATCACAAGATAAAAAGAAACAAATCCATATAGCAAATACATTTATTAAATTACATGATCATTAGAAACACACACACGAAATCTCAACTTTAGCTAACAAAAACACGAAAAAAGCAATTATTTAGTCCTTAACCACTTTCGTATACGTGGGGTGCTAACCTCGGCTTTGGGTGCACCATTAAGGGTGCAGCCCTTTGAAGAGTTAGCCCATACGCTTCTTCCATGTTAAGCTTCTCGGGTTCTAACCCGTTAGCTAATTCCCAGTCAAAAGTTTGAATCAATACTGCAACAAGTAATTGTACCATTCTCAACCCTAGGTTCATACCTGCACAAATTCTTCGTCCGGCCCCAAATGGTATCACTTCAAAATCATTTCCCTTGACATCCGCATGGGGCTTTTCACCCCCGGGTAAGAAACGAGTGGGTTTGAACTCAATTGGGTCCATCCACATTTTTGGGTCACGGGCAATGGCCCACACGTTTACAAGTAATGTGGAGCCTTTGGGAATGTAGTACCCATCGACCTCACAACTTTCGGCTGCAACCCTTGGTAAAGATAGTGGTGTCGATGGGTGGAGCCTAAACGTCTCCTTAACTATAGCTTGGAGAAATGTTAGTCGATTTAGGTCCAATTCGGTTACAAGCCGATCTAGACCAACAACCGTGTCTATTTCTTCTCGTGCTTGTTTCATTAGTTGTGGATGACGAATAAGTTCAGCAATCGCCCATTCCACAGTACTAGATGATGTGTCTGTTCCCGCAGCAAATAAGTTCTATATCAACATCAATAGTTTCTAGTGAGACATCTTATAATAATTTCTTAACAAACATCAAAATAGCAATTTAAAATATGAGTTAGTTCAACAATAGTAATATCTTTTAGAAAGTTGTATTACAAGCTTCGTGATTAATGGATGCATCAAATTTATTCACAAAAATGTTCAATACCATGCACATGTGTATATCTAAATTAGTCTCAATCACAACCCCTAACTGATTAACATTAAATTCAACGATAGCTACAAGCATGTTTGCAAAAGTCGGCCGACTAGGCCGCCTAGTCGGCGACTAGTCGGTTTACAGAGGTCCTCCGACTCGACCAGCCGTAAGTCGGTCAAATAGGTCGGTCAACGGTGGTCAACGCCAGTCAAAAGTTCAGAATCGTTCGTTCTATGGCTTGAATGTGTTTCTCCGTTGCTTTTTGTTGCTAAATATGCGAGAAAATAGAGTAAAAGGTGGTAGAATGGAGAAATTATATATAGAAAACTCATTGATGATATCATCAATTAAGAATTTTTAATTAGTCAATTAAGTCCCCCAATTTTATAAAATTTTATAAAATTTTAAAAATAAATTCCTTAAATTTTTGAATTTAAATAACGTTTTGATTTTCAATTTTCAATTATTTAAAATAAACAAAAAGTAAACATAAAAACAAAAAGTGGTTGATAGAAATTCAACAATCATACTAAATTAACGTTTTGAATTGTTTTGTTTCTTCTATAGTTACTAAATAATAATATTTAACTATTACTTTCCCATGTAATTTTAAAAACGTCGTTTGCTACTTGTAATTCGAATACAATTACAATCACAATAAGATTTAAACGAAAAAAAATAACATTAAATAAATTAAACTACAACTATAAAATTTAATTTATGAAAACTTATATAACTAAAAATGTTTTAATTTATCACATATCATACAAGGAATGTATCAATTTTTATGTAAAAAAATACAAATTCATCGAGCCGTGTGTATAGACGGATTTTAGGGCTAGTTAAGAAACATACCAGGAGCAAAGCTTTGATTTCGACATCCGAAAGCTTCCCACCCTCTTCATCAGCATCATCCTTGAGCGAAATCAGCGTGCTCAACAAGTCAATATGACCCGACATGTTGTCAATATTGCTACTTTTATGTTCTTCAAGGATCGTGTTAAGGAACGAATCAAATCGTACATGCAACCTTTTCATTTTTTTCGTTATGCCTTGCAAATCTAGCCAATCAAGTGCGGGAATGAAATCACCTAAGTTGAATTCTCCAGCCAACACCATTAGCTCAACCACCATATCTTTAAACTCGTCCGCCTTTCGATCAGCGTCTGATCCAAACACTCTCCTGCCTAACATCACTCGTGCTAACGCGTTTGTTGTGCATACGTTTAGTAGTTGACCTAATTTTACTGGCGATTCGCCCGCACAGACTAAAACACGCGTGAGAATCGCTACTTCTTCCTGTAAAAAACAAAATTATTTACCACTTGAATCAAAAATAAAAACTATAGGTATTGTTAATGGGAGATTATTCTTGTATACATGACAAATAATTGTTATTTGATAATTTTAATAGTCTTTGCAGAAAAGACAAAATAAGTGTCAAAATTTAATCATAATAATGGCCGTGATGATACCAAAATTTTATCAGATGATATACTCCGTGTTAAAACAAAAGCTAATAATTGTACTTTATGTACATAATTTTCAAGAATAATAATAAAATTATATTTAAAATAAATAAAATATGTATTGAAGTGATGATATCACTTTTAGAGTATAGAAGGTGATAAATACATCAAATAAATTGACAGAAGCGTCAAACAAATCATTTTGAAACAAATGCAAAACCTGTCGAACATGGCGGAAATCATCGAGCGCTTTAGCAGAAAACAAGTGAACAGAGCAAATCTTCCGAAGCATTCGCCACCTTGGACCGTACGGAGCGAACACGAGATCCTGATAGTTATACGCGATGTGTTTCGCACCAGAATTCGGCGGTCTACTAGCAAAATTCGCATCATGAGCTTTTAAAAATTGTGCAGCTACTGATGCTGACGCAGCCACAACCACGTCAACAAAGCCGAGCCGCAGGTGCATTAACGGGCCGTACTTTTTAGCCAACGCGGCTAGAGAATGATGTGGGACCGGGCCAAGGTGCGGTAAGTTTCCGACCAAGGGCCATGGGGTTGGGCCGGGGGGAAGTCGGTTAGGGTGTCGGGTGCATAGGTTAAGAAGTAGATAGACAACTAATGCGGCAATGCATGTGCACAGTACGAGGGGTAACATGGTCATTTTACGTATGGGAGTTGAGAGTATTAAAAAGTGTGTTGAAGGTATACAAGAAATGTTTGATATATAGGAAAGAGTGATTGAGAGGTTGGTGCAATGGACGGTGAGATTGAGGTGCAACGTGAATTGCACGTGAGGTTGATACTTTGAATGTTCGCTAGTACTCACCACAGTCGTTATTATGACTTTTATGTCCAGAAATTTGGATTTTAATGCTACTTTAACCTTTTGTATTAAATTCTTTACCATTAGGTGCAATTGTATTATACATTTGTTATCGAATATTTAATTATTTAATGGACCACTACAATTTACAACGTTATAAAGTGTTTGTCACGTGTACATCAAAAATTACAACTACAAATGACGGTATCACTAACGGATTCAAGATTAACAGTAATTCTAATTAAATGGACTCGTAGCATGTTGTACATTATTACTCGTATTATGTAACTTAAACATTTATTAATATAATTTTTGTTAAAAATTAAATACAAAAAAGAATTGGTTTAAACCGTCAAACCTACCAAAAACTAAACCGGTTTCAATTGTTTTGGTTGCTTTGGATTGACACATTAAATTGGACGGTTTGATTTTAGAACACGTCAAACCGTAATTATCGGTTTGGTCTAAATTTTATGTCCAAACCGGACCATGAACATCCTGTTGGGAATTCGAAAGGAACCCAAACAATGTGTGTTAACATAAACACACGCAACAATAAACGGATAATAATAATAATAATTACTAGCTAAGCACTCAAAACAAGCAAATAAGATAAATAATCGAACAATACGACACAAGAATTTAACGTGGTTATGTCAAAATCTCCAACTTAGAGATTGGTTTAGTCTACGAGCCAAACCGAGAGATTTTTTACTATTATTTTCGTTCCAAGAGTTTATAATACATATGGAATGCTTATATAGTAAGTACATAACTTTGAGAATAAGAAAATCTTTTCTTGCCGACCTAATTTTCGTTAGGTGATTAAAGATTTCGTCAGACGAAGCATGCTCTGATCAGATTTTCGTCAAACGATCCAGGATTTTGCCAGGCGAAATTCTCTTACTCAGTTTTTCTCATTTTTTTTCACGTTAAGCTTCACAATCCTAACATATCCATGGTTGCAAAACACCATAATTTCATGAAACATATTTAAAGAGAGGAAAAAACAATAAGTAAAAAAGTCAATATTTTCACGCCAAAAAAAAGTCTTAACATTTTGAAGAGTCGATACTTGGGGCCAAAGGATTTATATTTTGTAAAGTTACAGGAACCGATATATATCAATAGTTCGAATGGCAAATATTGTTTACATAATTAATTGAAACACTTACTCCGAATTTGCAACTTTGCGGTGTTTGTTAACCACTTTCGTATACATGGGATGCTAAGTAATCATTAATATTAGACAGTTTTATGCTCGTCTTCAACAAAAAACATAAAAATACAAAATAGTTTTTGTCGTGTCCGGATCATCTCCCTATATATAATTCCCGAATAAGAGAAAAAAAACAACCTGTCGAACGTGAAGAAATTTATCAAACGCTTTTGCAGAAAACAGGTGGACCGAGAGGATCTTCCGAAGCATTCGCCACCTTAGACCATACGGTGCGAACACTATATCCTGATTATTATATGCGATATGTTTTGCACCAGAATTCTGCGGTCTACTGGCAAAATTCGCATCGTGAACTTTTAAAAACTGTGCAGCCACGGACGCAGAAGCTGCCACCACAACATCAACAAAGCCGAGCCGGAGGTGCATCAATGGGCCATACTTTGTAGCCAACGCAGCCAGCGAGCGATGCGGAACTTTACCAAGGTGCGGAAGGTTTCCAACCACAGGCCATGGGATTGGACCAGGGGGTAGTCGGTTGGGGTGACGTGTTCGCAGGTTAATCAGCACATATATGGACTAATAAGGCAGTGATGAATGTGTATAATAGAAGGGTTACAATGATCATATTTTATATATGAGATTACTGCTATTAGAGTGTATTGTATAACTTAACAATTTATGATAATATGGTGTTGTGACCATTTATAATAAGTTCTAGCTAGCAACCATTAATAACATAAGTTCTAATAGTCAAACTTGTAATTTAAGTTGGACCATATATTGAAGAGTAAGTTGAGTCGTGGAAATCAAATATAAATTTTTCTTGCATGTCAAGCCTGCAACTCCTAATTAAACCACCAAAACATTTACGTTACAAATGTGTTTATATAAATAAGAAGTAAACTAATAGTCCTGTAATTCACACAAATTCAGAAATCGTCCCTCGGACTTTTTTTTTGTCTTAACAGTTCAAAAAATTAACTTTTGTTTCATAAATGGTCTTTCTTATACATAACAACAATAACAACAACAACGACAACAACAACAACAAAAGAGGTTAGTATTATTTTAGTCATTTCAAGTGGTGAAAGAGACTATTTACGAGACAAATGTGAACTTCTTAAACTGATAGCGCGAAAACAAAAACAAAATTGAGGGACGGTTCATAATTCCCAATAAACCACAAGGACAATCATGGAAATTACTCTATGTATATTAAATATAATATAATAAACACATCTATTGTAACACCTCAAATTTGTAAGTTTATATTATATAAGTGTATGTTACTTAAATAATTATATTTGTGTTTGGTGTTAAAATACAAATATTATTTAGAGAGTTGAAAATATAAGTAGTTAAGGGCCTGAAAGTGCCATTTGAAGTAAGTTGAGGGGGAAAAGTAAAAAAATGCATGATTAAATCTTCTTTCTTCTTATAAAATCTGGAAAAGGTGGATTTCATATGTGCGTGAGTATATACGTACGGGAAGGAGAGGGGGAAGAAGAAAAAAATGAAATTAAAGTCGGGGTTTGATAAATTGAAGGTTCTAATCTCTAATTCAACTTAAAATAGGTATGAATAACAGTTCTTAACCCTTAATCTTATAATTTGAATATGTTAAGTACGAACCCTAAATATGAAGATTTAGGAAATGGTAAGTTTATGGGTATAGAAAGGTTGTATGATTATTGTTGAGTTGTCATGAACATATAATAATGATTTTATATAGAAAAGAGATGAATTCATCATACAATGAGAATTGATAACTTGTAGGTAATTATGTATGTAAAGAATTGGTATGATGATGATGTTAGGTTATTGTTGTTGTTAAATAACAACTTAATCACCATTAAGTGTATGCATTTTGTATGTGTTAAGTATATAAGTGACTAGTTGGAATTTAGTGTTAAAGACGAGACACTTGAATTTTTAACTAGGAGTATGTAAATAAGTTGAAATTTAGTTCCATTGAGTTGTGAGTAACCCATGTATATGTAATGATATGTATAGGTGATTGAGAGTGGAAAAGTTACTTGTGCCTATTTGATCACAATTTTAAGGTAAGTAATGGAATTATATGTATTGAAGTGGTAAGTAACACTTGGATTACAATGAGTAGTCAAGTGTGTGCCATTTAAGGTTGTTAATAAAGTGGTACCATTGAAATACAAGAGTATTTAATGTGTACTTCTTGATGGTAAAATTCAAGGGTGGTGATTGAGATACAAGAGTATTCAATTAACTATGTTCTTGACACCATGAAATGGCCTCTTTGAGTCAAATTGTATGAAATTGAGGATCCTTAATTTGATGGTTTTGTTGTAATGTTGTTAATGTTTGTATTATATTTTCCTTGCTTACTAATCATATTGGCTTACCCTTATGTTGTTGATGTATGTGGGTGAGCCTAGTGGGTCAAGGGGCAACTTGGGCAAGAGACCCAAAAATGAGTAGTGGTGGACTTGCTACTTGCTTGTTGTAAATAATCATTTTAACCATGCTCTCGATATGTAACAAAGCCACATTTTTGTAAAATCATTATCTTTTGTTAATGAAATTGATGTGGTGTGATGTTAGGATTGATTTGGGTTGAAATGACACCCCCCCCTCCCCCCCTAAAATGTTGATCTTATGTCATGTAAACTTTAGTATTTTGTTAATAGGTGTTATGAAACTCAAATTGTAATTTGGTTTAATGTTGTAAAATAGTGATGGTTATGTCAAGTTAGAGTTTGAGAATTTTCATGACAAATGTGTATGATCAAAAATGAACTTAAGTAATACTAGTTATTGACTCAATTAGTATGTTTGATTTGATGAAAAGAAGGCTAACTACGTTTGCGGGTAAATTGTTTCACTTGTCAAAAGTTTGGTATAAAGGTGCTGGAAAAATAGTCATTTCTTTTGGTGTCAAAAAGTTGGGAAAGTGAGTTGTGTCGAAAAATTGGAATGCTCTTGCAGCTGGGTAGTACCCCGCGGGTAGCCTGGGTACCCGGTAATTACTGGGCTTACCCGGTGGGGATACTCGGCGGGTATGCTGAGCCCAAACGGGTAGCTCCATTGTAAAATGGAACAGGGAATTTAACCTTGAAAGCTACCGGCGGATACCCTTTGACCTGGCAGGTAAAGGAAGTACCCGGCGGGTAGTGTATGTTCAAACGGGTAACTTCTTCACAAACTTGAACAGAAATTTTGGTGGGTATGCAGTACCCGGCGGGTATCCTGCCTACCCGGCGCGTACCTGCCTGTTTACAGGATTTTGTACTTCACGTCCAAATCGATATGTGTAGTCATTTTAAATGAGTTTGTATCATTATATTATAGTGTCGGGACAAAATTAAATGAGTTTAAAGAAAATCGGGCGTTTAATCTATGATATTATCAATTTATAAATTTTCAATTATTCAATTGAGTACCTCAATTTCATCTAATTTTACAAATAAAACCCTTTTAAATTATCATTTTTAATATAAGGATTTAAAGTTTAAAAATATATAGAGTATAATAATATATGTCGACACTTTATACATTTGATTTTAAATATAAAGTTAAACCGATGATCTAATATGTTTTCCTGTCGACATCTTAACTGGGTAAAATGAGAAATAAGTAATTTTAACATTAAACCAAAGACACCCATATAGTTTGACCAAAAGCCTTTATTATATAGTTGGGATTATTCTCTTTATTAAACAACTTAATAAGACTTGCACTCGAATACAAAAATAACTGACTGATTCACTATTTGCTAAGAAATTTACTTGATAAATTGTGTTTCTCCTTAATTCTATTATAGAACTGAACTCGATATAATCTTAAATTCTTTTCTTGAAAATGTTAAGTATTTGACAACTCAATCAAATAACACCATATCGGTTCAGGTCCATAACATACCCAAGGAATTTTTTCTTTTTCAAAGGAGATTCATTTCTTAGAGTGAAAATTGAAACACATAACTTTAAACGCTTTTTTTTTTTTTTTTTTTTTAGTAAATAATTTTTTTTGTGACAAGGATTGCCACCAAACAAATAAGACGACAAATATAATGTATAAAAAAGTCTTACAAGAATATAATTTATGATCCGTATTCAACGTAATCGTTTATAATTGCAACCTATAATTATTACTTCAAACTATTCATTTGTTTATATATAATTGGATACCTTTACAATTAAATGTATTTTGACTTACATAAAATGCTTACCGCCGTTGAAAATTTAAGTTCTATACTCTCAATTTCAATATAGACCACCTAAAAATATTCTAATTCCAAACAATATTGAATAACTCTTGACTCATAAAAAATGTTCTAATATATCACATGACAATAAGGGTTCTTTCAATAATTTTGTAAAAAATAATTACAAATTTATCAGACCGTGTATATAAACAGGTTTTAGGGCTAGTATAATATATAAACTAGATATATTACGGTATAAATTGTCTTCTACTTTAATCTCAAAAAGGATCATATGTTGTACCTTCAGATAGAACAAAATTAGATGCAAAATAATGACCAAACAAGTGAGAAAAATCAGAAAAAGATTATATGAAAGGTAATAATTCAGAAATTATCAATACAATGCTACAAACGAACTTCAGAAAACTGCTATGTAATTTGAATATTTTAATGTTCATGTCCAGTCAGATATGACAGACTAGCGATTACTGTGAGCAGAAATAGACTGAAGATATGTTTTGGTCGCCTTGTTGACAAGTAGCCGTAGCGGCCAGTACATTGCATTATTCTGATGAGTTTGCTGTGTTATGAAGGATCAATATCTGCATGTTTAAGTTGTTTGTAAGAAACAGTAAAAAGGTAAAACATACAGAAATAGTGACCCAAATACTGCAGAAAATTCAGTATTTACGTGGTTATTGGGACTACGGGGTAATGTATACTACTTCCAAGGTGGAGATAGAATGAATTACTGCGTTAAAACTACTAACAGATATCCAACATAGAAACCATCACAAGATGACCTAGTGGTTGGCGGCCTGATATCCTCACAAGAGGTCTCAGCTTCATACCTCACTAGCGACACATCTTGGGGTGGCCAGGGAACGAGTCGGAAACGGTCACGCGATACCCCGATTAGACCGCTTACATCTGAGTAAAAATACTCGGCCTCCCCCTGAACAAGGGAAAACCTCCTCCGTTTATATCCAACATAAACAGCACAAAAAACATAGTTTGCTTTATGATGCATGTTCTTCCCACGGAACTCATAAAAATAGTCATCATATAAAGGTGAGAGATTTAGAATTTTGGAAAACCCAAAGTTACAAACGGTTCGCAAAATGGTAATCAAGACAAATTAATTTAGTCCAAGTATTCTCTAATATGGCATCACTAGGTGCCAAAGAAGTAAAGGCATACCACTTAAAGCTATCTTGGGAATTTAAATTCAAATGATCGAGTTTCCTACCATCAGAATTTACTTTTCGTTGCAAATAAAGAATGAATGACGATTATAATCCATGTTTCCAATGTATTATCAAGGACATTCATGCATAACAAGTTAAATCTTGTCTACCATTGTAGAAACCTATTGACTCAACATCCAAACATAAATTTATCCAAGGGATGGCTGATACTTACCAACTCACATATCTTGTACAGATGTGCAATACATTTCATTCATCATCACTATCATGAACAAATGCCTTTCGACGACGAGATGCCGTAGCCTTTCTTTGGGGAGACTCCTCGTCTGATTCTATCTCCTGGCGCTTGAGACTACCACCTGAAGCCTTATGCTTGAATCCCTACAGAATCATTAGAAGATGAAGAAAATTTGAAGTCTGACTTCTATGTGTCTATGTAGACATAATATTGGAAGATTAATTAAAACACTTACTGTTTCTTCTTCTGATGCTTCATCTGCCAACGCCTCCTCATATTGTTCTTCCTCCTCTTCATCATCATAGCGGTCTGCCACCTCAGTCCTCCTACGTGGTGAAGACCTCTCATCCTCTTCACCCTCAGTTTCGTACTCAGATTCCTCTCTTTCGCTCTCATAATCATCAATTGGACGTCTAGATGATTTCATGGAATGCAAGGATGATTTGCCTCGAGCATCTTTGTGGCCTTGAGACTAGTTAAAGGAAGGACAAATATGTAAAATATAAAATAGCAAATAAGCAATTTTCCTCGTGGATGTACAAGTTATATACCTTCTTTGCGTTGATAATACGCTTTTCAGCTCGAGCTTCCATTTCCAGGTCTTCCTCAAAGCGGCGTCGAGCAGCAGAACGTCGAGAATCATAATAATCTTGTTCATCATCCTGATAATCATTAAGTGTGAACTATTATGAAAAGCAGATGTTACAAGTTCAATCAATTTGTGGGTAAACGCATTCATTAAGGTTGTAATACTCCAAAATAGTTATATTAAAATTATATATTAATAATACAATAACAGAATGAGTATTTATGAGATCCCAAAAAGAAAGACAAGAATGAGGTTCCCGGTTGGCACATTCCAACCCGACCCAGCCCCACAATGTGCCACCACTAATAAGAAGGCAAACAGAAACACTGACGCATATACATATAAAAGCAATCCAACGGAACCAAAACTCAACTTCCCAAGGTTAGGGAAGGATGACTTTCTGTCCAGTCTTTCCCTTCACCAATGCACCAACTATGATACTAAATTTACCATAACAAAACTGTTAAAACATGTTTTAATGCATGAATGGAAATGAAGATTTAAAATATTACCTCATCAAGGGCATCTTCCAAGAAACCGGGTGAGAGTTGGCGCTCCCTACGTACAGTTTGTGTATACTTCCGGTTAACCTTTTCTTTTTTCTTACTAAGAAGCTCATTGGCCCTAATTGTCTGACTTTCAGCCTACAAACCCAGCAAATTCGGTATTAATAACAGAAACTCTTAACCATGGATTTCAAGAGAAGTATACGCTATGAATGATCTAACCTTTTCTTTTTGCTCCTTCTCCCTCTCTGGATCAATATCAGTGACAGTTTTTTTTACCCTAGTTGACTTTTTATGCCTCGAGTCAACGAGTGCAGTCAATAATCTATGAGAATTAGAAGTCAAAGACGAAGGCATAAATCTCATCTTTTTTAGAACTCTCCCCTGCGACTGGAGTATTCCCTGCATTTTTTCCAACAAAATGTGAAGGAATGAATCATAAGTTCATGTAGCAAATAGCATAAAGTAAAACAACAAATGAGGCATTTTAAGATATATGATTCAAATTTTTGAAGTATCTAAAATATGATGGAGCTTTTGGACCCTGAAAGTATTGGTAATGATAAAAATGAACATAGTATATTCCAAAATGAGACATCACCAATACTGGAAATGTTAGCGGTTTACATTAGGAAATGACAATTGCATATGTCATTTTTTATTAACCAATTGATATCTACCTTATGTCGTTTTATAGCATGGTGCTCAAGATGCCTTGCAAATAAGAAGAGTTACCATGAAGAAAGAAATATGTTTACAAACCTTTTCATGTCTAAGGAAAAGATGAGCTTGATCATGCTGTGCATCCTGTACTGAGATATCAAGAACTTCATTCCCAATTAGCAACTGTAGGCTGCCATCTGACCATCTCACAAAGCGTGCATTGCTTTCATACTACACAGAAGATCATCAAATATAAGAAACAAATTAGGAAGCTGCGTACAAGGATAAGGTACCTTTGTTTCCCACAACCCATGTGCAAGGAACTTAAAACCAACAGTAGAGACATAATTAGACTGAACTAATAAGAGGCAAGGAGGTTAATGAATCATGTGAACTTGTTCTATTAATCCAAAATCATAAAAACAAAGACGTACCGAAGTCGTTCCATTATGATTTCTAACAGCCCTGTAACGAACAATATTATTTTCCAAGCGAATTCGTTTGCTGTGTCCAGATTCATCGGCAACAAATGCATCCTCTTCAACAAATGTCTTTGGATCAAATGGTTTAGGATCAATTCCCATGATATTAGAAACTTTAATCATGTTCATCTGCAAGCAAGGGGAAGAGAAGCTGAATTTAGTTCTGAAATTCACATCATGCAATTTGACTATGCAAGAGTCAGATTTATGACTAATTTAAGAAGCATCACAGATGATCGAGAAGCTGGTAAAATGGACAGGCCAGTTGGTTGGGGCAAAACGCATCAAAAAGGATCATTTTTGTTCTGGTTGAAGCGGATTACGCTGAGTTGACCCGAAAATTGTCCAAAAAACACTAGATTTCTTATGAAGAAAATAGTGTGCCAAATTTGATTGCAAAAAAGATATATTACTTCAAAAATTAATCTAACCTCCAGATTAAAATGATTTAGAAGGTCTCATGCATTAAAATACATTTTTGGCAACTTTCAACCCATTTGGCCCATTTCCTTCGAATCTATTTTTTTACCCATCTGGGGTAGAGCATAACCCCACCCATTCATAAGTAAATGGTCGAAACTGCCATTTCCATATAAAATGGGTATAACATAAGTTCAGAAATTATGTCCTAGTATTTAACAAGTGTCATTATGCAGAGAAAATGCAATGGCAAGTTATCGTTCTGCATCAAAACAAAACTTGAGGCTAAACCTTGTCAGGCTGTGAGGGAGGAGGTCGCAACGGTATCCCCAACTCCAAAGGGGGTCCAACTGGTTTCTCCTTGGCTTTGATAATATTATCCTCTTCGGAATCATAACGACCCTCTTCATCAGCTAACATGTCCTCTGGTCTGAGATCCTTTTCATAACCTTCATCCTCCATAGGAGATCTCTATGGAAAAAAGAACAGGTTATGCTATTTTAGAAATCAATGATATAACTCATATACCATCATAAAGAGAAAAATATATATAAATAACTGTATCTTAATAATCAATACAAACATTAGCATCGTCCTCGAGATTATTTTGAACGGCATTATATTCAGCTGGTTCTTCATCATCTGATTCCCCAAATACATCACGAAGCTCAGGCGCTGTCTCTGATATGTGAGCATCATCTTTCTCTTCTTCAGGTGACCTACTGCCAAAGTCATAAAAGATAACCAACAAAAAGTTAGACACATTAATTCAAGCGAAACTGCTTTAGATGATTTTGTGGGTCAAAAAACAGAGCAACCTTTTACAATACAGGTGGAAAGATGGGCGGGGCAGGGGGTTGGCTAATGAGTTAAAGGGATCGGGTCGTCTTTAATACAGGTTGAACAGGATGGCATCATGGCAGAGGATTGTGACCCCACATTTTTGTCCATATTTAATTAAAAACGTAGATTAACAATGCATAATTATAACTATAAACCAAATAGTAATAATTTAAGTCTCCGTACAAAACGTTTAAGAAGGTGATTAAAATTAGACTTTTGACGATGTTCTATGCGTTCGACCCATATGACCTCTTCCCTTTGATACCCTTTCACTATTTTTTTTATTTGATCTATTCGAGATACAACTGTGATGGAATAACACTATTTATGGATGACTGGAATATTCTAATCTGCCACATTAAATGCCTTTTTCACAAAAGCTAACAATTTTACATATTATAAAAATGAAATTGCTATATTCACGTATACAAATGATGATACCTTTGACTTCTAGCCTCGTCAATTTCTTCCTCTGCATTATCCAAATAATGATTATCCTCCGATCTTTCTGATTCACTCTCCACCATTTCTCTCCTCCTACTTGTAACAACTCTTTGACCAATTTGGTCACTTCCTGAATCTTTACCTTCACTTTCATCTCTTTGATCTCCCAAATCAACTTCTTGAGAGCTCTGGTCTCTCTCACCCTCACTCTCTATGTGTTCTTGACCCATTTCATGTAATTCACCATCAACATCACTACCAACCTCAGCTTCCCCTTGACCTTCTACCACATCTTCACCTTCAGGCTTCAGCCCAACGTCCCCTTCATCCTGCACATAGAAGTTTCAATTAAGTAAAACAGAAGTGAAATAGAAAAATGTAGTCAAATATCACATATGTAAGATATAATATTTGTTCAATCAGAATCTTGACCACTATTATCCACATATATCCTTAACAAGATCTGTAAAGATTCGCTTCCTTATATAATCTGTATTTTCCGAATATCTGTCTTTTGATCAAAGGCCAGTCAATTACATATAAAGAAGAAGTTTGTGGCTTTTAAAACCGAAGCATCATGTGAGTGGTGCATCTATAGAAACATTTGGCAGCTACCTTTCATGTAAGACCGTAAACACGATACACGTGCAGAAACCAACAAAAACTCGATAAAAAGAAGAAAAAACAGCAGAGCATCCACCTTTCCAGCTGGATGATTATTCTTGCCAATGGGATTGATATGTGTAACTCTTATCCTTGATATGAGTATATTTCTTATAAGGGTACAAAAGAAATTTCTCTATATCAAAGATCAAGTAGATTTAAATTAATTGTTGCATCCACATATGGGCATGTAAAAACAACCGGTTGCAATTTTACTTGGTGGAAATTAATTTGCCAACTAATTAACCCTTCCAGCCATCACACACAATTACTAGTCATGTTCATTAATGAAAAGAACTTTGGAAGCAGATATGTAAGTATTAAAAACTAAAAACCAGGACTCATTTACATTGTATTGCTTTATGCGATAGAACATAGCATTCATTCCATTTGTTGATCACAAGATCTGTCATAAAAATCACCACTAGTAACCGGTTTCCCAGCTTTTCACGCTTCTTTTTTATTAATTAGTAATTCCCAGTACTCTCTAAAATTTAGCAATCGCGTCAAAAGAGCAACAAACATAGAAACGCAGTTTAAAGACACAGCTATGTTAACAATGAACATATTAATAACAACGTATGTGCCAATAATAATTCTTGAATACTCTTATATCATTATGTAATAAATGCAACAAATGTTTTAGTATCTTACTAATACCATATCTGGTAATTAATGCTTCATGTGTAACACGTAAGCAAACTATCGACTCAACTTTCAAGATAGGATTATCTGTTAAATCATAAAGACATAAACCATAGAGATAAAGTCATTAAGTTAATCGGCTGACCACGTATATACATATATGTACAGATAATAGAGAATCCTAGACTATATCAGATTATAGAAACCTTGATGTTAGCTAATGACAATTCTTTCATACAAAGAATGAAAACTTCATTCACACTACATAAACGTCAATAGAGAATGTATATTACTATATTATCACTGAATAGAGAAAACTAGATGTGATCAATCAACGATAAACGGATAACCTACCAGACTATGCGTATTCAGTAACGGAGGGACCTATATGGAATGCTGAATATGCATGGGCGATTCGGTGGGCATAGCCAAACAAGATGGCAGTGTGTGTATACCCGATTAATAGCTGTCATAGCAGTGCATAATGCATACTCTAGTTAAAACTTCTAGATCCGTCACTAGACTATTGGCTAGACGGACTAATAGAAATCAGAAATACTAAAGTAAAAAGTTTGACGCCAATCAAAATTATGCATTAATTTACAGTTTAATGGATGACCTCATTTATTATAACAAGTTCTTTAATGATTTCTTCAAGAGAATATGATCTATAATGCTAACATTACAGAGCTTGCATAGTGTTAATAGTAAGTGAGCGGTAAGTGTGTGCAAGCGAAAACGTTAGAAGGTTATAAATGCAAAAATCTTTCAATCTTTTTACCTTGGAGTACGTAAGTACGTAATGCTATTATCAACATTATGTATGCTTTCCCCTTTTCAGAATTTAGATACTAAGTTATAAATCCCCAAACAATACGTAACTTACGTAAATTTAGTATCAACTTATTAGCTCTTTTCCCCTTTTCTAATACTAAGTTATAAGTCACCTAACATATGACGCTATACAATTATGATTGTAAATCAGATTGTTTTTCCCGTGTAAAGACATACATTGATTCATAAATTATAAGCAGACCTTCTGCTCTAACAGCTCGATCACACACCCTTTCTGGAAATACATTAAAAAATCAATAAACTCTTAGACATTCAGTTCTATAATGCTTAAACTTAAATAACAGTAATTTATTTGAATTACTTCAATAATCGTATCTATAAAAAAAATTAACAGTTTAACTTCACCAAACAATACAATAACAAGACTGACCCTAATTTCCGCAATTCAAACAATCAACAAGTCAATTCCAATTAAAAACCCTAACATTGATATTGGAAACAATTAGACCTAATTACGATACGATGCACCATAAATTCGAACTTCAATTTACCAGGACAAAGTATAAACAGTTAAATTACAACAAGATATATAGTGTGTGCGATGTGTGACTGTGTGAGTTATATTGAGAGCGAACGTACGGATGCATAATCGGGTTGTCGATTTGATTCGTGCTCCGATTCAACTTCTTCCTCATCTTCTTCCTCTTCTTCTTCCGATTGATCACCGAACAAATTTTGCATCATCTGATGCCTCTTTTCTTCGCCCACCATTTTTTTCAAAATCGCCGCTGAATATTTCAGAATAATTTGACTGACCGAGGCAGAATGAAGAACTTTACGGCTGGCATGTGAGGCTGGTTATATATATAAAATATTATATTATTATAATTATATAAAATTATAATTATAATTATAATATATATATATATATATATATATATATATATATATATATATATATATATATATATATATATACTAGGCGAAGGACCCGCGACGATGCGTGTTATGGCATTTGACTTTGTAAATATAACAATTAAATTTTAAGTAATGATAATTTACAAAGGATTATATTTTATATCTATATATATATATATATATATATATATATATATATATATATATATATGTGTGTGTGTGTGTGTGTACTAGAGAAGTATAAAAGAAAGCTTCAGAATTTGTCACGTAAGTACAAATGTCACGTGTCAACATTTTAGTTAACAATTTATTTAATTAATATTATTTTATTATTTTTTTAATAATTAATAAGTATAATATAATATACGGAGTAAATACTAATACACAAATAAGGAGTTCTGTATGAAAACAAACTCCTACAAATTATTTAATTAATATTATTATTTTATTATTATTAATAATAATAATAATAATAATAAATTAAAAAATAAAATACCATTAAACAATTTAACATATATTTAGTTAGTTACGATCTTATATTTAGTGTAATGAAATAGACTTTGTATATAATATTTATCATATTACAATGAACAATTATATTTAACAAATCGCTTAATAATTAATTTATTTGATTAAATTAATAGTAATAAAAATTGTATATTTTAAATTGTCGTGCATCGCACGGGCTTAAAACTAGTGTATATATATATATATATATATATATATATATATATATATATATATATATATATATATAAAGAAAAGAAAGAGACTAATGTTATAAGAAACTGTAAATAACAATTAGGAAATATAAGTTATATATCGTTCTATCCCTTCACATATGATATATCTATGTAGATAGGAATAATTGTTTTTGAATTTTATAAGGTGAAAGTAAAAGTAAAAGTCAATACCTTGTTTGAGTTAGTCTCATATTAGTCTCATTATATATCATGTGTCTTATAGTTTTATCTACTCGTAAAGACTATGTACAAACATAAATGTTATATAATATTTAAATGTTATAATTCGAATACTATCGTGCTTTATAAAACTTATATAATATAATGTATGCAACTAATTTTTTGTTTATGATGATAATTCAACATTTTAATATATATTAAACTATTCGCGACAACGGAGGCGACTAAATTTAAATTTTAATTTGTGTCTTAAATTTAAAGTGTCATATTGTATATATGTATAATGTTAATATAAAAATAAAATTGAAAAGTTTGTACTTTTTTATTTTGTATTATATAGCAAAAAGATTGAATGGTTTAGGTAATTAATTTAATTTAATATAATATTTATTAAAGGTGATACCCGCGACAACGGTGGCGACTAAATTGAAACTGTTATACATGTAACTTTTATTTTTACGATTTAAATTAATTTTATCTCATGTTATTGATTTAATTTATTTAATAATCTAAATCTAATATATATCCGGCAATTATATTTTAAAATATTAGAAGCAACTTTAAATTAAATAGTTTACAAATAATTAGAGGGGTAAAGTGTAATATGATTGACTAATTTAGATTGTTGATTGTTAATGAATTAACCTAATTAAGGTCCCTTATTTTTTTTTATTATATGTTTCATTTTTGTAAGTTTGAACACATATTAATAAAAAGTAAAGATAAAAATATCATTATACGAAACTCATGAACACACTTTTTAAATATTATAATCCTCTTTTAATTATATAAAAGATATATATATATATATATATATGTATGTATGTATATAACTAATTGGGGATAATTTATTTATTATGTGTCACCCTATTTTGTTGACAAATAAGCGAAAATTTTGTGTGTCATTATCTTAACTTCTCAAAAAAAATCTTACATGTCATTAATATTGAAAATGCCTTTGAATCCATCTAATTCTTAGCTAAAAATTCTAATAATATAGTTGTAATATAATAATGTACAAATTGAGTATATATTTATGCTTTGATTCGTATTTATGTGCATTATCAGGTGAAAATATGCAAGTCGAAACATTTAAGATTAGTCTCAATGTTGTTAATGACGAACATATTGATTTTAAGTTTTTTTAATTAATTTTATTTGTTTATTCCCTTTGTAGACGTATATATGTTAATTTCGAAAATAATATGTAGGGAAAAACAATGATCAAACCTAAGTTATAAATCTGAAGAGTCAAAACCTAACTTAGTTGTATTCAGGAAAAACTTAGTGATTTCCTGAGTCTGTGTTTCTGAGTCTGTGCTTCACAGACTGAAGAAGTATTTTGAGTCTGTGCTTCACAGACTGAAGAAATCTCACAGACCGAAAGTCGTGCTCTATTTGAAGACTTATGGATTCATCATCTGAAGAATGAAGATTGAAGACATAAGACTTCACAGACTGAAGATCACAGACTGATGATCACAGATTGAAGATCACAGACTGAAGAACACATATTGAAGAACAAAAGTACAATCGTACAAAAGGAGTTCTTCAGGCTACAGTGCAGCTAAAGTAATGTTTGAGTAAAGTCAAACATCAAACAAAGGTTTTCTTCTCAGCAAATAAACCTTTTACCTTTTGCTTTTTCTATTTCCAAGAAAAGCAAAAAGAGAAGAGTGCAAAGTTGCCCAAGATGAAGCTGTTATCTCCTGGACAACTAACTGAGCTGGTTAATATAGAGTGGCATTCAACTCTATAAATAGCAGCTCAAAAAGTACTTCAAAATGCACCCAAGACAATTAGTATACAAGACCTTTAAGCATAGGCTAAAAGCATTATCACACTTATTGTTAAGTTTGTAGTGATAATTGTATCAAGGTATACTACTTGGATCGTATTCAAGCAACCTGTGTATGTTTGAATATTCTGTCTTCTTTGTAAGACAAACCATTTATTGAGAATAAGACTTTAATTCATAATATATTATGTGTCTTAATTAATCTTGTTTTCCGCCTTGATTAATTAACTTGTTTGATAACTTGGATATAAACTAATCTATTAAATACTTGTTATTTAATTTGTATCTAAGTTTTGGGATCCTTCAAGACCTAACAACTGGTATCAGAGCAAATAAAGATTTAATCATTAATTATATCTTTAACGATCAAAAGGACCTAGTTTTATCAAACTAACTTCAGAACCCATTTTCTCTACATTTTCTTCCTTGAAAAATGACTTCTTCTATTGCTATGGCTGGGAAGGGAATTTCAATCTTCAATGGTGTAAATTTTACCCACTGAAAATTGAAAGCTGAATGGTTTCTTGCTAGCATTCATGATGAAATGCTTAGAGCCATCCAGGAAGGACCCATTATTCCTGGCAGAATAGTTCCTGCAACTATAGATGCAAATGGTATTATTTTGACACCTGAAAAATTTGTTGAGGCTGCCAAAAGTACCTGGACTGATCTAGACAGGCAACTATATGCATTAGATTTTAAGGCCAAATCCATTCTGGGCAATGCAGTTACTGAACCTATCTTTGCTAAGATATTTGGCTGTAAAACTGCTAAAGCCATATGAGATATGCTAACTGACCAATATGATGGTGTAAGTTTAGTACAATCCCAAAATAAGAAAAATCTCATAAGAAATTATGAGAATTTCTCTGCTGGTCAAGATGAGTCATTAACTGATATTCATACCATATTTCAGATCTTAATCAATGATCTTGAAATGTATGATATCATCAAAGGACAGTTTGAAATCTGTACAAAATTTGTTGATGTCATTCCAAACACTTTTTCTGAAGTTATTACTTCATTAGTTGTAAGTGAAAAATTGGAGACATATAATTTATCTGGCTTGTTTGGACTTTTGTTAAATTTTGAAGAAACCAAAGCCAGAAAAGATCTAAATGTCAAAAGGATTGCAAAAGATCCATCTGCTGCCCTTGTTGCAACAACAAAGAAAAATAGAGAACTCTTCTCTAGAGCAGATTACCATCTAACTCTTACAGACTCAGAATCAGATGATGAAACTGAGTCTATAGAAGCTGAAATGGCATTACTAGCCCAAAGGTTAGAAAAAGCAAGATTCAAAGGTTCAAAAGGAAGGCCAACTTTTGATCCTAAGAAAGCTACTTGCTACAAATGTGGGCAAATCAGTCATATTTCTGCTGATTGCAGAGTGAAGATTGCAGAATCTTCAAGTTCTGATAAGTGGGCAGAAAAGGCTATGAAGTACAAAAGAAAGTACTTAAACTCTAAGAAAATTGGAGAGAAACAACACACAAAGAAACTAGAGAAAGCTTTGGTTGTTGAACAATGGGTTGATGAAGAATCTTCATCATCTGAGGATGATGAGGATATGTGCTTAATGGCTAACACAGAGAGCCAGTTTGACAAAGATGTCAAATTTGCAGAAAGAGCTTGTGTTCATTCAGATTGGGACAGAGGATTTGCTTACAATGTAAATCATTTTAAAATTTACTATAGTGATGCAGAAAAAAAAAAAAGGTTTGAACACATCTATGTGGACTTTTTGAAAAGACTTAAGGAAATACAAGATTTAAAAACAAAACTCAGTCAAGTTCAAAAAGATCTACAATCAAAAGTGAATGAAATAAACCAAAATAAACAGTATAAACTTGAGCTTGATGCTCAATATGATATTTTCTAAAAGATCAGACTGGAAAAAGAAGCCTATAAAAACAAAGCTGATCATTATGAGAAAATCTGTAAATCTTGGTGTATTTCATCACTTAAAAATGTAGACTGTTTATCCAAACAGATTCCGGCTCAGATACAAGAGGTCATAGGTGATGAGTTTGATCTTAAAAGCCATTTACTTTCAGAAACAAACTCAAAACCTACTATATTTGTACCTGAAATTTTACCTCATACTTTTAGTCATACTGTGGGAGATAAAGTTATATTGACAAATGCTTTTGTAAGACCAAAAATAGTTGCTAAAGAACTAGTATATGAGACAGAGCCAGACTCTGAAGACACAGACTCAGAAATCTCAGTTTGTGAAACTTCTCAATCTGAATTGTCTGAACTTATAATAACTAATGAATCTTTAGAAATTATAGAACTTGATAAGAAAAGATTTATAAAAGGCAAAGTTAGTATTCCCACAGTACACTCTCTAAATAAACAAAAAGAGGTAAAAGGAATCAAGAATAAATAGAAAGGTTGCAATATGTTTGAACCTTCCACATCTCAGTCTGTGGTTGGTCCAGACAAAAATATGCCAAAGGTCAAATCTAAAGGCATAAAACCAGCAACAAGGGAGTTAAAAAGATCTCAATCTGTAAGATCTAACTGTCAGTCAAGAAAAATCAATTTTCAGTCTGGCAAACTTAACTCCAAATCTGTGTGTGTTAACTCTCAGTCTGACTCTCAAAAGTCCACTACCTATAACCAAACTGAGACCATTAAGTTGCTGAGTGAAAACTTAATGAAGTTAACCACGGAGTTTAAAACATTTGTTGAGTCAAAGCAGGATTTTAACAGAGGATTGAGTGTAAAGAATAACCCATTATGTTGGACAGAAAATGTCACAATTGTGGAAATCTGGGACATGAGGGTATTAAATGCACAAAGTCCATTTCTAAACAACCAAAGGTTGCTTTGACTAAACAAATGTCAACTACAAACGACAAAATCAAATCTAGAGAGGTTAAAAGTCAACTTTACATGCCTGATTCCATCAAAGCTGCTAAAGAATTGACTTCAACCAACTCTAAAGAACCCATCAAAAGAAGGGTTCCCAAAAGTAACTAATTGATTTTGTTTGTCTTGTGCAGGGTAACAAAAAATGGTACCTAGACAATGGATGCTCAAGACACATGACAGGTTCTTTGGAGAATTTGTTAGAATTTGTAGAAAAATAAGGACCTTCTGTCAAGTATGGTGACAATTCTGTTGCCAAGACAAAAGGTTATGGTGTGGTGAAGGCTGGCAACATCAGAATATCAAAGGTAGCATATGTTGAGGGATTAAAGCATAACCTGCTTAGTGCAAGCCAAATTTGTGATGATGACAGTGAAATCAGGATCAGAAAGAAGGTTGTTGTTATCTATAATTCCAAAGGCAAACCTATATTAGTTGCCAAAAGAGAAAGAGATATCTATCTCTTGGATCTTTCTTCTGCAGACAACAATGTAGAGACTTGTCTCTATACTCAGTCTGTGCCAGAACTAAGCTGGCTATGGAATAGGAGGTTATCCCACCTGAACTTCAAAAATATTAACCTCCTATCAAAGAAGAAACTGGTTAGAGGTCTGCCTAATGTTACATTTGCAAAGGACAAACTCTGTCCTGCATGTACTCTAGGGAAACAGACCAAGAACCATTTCCCATCCAAATTGTTAGCTACAATTGATCAACCACTGCATATGCTCTATATGGATCTATTTGGACCCATGATCATTGGCAGTTTGGGTGGAAAGAAGTATACACTTGTGGTTGTGGATGAATACACAAGGTATACTTGGGTTATCTTTCTTAAGGCAAAAAGTGATACAAGTGTTCAGTCTGGTAGTCTTCAGTCTGAGAACTCTACAGACTCGGAATTGCCCTCTGTTGAAGATAATGCATAACTCAGTCCTGCTATTCTTCCACTAAATGAAAATGATTTATCATCCAATGATGAATCATCTCTAGGCGTCAAAGAACACAGGTATCATCCAATTGAAAAAATAATTGGAGATTATGTTTCTGGTGTACAAACAAGAGCTCAAGTGTCAAACTTATCTACTTCAAATTTCTGTTTCTACACAAACTTCCTGTCAATCATTGAACCAAAGAAAGCTGAAGAAGCATTGAAATATGATGATTGGGTTGAAGCAATGCAGGAAGAGTTAACAGAATTTGAAAGAAACAATGTTTGGACCCTAGTTCCTGCTCCAATAGGCAAAACCATTATTGGAACTAAATGGGTTTATAGAAACAAAATGGACAAGGATGGAGTGATAATCAGAAACAAGGCAAGGCTAGTTGCTCAAGGTTACAAGCAGGAAGAAGACATTGATTATGATGAAACATTTGCTCCTGTAGCCAGAATTGAAGCAATAAGGTTATTCTTGGCATATGCTGCTTTCAAGGACTTCAAAGTTTATCAAATGGATGTCAAGAGCGCATTTCTGAATGGTAACTTACAGGAGGAAGTTTGTGTGAAACAACCTCCAGGTTTTCTAAGTTCAACTTTTCCAAATCATGTCTATAAATTGAAGAAAGCACTGTATGGACTAAAACAAGCTCCAAGTGCTCGGTATGACACTTTATCCTCTTATCTTCTAAGTAATAACTTTACTAGAGGATCAATTGATAAAACTTTGTTCTTCAAAAGGAACAAGGCAGATGTCATACTAGTCTAAATATATGTTGATGATATCATATTTGGGTCTACTGATGAAAAATTATGCAAATGGTTTTCAAATTTAATGTCAAAACAGTACCAAATGAGTATGATGGGTGAATTAACATACTTTCTTGGTCTGCAAGTACATCAGAAATCTGATGGAATCTTCATTAACCAAGGCAAATATGTTAAGACCTACTCACTAAATACTCTTCAAAAGACTGTTCAACAATGAAAACACCAATGAGCACTGCAGATAAGTTGGATAATGATCAGTCTGGCAAGTCAGTCTGTCAAACCACTTATAGAGGTATGATAGGATCTCTACTATATCTCACTGCAAGTAGACCAGATATCATGTTCTCAACATGTTTATGTGCTAGATATCAATCTGAACCTAAAGAATCACATCTTAAAGCTGTAAAAAGGATTTTTATGTACCTAAAAGGTACTCCTAACCTGGGTCTTTGGTATCCCAAAGACTCTGGTTTTGATCTAATCGGTTATACAGATGCAAATTATGCAGGTTGTAAATTAGACAAGAAAAGCACTTCTGGTGGATGTCAACTACTAGGTGGAAAGTTAGTCAGTTGGTCAAGCAAGAAACAGAACTCTGTTGCTACATCCACTGCAGAAGCAGAATATGTAGCTGCTGGTAGTTGTTGTGCCCAATTGCTATGGATGCAACAACAGCTAGCAGACTATGATTTGAAGTTTTCTAGAACTCCAATCATGTGTGATAACCAAAGTGCCATTGCCATCACTGAGAATCCTGTATTTCACTATAGGACATAGCATATTGAGATCAGACATCACTTTATCAGAGATTGTGATGAAAAAGGTAAAGTGATTCTCAAATATGTGCCCACAAATGACCAACTAGCAGATATCTTTACTAAACCTTTAAATGGAGATAGATTTTTGTATCTGCTTGGTCAACTAGGAATGCTCAACCCCTAGTAAAGCTTTTGAATCTGTATGATTCAACTCTCAGTCTGTGCCTGTCTTTCAATCTGTATGTCTGTACCTCCAGCTACATACAACGAAAAAGCACAGACTAAGGGATAAACCGTCAAGTGGGTCCCATTTAACGGAAATTTAATTTCTTCAAATACCCACTTCTGTTTTCCTCTTTTTTCGTCACCTGTACTTGCACACCCAAAAATACTCAGAGTTTGTAAGCCCTAATCTAAATCGCTCAACCATTTTTGAAATTAATCTAAAAAATTCTTCATTTAAAATGGTTGATCAATGGGTTTACACTGCACCTGCCAACATCGCTGCGACTAAACCCTTTAAACAGGGTAGACAGGTAAAACTTTGTATAAATAACCAAGTTACTACCATTTCCATCCCTGATTGTAAAAAGAACCAAGGATTTGAGGAGTTGACAAACTTTATGTCTGCTCACCCTTTACGGGAGCATTTTTCAACACAATTCCTCAAATATATCCTGATTTTCTTATGGAATGGTGGTATACTTGTTCTTCAAATAGTACCAATACTGCAATTACTGGTACTATTGATCATGGTAAACGGACAGTTACCATTGATCAAGAGCTAATTAGAATGTCCTAGACCTGCCTATGGGAAATAATTTTGAACCTATTCCAACCAAAGAAGCAGCAAGGGCTTCTCTTACTTTGGTTGGATATACCAAAGAAAAAGGCACAATCTTGATGTCATGATTCACCCCCAAATGGAAATTTTTAATTTCTGGCATCATTAGAAGTCTATGAGGTAAATCTGGTAACACAGGGGAGCTAAATGAGTTTGAAACTCAACTGTTGAGCTCATTCATCACTGGTTTAAACATTAACTTTGCAGAGTTGTATTTTCAAGAATTGTTAAAACTGGTGAATGAGTCAAACAGAATTTTTAATGTACCTTTTATAAGGCTACTCTCCTTGTGCATTCAATTCAGATTAACTGGGTCTGTATATATTTCCTTTAATAATAAAGTGGCAGATATACCTGTCCCTGTGCTCACCTATAAAGTGTTTAACCATCCGGTTCCACTTTCTGGAGCACCTATCACTGCTGCTATGCAGCAATGGATTGATCACCCATATGTTGCTTCTGCATCTATGGAGGGTGATGATTCAGGTGATAGTGAGGGTACAGAAACCCAGACTGTTGAAGATCGTGTGGCTGAAGCAGAGCACACAGACTCCATGAACACATACTCAACTCAGTCTGTGCACTTGGAGTCAGACTCAAACATTGCTGAGTCTGTTCCCTCTTCAACAGAAGATACAGGTAGTAATTCTTCTTCAACTGAGGAGATGGATATAGATAAACCTTCTTATCCTAGCCCATCCTCACCCACAAAAGAGAGTCACAAACACACCAACCCAGATGAGTCACCACTCAATCTGGAGGAATCACCAGACTCAACCATCAAAAGTATAGCACAAATGGAATCATCATCCATGAAATTGGATGTCAATAGAACACCTTCCAGTGCTGTAGACCATTCCATTACAGCTCTGCTAGAGTCTGTGGTGTCAATGGCTACCCAACTAAACCAATCTGAACCTAGATTAGTCAGCTTGGATACCCACATTACTGCTACTACACTGACCCCTGTAGTATGCATTGAAGAAGATGCTCCAATCTTGAGCACTACCACCCCCCCTCTTTACCCCACTCACAATGGTTGAACCCATAATGACCACTAGATGTACTAGTTCACATTCTAGTGAGTCTTTTCTTACACCCCTCTACACAGATCGACAATGCCCCAGTCATGTCACAGACTGAGGTACAGATCTCAACTTCTTTCCTCCATGATCTACCATCTTATCACAAGATGGTTAGTGAGGGCATACAAACTTCAACATCAGTTGTCAGTGATACTGTTCCATTACACCAGGATCTGTTTGAGGCAACAGGTGCTACACAATCAATTCACAGTGATGTCTTATCCTATCACCGGATGCGATCTGAGGGAAACACAACTACACCACTCAATGTCTATGATCGCTTTTCCATGCACATGACACAGAGTGAGGCAAAGAGTGCAACACCAAAAGATTCCAGTGATCTTGCTCAGTTGCAACATGAGTCAAGTGAGGAACATATTCCATCACCCAATTCTAATCCTTCCAACCAGACCCAGTTTGTGCCTTCTAGTACACTTAATGATGTGCTTTCTGCCATCAACAGGTTGTCTGAATGGGTACAGACTGAGTTCACTAATAATAAGAAAGAGCTAGAGAAGATGAAGCATCTACTCTCTACCATGGTGGATAAAGTGGATATGCTGGAGCATAAGGTATCCAATATGTTAAAAGAAATGCAGATCACCCTCTCAAGCTTAGCTGCTGATGTCAAAAAGGGGGAGAAGATGAAGTTGGGTCTGCAGAAGCTAAAACCCCAAAAGATAATTCATTAAAAAATAAATCCTTAGATTTAAGGGGAGATAGCAGTGAGGGAGATGATGGACCCGAAAGTGCTAGGGTGAAGTCTCAAACTGAAGCTCAGTCTGTGCCACAGACTGAAAATATGAGTACACAAACTGAGGGGGAGTCAGAAGAATTGCAGGTAGGTGAACACACTGAGATGGTTGCACAGACTCAGGGGGAGTCAGCTATTGTCTTACACATAGACCCAATAGCAACTATCTCAGATCTAGGTTAGGTGGAGTTGAAGAGATCAAAGGAAGAAGATGAAGATGTTGAACCACTGCAGATCAAAAAAGCCAGGAAGATAAAAAGAATGCCCAGAGGATTCTTGAAAGGGATATTTTTGATTCCCAACCAAAGATAAAGGGGATCAAAACCTGGGATCAATTTGTGAAGCTGGCAGAAGAACATGATATTGATGATGAAGATGATGATGCCATTAATCCTGATTGCAGTTCTGAGTCTGATGTATTTAGAAGATCAGATGATGATGAAGATGATGCTACTTTTGGAGGTGTAGATGAAGGTGCCTCAAAAGTCAAGACTGGAGAGTCTAAGTCTGTGCCCTCTGAACCTGCACAGACTGAGACACAACATCAGACACAGACTCAAAGCTCAGAACAACAAGCAGCAAGCATTGATGCTCCAATCATCAGTGTTGAAGCCATCCAAGCTGAAGCCAATCCTGCAAGACCAACCATAACAACCAGAATACTGCCTCCAGGTAGAAGTGAACTTGAAGACAGAATGCAATGGAGAAGTGCTCATCTGATAAGCACATATCCTGGGTCGAGTTCTACCATAGAAGAAGTTATGGATAAGGGTAAGGTCAAGGAGATTGCATTATCCAAGTAGGAGAGGTTAAGCAAGATCAAGAAGATGGTGGATGATCATGCTGCTGGTACAAGAAATCCTGAACTGTCAAATCTACAGGATGAACTTTTGCAACAAGAAGCTACTGCTCAAGGTATGTCTCTTACTGAATACTTAAATGTATTATATGAAGAAAAGCAGAAGCTGACGGAAGCAAGATTTGTTGACATGCTCTCCAAAGAATTAGAAGATGAAGGTTGTTCACAGACTCAAACCAGAAATAGTCAAGTTGAGCAACAGATCAAATAAGATGAAGAGCTGTCAATGAGATTACAGAAGATAGAGAGCCTAAAAGCGAAGCTACAATCCACTTTCAGAAAGTCAAAGCTTAAGCAAAAGATTAAAGACTGTCATCTGAATAAGATTGGACGGAGATTAAAGTTGGAGTTGACTTTAACCAAGAGCAAGAAAATGGTATGGGTAGATGACCTATACACTATAGGACTTAAAGAATGGCAATCGATTGCTAACCTTTCAAAAAGTGCAGCTGACAAAGATCTGAAGAGAGAAGTTATGGATGAGCTCTCTTACCTGATTGAGTTAGTTCTCAATCTGGGGCTCATCACAGAAGAAGAATACAAGTTGTTCTGCATAGCAAACAACTTTGTGATAAAGAAGAAGTCAGCTGGGTTATCTATAGAGAATGAGCAGAGATCGGAGCATCCTATACCAAAAGGTATAGTTTTTATTGATAGATCCTATGTCCAGACTGAAAATATTGAAAGTCTGTGCTATAGAGGTGTCAACGGGATAGAGTGCTTCCAGGATCAAAATAGACTATATGGAGAGTCTCTGCTGCATTGCATTGCCCTGCTGAAGGAATGCAAACATTCTCAAGCCAAACCATTTAGAAGAAGGCTGATTAGCTGGTTATTCAACAACCTTTACAAGATCAAGATGATGATTGGATTTGAAGACATCTGCAAGAAGATCATCCTGGAATATCAAGAATTTGAAGAAAAATCTGATAAGGAAATGGAAGTATTGTTGAAGTGGAAAGTGGAAAAGATCAACGAGATCAGGGCTCAGAGAAAAGATTGAAGATTGTTAAATTTATGTTATTTACAATCTTATGTAATATTTGTAATATTTCTGTGAACTAACTATGATTTTGACTTTATGTATATAAGTCTTGATTCAGATGTTATGTCTCACTTTAGTATTTATTATTTCTCTATTATCTTTTGTAAATAGATTTTGACATCATCAGATAGGGGAAGATTGTTGGGAAAAACAATGATCAAACCTAAGTTATAAATATGAAGAGTCAAAATCTAACTTAGTTGTATTCAGGAAAAACTTAGTGATTTCCTGAGTCTGTGTTTCTGAGTCTGTGCTTCACAGACTGAAGAAGTATTTTGAGTCTGTGCTTCACAGACTGAAGAAATCTCACAGACCGAAAGTCGTGCTCTATTTGAAGACTTATGGATTCATCATCTGAAGAATGAAGATTGAAGACATAAGACTTCACAGACTGAAGATCACAGACTGATGATCACAGATTGAAGATCACAGACTGATGAGCACAGACTGAAGAACACATATTGAAGAACAAAAGTACAATCGTACAAAAGGAGTTCTTCAGGCTACAGTGCAGCTAAAGTAATGTTTGAGTAAAGTCAAACATCAAACAAAGGTTTTCTTCTCAGCAAATAAACCTTTTACCTTTTGCTTTTTCTATTTCCAAGAAAAGCAAAAAGAGAAGAGTGCAAAGTTGCCCAAGATGAAGCTGTTATCTCCTGGACAACTAACTGAGCTGGTTAATATAGAGTGGCATTCAACTCTATAAATAGCAGCTCAAAAAGTACTTCAAAATGCACCCAAGACAATTAGTATACAAGACCTTTAAGCATAGGCTAAAAGCATTACCACACTTACTGTTAAGTTTGTAGTGATAATTGTATCAAGGTATACTACTTGGATCGTATTCAAGCAACCTGTGTATGTTTGAATACTCTGTCTTCTTTGTAAGACAAACCATTTATTGTGAATAAGACTTTAATTCATAATATATTATGTGTCTTAATTAATCTTGTTTTCCGCCTTGATTAATTAACTTGTTTGATAACTTGGATATAAACTAATTTATTAAATACTTGTTATTTAATATGTATCTAAGTTTTGGGATCCTTCAAGACCTAACATAATAAATTACAAAAAACATCCATGACGTGACACTTTATTGGAAATCATCTCCGAATTTCAATAATATCAACTGACATTTTTTGACAAATTACATTATTCAACCATTTAAAAAGACAACATTATTTCAATTGTTACTTAAGTACATATACTACAACAATTTACACAATAATATTTTATATGGAGACATATGTTTAGTCAACACCACGTTAAATATATGATGTCGATCAATCATGATTAACTTATTATGCAGTTTAAACCCTTAATATTTGTATGTATACGAGTTTACCCGTATTTTACACTAACAACATATAAGTTAGGTGTTGTTAACAAAAAATAACATTTTCGCATTATGTATTCGTAAAATCGTTATTTTTATATATTTAAAATTTTTCAATGTATTTATGTTTACGCTAGCCGTGAGGGTTAAGAGGGAAACAATTTTTTGAGGGAAGGAGGAAGCTAACCATTCATTCGCGATGATATAGTAATCAAACGTAAAAAAAAATATTTTTATCAAGAAATATTAATAAAAACTGAACTACTTTTTATAACTTAATATCATATGAAGAATATAAAGAGAATTTTTTAATATTCATCATTAATGAATGTTAACCGAAGTGGATATATCATTTTATTTGAAAAATTATTTGTTAACATTCGTCAACGATGAATGATAATCAAAACATATAAAACCATATTTTTACCAATAAATATTAATCAAAACCGATGTTATAACTACTATTATTCATCAATAAACTATTTTTTATAACTTATAATATAATATGATGAATATTAAGGGAATTCGCTATTATTCATCGTTGATAAACGTGTAGCTTCCGTCTTCTCCATAATGTAGTGTTACCCTCTAGATCCGGTCTATATATATATATATATATATATATATATATATATATATATATATATATATATATATATATCGTATCATATGTTATAAAAGATAGTTGATTGATGAATATTAGTAGTTATAACGGCGAATGAATGGTTAACTTCTCTACTTCCCTCAATAAATTACTTATCTCTTGATCACTACCCATGATTATATTATATTATATATATATATATATATATATATATATATATATATATATATATGAGGAAGAAAATAAGATTTTGTATTTTCTTCTGTAATAGATAATAGTAATAATAAATTAAAAGGAAAATAGAGTAGTTAAGTCCTTCACCGACCGAAAAAAGTCTGAGGGCTCGCTTTCGAGTTTTTGACGAGAACAAAATAGCTTCGGAAATTTTGACGAGAAAAAAACAAAAGAAGAGATATTAAAATGATAGGAAATAACGTAAGAGAATATATGTTTCTTACAGTTTTAGGGATTCCAAGTTGGAAAAAAGGAAAATGAATTTACTTTTGTGTTCTTGAGTTAGAGATAAATGAAAGATACGATAACAGGGTTGTGCTCCCATGCACGAGCATGTGGCATTGGCCATCAACGAAGTGGTGGCTTTTGAGCTATGCAGTTGATTGAACATTAACAAAGCAGCATGTGGCAACAACTTTGAGATATGAGGTATGAGAACATCACCGGAGTAGCAGGTGGTGGTGGCTGTAGAGATCTACAGCTCGCGAACATCGCATGAGTAACAGGTGGTGCAGGTTATCGTGATACCTGGTTTTTGAACATCGACACTGCAACGGCTGGGTTGGTAGCTTCCGAGATATGTGTTTTACAAACGTCAGAGAGCAGAGGTGACTTAGGAGATCGGCAATTTGAGAATATCATTATAGCATCAATGTGGTGATCGGTCTTGATCATGAACGTAATTGAGATGTTTGTTTTCTTCAACAAATGTCGTTTTTTAGCAAAAAAAAATGAATAAATAAAAACAAAATATGTAAGAGTAATGTTGGAAATGAGAGGGTTGTATTAGAAGTACGTGGGTTTTGAGGATGAGCCAAAAGGTCCATTATTATGTTGTGCTCAATCAATAAGACGTAAGTAAACATGCAAACATGTTGACCGAATAATCCATTTAGTTAATTAAGTACATTAAGTGACAAGTAAACATGTCTAAAGTGCATCATTTACAAGTCTTAGTTTATGGTAAGGGTGATTAAAATCGGATATCCGAAATTTCGGATACCGAATTTTGATATTCGAAATTTTGGATATTCGAATATCATAATATTGGTTAGTTTTGAAGTTTTAAATCAAAATGAGCAATGAAAAGATGGATAACTACAAACTTACTGATGGGCCACTGACGGTTGGGTTTGGAATCGCTTCCGGGTCGTCGGACCGTCCGCTGGTGACGTCACCTGGTTGTTTTAATATTTATATGAGCTGAGGCTCAAACTATAAGTACTACCTACCTTTTGAGTAAGCGGTAAGTATAACTCGAGTGTCGTTCTTAAAATCGGAACAAATTGAATTGAATTGGACTACCTAAGATAAGTTCGCTTGATATGATAGATTTAAAAGATAGGTAGGTTTGTTTTGGTTGGTTTTCTAATTTATCTAATTGCCTAAAATAAATAGCTGAAAGTAAAGATAGATTTAAAGCAGATAGGTAGAGAGTGATCGCTAAAACTTTGATAATTAGGGTTTCGGGATGATGTTCATTATAAAGTTGCTTGGAAATTTTCCTTGGTGAGGATCAAACAGGCATTCGGTGTAAACACTAGGACCCTACGTTTTTAGTCTAGTTCTAAAAGCATATGTCACTGAATCATAGGTTATCGTGATTCTGATCAGACCAGGCTGTTTTGTAACCCCCCTCACTGTCTTTAAGAGTCCAAGTGACCCTCTAAGGATAACTACATCCGGGGTGCAGGAATGAGGCAACAGACCGTAACTTCTGACATTTCTTAACACATATGTCTAATTGATTTTATCAAGGCTAATACTAATTACATTCTATGTATGTTAAACTATCGGTTAAGTAGAGTTAAGCTGTTTAAGCATCTGAGACTACAGCCGAGTCTTTACTTTCATTTCATAACTCCATATTCAATTATTGTAAGCACATATACTTCCCTCTTGAATTAAACCATCCTTTGCCATCAGTCGTTCATCCCTAGGTCTACTCATGGTGTACAATGCTATAAGCATTTCCACAGTTTTATGTTTCCTAGGCCATGTTCTAGAATGGTAACTTCTAAGAAATTCACGATGAAATGGACCTACGACATTTCCTTAGATTCCATGTATTTGTACTCTACCAAAGGTATTTCCAACGCTATACTAAGTACAGGGCCGTTTTACGGAGATGTCATAGCTTCATACTGTAACAGAGATAACTTATGTATTCGTAGCTAGGATCGATCAGATTCTAACTAAGACAATAGTCACGTGAAAAGCTGGAAAGGGTGAATGAGAAATTAGGTTTAAATTCAGGATAAGTTTAACCGGATACATAGAATAACAATTTTCAATCGTATATGATTAAAATATTAATTTAACATCATCCCTACTTCTAATATCTACATTTCAACAATCACATTACTAAGCTAAGTAATTACCATGGCAATAATTAAAACATATATTGAAATAACATGCAAAGCAGACATTATAACAGTAAATAGAGAAATAGATATCACCGGGAATTAAGCAGCGTAATACTGAGGATTACAATAGTCTGAACTTGACAAGCCGTTACAACGAGATTACCAAGCTAAAACTTTCCTCTAGACTAACCATCTAACTAAATCTCTCTAGTTCTTTAGAGAGAGAAACTAACAAAATGAGATAGTGAGAATTGGAGAAATGAATGGATTGATGGATTTTTGGGATGTGAGGTATGTTTTGGAATGAGGAGGAGGTTGGTATTTATAGGCAAAACCCCAAGTCCGCGTACAAGCTCCAAAGCACAAAATACAAGCCCGGAACAGCACGAAACTTGAAAATAACTGAAAAACGGCATCACCGGAGAGGCAAGGGGGCAGTATACGGAACCCAAGGGGCCGTATACGATATCCAGGAGGCGGTATACGGTACCCCTAGGGCCGTATACGGTATACCCTAGGCCGTTTGGCCTTTAAACGTTGTCCGGTACTTCGTTCGTTGCTTGTTTCGCGCATATCTTCTTCGTTTCTTGTCCGTTTGGCTCGATTCTTTCGCCTATGATCTCGTAATTCTGTTACGCTTCTAATGATACTAAAATCATTAATTTTGGATATGTGTAGCTTATATGTGCTCGGAATACGTTTTGTTGATCTTCGAATGCCGTATCTTCTTCGTTCTCTATCCGTTTTGCATGATTCTTGATTCCCTGCTCTCGTAATTACCTATGAGTCATAGGAGATAAGTTATGATGTGTATATCATAAGGTAAATATTAGTGGAGGGATCATGTGAAGTTTATTTGCTTCAGTTGCTTGTTAATTGATCGTTTTCAATGATTTTTGCTACAACGTCTGTATTTGAACCATTTTAGTGAATTTTAGTAAATAAGTATTGCTTTAAGATGTTTTCACTTTATTTGCTCAAATAGCGAGGAATAATGTACGTAAAAACATGATTTTTTACGTTACATCACGTACAACTAAAAGAATAGATAGATACATATTTAAATCTTTTGTTAACGTGTTTGCAAATTATTGGTTATGTGAATGCCTAAGCTCGCTATAAAATAAAAAAAAGTAAAAATATTTTTAGATATCTGAAACTTTTAAAATGGTTATCCGAATCTGAATTTTCGGATATCTAAATTTCGGGTGTATTCGAATTTCGGATATCCGAAATTTTTGATATTTTTCGGATAGATTAATCGGGTTTTAACACCCCTAGTTTATGGGTTAAGATTATTATCCTCTATAATTGAATGTAAAACATTTAGATAAACTAAGAATTTAAGTGTGGCTTTTAACTATAAATTTCAAATCAATTGTATATTAATCATATTATATCAACCTGTGAGAACGTATTATCCCTTATTATCATTTTGCAAACAATATCATCACTATATCATGATATTTTAAGAAATTTATCATTATATTATAATGACATCATAAAGCTATGAGATTTTAAGATACTTATAAGATTTTCTAAAGGATAAGTTTGTCTTTTCAACTTAATTTTTTATTCTCACCACTTTAACTGCTAATCTAAATCTAAATTTAAGTATATAACAACAAAACAAATGGTTACTTTTTTATCTTGAGGATTGAAACTATAGAAAACCTAATACTTTCATATGTTAATTACCTAATTTATTTATATGAAACATGTTATCATATTAAATTGTCTTTAAAGCTATATTTAAACTTCACTAAACCCAAAATTGTATAATTTCATTACATACAAAAAGATGTTCATTTAAAAAAATGATGTTGACATATAAATTTGTAAAATCAAAAAAATTATTTTTACCTTAATAGATCTATAACAAAACTATAAATTTTGTAGTAATAATATAAAGATTTTAATCAAACACGAGGCAAATTAACAAGTTTAATCGTTTTAGTTTATTGTCAAATTCAATGTATACTAGACGAAAAAGAGTACAAAGTGAGTCGTATAGATAATATAACAATAAAAGTAAATACAGCTATAAATAATATAGAAATTAAATAAAATAATAAAAAGAAATAAATTTAACTAAGGTTAAGAAAACGGAATGATACGATTATAGATAAATTTATTTGACAAAACACGTTTGTCGGGGTCAATTCCCTTTACCCGTATTTGACAAAACATACACGTGTTTAAAATATAGGATCTTAAACTTTTTTCTCAATAATTATAACATTGTAAGTACCTAGTGAACTATCAAATATTTAATTTATAAAACTATTCACATACGGAGTACAATTCTACTTGCAACAACTAATACATGTATGTAATTTTAGAAAAGCCATCGTATGCATCTTTTTCTGAATTACATTTGATTAACTTAAAACAAATTTAATTATTAAGTATTTATCCCCTCACGAAGTGAGGGATATATAATATCTTGTTAACACTAATTTACATTTTCTTTTGTTCATTGAACCTTTATTTTTTGAAAGCAAAGAATGTGCTTATTTTTGTCATAAGATTTAGAAAACAAGATAACCAATATCAACTATTGAATTAAGATGACAATATGATTCAACCCGGACAATAATGGGTTGTTTTTAGTAGCATTCCTTAAAATAAAGAACAAGACCCCTTGACTAAAGATTTTGATTTCCTTATATTTGTTTAGTTTATATTTAGATTTGTGAGGTTCGTTGTTTTATTTGATTTAAATATTTGAGTAAGTGGGATTTAAGGATTAATTAATAGTGGTGGTGGAAGGTTTAATGACACATACACGAATTTGGGATAAAAAGAATATAACGACTTTTATGTCACTAAGTCCCGAGAGGGACGAAACCTGCAGAAATTGAAATCGTATATGATTTATGTAATTTCTTTCAAATATTATTGTAATTGTAATGTAATTATTATGGTAAATTGGTAATATGATATTATACTCGTGTTTTCCTTAAATTTATTGCCTATAAAAAATAAAAAAGAGATATGATATTATACTCATTTTTTGTTTAATGTATTGCCTAGATAAAAAAGTAACTAGTGTCATCAATAATATTTAATGTCTAATCCTTAAAGTTTTATCGAAAAATTAAAATTTAAAATGAACAATTATTTAATGACATATTAAAAAGGAAAGCTATAAAAGTAAAATTGATTAAGAAACTACTACTTCTATCTCATCATAAGTGTCCACATTACTATTTTGAGTTGTCTAGTGTCCACTTTCATGTTTTAACCAATCGAAATATACTTTAGTGAGTAGATATGTTATTTGATTGATGAAAAGTATAGTCGGTGAGGAATCTTAAAACTGTGTGGAAAGTTAAAGTAGACATTTTGACTGGGACGTAAGAAGTATTATCTTTAGCATATAATAGTAGAATTCAATCATGTATTAGGATCTTAATCAAACACAAAATAAGGTAATGAATTTTCATGTTTTTTAAATTTAAGTGAGTGTCTAGTTGAAGAAAAATGTGAGACTTTTCCACAAGTTTTTTTAAAAAAGTGAAAACTTAGAAACACGTTCAAAAAGGGTAATTTTAGAAAAGATTTTCAAGAAAATGGACAATTTATTTTTTCATAGTATAAATAGGGGTTGATAATGGTTTAACCATTCAAGTTTTTTTTTTTCATTTTAACTATTCAAGTTTTTTTCCCCAATGATTTAACCATTCAAGTTTGCGAGGACTTGTTTCTTTCCCCTTCAAAAGGTCAAACTACTAAACTTTTGAATGTTAGATGATTAAATGAATAAAGTTGGAAGGGTAAAATCAAAATAAACTTAAGGGATTAAACCACCAAACTTTAAAATATAAAAAATAGATATTCTCGTAAATTATTAAACCATCAAAATTTTGAAACTTGAAGTATTAAATTATTAAAAAAAAACTTGGATTGTTAAAACGAAAAAGAAGTTAAACTTTGAGGATTAAATTATTATGATTATGAACCCTATAAATAGAAGTTAAAAAAAAGAATTTTCAGTTTTAGTTTTTTCCTTTATAACAAAACAATATATTCACTTTTCTAAAATTTTTATAAAAATCTTCTCTCAATAGCATTTTTCTAAAATAGAAAATACATCTTTTGGACACATTTTCAAAAAAAAAAAAAAAAAATCTCTTTTCAATTTTAGGAATTATTGATGAAAAATTGTAGGATTTTTTCTAGAAATAAATATACACCCTTATTTTAAACTCTGATTTCTTTCGATTTCTATCTTTTGATTTTTCGCACGCGATTCACGGTTAAGTTTGAAATCGAGCCGTCATCCGATTGGGTGACAACCAGATGAAGCACCCTTGGTCCAAAAAGTTGGTATGAAAATGAACGACTTGGCGAGGTTAAATCTTTCATCCTCGATCCGAACCACATGGTTCGTAGCCACCTAGACCTCAGGTTTGGTTACCGAACCTAATGTTCATTCTACAGTTCGTTGAAAATTTCGCACAGATCACTTTATCTCTCTCTTTCCTTCTCTCTTTGAATCCCTCATCTTCTCGACCTCCTCGTTTAATTTTTCATCGATTTAAACCCTAATTATTTCGTTTCTAAACCTCAGATTTCAAGTTCTATCCGTCATGTTGTAAGCAAGTTCGTACACACTTATTATATACATCTATATCTGTATCTATATTTATCTCAAAACCCTAATTTTTTATCATCTAAAAAGTAACAACCTTTTTAATTTCTCTTTTTGAAGGAATCTCCTTTACTGTTGTGCATCATCTGCTTTTTGATTTGATGAATTGCTGATATGTTTTGAAACTGAGGTGCAGAATACGATTTGCAAATTTGAGCAGATTTTGCATTTTGGTGTGCAATTTTGGGTTTTTGTGCTGATTGATTGCTTCTATTTGTGGTATGTTATCAAATTTTGTGTAGCTGTGCTCTTCTGGCAGCTCTTGTACCTAGGGTCCAAATAAGGAGCTACACTTTTGATTTTGAGTGAATGTGTCCATCTTTCTATTTCTTTCTGAAGTTCGTAGTTCTGTATCAAGGCACGAATGCTTACTTAGGTACACCTGTATTGGTGTTTATTCATGAAAAAATTAGAGGCTGATAACTTAGGTAACTTGGATTATGAGAGAGTGTGTTTGAGCTACGGGAAACGATAGCTAACCTTTAGAGAGTTGATATGAGTCGACACCGCAGTTCATAGTTTTATATAACGATTAGATGTAACTTTACATTTTATCTAGGTAAATTACATGCTACCGATTTATCTAGTTAGTTTGAGTTTAAAATCTCAATTTATGAAGTTGACGTGCCATATAGGGGTTTCTGTGTGAGTTTAGGATATAAGTGAAGCAGGATCCTCTGAATTATGAACAGTTAAGGATGGTGAATTTTGACAAGAAATTTCTCATAGAATTTATGGTGAGCTGGACAACAATATCTAATTAGTAATTACATTCTGAATAGGAAGGTTTAGTGCAAGTTAGGTGCATTGTTATTGCTCTATTGGCCTTGCAAAAAGGTTAGACAAGTTGAATGGAGTGGTCATAACTAAATTGTCGCATTCTGTATACAAGTGTTATGTTTTATCATTGGTTGCCAAGGTTACTTAGTTGGAAAGTTGCACAGAGCATGGCATTCAGTTTTCTATTCAGGTTACCGTGGAGGGGGGTTACTCAGATGTACGCGGCCGAACCGGGGTATCTTTAAACGGGTAGAATGATGGTGTCACGTTTATCTGTGAAGTTAAAATTCGAGATATAAGAATTATTGTATTGCGGTTTTAGTGGCTGAAATGTATTTCTTAATTGATGTCCCCCTTTAAAAAGGACAACTATTGGATATCAAAGTAGTTTACAATAAGAAACATGCAAGGGTGTTCTCTGCCTTTGAGTCTATATAGAATCTGCCAAAGATACTATTAGATGTCACATAACTCTCATTTCTTACACTCCTAGATACTTATAACTGGTGGGCTAATTACATGAGTTTTATTTGTTCCATAACGTTTATCAGCCCATTCTCGGGCCTAAAAGAGAAACATTAGTATTTGTTGGCACCTATAGAGTAGCATATTTGATTATGTATATGTATCTACGAATTATATCTTCATAAAACTATATCACGAGTTTCTGATACGTCTGTTGACATCAAGTAAAATTGAACCACATCAAAGATAATACAGATTAATATTTGTTCCCGAGCATGTTGTGTACTAGTGTGCGAATTTGCAGTTTGAAAGTCAATTCATGGTTGAACGCGATTTGTTATCCATAACCTACCTTCATTCTAGTAATTTGGTTTTATGGAGATCCCATATGTTTTGATAACTGATTTTTATTTTATTTCCAAAATCCAATCAAACTCTATACTTTTGTTTTTGATGTGGTCCTCTTATTTTTCTCATGTAATCATATCATGCCAATAAAGAAGAGTCAAATAGTATATTTCAATTGTCTGAATAGCACTCTTGAGAAATTTCCTGCTATGCCATGGAGTAGAATCATAATGGCATTGCTGCTATGGGATATAACTGATATATCATACTTGCTTAACTTGTTTTTGTGTCATGGAGATATCATACTTGTATTGCTTCTCATACATGCTTAACTGTAATTACCTACAAGGCTGTTCAACTACAGGTCTGAAATGACCCATCATCTTGTACTCCAAATCAGTCATCAATAAAATAAGGGAACTATATATGATTATATGATGAGGATTGCATCTTATCTATATACAACACTGCATACTCTTGTTTTGGACTTATATATATATATATACATACACTTTTTTACTTTATATTATAAAGCATTTAGCTTTTCACCTTATTCCCTTAAAAATTTAAAGATTGAAAATTACATCTATGCCCCTCAAGATAAAATATGGAAGATTTTGTTAAATAAACTAATTATTATGTATTAGCAATAATTTTTAGTCAATATGATGAGTTAAATACACACATAATTATGTACTAGCAGTGTTCCCGAATGGCGGGACAAATAATTCTTTATCAATCCACACATTTATTTGTTTATATTACTCATAAGTTTTATCATTATTTCTTGGTTAGTGGTAATATAACACGTTTTATTGAAAAGTTGTCGCTTAAAACGTCAGAAAATGCTTTTAAAGTATTGTTATTTTGACGAAGGCTTTATATATTTCTTTGATCATATATTTATTACTTTCTATATAAAGTTACCAATCCTGTATTGATTTCCTTCTTTATTTTATCATGCATTCAAGTCAACTTTATTTCCTATATTAGACAATTTTTATGAGAAAATATAAGTGGGAAGAGTAATATCATAAGGGCAATGTAGTCATTTCCTATGGTTGAGTCTGATTTTAAGACATATAAAAATGTTTATATGATTAGAGATTAGAGATCCGAGATGGTACGAGTATATGTTAAAAGATTTTTACACTGCTTTATATATATAAGTTAAATTTGTTAAGAGTGTTATGTGGAATTACATCTCACCTTCTAGGGGTGTGATAGGCTTTTGATTCAGATATATGTATCTATATGTATGTATATATAATTTGTTGCCGTCTATATAATGAAAATTATGCAAAATAGTAACCGCTGCTTTGCGTGGAGTACTGTGTTAGTCTTTAAAACATGCATCAAGACATGAAGTATATGGTTCTTTTTTACTACAACTATACAGCTGATTAATCATTCACACACTTGAATTTTATTTTCAGGGTTATGTCATAAGGTTGGTTAACTTGAAGTGTGATACTTTATTACTTGATATAAATGCTAAAGCTACAAACACATTCGGGACCTCAAATAACTTGATATCGAGGTGGAGGTGGTTGAGTTTATATTTTGCATACTTCTAGAAGGTAAATTTACCAGACCTTGTTTTAGCCTCAAATCTTGGGGCCTAAATCATTAATGCCTGGCAACGGAGTTGGGGATAGGGTTCATAACTTCTTTGCACAAGACAACCTGTCCCAGGGTCCGCGATCTCAAGCTGTGGATGGAAATTGGACCGTAAATGAGACTTCATGGGTTGGTAATCAGAAACAGTTTGGCGTTTCCGATTCCAGTCCAAGAAACTACAGTCCACAGCAATCAGGTAGAACAGCTATCTCTTAGTGCAAGTTCTTGAAGTTACTCAGACATTTACAAGTCACTTTTAAGTTAATCATTTTCAGTTTCTTGTCTAGGTTAATAATATTGAAATTTAATAGTTGGACTGTTCGGACAGGTTAGGTAACAGACTCTGACGGGTCTGTTCAGAATGAGTAATATGTTTTATACGGGTCAAAACTGGGCTGACCAACAAATCTTTTTGTGTCTGTTTCTTTTGAAATTCTTTAGATAACCCATATATCGATTTTGATTAAGAAAACTGTATACTCAAAATAGTCTATTTCTTTTTTTTCTTAATTAGTTAAGAGTCTATATGCATAAGATTTTGTAGGCTGTGAATAACTAACTCTGATACCTAGTTTTGGGAGTTCACCCAGTTGACCTTCAAGTAGTAAAATTAACCAGAATCAGCCCATTTTTAGGTAAATGCATTGAGAAGGCCACCTATGGATTAGACATTACTATATTGATAAAATTTTGTAGGCGGCGAATAACTCACTCTGATCTATATTTATCTTCACTTCCTTTCATGCACAAGCAGAAACTGAGAGAGGACACGGGAGTCAACGTGTTCCGGACCCACATATATTCAATATCACACAAACAAGTGCAAGGCCAGAGTTTGCTAGAACTCTGTCTCAGTCTCACAATGAACAGCCGAACTCGAATGGCTACATGTATGGACGTCAAAATTTTCAAACGAGACCAGACGAAGCAAATTTTTTGGGAGTGGATTCAGAATATGGTCGGAATAATATGAACCAAAGGGGCTTTTCATTCTACGAGTCCCAACAACAAGCTGTTCCTGAACAACCTTCCAAAAACCCCTTTAGATCAGAGACTTCTGAGGCTCAGGGTAGTTTTGATCTTTTTGGTGGTCAACATCAGACGAACAGCCAATATCCTGGTTTTCTACAACCGCCTCAACAGCAACAGTCAGGATTTGGGGACATACAGCAATTGCAACAGCAACTCATGCTCAGGAAGATGCAAGAGGTTCAAAGGCAACAAGAGCATCAAAGACAAGATCTTCAAATGCAACAAGAACTTCAGAGGCAGCAAGAGCTTCATAGGCAGCAGGAGCTTCAAAGGCAGCAAGAGCCTCAAAGGCAGCATGAGCTTCAAAGGCAGCATGAGCATCAACGGCAGCATGAGCTTCAAAGGCAGCATGAGCTTCAAAGACAGCATGAGCTTCAAAAGCAACAGGAGCTTCGAAGGCAAGAGGAAATTCGACAACAAAATTCGTTAAACCAAGCTTCTTCCTTTGCTAGACAAAACACATCTGGAAGCCCTGCACATGGGCACATTAATGGTAATCCAAATTCCGATTCTTCAGGTTATGGCTGGACCACACCTGCACCAGGTAACACAAACTGGCTGCACCGTGCTTCTCCAGCCATGCAACCTGAGCAGGGTCAGCCACAGCGGTCCATGGGTTTTGTCCAGCAGCAGGTTGAACCATCTCTATACGGGGTTCCTGTCTCTACCTCAAGAGGACCTCTAAACCAGTATACTCATAACAATTCATTTCCTGGTAATAATTATGCGGCAATTCAAGAACAACATATGGTTCCGGGTAAAGGTTTATTTGGCAACACATTTGGTCAAGGGTCAAACAGCGTGGTGAAGATGGACCAGATTCAGCAACCAAATGCCCCACAAAGTACATCTGTGCAAGAATCCCCTACGGATGTGCTACAGGATAAATCAGGAACAGATGCTGCTTCTTTGGATCCTGATGAAGAGAAAATTTTGTTTGGTTCAGATGATAACATCTGGGAAGCCTTTGGCAGTAGCAAAAACATGGGTGGTGGAGTGTCGAGTCTGCTGGATGATAATGAATTTTCGGCTGGTTTGCCTTCTCTTCAGAGTGGTAGCTGGAGTGCTCTTATGCAATCTGCAGTGGCAGAAACTACTAGCAGTGATGTAGGCGTACAGGAAGAGTGGCGCGACCTGAATTTTCAGAATCATGAACTGCTACCTGTCAAACACACGTCACCATATGAAGACAGTGAGAAACATCAAAGAGCTTCAGGCGATATTAACTTTCCTAGTAGGAATGAAGATATGAAAGATAAGCATCACGGTATCTTGGGGTTCCAGCATCTTGGTAAAAACAATCCATATGAACAAATGAACCCACATTCTTCAGGAGGAAGCAATTGGTTAAACCGTGGCGCTCTACAAAAGGCAGATGCTGAAGAAAACCAACTAATTGCAAATTCTGTGCCAGGTCAGCGGACTTCTCAGAATTATGGAAGAAGCCAGCCAGTTCATAAACAAAACCAGTGGAGTGCGAACGAATCTGTTCCACCTTCCATGAACACTGGATTTAATATGAATGTACATGACAATTCATTGCAGCAATCTCAATATAATGATCGGAAGAGAGTAGCACTGAGTAACACTGCTGGTGTACCGAATTTAAGCAACTTACAGGGTGGTAATTTCCCAAACCAATTCTCAACAAACAATCATAATTTTAATCTGTGGAAAAATGTTGATTCCTCTGTGAAATCTAAAGGGAGTGAGAACTCAGAGAAATCAAGGGGTCGTCTTAGTAAGGGTCCCCAGGTATCCGAATCATCATTTAATAGCTCCGATAAGGAGGATTTAAAGATGCACGAGATAGAGAGCAACAGTAGAAGAGAGAACTCTAATGATAGCTACAGGTCCAGTTCATCTCACATTCCTAATACTGTTGGCCTGAGGGAAAAGTATTCACCAGATGTTGGTGACTCGAGAACAAAACAAAGTATATCTAATCAGGCCGTTCTAAAGACTTCTGGTCCCCGGAAGTTTCAGTATCATCCGATGGGAAACCTTGAGGAAGATGTTGGAATGCCATTTGGAACAAGACAAGGTGCTAACTCAAAGGCCATGTCCATGCAACAGTCCCGAGGATTGGGAGGTCAAGATCAAGGAAGTTTTGGACATGCCAAAACTAGTGGGCAGGTTTGTTAATTTTTGGTGAAGTTTACTAAATGAGTCAATTCGGGTTGTGTTATATCTGTAATGGGAAAAACGGGTAAAGTAAAAAAATCAGTTAAAAAGAAATTGGGTTGAACGGGAAGAAAATGGATTATTATTATTTTGTGATCATGTATGACACTTTTTGTATATTTTCTTTAGATGGCATGGAAAAAGTGTTATGGTTCTACTTCTTTTGACTCGTATTGAAAAATTTCCCGTTTTGATGAAAACTGCGTATTTTGCCATCTCTAGTATCTACATAGTGCATTTGAAAAATTACCCGTTTATCTATTTCTATATCTATACTTCTATACAATTACTATACTACAAATACATATATATATGTAGAGGATTGGGATCATGTGAAAACAAAGGGGTAAAATAAAAACGGTGAAAACACTTTTTAGCCTTTGGATCAAAATATATATATAAAAAGGGGGTGGAGATAAAAAAAAAACGGTGAAAACAAAAAAAATAAGGCTTCACATTTGAAAATTTATGTGAAGCAAAAATAAAAAAAGGTTCACAAATTTTTTTTTTTGTGAAGCTAAAAAAAATCAAGGTTCACAACTAAAAAAAATTTGTGAAGCTAAAAAAAATTAAGGTTCACAACTAAAAAAATTTGTGAAGCTAAAAAGAATAAAGCTTCACTCCTTTGTACATTTATGTGAAGCTAAAGAAAATAAAGGTTCACAAGTAAAAAATTTCTGAGAAGCAAAAAAATATAAAGGTTCACAACTAAAAATTTATGTGAAGCAAATAAAATGAAGATTCACAACTAAAAGTAAATTGTGAATGAAAATTGAGATCGTTTTCACCGTTTTTATTTTAACTCCCTGTTTCCACCAGAACCCAACCCTATATGTAGATATACATATATATATGTAGATATATGTATATCTACATATATATATGTATATATATGTGTGTATATATACATATATGTATATACATAAATATATATGTACATATATATATATATATATATATATGTATATACATAAATATATATGTACATATATATATATATATATGTACATATATATATATATATGTGTACATATATATTTATGTATATACATATATGTATATATACACATATATATATATATATATATATATATATATATATATATATAGTGGGATGATCCAGGGGGAAGTACTTTTTTGGGGGGAAGTAGTTATTATTCATCATGAAGTATCTTACCTTCGCCCATACAAATCTCACAAAAAATAAAGTGAAATTTAGAAAATGTTAATCAGAATTGATGCTATGAATGTTAAGCTTCCTTGATAAATTATTTCTGCAGGTTATAACATTGATTGATGAATATTATATCCAAAATCGTTAATATTCATCGCGGTGAATGTTAGTAAACACTCATGGTGATGAATATTAAAATTAAAAAATATTCTGTGATAATTTGATGTTTTAACATTCATCGTAATGAATGTTAGTTAACATTCATCACGGTGAATGTTAACAATTTATTAAATAAATATTCATCAACTAATGTTATGACTTAAAACTGAAATTCATCCGTTAATATATTCATTATAGCATCGATTTTTATTACTATTTATTGGTAAAAATAATTTTTTGTTAACGTTTTGATTGGTAATTGTAAGATGCTTCATGATGAATAATAACCACTTCCCCCTTCCCCAAAAAAAGCACTTCCCTCTTGATCACTCCCCTATATATATATATATATATATATATATATATATATATATATAATGCATTTACGCCTTCCATTTTAAGCAACTTTAAAGACTCCTTAATTTCAAATCATTCTTATTATAAGAAATGTGCAATATCTACTCTTTCATTACATCTAACAGTTACTCACTTTCTCCACACTACGTCACGTGTCTTCATCTAGACAAGCCAAGGAACATACTACCATCAACTATTCATAATAATGACTAATCCATCGAAAATATAGAAAATGACATAACTTCGTCACCAGTCATAGAGGAAATTTTATTTTCCGCTACGCTGTGTGGGTATTTTGTTAGTTATGATGATGTAACCACTGTTCCTTTTTCAGGGGTACACAGCTGGGCTTGAAGGAGTCCCCAAAGGATCTGATGATATGCGTTTCAAGGGCATGATTCCTGGTCATGTGCCTAGCATTTTTGCTCCCCATGACAGAGCTGCAGGTTTATCGACATCCGATAAGGCTTCTCAATCTAGGTATTTCTGAGTTACCAGGTTTCTTACTTTCTGGATTTTAACACGATATAAAAGAAAGTGTTAGTACTTGTTCCATTTGTTGACTTTTTTATTGTTGAATTGACCAGTCAAAATATGCTGGAGCTTCTTCACAAGGTAGATCAATCAAGAGACCGTGGGATTGCAAGGCATCTAAACTCCACGGAACGAAATATGTCGTCAGAGTTGCCTGAACCAGAAAATTCTGACGGATCGTTTGGTGGCCACCAGAGAAGTCAGTCATCCAACTCTCAGGGGATCGGTTTACAACTGGGTCCACCTTCACAACGGTTACCTATGGCCATGCAGGTGGTTAAACCTAATTCTTCGAGTCAGGCTCAAGCCTCTGCTAAATCAAGCAGCAAGGGTCATGCAGAGCTGTCTCCTTTTCCTCCTTTACAGGAAACATCAAATGGTGAATTTAAGAACGATAGAATGAGTATATCAGGTCAAAGTGAAAGTCAAACTGCAGGGCATAAGATGATGACCAACTTCTCTGCAGCTTTAGGTACTGATCATCCTAAATCAAGAAGTCAGCCTCCAAACCCTCCAACTGCTGGCAATGAATCTTTCAACGGACAGATCTCTCAAATCAGGCAAGCAGATGAAACCCAAGGGAGATCACTTAGCTCTGGTCTGTATAACAATGCTGCATCAAGTGAAAGAGTGCAAGTTTCACAATCAATAACAAGAGAGAAGTTATCTGCCTCTCAGCCTCCTGCTAATTCTGGTATTTCTCAACAAGGTGCATATTCAAAAATGTTGCCTAATGCATGGTCGAATCTCCCAAGTCAACAAATGTTTTCAGCATCTCAAGCTCGTACAAGCCAATTAAATATTGTGGAATCAACTTCGTTAGCTCGGCAAAATGTAGAGGAACAAGATGCAGAAAGGAGAGGGAATAGCTTGTCTAAGTATACCTCCGTAGGGGGGCCGTCAACTGAAAAGGTTGACCGTGGTCAAATGATGAAAGGACCAGCAGCAGGCAATGACTCCATGAATATGCCCTTCTCTGATCACTCATCTCTTAACCCGAAAGCACCTCAAACAGAGCTTGAAGCGTTCGGCCGTTCTCTTAAAGCAAATAATTTCAATCAACAGTATTCATTAATGAACCAAATGAAGGCTATGAAAAATGCGGAAAATGACCCAAATAACAGGGTTTTTAAGAGATTGAAAGACTCAGACAACTTACCGGGTGGTCAGCAAGTAACCATCCCGTCTGGAGATTCTGGAATGCCACGATTTGCAGGGCCAACGGATAATGTTCAGCGGACTGTGGCTTCTCTACCTGCTTCTAAAGATGTAACTGCGTCTGATCCGAATGGATCTCAAAGTGGCATTTCTAGTAACATCATGAATTCTGTTAAAGTTGAACACTCTCATATAAGTCCGCAAATGGCCCCATCTTGGTTTGATCAATATGGAACGTTCAAAGGTGGTCAGATGTTACAAAGAGCTGATGCTGTAAGGGCTGTAGAACAGCCATTTACCATTGGGAAGGTTTCTGGTAGTTTGGATACAACTCGTGAATTGAAGGAGCAAGCAAGTGCTGCAGCTGATACCAGTCAAGGCGGTCTTATACTGAAAACTGCGCTTCCATCTTCTATGGTGGTTGAGCAATTTACTACCCCTCCACTCCACACGAATGTCAGTGCTCAAAACTTGGTTACCTTGAGATCAAACAAACGCAAGCGCTCTACGGCTGAACTTCGTTCATGGGTGAAGGAAGTGTCGGGGGTTTTTAGAAATCTTCAAGGCATCTGGTACGTATGAAAGGGATAAATACTTTTATTCGTAGCTAATAGGGATGGCAATAATGGGCAGGTCTTTAGGTTGAATTTTGGATAACAAGTGGTGGTTCTTTGTTACGGGTCAAAATGGGTCGGGTTGAAAACACACACATGGTAATATTATAAATAAGATATATAATTATATATGTACAAAGTTTTAACAAGTTATCTTACGTTTACATAAAATCTATAAAATCTAAATATTATGGGAAACATTTAATAATAGACATTCCCATATTACACACACACACGTACACAATCTCTTGTCGGAGGTCTTCCTGGAACTTTCTAGCCTAGGATGTTCCAGCCTAGGATAGGGTAGCCTCCCCCATACTTTGCTTTGTGCAGGATTGGGCATTGTTGTTTAATAATATCAAAATTTATAGTTTACTAGATAACATAATTAATTAATTATTCATTAGTGTTTTAGTAGGAGTGATCTTTTATGTTTATTATAGCGTAATCTTTTAAACAATATATTTTAGAAAGAGTTGAATAATATAAATCAATACGTTATCGAAATAGAGATTTAATTAACCATGTGGCAAATTGGTTATGTCATTTTTACTGGTTTACTATATAGAGGTGAGTTCAAGGAAAAATGCTAAAAAAATGAAGAATGAGAGAACGAATAGGAATGCCCCATTTTCTTTAAAACCCAATTTCCACTCGAATTTTTAAAATTAAATATCTCACAAAAGGCATGACTAAAAATTATAAAAATTACATATTCGAAATCAACGTTTTTTTCTCTTCGATTAGAGATCCAAGTAGCTATAGTTTCAACAAACTTTTCTTTTCTTCATTTTTGTCGGGTCTTAAAAAATGTGATTTATATAATTACATGTGATTTTATGTATAATTACATGTGATTTATGATAAAAATATAATATTGGTACACAATTATTTATCAATGGTGGATGCTAACTCACACTTGATTACGAATTAATATTCATTCACATAAATAACTATAAATAAGATTTTAAGAATTGCATTCGTTTACGGCCAAAATCACATGTGATTATTGATTTGAGGTTTAATCACACGTGTTTTTTAAATGAAGTATGTGATAATAACTGGTAATTCACATGTGATTTCACCTTTATATTTATTTACATGTATAATTATAAAAAATTATTTGAAATTCGTATTTATTTACACTTTATTCACATGTGATTATTAATTTAATGTTTAATCACATGTGATTATAACTAAATTTTTTTCTGAAGGTTTATTAAATTATCAAATAAAATATTTTTATGTGATTTTAAACTTATAATTTGTAACTTTGATTATTCACATGTGATTATAGCTAGTGATTTAAAACTTATAATTTGATTGTTAATATATTCACATGTGATTTAACATTACGAATTTCACATGCCCATTAGAAAACGAAAAAAAAAAGTTCGTCAGAAGTATGTCATGTGAGATCTCTAATTAAAGATAAAAATACGCTGATTTTAACGGTGTAATTTTTATAATTTATAGATATACGATTTGTAAGATATTTAGATTTAGAAAAAAGGTGGAAATGGGTAATTGAAATGAAGCAATCCTATTGGTTCCTCCATTCTACATTTTTTAGCATTCTACATTGAACTTTCCTCTTAGTGTGTATATATATATATATATTTATGTGTGTGTATATATATGTGTGTGTGTGTGTATATAGGGACCGGATCCAGAGGGAAACACTATTTTCTGGGGAAGAGGGAAGCTACACATTCATCAATGATGAATGTTAATGAATTCCCTTAATATTCATCATATGATATTATAAGTTATAAAAGTTAGTTTATTGATGAATATTGGTAGTTATAACATCGGTTTTGATTAATATTTATCGGTAAAAATATGGTTTTATACGTTTTCATTATCATTCATCGTTGACGAATGTTAACGAATAATTTTTCAAAGAAAATGATAATATCCATCGGTTAACATTCATTAACGATGAATATTAGAAAATTCTCTTTATATTCATCATATGATATTATAAGTTATAAAAAGTAGTTTATATATGAATATTAGTAGCTATAACATAGGTTTTGATTAATACTTCTTGGTAAAAATATGTTTTTTTACGTTTAATTATCATTCATCGCAATTGAATGGTTAGTTTCCCTCCTTCCCTCAAAAAATTACTTCCTTCTTGATCCCTACCCTATATATATTAGAAGTTTTATGAGTTAAATATTGTAAGAGAATAAGAGGTTTCATACACTAAAAGCTTACTTATGGGTACTTTCGACCCGCTTGACCAGTTTCCTTCTAAGCTAAGTTTTTAATTTGATCCGTTTGATTTGTTAGGGGTGAAACATAAACTAAATCGATCCATTCATAAGTAAATGGGTTGAAGTTATTACCTCATATATTTCGCCCTTATATTTTCTATACTAAGTTGCACGTTCTCCTTCATCAAGATTGGTTTATTAACCTGTTGTTCTGGGTTTTTTTTTTACTTGCAGCACTGCTTCGATGGACTGGTCTGATGAAATCAAGCGTTTGATGGAAAAGGCAGGATATCTGATGTGCTGTTTTTCTTTTCAAGTTCTTGTGAGATTTTTTGTAGATTCTAACAATCATACGGTGGTGACAGGTTGATAATGATGGGGAAGTAATTGAAGATGTACCGAGACAAAAAAGACGTATTATCTTGGCAACGCAGCTAATGCAGCAACTGTTCCCCCCTCCCCCAGCCGTTGTTCTGTCAACAGATGGTACTTTAAGCTATGAGAGTGTGGCCTTTCACGCTGCTCGACAGGCACTGGGAGATGCTTGCAATCTAGTTTCTCATTGTGAATCCAATCTGTAAGAACGATTCTAGAAGTTTGAGTTTTAATTTTTTTACTTTCTTGTTAATCTGACAACTGTTTATTTTTCCGAGTAAATGCAGCCTCTCTGATAAAAGCAGAGAATCTGAGAGAAACGATGATCACCGTATCTCAGAAGTTGTGGAAGACTGTTTGAGTAAAGCTAATAGACTAGAAAGTGATTTTTCAAGGTAACCTTGCTTCTCTTAGTATTTTGTTACTGCATTCTTGTTATCATCAATCATCAATCATCAATCATCAATCATGCTTCTTTAACATCATTATGGATGCTTCAAACTAGACAATGATGGTGTTTTCAATTAAGTAGGTTATAGCATTACATAATGAGGCAACTCAAATTATAGCGATTTCGTGTCAAGCGTTATGCTTGATTTGATTAATTATTAGGGTTAATTCATGCATCATTGGAGAGAACCTGCTCCCTGAAATTAGGCCATTTTGTAGAGACAGATGTCTCACAAAAGCTTGCTGATTATATATACAGATATACCGTTTTATTTTCTTATTTTCAAGGTCGTGTTGTATCAAGTTTTCGTTTCTTGATCTTTGTACCCATGGCAGGCTGGATAAGAAAGCATCGATATTGGATTTGAGAGTTGAATGTCAAGATCTTGAAAAGTTATCTATTATCAACCGTTTTGCCAAATTCCATGGAAGGGGGCAAGCAGATGGCGAAGCTTCATCATCTGATGCTGCTGCAAATGCTCCGAAACCTTTTCCTCAGAGATACGTTATTGCAGTTCAATTACCCAAAAATCTTCCAGAGAGGGTACAATGTCTGTCACTGTGATCTCTAATTATTTGATATTTCTCCTAATTACCTTCGATCCCTTCTGCTTCCCTGATCATATTATCTTGCACTTAACGTGCACAACGGGACCAGCGTTTATGGAGAATGCAGGAGGTAAATGATTATTAGGCTGTCTTGCCTAAATTCAAAAATGATTTGCAGTTTGATCTTTTGCCTTTAGGTTGCATATTCTTGAGAAATACGAGTTCAATTCCCCGGGGTAAATGTGTAACTGGATAGTTAAGCCCATTAGTTAGCAAGATTCCTTTTATAAGTAGATAAAATGCTCTAAATCTCAGTTATAATGAATTCAAATATGTATTTTGATGGGATAATTGTTATCTGGCTGCAATATATTGGAGTTCGCGAAATGCTTTCTAGGTCTCATGTTCTTGGTCTTTTTGCCTTGAGTGGATTTACATTTCAATATCCTCGTGTTTCCTACAATAGGTTAGAACCTAGAAATGGCTGTGAAAGCCGCCTTCAAGAAAACTGAACAGCGATATGGAAAGTGAGGTGTCTGCCTTCTAGTTTTGGCGCTGATATCATCTGCATATCATTTGAGTTGTCTAAAAGTTTTCTGTAGCCTAGTCTTCGAAAAGGCACTGCTCAAACTTATATTTGTACACGTCATAGTTTTATTGCTTCGAGAAATCTCGGTGAAGTGAAGAAGTTGATTGTTTATATGTTTGTTATTGGATGGAGCAATTGTATTAGCCTTACAGATTGTTGTTGATTTAAATTCAGAAGTTCTTATTCGGTTGGATCTGCTTCCATGTTTTATATACAAATTTATAGTTGGGTTTTTTCCGATTGGAGGTCTTTAAGCTGAACCCAAAAGGAAAAGAAAAAAGAAGAACATATATACTCATGTTGGAGGTGGAGTGATTAATATCTCGTAAAGAATACTTCACATTCCACAATTACTGCTTCCATATGAAGTAATTTTGTGGCTGCAAATCATCTCCTTAGGAAATGTATGGAGCTGTTTGCTTGAAACCTTATGCTTTTTGGGAATGAATACTTGTTTATTATACACTTAAAATCGATACAAAGAATTTTAGCATTTTAAACACAAAAGTTATCTTTCAAAAAGTTTTCAAAAGAAACTTGGTGATGAATTGAAAAATCTAAAGTGATTAGAGCACTAAAGTTATCTTTGAAAAAGTAAACCTGTTGTTTCATACTTTTATTTCAACGCCTAAGATTCTTTTCATCAGCATATGTATCTTATTTACTACTTACTGTATGATGAATATGATTGTTAGACTTGTGTTATTATTAAAAAATAACTCCATCATACATTGTTCTCTATCGATTTTTCTACTTTCATATAACTATACCCACTTCGAACCATCATACACATAAAATAATTTAACAAAAACAAGCAACTCGCACCAAGCATCACAAAAAAAAAAAAAAAAAAAAAAAAAAAAACGTTAAGAAGACACTCAAACGACAGCAGAGTTTCCTTTCACCTACGCAAGTCTCCATGCTTGAAATCTCTTGAAGATTGTAATTAAAACGCTCATTGCACTTGCACGCTTAAAACCCGAGTTAACAACTAAAGGGAAGAAAGTTAGTATGCATTTCTTCTCCCACTTCAGAAAATATATCTTCAATCCTGTGTACAAACATGTTGAAATACAAAGCACGCTGTAAACAAAATGTATAAGCTTTGATATTCAACCCAGGAAAAAAATGCAGCATTTACTTTTCGCCCATCAATAATCTCTATGGAGAAAATGTTTGTTTTAGACTAGACAAAAGACGATCAAATATAATCTCAAAAGATTTACTGTAATCGTTTACCAGTAGGGAGTAAAAAAATATGTTCTATGTATTGTAAGAGCACAAGGTGTGGAATGGGCAAACCCTACGTGTTCACCAACTTGAACACCGAGACCGGCGTTCACCCACTCCCCGCCGGCATTCAACTTCAGCGTTCAACTTCAAAGTTCAAGGTAGAACGCTGCATTCTACGATTTTCTTTTTCTTTTTCTTCTTTTTCTGATTGGTTAAAAACAACTTTTGGGGCCCATTTGAACTTTGAATCGAACATTGAAGATTGAACAACTCCCCTCAAAATCGTACGCGTGTTAAACTTCAATGTTCAATTGAACACCGAACATAATGTCAACGACTCCTTGTGCTCTAAACATCAAATATATTTTCAAGCCACCGTATTAATATATGGGCATAAGGATTTTCGCGGTACCTTTGCTTATCTATGTTAACATCCGTCAGCCAGGCTGTTAAGTAAATCTGCAAAATTACAAATAAAGTACAATAAGATTCATATGATCAAATGGCAATTCTGTACTTCTGTACATATAAGATGGGTCGATTTGAAACAAAATTGTTGACATAGAGTGGTGTTGTACATAAAGTGCATTAGGTAAACTATTGTCATTCAGTTACTAGTTTAATACGATTATAGAGGTGACAACTTTTACATTTACTTATAAAATGGGTCAATTCGCGTTTGATACTCAAAGAGGTCAAATTAAACAAATTAACTAGAAGGGAACGGGTCAAAAGGGTCTAAGTCATTTATTTATGGCATGCAACCACCTAAATCATTTTATTCGGAGTTAGAATTCTTATTGTGATAATATTGTTTGTGTAATCAAAATAACACTATTTACTATAAACATAAATAAATTAAAAGGACAAAAAAGAGTTTGCTGGTCAACCCAGCCCATTTCCACCTGTACCAAACATGACCCATATCAGCCTGACCTTCACCCAACCTGCCCATCTTGCCATCTCTAGATATATTACATTGAAGGCTAAGTTGAGATTGTGGGCCCTATACCTGTAAGACCTCAGAGTCTGGTTGGTGATTGGGTTGCATACGCGTTTCAGATTTGCAATCATCCAACTTTGGAGGAACTGATTCAGAAGCTTCTCTATGATCCAAGTTGCACTTACTCAGATCATCAAATTCCCCTTGATAAATTTCATCCGACCAAGATAGTCTTTCGATGATTGAAACGTCTTCATTTTTAAGAGAGAGAAACGCTATCACAAGTAAACGCTGCACTCTCATACACAAACCATTGCATGAGTAACGTAAGCCACATTGTAACAGATGCTTTTGTAGATTAACATATCTTGTTGTGGTTAAAAGAGATTCAAAGTGTACCTTCAAATATAGTTCTGACTTGAACATCTGAACCATTTCTGAAGCTAATTTCTCTAAAATCATTAGAAATGAAATATTAGCGGATATAAAATAAATAGAGCACAAGAAAATAAGTAAAGTGATAACTATAAGTGATCTAAAATTACCAAAAGAAGATATAGACCAAAATGTATATACTGGTATCCCTCCACCATCGCCATCATCATTTGTGTCCTCGGAATTGCAAGAGAACCGTATATGCGGGCTATTAGTTCCCCCTTTAAGGAAACATCTCAGTGACGAACTTGTGTTGACCATGTTGAATACTGCAGCCACCTATAGATACAAATGAGTATAAATGATGCGGATAGATATATATATATATATATATATATATATATATATATATATATATATATATTATATATATATATTATATATATATATATGCATACATGTATGTATATGTCTGTGCATGTATTGTGGCGAATAAATTTCTTATTTGATGTTGTTTGCTTTTGGTGCTTGCTTGCATTTGATTAATTTATATCAAACATGTAAGTGTACTCTCACATAGCAACTCTTTATGAAGTGCGCGTACATACCATTTCCTTGTATGATGACAATAGTTTATCACGATGAAGAACCTACAAGGAACAGACAAATGTTAGGTAGGATCCAAAATACGGAACACATAAACTATATGATAAAATTGGGATATACTCTAATAATCTATTTTTTATTAATAAACACAAATCTTATCTGGTACTCACATTTCAAATATTTGGTACTGCAACTCTTATTACAATTACACGAGCTCAGATGCTGCGTGATATGATTAAGAACACAGCTTGAATCAACAAGTAAAAAAACAATCAATACCTGTTGCTTTAATAACTTGCAGCAAGCTTTCTTTTGAATTTCAGGCATATCATTCAAAACACCCAACTCCATATCTTTCATGTACCTGTATCAAAACAACCACTAATAATCAAATACACAGAGAAATAAAATATTAAAAAAGGATGAAACATAAAAGTTTCGATCTTTAGTATACTTAATATATTTATATGTTCATAACGCCCTAATAAGAAAAAAAGTTGAACAACGAATAAGTAAAAGTCATAATATAATGCATTAATAAAAAATGCACGCAAGGTGTTTGATAAAATGCCTCTGAGAAAGATACGCATTGACGAGGGAAGTGGCGTGTGATCTGGTAGCTGAAGACGAAGAAAACCATTCTTGTCTGAGTGAATTCAATCTGGACCATTGGTTTTTCATGTTTCTTTGAGCTGCAGGGCGCCATAACCGGTTTACTGAAGATGGTGTTGATTTTGCTCCTGAATTTTGAAGGGTTTGGCGGGTTGTTTCAGAAATAGAAAGAGATGATAGTTTTGATTCCATAGGTGATAAACAACTAAGCAGAGAAACAGTCGACTGGCAGTGACAATGGTACAGGGTATATAAATTCGGCAATTTCAGTTTGACTTGTGGCGGGTTGACAGGTTACGATTATTTAATTAAACGTTTATTGGGTTTATGGGAGATAAAAAGGGTTTGCATTTAAGTTGGTAACCATAAATAATTTAATTTGTGGTTGGTGTCATCTTACCTGTGCACAGTGTTGCAAAAGTGGGCCGATTAGGGTGATCAGTCGGTTCCAGAAAAGGTCACGACTCGACCTTGGCCAAGTCGCTCAAAAAAGTCGGGTCAACATGTCAGAATCGTTCGGTCTATGGCTTGGATGTGTTTCTTCATTGATTTTTGTTGCTAAATATGAGAGGAAATAGAGGAAAAAGTGATAGAATAGGGTAAGAGATGATGAATGAATGGAGAAGATGATGAATGCATGGAGGAGATGAAGAATGGATGGAAAAGATTTAGTGAAAATCTCGAAAATGAGAAAAAAGAGAGAAATTTTTACTTTTCCAAGAAAAAGTTAAAAAGAAATTTACATTTTAGTCCATTATCATTAAAATATATCAGATTCTCATATATATATTTACTCATAATTTTAAAATTATTTAAATGTATAACAAGTCAACAAAAGTCAAAACCCGACTAGTCCCCAACTTGGCCGACTAGTCCCCAATTTGGCCAACTAGTCCTTCCGAGGTCCCGACCGACTCGACCCCGACTTCTGACTTTTGCAACCTTGCCTGTACTAGTGTTGAATCCATGCGATGCACGACAATATAACTTTCGGTACATATTACATCGTTAACTTTACAAAATGATACTGAATTACATGATAACGTATGCCTATATGAATGTATAAATTTAAGATCAAATTAATATTACATAAAAAGTAACACTACAACAAATTAACATGATGTATAACCGTACATGTGATAACGTCAAACTAACTCAAACAATTAAACACCTATCCATATAAGCCAACATGCCACTTTCATAGAATGAAAAGTCGACAAAACAATCAATTTAATAAACTTCGGATATACTTTTTTGAATGAAAGGTCGAAGCCGAATAACTTTATTCACGACGGTAATCACTCATCAATGTTAAGGTACATTCAAGTAGAAAATAAATCCAGAAATTACAATAGTTACTAAAATACTCTGAGTGACATACTGTCAACTGATTTGACATATTCAACCATTTTTATTTTAGGTAGTTTTTTCAAGTTGTGGCCAACCTTCTTGCCAGCTAAAACTATGGCATGCTTGTTCACTTGAATATAAATTAAAAATAATTAAATTGTAGATATTGATACTTAGGATCAATCTCTAATTTTAATCAGTTCGCTAATATGTGAAGAAGAAAATTGAGATTAATTAAAACGGTATGATATAAAACTTAACATGTCAAATAGATAATAGATTAATAGAACAAATTAATAAAACTAAAAGTCATTAAGAACCTGGAGATCAATGAAGTGCATGATTTTTTTCAAAATAAGCAAACTAGACTATGACCTTAACATTGTTATTATGAATAAAAAATGAACATCAAATGAGGCCTGTAACTTATGGAGTGATAAAATTCAGTTTAAATTGATTTAAATATACCATATGGATATCTAATTATGAATATGAGCTAATACCATTTTACAAAATATCATTTCATGCATAATACATTTTTATGCAGTATTTATCCTTAAATAAATATGAAACAAATTAATATGATGAGACAAACATGAAAATAGAGAAGAAGAAGAAGAAAGAAAGAAAAAAAATAAGAGAAATTCTTTACAATTTCAAAGTAACATTTTGATTTAATTTTGTAAGTATTAAATGAAATATAACTATAATGAGAGCTTGAAACTAAACTGTCACGTGACTTTAGAAGTCGAACCAACAATGTTTAAATGCAAGTAAGCTAACAGTTTAGATATGATGAAGAGTTATAAAATTAAATACTCGATATGATGAAGAGTTATAAAATTAAATGAGTATTGAAATAACACCCAATAATGACTATGAAATGAAAGGTCAATTGTGATGAGATATGCACATAGAGGTTGAGAAAATGTTACACACTGACACATAAGCAAAAGTGTATACGTGGCAATATCATAGGCAACCACGTAAACATAGAATCAAGGTGATGAATGAAGAAGACCCCGACTAAGCAAGAGGGATCCTCACTTAGTATACAGGAAATATGCTACCAAACTACACGTTAGGACTTTTCAAGGTGATACATGTGATCAAACTACATACATATCTTTGAGTGAGGAGGTTGCTTCATTTAAGGTATCTACTAATCCTACCAAAGACATAGGTAAACTCATTAATATGAAAAAGTAAGAACGTGAGATGAATAGTTTTGAAGAATTTTTTTAAGGTTTGATTGAAAGCGACAGAAAACTATACATCTTCCCAGATATTCACATACTACTTATTAGAATTTAATACTTTCTTTTACATTATATAAAACTAACAATGTTATTATATACTAGTGTGATTACCCGTGCGATGCACGACATTATCATAGTACTCTCTCCATCTCAATTTATTTGTCCACCTTTCTATTTTGTTATGTCCCAAAATAATTGTCCGCTTCCAAAATCAACCAATCAAAATGTTTGAAAATGGTAAAGATGAAATTCTATTGGTGGTCAACAGTAATTAATGCATTTTTCTTAAACTGTGTTTTTTTTTGTCTGGTGACAATAATTTTGAGACGGAGAGAGTATTTATTAAACAATGATTAATAATTTCATATATGATCTAGACAAACCAAAAATATAAATCTTTTAATGAAATTAGATAATCAAATAGCACAAATTATTCACTGCATATAGTAAATAAAAATCTTCCATGCTACCGTAGTATTTATTTACTTTGAATATCAAACCTATGAACCTTAATTCACAAGATCAACAGTTCATAAGTAAGGGTTGTTTGTTTAATTCCGTTCCAATTCTGAATAGACTTGGTTTAGGGAACCTTTCCACAAACATAAAAAACATTTTAAACTTCATTTTGTAGAGCCAACCTTTCCCCTTCTCTAATTGAAGGATGAAGTTGCATAATACTATGAAATGAGAATATTAATGAAAATTGAAATGCAAAGATTACAAAACATTCATATAAAGAAAAAGAATCATATATAATGTAGAACTGAAAATGGAGACTAATTAACTTTTAATTAAAGATCAGAATTGAGAAAGAACCGGCTCCCATTCTTCCTGTATCCTGTTTCATGTCAAAAAGAAACGATTGTTATTAATATTTCAAAGGAGAAAAGATAAATGATTGATGAAGAAAAAAATTGATTTCTAAATTGTAGGTAGAAAAAGAGAGAAATGTAGCCTAGCTACTATTCGATTTGAAAATTTCTCCTTACAAATATAGTGCTTAAAGAATTGCATGTTACATATCACTTCAACTTCTCCATTTAATCAAATACTTAAATTGGGTGTTATTATTTTCTTATGGTTTGACTCTTGTTTCACCCATTCATATAAATTAAATTAACTTTAACTCTAGCCTATATAGTAAAACATATATTACATTACACTTCCTTTCTTAATTACTACATAACTTGATAGGTAATTTATGTATATCAAGAGTCAAGGAGGAACATGAAGAGCTTATGCAAAACAATTGAGAATTGAACTGACATGCATCATGAATTTGAAACAATTAAATATTAATTGTCATCATGAAAATTTTGAGGTGGATCATTTTTAGAGATAAATGACTACAGTAGTGACACATAAGAGATTGACATCTAATTTTGAAGGATACCTAATTAGTATAAAGGGTAGATGTGATCATGGATCAAATTTTTCTTCTACAACATGTGTGTGTGTATGAATGAGTTTGTGAAAATAAGAGGATAAAATAAAAACAGTGAAAACGTATCTCAACTCTTAGATCAACATATATATATTTATATATATATATATATATATATATATATATATATATATATATATATATAGGGTGGAGATAAAATAAAAACGGTAAAAACAGTTGACCTTCACAATTTTATTAAGTGTAAATTTATTTATTTTTTGTTTCACACTTAATTTTTAAATGTGAAGTTTCTTTTTTTTACTTCACGTAAAATTTATGAATTGTGAAGGTTAAAAATTAAGGTTCACACATTCATAAATTTATGTTACGCTAAAAAAAATAAGCTTCACAAATAAAAAAAAAAATTATGTGAAGCAAAAAAAATAAAGGTTCACAATTAAAACTTTTTGAAAAATAAAAAATATATAAGTGTTCACAATAAAAAAACATACGTAAAGCGAAAAAAATAAAAGTTCACAACTAAAAAAATTGTGAATACAAATTGAGATCGTTTTTACCGTATTTATTTTAACTCATTGTTTTCAATAGAACTCAACCCTATATATATATATATATATATATATATATATATATATATATATTGATGATAATGTTTCTTAGTAGTATATAAGTCCAAGAAAGGTTTAGAGATAAATGATAAAAACATTATAAGGGTGATTGTGATAAGAATTTGTTGGGTTATTGGGGTGTGAAGCTTAAACAACGGGCGAAGAAAACGAAGCACGTGTCAAGTACCTGGCTGGTACTTTTCATACCCTGCTAGAACAACGAGTACCCGGCGGGTACAACCCTACCAAGCGGGTAGACATAGTGCATTCGCGAACAGAGATTTGGAAGCAAATGGGTACCCGACAGGTAAGTGGTGTATCCGGAGGGTACTAGGTGTACCCGACAACTAATTTTGGATTTTCGTATTGCCTAAGTTTGTACACTCCTATATATTGTAACCCCTACTCTTGTAAATATTGGACTACAAATTTAATAAGTGAAAGTCTCTCGGTTTGGCCCCGTGGACTACCAATCTCCAAGTTAGAGATTGAATATAACCACGTTAAATCCTTGTGTCGTATCGTATTTATTAATTTTGTTTATTGTTTAATTGCTTTGTTGGCAATTTTGTTATTCGTTTATTGTTGTGGGTGCAATTGTGTTCAATTGTGTCCGTTGTTTGGGTCCAAAATTCCTAACAGAATTCTCATCGATATGTCGAGTACCTGAAAAGTTCAAGAATAGTTTGAAAGATATGGTTCACTCTGACATCATATTGTCATCATATGACATTCTTTCTCTCGCTTTTGTACTTAGTTTTAGTGTCATTGTGCCGTTTTTGTTAGATACAAATTTAAAGTCACAAATGTTATTTTGTTTGAATACTTACTCACCAAATTATTACTCCATAGTATTTGTTTATTACAACACTCGCAAATCAAATTTGTATATGCTATTTATGTAATAATTGTAATAAAGGGTGTCTGAGATTATTTATCACAAGGAGGTTTATAATTTGTTGATCTCACAAAAAAAATGATGTCATGCGAGTTTGAATACGTTGTTTTTAACTATATTGTATGTTGAAATATATGATGTCATGCATCGCACGAGTCATTAACAGTAGTTCTCGTATAGCCGGTGAAGAGTGTTGTGAATCGTTGAATCAAGAAATTTAATGTCAAATTCATGCATGAATTTATTTCGGAAATAAGACAAAAGAGATGGTGGATCCAAGTAAAAAAATGGACTTATTTAGCAGATTTCGAGAATGTCCACCAAGTACAATTTAGACGAATGTTGTATTCATGTTGCTTCTATTAGGTGACTTTCTTGTGATGACGTGTTGAAAACGGAAATCTTTTTTGTAGGTTGTCGGGTTGTAAAAGAGTTAAGAAAATCAATCTTCCAACTTTGAAAGCTTACACAACTGTGAACCGTCTATTCTAAATTGGCGAGTTTGATTCACATTTCGGATCGTTGAAACAAATTATTTAATGGGGTTACTCATACAACTCATTGGACCATTTGTAAGTACGGAAATAGTAATTTTCAATTCCAATAGACTTACAAGAGGCACTATCGGAGATGAAGTAAATTGTTTTCATTTTCGTGGCTTTGTAACAGATTTCCGTAATTAAATGAAATGAAATAATATGTTCATACAATTTTTACAAATTTTTTTTACAAACTGAGGTGGACCAATAACATTAAAAGAAATAAATATGAGAGAGAAACTTTAAGATATTATGATTGGAACACCTATCATGCCACATCATTTTGTGAATTTTATTTTGTAAACTTTGAGTGAGCCTAAGATTCCTCGTAAATTACATTGAATGGAATTGTGACCCAAGTTATATAATAGTTGATATAATACTAATTTTAGAAGAATAAATATAATAATTTAGTTAAAATAAATAAACATAACCATAAAATATCTTTAGGTAAAACTTTAGGTATTTTACTATACCATTAAAAAAATATATTATAAATTACTACAAAGTATATTTTATTTTTACATTTTTAAATTGCATGTTTTGTAAAATCCATATATTTTATCTTACATAAGTTTTTAAACACCCGATTAATCAGTATGTTGTCTTTTAATCGTTAACTTAATAAAACAAAAAAAATATAATATCAATGTGTTTTATTTAACACTAAGTGTCATTTTTGTTTGATCGTTATCTACATTATTTATTTGTTTTTTTTCATAACAACATGTATTAATAGTTGGATTATAAGATACACGGTATAGAACAAAAGATTTTTGTACATATTTAACTTCATATTGGAGTGATTAACTTCATATTCATATCTTAACAAGAACTACAACCTCTTACATATTAAATAATAATAATTAATCTAATTATATTATAATGGATATGAACGATGAAAATATTATTATCAAGATCAATCATTTTGTTTCATGCTTGAAATTATAATAATAACTTTGTATAGTTAGCATTGTTTATAAAAGATTTAATTTTTCAAATTCCACCTCAATGCGCGGGTATATAATCAGTGTTTTAAAAATTGGTTCAACTGGTCCGGTCCGACTGGTTGAACCGGTTGAACCGGAAAACCAACACTACCGGTTCATTCTAAACCGGTTTTGGGTCACTTTTGAAAATTGATCGAACCGTACCGGGTTTGAACCGGTTCACACCCTTTTTTGTGTTTTATTTCTTTCTTATTGTTTATTTATTTTATTTATCATAATAGTCTAGCAATAATACACACAATAAATCATATATGCGATCAAAAAGGTTAAAATCGAACAAAAAATTATCATTATTTATTTAATGCACTAAACCGGTTGAACTGGCGGTCCAACTAATCCGACCAGAATCAAACTCCTTTCCAGTTCAACTAAAAAATCAGTTAAAACGTTGTATATAATGCTTGTTAACTTTATTTTTTTGAACAAGACGAAGAATTTTTGAAACTTCAACAAATTGGAATGGGAAGATGGTACTAGTAACTTTGGGCTTTACAAGTTTGGGCCTCAACCAATAAATAGAAGACCCTTTTACAGTCGAAAAAGTAAAAAACATTAAACGTGTTAAACCCTAGCACCCGCTACACTCGCAGATCCTGAATAAAATACGTAACCATCGTCACCGAGCTCCGACGCAGCCACAAAATGGAGACGGCGAGAACTGTTAAGGACGTTTCACCTCATGAGTTTGTTAAAGCTTATGCCGCTCACCTCAAACGTTCCGGAAAGGTGCGTTTTGCTCACTAATTTCTCTCTATATATAGACTGTTTGTGTACATGCTTTTCGAATTTGAATTGTGCATTTGTTTTATAGGATGTTGTGTATGTTGATTTTGTTGTATGTATACTAAGCCTGCATTACCTAATTATAAATTTTAGTATATGTTATTGCATGTGTGTGTACATGTTGTTTAATAGCCCTAGATTTAACTACATGAGGTTAATTTGCTAAAAATGCGTTATTATTTCGTACTTGCTGTATAACTTGTGCGCTAATGTTTGTTATAAATTAATAAAAGTGCACTTGTTTATGATGTGTTTGGTTGGTAATAAGTTTATTGCTTCTTGTGAACAGTTTGAGCGGCTAGCATGCGGCACTTTAAATCCTAATTGCTGTATCATAGTACATATAAGTGAGTACTGAGTGTGTTGTTCAGCTTAATGCATTATCAGAAGCAGATTTAATGAATATAATTGGATTGCCAGCTTAAGTAACACAAGCAAATTGAAAACAGGTGGTTTATAATTTTCCGAATAGTGCTGCTAAATAGGCTAGATAAGCTATATGGTGAACCTCACCTCTATCACAAAATAGTTAAATGGAAATTGCTGTAGAATGCACACATTCAGGGATTTATTCTGGGGTTTTAATTCTTCTGATAACAGTTTATTGTGCTTGTATCATCATTTGTCTTTTCATAGGTAACTTTATTGTATGTTTAGTTGACCTTGGATTTGGTTATCTTTAACTATGACCTGGTTAAGAAAGCTTTTGACTTTCTGGTTTTGTCAACCAACTGTGTTTTGTTTAGTATGTTAGCAACTAATAGTGTGTTACAGGTGTGCTATAGCTCATAAATTTATACTGTTATATACATTATTGAATTTTTCCTTCACAGATGGAGCTTCCACACTGGACCGATATTGTGAAGACCGCTACATTCAAGGAGCTTGCTCCTTATGACCCTGACTGGTACTATATCAGAGCTGGTAAGTTGTTTTTTTATGAACATAGACTTAACTAAATATAACCAAGATTGTCAACACTGATCCTTCCCTTGAAATATACCGAAAAATAGCATCTATGGCCAGGAAAATATACCTTAGAGGAGGGCTTGGTGTTGGCGCTTTCCAGAGAATCTATGGTGGACGCAAGAGGAACGGCAGTGCTCCACCTCATTTCTGTAACAGCAGTGGCGGTGTTGCTCGTCACATTCTTCAGCAGTTGCAGAACATGAACATTGTTGACTTCGAAGCCAAGGGGTGAGTATTTGGTTTCACAACATGTGCAATTATAGCATTTCCTTAGATTTCTTGAATATCAATCAAAGGTTATTTTATTACATAACTATTTGTCCTGACTACCTAAGTACCTAAACTACTTCCTTGTGCACAGTGGGAGGAAGATAACTTCTAGTGGACGGAGAGATCTTGATCAAGTTGCCGGAAGAATTGCAGCTGTTACCCCTTGATGGGCATATGTTAAAATACTTTTTAAGGTATTAATTTTGCTTGTCTTGGTTAGAGTTAGGGTACATGAGAAATTTATTTTCGTATATGCCCACCGGATACCCAATATCAATGTGTTATTTTACGGGTTTTATTTGAAGTGCGTCAATCTTTTGACTTTTGACTTTACAATCTCCGAGTGTGCAATTCTTTGGACAAGCAATCATTTCTATGTTTAATGATTTGAATGATTTAGTTCGTACAAAAAAAGTATACTTCAGTTATTACTTATTATTACTAGAGGGTTGAACCAACGTATTTTGTGTTTGTTAATCTAAAATATTTTTCTTTTCGGCAGTTTGATGTTGGTCAAATGTTGAGTTTGGTATTGTTGGTCCAATTAAAGGGCATTTGGTCTAGTGATTTGATAATAAATTATCAATGTATCACTTAATATTTAATTGATATGATATATAGATGATAAGCGTAGTTGTAAATAACATGTGAGATATATTGTAGACTCGTAGATATAATACAAAGATGTATACAAGGGAACTTCTGTAATTCTTCAAAAAAGTGTTGGAAGTATTTGACCTCCATAATGTGTTCAAGATTTTGGTTGTTGATGCTTAGTTTAAAACATGATCTAGTACAATCATTAATTGATTAATAAAAACGAAGTTTGAAAAATTAACGAGAAAAAAGACAATTGCATACTATAATAAGACACCTCCCAACGGTGTTCGTCGGTTACAATCGACATCGATGGCATTGGCTCGTCGGTTCGGTCTGTCGGTTTTTCTCGTCGGAATATCGACGCTCCATCGGTTATATTTAATTTTTTATTTTCTTTTTTGTATGTGTATGTAATTAAAGGTAAATTGATAAATGTGGGACCCAAAAATAAAGTGACGGTGTCACTGATGACAGAGGACTGTCAGTTTCAGTCAGTTTTGAAAAAAGTTGACGTGGTACTGATGTGACGCGTCGGTTTCAGTCTATCATTGGGATCATCGGGAGGAGTCTAATGTATACTAGAACAAAATGTGTTTAAACAGAACATATTATATTATATTCCATGAAAACAACGTATACAAACAAGTAACACGTCACAACATTTTGAATGATTATCAAACATGTACTTTTCAAAATAGGCATCTTACACATTAGGCTTTTGTTAAAGTATAATATGATAATCAAATTTATAGTAAACTATTTGACAAAAGAATTATAGGTCAATAATATTTTCACGATAACATTTGATAAATCACTGAAATTATACAATAAGGAATTGTATATAGATAAATAGTTGTACATTATATAGGCCAATGATAAATTACAACTATTTATGCATGCATAGTACAGTTTCTTGTTGCATAATTTGGTGATCTATCAGATGTTATGATGTGTAGTAGGGTATATTCTTGTAAATCAAGAAATCGGACAATTACTTTTATCTATTTTAAAATTAGAATCATGATCGTTGAATTATTATCAATTATCAAAGCTAATCAAAATAAAAATAATAATACGGAGTATGTATTTGAGCGCAGTGTTACGTATTTATCTCTGCACGTGACATCTACGTGGATCTTTTACTTTTCCGACTTCTTCTACGCAAAGACTCAAGTAGGTCCACTTTACCAAAGCCACATCATCATTTCATTTCCTCGCCACGTTTTAATCGGAGAATGATTCCCTCTTCTCGCGCGCACACAAAATTGGAAGGAATCTGAATCTTCTTTTTTTCCCCAACAAGAGAAAATATTATTTCGAAAAAAATACGGATCTATACGTGCCAATAATTGTATGTATATGTAGCTTAAAAAGGCAAAACCTACACAGATCTACGAATCTCAATTTAATCGATGTAATCGTTACCTTTTTGCCTTTCGCTGTTTGCGTGATTTGCGATACATATTCCTTTTAGGGTTTTTCCGTCTCACTCATTCAATCGAGATCCTTTTTCTGTATATATCCAATCATTTCATACAGAAATCAGAAACAATTTGTAAGTATTCATCTTAAACGTTTAATTAATTTGATAATTTTGTTTGTTAGGCTACTACTTAATAATTGTTTGTTGTATCTTGTCAATTGTGTTTGTGTGTGTGTGTGTTTAGCCCTACTTTGTGGTGAAAAGTAGGAGAATAATAGCTTGTTATTTTGCAACTGTTACTGTATCTGTGGTGTAGCAATTGAAAACATAGAATTCTTTTCATGAAGTAGCATGTGTTTTGATTCACTTATGTGGTGAAATAATTGCGTGCAATTTTGATTTATTGATGGAAAACTTAATTAATTGGGGGATGTTATTGGTTGTATACAAATGTTGACATGGGTGTATGTACTCATGGAAGGTTGCTATAGCATTTAGTGTTATTTATTATTGTTGTTAGATTTCCCATCTTTGCGTGCCATGCTCACACAATTTATTATGTTTTGTAGGTGATATAGTTTTGTTATTAAGTTTTTTTACCCGAAAGGAGTTTAGGTTTATTTGTTCCAAGCTGCCGTCTCGAAGACCCAGTGTGTAGGAGATTTCATGAGGATATGAAAAATATTTTAAACTAATGTTTATAGGCTGGTGTCTTCATAAATTTGCTCATCCTGGTGTTGAGCATGAGAATCATTTATATTAACTTTGCTTGAATGATAGTATGAATTGGAACTTGTAGAATGCATATAAGCGGTATTTAGAGAATGGATGACTATGGGCAACCCGAGATTTTGCCTCCGGCATGGATAAATAAGAGTCCCTCTGAATTGGCAGAATCATATGTCTTCATCATCTCTTGCTTTATTGCTGGGACAATTGGTATTCTTACTATTGTGTATACTGCTTTCCAATGGAGAAGAAACATCAGTTTAAGTTTGGTGAAAGCCACTGCAAGAAAAAAGAAGGATCCAAAATCAAGAAGCAAGGTTCCTCTAGCTGCTCATACTTGGTATCTGGAGTCTGGATCTCGTGGGAAAAGCTTGAATTGCTGTGTGTGCTTAAAATCGGTGTTGTCATCTCAGACTCTTGGGCCAACGGTGGCTTCAGATAGCTTTATTCACCGTTGTAGAATATGTGGAGCTGCGGCTCACCTCAGTTGTTCTTCAAAGGCGCACAGAGATTGTAAATGTGTATCTATGATTGGTGCTACACGTGTCTTGCACCTATGGGCTATACGGTGGACTGAGGTGGTGGATCAACCTGATGAAATCTCGTTCTGCAGCCATTGTGAAGAGCCATGTAGTGCCTCTTTTCTTGGTGGTTCAGCAATATGGTGTTGCTTGTGGTGTCAACGGTTGGTCCATGTTGATTGTCACAGTAGTTTGTATAGTGACACAGGTGATGTCTGTGATCTGGGTCCTTTTAGAAGGCTGATTGTGTCACCTCTTCATGTTAAGGAACTGAGCCGTTCTTCATCAGGAGGAATATTGAGTTCCATCACCCATGGAGCTAATGAGATTGCATCTTCTGTACGTGCGAGCATTAGAAACCAAAGTAAGAAAACCAAGCAAGGAAGCGAAGTCCCTGTTGAATTTAGTAATGGTAGTGTAGGGGAATCTTCTACAGACAGCACGGCAGATTCTAATTTAGCAAACAATTCTTCAAATAAAACACAAGATAACTACAAAGGGGACTACAAAGAAAACCACAACGGGAACATTAACACGGACACAGAGGGTACAAGCCAACAACAAGATGGTGTCGTGGTCAACAAGTTTGGTCGAAAGTTGAGCTTTAAGAGAAGCATATCAAATGGTCAGAGAGATGAGTCCTATATTGCAGGGATGAAGCAGAAATATGAATTGATTGATTTGGGCCCAGATGCAAGGCCTCTTTTAGTATTTATTAACAAGAAGAGCGGTGCTCAGCGAGGAGATTCACTCAGGCTACGGATGAATATCCTCTTGAACCCGGTTCAGGTCAGTGCACCATTAGGTTTCAAATTATAAATTAAACTAAAATAAAACAAGGCACCCCTCTTAATGTGTTACCGGTCCGCCCCTATTGTCACCTCTATGTAGTATGCATATTCTTAAACTTGTAAAAGGGGTTTATCTTTTGTAGTTTTGTTGTATCCAGAGTATTGAATGATCCCAACTTTTCTGGTAGAAGGTGTTCTGTATATTAATCAGACTTGCTACAATGTCTTTTAGGTTTTCGAGTTGAGCTCGACAGAGGGACCGGAAGTTGGTCTTTATCTCTTTAGAAAAGTACCCCATTTCAGAATTCTTGTATGCGGAGGTGATGGGACGGTTGGATGGGTGTTGGATGCCATTGAAAAGCAAAATTTTGTTTCTCCTCCGCCAGTTGCTATTCTACCTGCTGGAACTGGAAATGACTTGGCTAGAGTTTTAGGTTGGGGAGGTGGTTTGGGAACAGTTGAGAGACAGGGAGGCCTCTGCACGATGCTGCAAGAGATTGAGCATGCTGCTGTAACACTTCTTGATCGTTGGAAGATATCTATAACTAACCAAAAGGGAAAGCAGCTTCGTGCCCCAAAATTTATGAATAATTATCTTGGTATGTGACACTCTCTTGAGCCACCCCATCTAAATGTGGTTTTCATAATAGTTAACACTTTTTTCTATTTATTAAGTTAATTGCTTGATATTAACGAAAATGTTTGCCTGGAAATTTGAACCTAAAGTTGGTTACACGTGTAAAAACTTTTCTGTTGGGTTGTAGTCGTCTTATGTGATAGTTGGTTCCTAACTTGAGCCTTTACCTTTCTCTTTTTCTCCTTTTATTTTCTTTTGGCAAAAGAGCATGTTTTAATGTGAGAATCGCACTCTTGTTACAAGAATGGGAAAGCCGGGGAATTTTTATAAACATCAGTTTGTTAGTTTTCATGATCTGCTGTACTCATTTTGCAGTGTACATTAAAGGCCTCTGTACACCTTTTGGCCCCTTTCTCACACAAATATATCCTTTTATTTTGTTCTTGCTTTACCTTGTTTCCGTTTCTCATTCTGTTATTAATTTGTTAACGCGTATTGTTAATCATTACTGGGTTCTTTTAAACCTCTTTCTGCAGGTGTTGGATGTGATGCAAAGGTTGCTCTTGAAATTCACAATTTAAGGGAGGAGAATCCGGAGAAATTCTATAACCAGGTGTGCATGCATGTTTATATGTTTTTTCTTAGAAAATTTATATCGAAGCTTGAAACATGTGCTTTCATTGGATATAGGAATGTGTTGGTTTTTTTGTTTGGTTCTTTTCATTTTGGGCGAACTGCGGGTGGGGCCAATGGTATTTTATTTGAAGTTGCTGGGTATTTGCAAAAAATCAACTCTTTGTTTATTTTAAGGTTTGATGTTCCTTTTTTTTTTTGAACGGCAATAATTATATTAATAAAACTAGCAAGACGCTAGGGAAGCAAGAACCTATAAATGAGCAACCTAACAAACCGCCTAAAAGTCCGCATATCAACCTAACAAACGCTTGAATAAAACCCAACACTGTAAAATAAACTAAACCTAATGAAAACACCTTCAATCTAAATAAATCTAATATAGACTTATTAGATTTGTTGGTGTTTTTAGTGTTTAGGGATGTTGTGGTTTGTTGGTGTTTTTAGGGTTTGATGTACATTGGTGTGCACTTATCACTTTTTAATTGTTTTCGGTATTCACATGTAGCTAGATGTGGCTCTAATGGCTGATAATATGCATTTATTATAATACACTACTTACGTGTCAATTTCACACATTTTTGATCCCTGAGTTCTACTGTATTATATGAATATGCTGAATATAGTTTGTGTACGATTGCAGTTCATGAATAAAGTTTTGTATGCTAGAGAAGGTGCTAGGACTATTATGGATAGAACATTTGCAGATTACCCTTGGCAAGTTAAAGTGGAGGTAGATGGTGTTGATGTTGAGGTTCCCGAGGTTAGTTCACTAGTTCTTATATGGGAAAAACTATATCTTTAAAGAATTGTTAGTTCATACTTTCATATTTGCTGATTACATTTCTTAGTTTTTATTCTACATTTTTTTTAAATGATACATTTTTATTAACCATTTCTACTTGTTTTACGCGTTGTACTATATCACACACATCTATATTTATGGAGCCATGCCGAAGTGTTAATTATTGGTTCTTAAATTTTTTTTGCGACTGGTCACCCGAGATGTGCTTCATGACTTACGCTTTGGATGTGAGACCATCCTTATACCCTAAAGTAAAAGCATATCTAAAAGCATAATCTGACGACTATTGACCTTAACATTTTTAGAGGCTCCTGATATGTTCCTTTCAATTGTTTATGAGTGGATACAACTTCTCTTGTCGTTACTTACTTCAAAAATCTTGTTTGCAGATCAACCTTTAATCCGTTCATTCATTCGTAGCTTGTACTGGACATTGATATATTTTTATTGTTTATTTTTCTCAGGATGCAGAGGGTGTTCTTGTTGCCAACATTGGCAGTTACATGGGTGGTGTAGACTTGTGGCAGAATGAAGATGATAACTACGATAATTTTGATCCTCAATCTATGCACGATAGACTACTTGAAGTTGTGAGCATATCCGGGACTTGGCATCTTGGAAAGCTTCAGGTAACATTGCTTCACAGATGCGTTTATTGTTGCATTGACTACTACGACTCTTGGTCACAATTGCATAAAAAGGTAACAAACTTTGGTCTGATTTCTGTGGTGGGGAACCAACTTATTTTACACAAGAAAAAATTATTGAAGTTTTTGATCATAGTAATTACCTTAAATGACGGGTTTTCAGGATCACAATAAATACAAAGTTAACATTGTCAAAAGAAATTGACAACTCAGCTGCCACGTCATCATTTGACTGGTTAGCAGAATAGGTACCTTGATCCTTTTTTTTTTGGAAGTTGGTTACCTTGGATGAACATTTTTTTTGACACTTTAATGGTTTTTTCTGGCCTAAAAAAGTTTGGTTACCAAAAACAAATTAGACCGAAGTTGGTTACCTTTTCATGAAGTTAGCTCAATGAAAGATCATCCTACTTAGAATCTCTCCTAGTTTTTCATTTCCGTCTATTCTAACACATATTGTTCAACCTTTTTCCTCCTCCATTCAGACCTAACGAAGAAGTATCTTAATTATTTCTTAGGTAGGGCTTTCTCGAGCTAGAAGGCTGGCACAAGGGCAGAGCATTAAAATCCAGCTTCTTGCTCCATTGCCTGTTCAGATAGATGGTGAACCATGGATGCAGTCGCCATGCACATTGACCATTTCACATCATGGCCAGGTCCTCTCTCTCTTTCTTTAATGTGAATTCAGTTTTCATATAGTTTTTTTTTTCTCCTTCAAACTGAAGATATTTCCACAACCAGAGCCAAAATTGGTCACGTTATTAATGGCTGAAAAATAATGTAGCCTTGCAATCTGGATGAACTTAGCTATGTATTCTTTGCATTCACTTAAAATGATAAAGAAGTTTAAAGGAACAAATCTTCTTGCAGTTACTGATTCACATTCTGACCCACTTTTTTCTATGCACTATTAAATAGGCTTTCATGCTGAAAAGGTCTGCTGAGGAGCCTCTTGGTCATGCAGCAGCTATAGTGGCTGATGTGCTAGCACATGCTGAAAACAATCACGTTATAAACGCGTCTCAGAAACGAACCCTTCTTCAGGAAATAGCACTCAAATTATCCTAGAATACGATTACTTGTGAGTTTTACTTCTAGCAGTTGGTATATTTGGTAGTTCTTGCTTTTTATCCTCCCTTGTGTCATATCTCATATGTCCGTTCTTTCACGCTTGTATACAAACCTTTGATATAATATATGAAATGAAAAAGTTTTTGTGTAAACTCCGTGTTCCACACAACATTTTAACAGTTCTCTGTGACTTTTGTGAATCATCATAAAAGATGCTAAAGGCAGGATTGTCTTTTTAATCATTTTGACATTCTCTAAACAATCCTGCTAGAGATGAAGATGGGAACACATCAAATCGGCCGAACTCATTCATAGTGTGTTCAAATGCATAAAACTTTACAAATTGCTTTATTAGAGGTTGGTCATCGCTGAGTGCAACTTAACCATGAGACTCCAATTACAGAAGGCATGTCAAAGATCATATGCTTATAATGTATAGACTTGGAAGACGTTCTAGGATGACAATTCGAAGATTTAATGGACATTCGTTAACATGATATATTTTCTTTTTTAATTTTTTGTATCTCATCTCAGTGAATATAAGAAATGTAGAATTATCATGAGTTTACACCCTAAACCCCTGAATCATACTAAACCCTTTACAAAACCCTAAACCCTTACTAAACGCTTTATAAAACCCTAAACCCTAAATCATACTAAACCTTAAATCCTAACCCTTACTAAACCCTAAACCCTAAACCATTCTAAACCCTAAACCCTAACCCTAAATCCTAACCCTAACTGCAAATCAAATGTACAATTAATCTGTAACACATATGTTACTAATTTGTAGAACCCACAAAAAAATGAAAAAAAAACTCGTCGAAAGTATAGCTTGTGAGATCTTAAATCGAAGAGGGGAAAACGCTGAAAAATATGGTGCAATTTTCATAATTTTTCGACTTGTCGTTTATGAGATATTTAGTTTTTAAAAGGATGGGAAAATGGGTATTGATGAAAATGAATGGTTGAGATTGATTCCCCTATTCTCACACAAAGTTGTTGTAGTCGTTTGAACCCTACTCAACATATCAAATATAAATGTACAATCCATATAATTATATACATATTGTTTTTTTCTAAACTCTAATCTAACCATAACCTTTTAGTTGTTGGGCTCTTCACGTATCGTTATTCCAATTGTAATTTGGTTATATGTGAGCAAAATTACCAGTTGAAAACATTCGTGCAGGGAAATATCTTTTTAAGGGACATTCGGCAATAATGGGTTGGAGTTGGAGTTGGAGCTGAAGTTTGTGGCCGGAGCTTGTGGCTGGGGCTTGGGCTTTTATTTAAAAGTCACTTCAAAAAACTTTTTGTTTAAGTGCTTCCGGGGCTTATTTTTTCAAAAAGACCCACTTTTGTTTTGCTTCCAAACAAAGCTTATGTGTTAGAGCTTATAAAAAGTCCTAAACGTCTTTAAAAACTTTATGCCAAACAAACCCTAATTATAAAATTTGCAGTTAGTTATCTGGACGTGATCTTTATATAGATTTTTTTTCCGAATAACTAATAAATACTTGAACATTCACATCAAACCTAAAAAGTAAAAATCGACTCTAAGAAAGACATGTGTTGAATAAATGGTCAAACTGATAGCTGAGGCGGTGATCGGGTGATCTTACTCATTAATGCAGGTTTAGTGATTAGGGTATCATAAGAGAAGAATAAAAAAAGATGGACACGTGAAAAATAACGGAAAGAAGATAATAAAAGGGAAATTTATATGTTCTTTTTTACAAGTATAAATGTGAAAATTATTATTTGTGATTTTTTACATTTTTAAATACGAAAAATGAAAACTTTATTTTGTTACATTTAGACGTGTTTTTGGAATTCTTTAAGAGACACAAAACAATTCTCACTGTATAAAAGAATAGAAATTGGAAAAGGAAAATATTATTTTGTAACCAAGTGCATGTTTTTTCTTAATAAAATAAGCTAAAACAAATGTAAGATAATAATAAAAAATCAGATATTTTTGGCGTAATTGAAAGAATAAAAAATGAATATCAATTTCTTTAAATTTTAAAATTTGGGCAAAAAACGCTGACCGCCGCTTTACCCTTTTTTTTCGCACAATTCGTGTTCATCTTTTCATCGACTTCTCGCTTCGCTAACCCTAATCCCTAAATTCGTTCTCGTGTTACTCGGATCTATTCAAATTATATACCGATTCTCTCGATAACCGTTTTTTCCTATCGATTGACCTATTTTTCAACGCTTGCCGTTGCGGGAATCTTGTCTAGGTTAGGGTTTCGTTGTTCGTTGATTCCTCATCAGATCTATCAGATCTATAATCCTTTTGGGTAAATTCTTCGATTTTAGATCTCGGTATATTTTGTTATTATTTTTGTGTTCAATTTAGGGTTTGTGATTTTCAATTTTGTTATCGTTTAATTGTTCGATTCGTTTAACCGTCCATGAAATTAACTTAGTTTTAGGAGTTTTTTTTGTTTACAATTAGTGCGAATTGTTGAAAAAAAATTCAATCTGTGGATCTAGGGTTAGGGTTTCGTCGTAATTTGGGGATTTTCATCAACGTAAAAAATAACTTACGGAGTACAATTTTCGGATTAGGTTTACCCTTTTTAGCAAAAAAGCTTTTCTTTGATCACTCGTACAATTTTTTTTTTTTTTTTTTTGGGTATCAACATGTGGTTTTTCTTTTTTGGGCTTTTCTTCGGGGCTGACTTGGCATGCGGCTATCAGCCTATGTTAATTATTATTTGTCAGAACAACATTTTATAAAACTTCTCTAGAAAAGAACGAAATTATTATTATTAGTCACAAATAATGTCACATGACTATTTAAATTATCACATGTGCTCTACTGTGAATGCCTCTTATGAGATTTTTGTACCCCTTAAAATTAAACATTCTTATTTCTTGCCACGTCATTGGTCTTAAATGTTCTCAACAATTTACATTATTGGAGAAAATTCCCATTGTAGAGCCCTATGGTAATATAATCGACTTTTGATCATTCAAAATGAGAATCCCACTTTATCAAATCTAGGAAGTATTAACTTTTAACCAAAAAAGAAGTGTAAACTTTACACATGTTTTGGATTCCGAACATGTTTTTCAATCGAACAACTTTTGGTACGGTTTTTTGTTTTTGATTACATTCCTGTAGTAGTATTATAACTTTATAGATGTATGCGTAATTGCGTATTGATGGATTATATCTTCTTTCCTTTTACCTGCATTTTGTTTTGTTAAAGGATGACACTTTTAACTTTATTCTGCAGTTAAACATGGTACAGAAACGTCAATTGGCTGAAGAAGAGTATGATGTTTCACCTAAGCATTTGAAATTGGGGAACAGTTACCAGTTAATATCGTGTTTGGAATTTCCTTCAAAGGACGTGCCTCTAAAAACTTGCAATTCAGGTAGGTGGGGGAAGTTTGAAACATGTGCTTATCGTATATTATGTGGTACTACTATCAATCATTGAATCTTAACTGTTTTCTAAAGGGTATTTGGATGTGCAATGTAACTGATAGTTTTGATAATCACAAATATCAGCTTTTAAGCATTTTGAGGAACTGAATATGATAATGATTTTATAACTATATAGAGTCGGAGTAACTAGTGTAACATGATAATTATTTTTAAGTGTAACATGTAATTATAGTTTTTGATTCCCAGATTTATTGAGGTTCTTCGACTTTCAAACTGTTGTTTGATTTTCTTCAAGCAAAACTTTTTTGGCCTCATGTTTTTTGAGGTACTTCTTTTTTTAGATTACTTTAAATGAAGTGCATTTTATTTAGTTTGAATGGGGTGGAAAGATGTGTTGCTTGGGTAAGCGAAACAAGTTTATTTCTAGTAATGTCAAAATGGGTTTAGTGACTTAGGCGTGTTCGTTGACCTGCAAGTGCTTTTATTCTTTCTTGTTCTGGTTTTTAATGATACAATTATTATTGTACTGTAACAAGATATATTTTTTATTTTACCAAATCAATTTAGAAGGGCCTGCGCATGTTATTACAGCAATTTCATGACTTGCAATCTGTTTGACCCATTTTTTAGTTAAATCTTTTAACGTAATCCAATTTCAGAAATAAAAAACATAGCCCGTTTCAACTCATCTGTACATAAATTGGTCGAATGCGATATCTAGGTTTGATGTTTGTTCATATTCAAAGCAGTTTCACTGTTTCAGGCATACCTTTTTTTTCCCCCTTCTTTTCATCATTGACCTGTGTTATGATATGTTAGGCATAACTGAGGACTGTTTCAATAAAGAAACTTCCAAAAGTTACTGTCAATTTGAAAGTGGCAAGACCTTCGATCATCATCCTGTGTGCTCCGAGAAGCCAGTTCTCCCCCTAGAACACAATCCGCCCGGACCGAGAACGTTAATTCAACCTGTGGATACTTATCATTGTCTCTTAAGATGTCCACCTCTTAAGGAAGTCCCGATTGGACCTGAATATCAAGCCAATATCCCAGAATGGTGCGGATATGACACTACAAAAGATGAAAATAAGTTTATTGGTTCCTCTGTCATCCCAATGCCTGAATCGAACCCTACCATCTGCAACGATGATGCAGTTGGAAAAGGAAGAAACGATTGTTGTTGTGAAGATCCGGGCTCTCTTAGATGTGTCAGACAACATATAATAGAAGCAAGAGAAAATCTTAGGAGAAACGTTGGGAATGAACGATTCTCAGCCCTTGGTTTTGATACAATGGGTGATTTTGTTGCCTGCAAATGGACCGAAGAAGATGAACAACTTTTTCATGAGGTTGTATACTCAAATCCCGTAGCTTTAGGGAAAAACTTCTGGGAAAATCTTGCAGAAGCATTCCCTTCACGAACCCATCAAGAAATTGTTAGCTATTATTTCAACGTGTTTGTTCTGCAACGAAGGGCAGAACAGAATAGATTTGATCCAATGAATGCTGACAGTGACGACGATGAGTGGCAGGGAAACGAACCGTCTGAAGAAGATGATGATGATGATTTGTGTCAGGATGAGATTCAAAAATATGGTTTTAGTATTAAAGATTCGATCTTTAATTATAAAGATCATGATTTCCAAGAAGACTCTTGCACATCTTCAGAGTTTCAAGATTCACAAACAAGTGACGTTAAGGTTGAATGTAGTAAATCATCGACCAACCATGACTTCATCTTTAACCACTCGGATTCCAAAGTGTGGGATGTTGGGTACTTTTCGTTTCCAAGAAGTAAAAACGATTTCTTGTCGACTGGTAGCATGATTGAAGAAGTTTTTGGAGTCGACTCTTGGGACTTTAACGTTACAGACAACAACGAAGACTCGATCTAGTGATTGACAAGATTGATTTTCTTCTCTGTATTCAGCACCTGGTTAGGAATAGTTGGTATCTATCATAAAAGTCATTAAGGTTTGACTGTCGTCCTAATCCTTGTAAATAATTAGCTTTCTTCCAGTAGTACCCAGAATAGAAAACTAGAAAATGGCAACAAAAAAATAGAAAAAGTGAGACGAAAATGTTGATCTTTTTCTGCAATGTAATATCTTTCGTCTGTCCATTTGTAATTGTAATTGTAATTGATGGCCTGATTGCTGTAAAATGGGTAATGGAATATGATTTTTTGACCCTTACGTTTCTCTTATTCGAAGGCATATACTGATATACCACTGGATTGAATGATTGATAATAGTTGAGCTGCCACACTTGGTATCATATTTAACTACACTTGAATGGATAATAAAAGATGATTTTGGAATTAAGAACCATCACATAACAGACCTAGATCGTGATACAGAAGGCCAGAAAATCCGAATACTTTGCTTCTTCAACTTTTTTAACATGTTGGTAATTTTGATATTAGAAGTCACGAAAGTGGTTGAGCATAGTGCCGTTATTTTACCATCAGGTTATATCGAGAAATCTAGACGGTGTCTTCACATTCATGTTTGATTGACATTTCTCTTATGTCACACATCAAACCTTGAGTTGATCAATTTTAAAGTTAAATTTTTGTACGTGGGTTCTATAAAATCGCTCGAGTTGCTCTTATTGTGTTTACCATGGACCTACTTATGGTCCATTGGTGCATGATTCAAACAACATGAATTTGGTAGTCTGTGGACCCAGCCACTTAGTCCTTTTTATACGTGATATAATTTGGGGTTTAGTTCAACCCTTTGTTAAAAATGGTACTACTTGTTAAGCATGGTCAGTTGGTGTACCAACACTTGACCCTCATCCAGGAACACATGGTGTACCAACACTTGACCCTCATCCAGGAACACATGTACCCTGTTATTTGTTCACATCTACATGCATCTATAAGGTCAAAGGTAGTGATGAATTCATTTTGAATTGTATATTGCTCAAATAGCTGTGTTATCACGGTTAAAACACTTATGTAGTCATGCAGTACTGAAGTCTAAATTTTTACACTTGTAAATACATTTCCCGGGTCTTCGTAAACTGGCACTATGTCTTATTTTAATACTGTAGATATCGAAAACAATATTTGAATTTCAAGTATAAATAAGAAAGATCATTACACTGCACGTTTATGTTTCTTAATTATCGACTTTCTTTAACATGAATTCAAGATCTTATAACTATGTTAGCTTGTTAATTGCATTATTTTCATTCAGGTTTGATGCATATAAAAGCATCATATAAGTTCAATTATGACCTCTGTACACCAAACTATAGGGAAACTGGAGATACTTAAATGAATTTCAAGTTTTATTGCAAAGACAATTCTGCTATTGGCCTATAATGTTGATCAAAAGAGAGTATAATTCAAACATAGAAAGATAGAGGTATGTCTGTACTACATTAAAAGGTCAAGTTGAGAATAATGCATATTTTAAGCATTAAATACAAGATTTAGAAGCCTTTTATGAAGTATATAGTTAGGTCATGGTTGATAACTAAAGAGAACATGAAGGACAATGTAAGGCATCCTATACATTTGGTTAACAAAATGACATACAAATGAAGACAAGTTCATTCCCAATTCTTGGAATAATATACAATTTCTAATACATGTAAGTTATTGTAAGGGTACTACTTTGTTTTTTTAACCATCGTCATGAAGAAAACATTTGGGCGGGTTTTAACATCTTTATCGTATAAGTTCTAATTTTATGTTAACGAAAAAATAACTCTAGCAAATATATCAAGTACATTATTTACAGTAAATCTTGATTAAGTTAGTTCACATAAATACATAAAAGACTCTAAAACCACCACTTGCTCTGGACTACATGTAGTTGGCCTAAAGTCCTAATATGAATATACATATACATATACATATCGATATAAAGATTCAAACTTCTGTTAAAGAGGGTTTTGAACATATGCATCCATTTATTTCAACAATAAATACAAGGACTCATGAGTACAACAAATGAAAGCATAATTGCTAATTAGTGTTTAATTGTCAATTTAAAACAAAAGTGGATGCATTTAAGAGGGGTGTTCGTTGGACAACTTCTCAACAACTCAAGATGAAACAACTAACTACCTTTAAAAAAGTAGACAAATATCTTTTCAACAAAATTGAAACTCTTCTAATTTTAAGAATAATAATAATTATTATTATTCATAAATTTTGATGAGACATGTCGAGCTCATGAATGAACGCATCAAAAATCATGGCAAAGTCAAGCCACTCATTGATCATATGAGTCGTTCATATTACTACGAAAAACCTACAATTGTAACTAGTATCTATTTCTACAGATCCAGAACCTAGAGTTGTAATTTAAGTATACACATGCCAATGTTTACTTAGGTTCAAACTTGAACTGATCTTATTAATTGAGCATGACATCTTGTTAATATTCGAGCTCTAATCGAACTCGATCTTCCGATAATTCAAACTCATTCATATTTTTAGTCATAGGATGTGGCATAAGTTTCAACTTTTGATGCTAACATATACTGTAGTTGAATGGTGACTTTAAAGTGGTAGTCTTATTAGACAATAATAAAAGTAATAATTAGAACTCAAAAGTTACAGAGAAAAATTGGATTATATCTGGAAACCTGATGCTGCAAATTTACAATCTATTTAATCTTTTAATAACCTTTTTTGAAGGAAAAAAAACAAGGACAAAAGTTAGTTGGTAGCACAGTAATATCAGTTGAATCCTTTTTGAAAATTGCACCAAAATGACAAAAAAGGGCTCCTACTATGCAACCACTTCTTTATTCTGCCTTTGCCTTTGCTTTCAACTCTGTAGGCTTGCAGATTCTTTCAAAAACTTGAACCACACAAACCAATACTGTATTATGCGTATACCATAATTAACACGCTATTATAAAAGTTACAGTCTTTAAATAATGTAACGCCTTTTATCTTGAGTTGTTTTATTAAAAACAATATTATACTTTTGCTAATAAGATTGAAATGATCTACCTAGCTAGTAGTTTATACATTGGTCAAATACATTCTTTATATATCAATCAAATACGGAGTATTATTTAGTAGTTTATATTCTTTATAGTGGAACCTTTCACTTGTATAGTTGTGACTGTGCTTCCAAGGCAAAGAATAAGGTGGGTTACAATCTGTTGGGAGAGGACCTCGCTTCTACAACCATAGGGATGACCAATGTGGACCAATCTCAACCGTTGATTTGCAACTCTAATAAGATCCCAACTCAAGTACACGTGCGGCTATGTTTGCTTTACCTCCTTTTTATCCTTGCTTCCATGCATGAATTTCTCCATCTTCCTCCAAATTTAGCCACTTCACTCTCTCTATACATAGTACAATTATACATATACCTAATTGCATATACTTATAGCGTTATAGAGAGAGAAATACATGAGTGGGACTGTAAACCACTTATTTTCTTTAAATTCTAAAAGAGATTAATTAAACAGTTGTTAATCGCCATCATTAGCAACAAAGGTAACCGACCCATCATCTCTCCTTTATTAACTTCAAATCTCAACTAACTAAACAGCTTCTACTCAAAAGTAGCTTAAAAACTTGTTTTTGATGAAAAATATGATGAAATCTAATATGGATTCTTTGTTTATACTCAAGTTTGAATCTTTTTTTATACTCATCAGCTTTTGATCTTGTTTCTTGATCTGGGCATCCCTCAATTTACAATTTTTATTTCAAATCTTGAAATTTGGTTCTTTTCTTGAACTTGATGGAAGAAATTGATCAAGAATTGATGAAACACATGTGTAAATATTGTAACAAGAGCTTCCCTGATGGAAGATCATTAGGGGGTCACATGAGGTCTCATGTGATAAACTCTAATGATCATCATCATGATGATTATAACCAGCATCAAATGAAGATTATAAGTTGTTCAAGTGTTCTTGATAAACTTTGTAAAGTATGTGGAAAAGGGTTTGAATCTTGGAAAGCTTTGTTTGGGCACATGAAGTGTCACTCAGTCAAGCTTTTAAACAACAAAAACAAGAGTATTGCTTTGGATCAAGATTCTTGGTCTGGTGATTCAGATAATGAGAATTCAGATGTGAAAAATCGTAGAATTAAGAGATCAAGATCAAGAAACAGAAGAAACAAAAGGTACACGGTTGCTGCTACAACAACTGGATTCACAACAGCTTCCACTTCAATCTCTATGAATGCTAATAATAATCAAATTAGTAGCAATGATGCTTCAACTAGTATGGTGTCCGAAATTGAACAAGAACAAGATGCAGATGTTGCTATATCTTTGATGATGCTTTCAAGAGATTTAGGAGAATGTGGTTATGAAGTTGAGTCATCTGATAACTGTAATTCCTCTGTTTTGGTGAATTTGTGTAAAGCTGAAGGTAAAGATTTGATTGAAAATTGTTCTAAGATGGAGAATTTAGCAGGAACTCAAGTTAATATTGATTTTATTGGAAAATCTAAGGTGGGTATGATCAAAAGTTTCGAACTTGATTCGGGTTTTGATGGATTTGAGGATTTAAACAAGAGAAAGTTTAATTGTGTTGCTTGTAACAAGAGTTTTCATTCATTTCAGGCACTTGGTGGCCATAAAGCAAGTCACAAGAAGCTAAAGAGAGATTTTGATTCGAAAATTGAAAACGAAAACAAAATAAAAAACAAACCCGTTTCAGGTCATGAGTTTACAGTCAATGGGTATGATCCGAAAACGTCTGAGGATCATCAGGAATCATCAAATTTCAATCTTGGTGTTGGCTGTTTGAAGAAAAAAACAGTGGCATTGGGATCACATGAGTGTCCAATTTGCTTAAAGATTTTTTCATCAGGGCAAGCTTTAGGTGGTCACAAGAGGTCCCACTTAATTTCAGAAGCTAAATCAAATCAAGAAAGGGACACAAATGTGATCAAAAAACCTGATGAACAAGTTCATGAAACTCATCGCGTGTTTCTTGATCTCAACATGCCTCCCGAAGAAGAAGAGATGAACATGAGCAGTAGTACCACAGAGTACAAGTCATACTACTGGGAAGATAGTAGCGATCACCATAGTCATGAATCAAGACTACTAGGTTTGTTCTCAACAACCTCATAGTAGTTCTAAAAGATCACTTAAAGAGTGTACATGATTCATTGATTGTTTAATTCACACACACACATACACTTTATGTACAAAGTCCAAAATATATGATTTTGTGTTATAATTGTAAACTTGCATTGGTTTTTTGTTGAATAGTTTCAAGTTAGCTAGCAAATAATCCAATCCAATGAATTATACTATTTACAAGTTGAATACTTGACTTTTGTTCATGTGTAAGTCTTCTGATGATTATATACCATGGTCAATATTCAATAATAACGCCGAAGTATTTACAAGGTGAACGTTATATTCATATGTAACTAGGCACAAATCAAGAAAATTTAACTGTTGGATTATATGTAATTAGTAAGTTTAGCATCAACTATACATGTATTAACATTGTTTAGAATACGAACAAGTTGAATATTAATTTATTTGAAATATCTAAGTTATGTTTATTTCTACGTGTCGAATGATGACATGTAGAATAATTTATAGATACAAGTTTAAATACGTTATGATATGGTTTGTTGCGAACATGAATGGTGAGTTGTTGTTAACTTGTTATGAATTTAAGAATGTGGCCAAAATGTTGTTTGGTCACCTAACATATAAATAGACTAAATGTATTAACATGTTTGTTCTTAGTTATAAATTAAGACATATGAAACTAGACTTTGTATTTTAATGCTTGTAAAATTAGGCGCAAGTTTTCTTCAATGACATCAAATTAGAGCAAATTTCAGAAGAAAAAATAATACTCGAAATTATTGTCACTACATAAGAAACACGCATTTTAAGAAAAATATATTTATTACTGTTGACCACCAATATGATTTTATCTTTAATATTTTCAAGTATTTTGATTGATTGATTTGAAAAAGGACAATTATTTTAGAAATACTAAAATAGAAATTATTTTGAAATGTGAACAAACAAATTGAAACGAAATTGAGACGAAAAGAGTATATGACATAGTTACTAAAATTTCCTAAAATAGTTAACCAACATTATTTCTTTCATACAACTTATTACACAACTTTTTATCGCTACTTTTCTACTAGTGTGTTTTATGAAATTATGGCATATGGCAAACTAAAAGCTCAAAAAGTTGTGAAATAACATGGTATTTTGTTAAATTTCTAGTTTTCAACAAGTGTTGCTTAAGTAGTTTTCTCTCTATATTTTGGTGCATAAATTAGGATCGAAATAATGATTATATTGGTAAAAAGGTATAATTTTACATCAAAATAGCGCGAATATTTTGTGTATACATTCGAAACTCTTTAATTTAATTTCAACTTAATAAGTAATTTTGAGATAGTTTGTGATTTGTGAAAAAATGAATTTATCGAAATTTCCATCTATAATTACTCTATTCTCAAACAAATTATTGATTATCATGTTGAAACTTGAAACTAATTTCTTTTCCTTCCAACTAAAGTCAATATATAACAATTTTATCTAACACGTAATGGTTATTGGGTAATGTTACAAGGTAAGGCCTCAGATAAGGGTTAAGAGGGCAATATCATATTTGTTCGTTCATTCGTTTTATAATAACTGTCCTTCAACAATTTTTGTGTGAATTAAAATAAATTAGATAAATATCAATTTTACCTTACATTCAAAGCAAGTTTAAATGAATTTATTTAAAAAATAAATGATCGAGAGTAATAAAAAGGGTAAAATGAGAAGTTTAATGATTTTTAATAGTTACTTTTACAAGTGGACAATTATTTTGGGAAAAATATAAATAGTAATGTAGACATTTATTTTGAGACGGATGAAGTACATTTTAGGATAAAACGGGTATAAGCGTTATTGTTAAAATGCAGTCAAATTTTCATTTTACAAGTGTAAAATACAGTATTGTTAAAATACAACATTTAGTAAACTTAGTAAACTACAATGAATCTAGACGCAAATAAATTTATCATAAAATGTAGCAGATCCGTGAAAATTAGTCCAAACACATGCCCAGTTTATAGAATCAACTTTGTATAAAAAAATGCAAAATCAAAAATAAAAAATAAAAATGAACCAGTGGAACTCGAATCTGTCCGTCTATTGAAGGTAGAATCAGATTCGTAACCCTAAATGTATAAACCCTAAAACGTTTCGATTTTGAACAGCAATCAATTGTCCCCAATTTCATTTCTTACCACGACTCCAAACCCTAACCAACCTCACTCCGTTTCCTCACAATACCCGTATTCTCACGGATTTAACGAGTCAGAGTCCCGACTCGCATTTGATGTCTACGGAGCTACAATCAGAATGATTTCACAGACAAGTAATTCAACTACACATGATCATGTAAATCATTTATCTAATTGTATCTTTTTATTACAATTTAGTTTATTTCCTGCTTGTGTATGGAATGAATAATAGTTATTCATCTGACTAAATGTGTAGCCTTTTCAATATACGCATGTAATCATACTCGTTATCAACGCGATTTATGCGTATGCTCTTTAGAGCTCGAATGAATTTACCTACACTATGAAATAACTTATGATCTGATTTTTTATTTTGATTACATTTTGTCTTGGTAATGTCAGGCTAGTTTCGTGACTCGGGATGTGGTGAACGATGCTATAGTGACAGCAGGGCAACCCGAAAACATCCAAACCATGCAATGTGAAGTATGTAATGTGAGTTGTAATAGCGCAGATGTACTCGAGAAACATAAACAAGGAAAAAAACACTTGAAGAATCTGCAAACACTAGCTCAAGCGACTGTCATTGCACCAAAAATGCCGCCACCCCCTGTTGCTGCTGCTGCAAGTGCAACCTTAGATGAAGAGTTGGAAAATAAGAAGCAAAATGTTACGCAAGATGGAGGATCAGTTGATACGTTGCTAAAGTGTGACATTTGTAATGTGGTATGCATTAATCAAGATGTGTTTCGCACGCATGTTGCTGGTAAAAAGCATTCTGCGAAGGTAAGTTTAATGAAGTTGAAGTATGATTTTGATTTGATAAATTTACTCCGTATTACAGTCCCATATGTGTCATTCTTTTTAATTCTTGATGATATTAGATATTTCTTGAGTAAATTATTTAAATCGTCCACGTGGTTTCACGTTTTCTCCACCGTTCGTCCCCGACTTTAAAAAGCTATTTTAATCATTTTTTGAAACTTTGGTTCATCGGTAGTCCAAAAATGGACTATTAAAATATATATTTTTTTTGTGAAAATGGACTATCGCGAACCAAAGTTTCATAAAAATGGACTATTAAAATAGCTTTTAGAAGTCAGGGATGAGCCATGGACAAAACGTGAAACCACAGGGACAGGGACCAATACATAGTTTTTTGCAACTTCATACAATCAAAAGTCATAGTTAGTTCCAACTTTGTACAATCAAAAACCATAGTGTTCTACTTTGTACAATCAAAAGTTATAGTTCTTACTAGATTTTACAACCAAAAGTCAATAGTTCTTACAATAAACGATCATTTTATACTTACAATAATTTTGAACATATATATATATATATATATATATATATATATATATATATATATATAAGTCTTTCGGGTGAATCCGTGAATTACAAATTGTCATCCATATCTGATCCACTAAGCATCTATATCCGTATCCATATCCAATATTCATCCATTTAGTCCATCCATCTCCATCACAAATGGATCGGGGCGGGTGGATGTCCATCGGGTCGGTTGAGAATTTCCATGCCTATATACACAGTTCAACTTTGTTTAAAAAATTGCAAAATAAAAAATCAAAATGAACCACTGGAACTCGAATCTGTCCGTCTATTGAAGGTAGAATCAGATTCGTAACCCTAAATGTATACACCCTAAAACGTTTCGATTTTGAACTCCACATTTTGGAATAACAGCAATCAATTGTCCCCGATTTCATTTCTTACCACGACTCCAAACCCTAACCAACCTCACTCCGTTTCCTCACAATACCCGTATTCTCACGGATTTAACGGGTCAGAGTCCCGACTCGCATTTGATATCTACGGAGCTACAATCAGAATGATTTCACAGACAAGTAATTCAACTACACATGATCATGTAAATCATTTATCTAATTGTATCTTTTTATTACAATTTAGTTTATCTCCTGCTTGTATATGAAATGAATAATAGTTATTCATCTGACTAAATGTATAGCCTTTTTAATATATACATATAAAATCATACTCGTTATTAGCCCGATTTATGCGTATGCTCTTTAGAGATCGAATGAATTTACCTACACTATGAAATAACTTATGATCTGATTTTAGATTTTGATTACATTTTGTCTTGGTAATGTCAGGCTAGTGTTGTGACTCGGGATGTGGTGAACGATGCTATAGTGACAGCAGGGCAGCCCGAAAACATCCAAACCATGCAATGTGAAGTATGTAATGTGAGTTGTAATAGCGCAGATGTACTCGAAAAACATAAACAAGGAAAAAAACACTTGAAGAATCTGCAAACACTAGCTCAAGCGACTGTCATTGCACCAAAAATGCCGCCACCCCCTGTTGCTGCTGCTGCAAGTGCAACCTTAGATGAAGAGTTGGAAAATAAGAAGCAAAATGTTACGCAAGATGGAGGATCAGTTGATACGTTGCTAAAGTGCGACATTTGTAATGTGGTATGCATTAATCAAGATGTGTTTCGCACGCATGTTGCTGGTAAAAAGCATTCTGCGAAGGTAAGTTTAATAATTTGAAGTATGATTTTGATTTGATAAATTTACTCCGTATTACAGTCCCATATGTGTCATTCTTTTTAATTCTTGATTTTTTTTTCTTGATATTAGATATTTCTTGAGTAAATTATTTAAATCGTCCCTCTAGTTTCACGTTTTCTCCACCGTTCGTCTCCGACTTTAAAAAGCTATTTTAATAGTCCATTTTTTGAAATTTTGGTTCATCAGTAGTCCAAAAATGGACTATTAAAATATTTTTTTTTTTGTGAAAATGGACTATCTGTGAACCAAAGTTTCATAAAAATGGACTATTAATATAGCTTTTAGAAGTCAGGGACGAGCCATGGGACGATTTAAATAATTTACTCATATTTCTTTATGCATAAAAATTTGATTTTGTTGACTCTTTAGATAAATCAATTGGGGTCTCTCGTAAATGTTTCAGCTTGAAATAACCATGGATGGTTAGAAAATATAGTTATACTTATTCAACAAGTACTAAATAGTATACCCAATCCTCGAGATATTAAACAGCCCATTTTTTTATTTTTGGTAAAATTTTGAAGTGAACTTTTGTTGTTGTGAAGGCAATAATGCAGCTTTTGGGTGCAAATGGACTCTTTACCCCTACATTAGAGGGTAACTCGAAGGCTCAGAGTTCTGGTGTTTCACAGAAGAAACCCGACACTCTTCAGTGTGAACTGTGCAACATTAGCTGCACAAGCAATGAGCTCCTTAAGATGCACCTATTGGGGAAAAAACATCAGAGAAAACATAAAGAATCGGGGCTAACACCAGAGTCAATTGATGGTAAATCCATGGAGTGTGAACTTTGTGGGATCAGTTGCACCTCTTATGAGTTGCTTAAAGAGCACTTAACAGGAAAGAAACACCTGAAAAACTTGGAAAAATCGGAAAAACCAATTGGACCTAATCCTGCCCCTATTACTCAACCTGCATCAACCTCGAAAGAAGAGGGTGGAATTATCAAATTAGATGGAAGTAACAGAAAAGCAAAGAGAGCGGGAATTCATGAGGATCTGGAGACAAAGAAGCAGAAGGTCTTGCAAGGAGGCGCAGCATCTGATGCTTTAAGAACATGTACTGTGTGCAGTGTTGTTTGTAACAGCCCCAGTGTGTTTTTTTCTCATCTTGCTGGTCAGAAGCATGCTGCAATGGCTTTAAAGAAACAAGCAGAAGTTGGATCAACTGTTAAAGAAACATGACCCCTCTTGTCCATCTTGTATCCGTTTCTTCAAGTTCGTAAAGGGCTCGTTTGTTTTGCTTTCAAATACAACTATTTTTGCAATATGTACCTGAATGGTTACTGTAGAATATGATTTGAAACCTTCTTTAATCAGTGAATCTGAGATGAATCACCTCATTAATTGAAAATATTTGGAAATGGAAAAACAGTTACTGTACCAGTGGATTTGGTGTATATATCAAATACTTGGCGGTTGATCAATTTCACACTTAGAGTATGTAACATATGTCGTGTGTGTACTCTATAAATACAACAACAACAATACTCAATTCAACAATCGGTGGGTATGGGGAGGTAATGTAGACGGTCATATTTTTACCATTATATCCATATGGCAAAAAAAGTATTCACAGAAATACCTTCGGCAAGACTACTCTATAGATATCGAATGAATATACATGTAGGTTTTCGTACTATAACAATCATCTCAACCTACAACTAGTGTAATAACCGGCAGCCATATATGTTACGGCTGAATTCGTATTCTGATACAATGAATATGCAATCATTTTTATGTACAACTGAAGTTACATAAAAATAAACTTTTTGGAGTAGTGGTAAAAAGTTTAAATTAGTTGCATAAAAATAAACTTTTTGGAGTAGTGGTAAACAGTTTAAATTACGTATAGTCATTGTATCTTATATAAGTATTACAATCCAACAGTATGTTATTGCATGTGTGTTTAATGAGGCTCATAAACATATACAATAACGTTATTACATAAAACAATACCAAACACAAATTTTCACAATCGTATCAACTTATTTAAGTTCTTTATATCAACTACTGTTTATCATGAACGCTAAAAGGATAAACAAAAAAAAAACAAAGGGTTAATATCATATATCCTACTATTAAGCACTATAATTACATACATCGCCAATTTAAACCACTCTGACATTTACCTATTTTCACGAGTTGTTTTTACTTCAATGTTACATCTTCAATCATGGCATCTTCACCGAATGATTGTCATGTCCAAAGTAGGGATGTCAGTGGGCCAGGTCAGAGCAGGTCACTTAGTGATCCAATAGGCCTCAAGATCTATTAAATTGGATCTAGATCTGATCCATTAACTAATGGACCATGATCTGTAGATCCAACTAATTACCTTGGTATGGATCCAGGTCGATCCAATTAACTCTAAAAAATAAAAGCTACGGTAAATGCTATTAGTACTTGTTTCCTTTTTCAGTTGTATATTACATGGTTAGCTTCATTGACTTATTCCCATATCAATATACAGTATGTGTTATGATATAAACAGTTTTACTTCTCACTGTGTAAAATGTAAATTATCTAATGTGTAGGAAAGAAAAGAAAGGGAAGATGAAGCAGCAGAAGGTAGATGGGATGGACTGTTGTGAAACACATTAAAGGGTAGGAAGAAAACAAAGATGTTGAGAGTGGTACAGTGAGATTCCGTAGAAATATTTCATCAAAGTTATTTGGCAGTATTGAACCAAAAGTACTTAGTTTTGTACATTTTGCGATTATGTCATTTGTTTTAAAGTGTTAAATTGAATTATAGGCTTATAAAAAGTGCAATTTGTTGAATTTTTATTTTTACATTTTTAATGGGTCGACCCAAGTAGAGATCCATTTAAATGGGTCAACCCATTGGATCCCTTATTGGGTCGACTCGAACAGGTCATGGGTCGACCCAAGTAGAGATCCATTTAAATGGGTCAACCCATTGGATCCCTTATTGGGTCGACTCGAACAGGTCATGGGTCGACCCAAGTAGAGATCCATTTAAATGGGTCAACCCATTGGATCCCTTATTGGGTCCTCGGTCTGATTTATAGACCCATTAGGTCACATAAATGGGGCGGGGCGTATCTGGATCAAGATCCAACCCATTGACACCCCTATCCGTACTCACAATAATCAACTGTGTTGAATCACACACCTAAAACGAAGATCAATCAAATATGGACTAATACATCAATTTACTATATTTTGTCCATGCCTACGAAGGGGTGATTATAAGACCTGTATAGTACATCATCTTTCAAAATAAAGTGTTAAATATAATCATACCAGTATACGCATTAGAAACACATAAATAATTTCAAGAAACAACGGTGAGCTTAGCAATTCACTAACAAAGCTTATATGTAATCTCTTATCTGAATATCATAAAACTTAACACTTGAACACTATTTCAAGTAGGCTGTTATTTCAGGTTTTTGATATATTCCACTGAGCTAAAGAGCTTCACTTGAAAAACAATTAAAACATAAATAAGTACATAAAAAGATCATAAATATGAGAAGGTATTCAAAGATCATACAGGTGCAGTTGCCACGTGAGTATCCATTGGTTCAATTTGCTCAGAGTAATCAATGACAGTGTCATTTTGGAGATTCTACAAAAATGAAAATCAAGTTTAATTCTCATCAACTCAACTACTTTGACGCCTTTAGGTACAATAAAACAATGTAGGCATAGACATAATCCTAATAAAGAGGTGAGGGAGTCAGAGCTAGAAAATTCTTATGTTGTTGCATGTGCAGCAAGTTATATTAGCTGCTTTCTTAAAGTGCCAACATACTGCAAAATCAACATTACATATGACCATGATCAAGCAACAATGAATGAGGAGTTAAAACTAAATGGCAGTGGCAACTAATTATAGAGTTCATTAATATATTGGAACAATTGAGCTCAAAAGTCAAGTCAAGAGTTAATTATGTGTTAGTCTCGAAATTCTAAGTTAACTGATCAAGAATCCATAGTTAAAATCTGCAACTCCTAAAGTAGTAGGGTTACAAAATGGCGGGGTCAGATGGACTTAGATGAAACGTATTTGTGAAATATTAGAAAATGAAAAATAGAAAATTAATAAAATATATTGTAGTATGCATGCTACAATATAATCATATTTATCATCTTGTTACCTTAAGTTCCTTGTCGAAGTCACAAAATAATTTTCTCCTTCTAGTATAAGCTCGAAAACTTTATGCGGTTCCAAGTGCACCTAAACGTGTTCAGTTTATGCAATAGTGAATTACTATTTCCATAACATAGTTCTCGTAATATATTTAGGCCATGTCTGTCCATAATAAATGAGAGAAGAAACAGGATTGCAACACTAGGAAGATTAGTACCATGTTTTTGGAGAACCTGAAGCTCCATCTTAAGAGAATCAGTAGGTTGAATCTCATAATTTACACCATCGTGTTCATGTCTCATGTCTGGTCCTGTTTTCTGTTGCTGGAAAACTTGGACGCTAGAGGTAATGGTACACATATCAACATACAAGAATTAGTTTAGAAACTTGAAAAGACCATATAGTCGCCTAAAATACCTAAATAGATATAACTGGAGACAGCTTGTAATAAGCTAGCCATATAATATAATTTATGCCAAGCGTTTACAGACTTTTCAGTATGTGTACACTATGCTATAAGGTACATATTGTATGCACAAAAACAGAAAAGGTATACAAAATACTCAGACCATAATAGACAATTATAGGGCATCATATATACCTTGTGATCCATATAATGAGGTAAGTACAAAAGAAAAATGAAAGAATATGAACCTCATCTTCCTCAGTTAGATCATATCACCGAAAAGTGACTTTTCCAATTTCGCCATCAACATTTCCTCACCATCTTCAGAACATTCTTCCGGTTCATTAACGTTACTGTTTCAAACACACAAACGCTTTCTTCCATCGACGTAGACATCATGTAGATACGATACCATAACTGTTGCCATAAATCAATTAGTAAATGAATAATTAACCTTGTATTCGTATAACAATTTTGACAACAAAAATAAAAACCTCCACATGAGAAGGTAAAAATTGATAGTCATCAACTCCTTCGTAGCCATCAGCCAACACATTGTCATGTTTCTCCTGCTAATAATATACACTTCAGTATTAGAAAAACCAAAGAAAACTAAACTTTCAAAAAAATGGTTTGTTCAACCTGAGTCATTCAACCTTTATTAATGATCTCAAGGTTTACACGTTTATTAGCTTCTGTTCTGAAAGGCCAGCGGTTTCTCCATATGAGGTGTTTTATGCCATTTTGATAATCGGTACCAATGTGAATTATTTACGCTGGAAGAAAGTGAAGTTTTGAAATTGTAAACAAGCAAAGTATCAAATGGAAATAGAATTGGGTAGGAGCACATTTCACAACCACCTTCAACAAAGAAACAACAGATAATTAAAACAAAGCCAAAAGTTTTTCACTACTTAATCAATAGAAGCATAAATGAATACCTTAAGTAACAGCTTGAACGATGTCGGGCGGCCACTCACATGGGTATGCAATATATATGAAATCAGAGGCTAAATTCATCAGTGCCTACAGTTCAAATTTACAGTAGCGGTTGGATTCTCAAATAACATATCATACCTGTTAATAAAATCCATGCAGATATCATCAACATAATGCCTCAAAGCTTAAAGCTCGGAGACTCCAACCTACGCAACAAATTGATATATACTGTCAAAAATCAGCTTATTTATTAAATAGTACTTTTCAAGCTTGACGTGTTCTTGTAGTTGCTCAATTTCCTAGGTTCTTGTAGTTGCTCAAACAATATTGGAATTAAAGGGTTAAAAAATATATGCCCAACATGATCATAATTGTATCGAAAAGTACGTATTTTGAGAAAAATCCATCCATGTCCTTCCTATTACTATGTCCAATAGATATCCCTGAAAAACTCAAAATTAACCATTCTATTATACCTCAATTGACCAAAGTTGCACATAAATCACCTTGAAATACTGTACATAAACACTCTTAGAAATTGCCACACATTACCCGGAATCATCAACCTAATTGAAGAATTAACTACTTGAACCAATATTATGGGATCATAATTGTATAAATAATATTCTAATTCTAAATAATTTATACACAATCACAAACCATTGAATCATGATATATTTTAGTTACATTCAACAACACACAGGAAAAATATATACATCAAGAATTCCAAAGGTATTTACATGCGTAAACACCCTGGTTTATACACTAAAAACTTTCCACGAAATGCACACCAAGTGTACATAACATAAACCTAAATGGATGCATATAAACTCCTAAATTAGATTATTCACATAAATTGACCTAAATAAACTCCCAAACTGAAGAAAACAGTTAGTATTATCATGTAACAAAATTAAATAAAGATCAATTCATGCAAATAGACAAATAGTACAGCAGGAGAAAAATATGTATTAAGAAAGATTTTAGAACAATCAAATTATAAAAACATGACTTACCAATTGAAAACAGAGCAGTGCTAATTTTTGTTTATGTGAGCTTAGAAAGAAGATGACGATTAAATTGTAAAATTGTGCCTATACAATTATGATGTCCCTGCTCTGCTCTACTCATTATGTTGAATTAAACGGAACAAATGCTTTCTGCAACCAACTTGTGATCATCGATTTTGAGAAGGAAAGATATGGGAAGGCTCTTTGTGGAGTGAAATGTTATACTATCCCATAAAAATAGCAAAATTTCTTGGGCTGATATGGGAGGATTTGGCCCCAGCCCAAGAAAAGGGGAGCGGTTCAAGACAACGACGGTCTGTATAAACCGTCAGAAAACAACTTCCAAAAGAAATAACATAAATTATGAACGAAAAACGGCTTGTGATTAAAGGTCTTTTCGATCCGATGGTTCAGATCGAAAGTCAACGTAGTCGGCGGTTACGGGAGCAATATTTATAGAATTTGAGATTAGATTTAAAATGCAACGTCATCAATTAGTAGCTACTCAAACTAGCACTTCGTAATTACTATTACCGTTTAATCAAGGGGTAACAAGAAAAGTTAAATTAAGGACCACCCTTAATTTACAATCTTCAAAAAAATTATTATTATTTAATAAAACTTTAATCAAGGGGTAACAAGGATGCTAGGAAATTGAGCAACTACAACAACACTAGGGTTTTAGAAGGCTAAAAGGGTTTTAGATAAATAATGATATTTTGTTACGGTCTGATTTTGAAAAGACGAAAACGACCCTGTGATCCCGAACTTGTGTGAATCTTTAATTCACAATTTCATTTCTTTTACAGTCTTCAGAAACCCCTTAACCTTCTAAAACCCTAGTTTATGTCTATGAATTTAGTGTGTATGGTCAAATTATGATTATGTTTAATTTATCCGACGAAACGTATAGGAAAGATTGTAGGTATAATAATAATTTTGTTATTTTTTGTGTGCTGATTATATGTAATTGAAATGTATGTGATTTGTGAGGACATAATATGGTTTTGTTTCCTTTTGGGTCTTTAAAGATTCAAAACTAGTAGCAAACTTGCAAACTTTTTAAGTTTATGAATACCGGAATGACCTAATTTGATTTTTGGTTTTCAATATTCATTTTATTTTGGTCAAAATTTGAATGTATTACATTGATTAATTTAGGCCAGTGGTACTACGAGTGAGGCTACACATGTGTTACAGTCGTGCATTTGGCTGGTAATTTTGGTGTGGTGACTCAGCCTGTGGCAAACGATGTGATATTACCAAGGCAGCCTGTAAATATCCTGCCCTTTCAGTGTGAGGTATGTAATATAGCATGTGATACTAGGGATGTGCTCGAGAAGCATAAAGTGGGAAAGAAACACATAAAGAATATGAAAAAGCTAGCAATTTCATCTTCCATTGTACCAGAAACGGCACCACAACAACCACCTGTTGTTGGTAGTGAAACTTCAGTTGGAGAGTTGGAGAATAAGAAACATAAATTGTTGCAGAATGGAGCGTCGTTTGATACATTAATATATTGCCATATTTGTAATGTTGTGTGCAATAATCAAGATGTGTATCGGTCACATGTTGGTGGTAAACGGCATTCTGCCAAGGTAAATTATTACATTCCCATGTTGCTTTCACCCTTTTGATACTTTGGCAGTACTAACTCATATACTTCCCCGAGAACGTAATTTGTGATATTTTCACATTTGGGGTATGTTTTAGAGTTGAAGATTATTCATTTGCTAGTTAGCATACTTGCAGGCTAATTGATGTCGCTTCCGTAAAAATTTTTTATTTGTTCTTGTCATCAAGTAAATTAGAAATTTGACAAATAGTGGACACTTTGCCTAAACTATGTTAAAAGTCAAACATAAGCTAAGCTTTAGGTGGGTATTCAGAAAAGGGGGAGCACCTTGCTATCATCAAAACGCTAGCTGTTACCATAGTAGCTGCAGCCTGCATGAATCAAATTGCTGTATTTTGTATTCAAATCTACATCTGCACATTTTCTTGTATACTTGTAGAAAGTTGTATGCACCTTTATGGCTTTATAAAATGATACACACAAACACACATACTCACACACGCACACACACCACATATGTATAGTGATGTGCTAAAACTGGTCTGGAGTTACAAAACTGAAGACACGGACCGGAACAGACCAAACCTGTATGGTAATCAGTTGGGTTCTTGGGTCTAGGGTTTCCAAAAGCGGTTTGTGAATCAGTCTGGTGACTCTGGTCCCATCCAAAACAACGCCAATTTATATTTTTCAAACTTGAAACGACGTCCTCTTATGTTTATTTTTGAAATTATAAAATTCATGTTTGTATCCGGTTTACTGTGTGTCTCGTTTAAAGTAAAATCCTACTGGTGCAGAACCGGTTTTTACATCATTCTCTTTTTGCCGGCTTTCCTCTCGTGGAACATATTAGATCCACACATGTAAATCCACAGTCCACACACACACTTATATGCATAATGTATACTTCACTTCTCTTATGTAGAAAAGTGTACATTTAAGTTCATCGATGCTGAAAAGTTATAATAAGCATACACTCTTTCATGTTGTCATGCTGGCGGCCATTCAACTTGCTTTTTCGAATGCGACATCTAACACCAAAGCAGACTGCAGCTCTCAGGCTCAGCCTTCCAACGATGGTTCACAGAAGATACCCGACACCCTTCAACTTCTCTGGTGTGAACTCTGCAAAATCAGCTGCACAAGCAAAGAACTCCTCAACTTGCACTTAGCAGGCAAGAAACATCATAAAAACCTCAAAGTTCATAACAAACACCAGATCTGTCTTTAACGATGGAGTACTCAGAGAAACTGGAAAAATCAATTGAACCAAACCCTACCGTTCCTAGTTAACCAAACGGAAAGAGAGCAGGAAGTCATGACGATGTGCAGACCAAGAAGTAGAAGGTTGTGCAAGGAGGGGGAGTATCGGATGCTGCTTCAACGACTTGTACTATGTGCAATGTCTTTGTAACATTCCCACTAATTTTCGTACTCATCTGGCTGCACTACAACAAAAATGACTTTTTAGGACCTTTTCATACAACGTTATTTATTTGGCGTCCCAAAAACACATGTAATAGGATACTTTGGGTTTTGAATGGTGTTATCACTTAATATAATAGGACACGTAACATATTAGTCCTAATAGATTATGTTTATAGGACACATATTTTTCGGAGTCATATTATGATAAGCCCTAATAAGACATTTAACATGTTGGTCCCATTATAGTGAAACTTAATAGGACATTTCATTTGTATGTCCCACTACATTAAGTTTTCATAACGATTACTCATTTAGTTCGTATTATCGAAAAGGCTAATAGGACACTTTATTACCTTGCCCTATTAGGGTTGGTTATCGGGTTGGCAGGTCCAAATTATAAGTCAGACCAAAACTCAACATGATTTTCTAAAAAAGTTAAGTATTTCATGTCAACCCAAAACTTGTTAACCATACACGAACCAGTTAACCCGTTTATCGAGTTAGAGCAACATGTTTCGAGTCAGTTTGAATTAGCAAGTTGATTCCAAGTCAAACGAGTCAAATGAGTCACATGGGTCAAATGAGTTAATCTCTGTAACTCATCATTAATAAAACTTAAAAAAGCTTATAATATAAATTCCAAAAAAAATTTGGGACGGAAGGAGTAATAAATAACATATAATATAATATATATTAAGAAGCACGTCAACATCTTTTGATTTATTTATAGATTGTTAAAAATATAAAAAATATATATATTTATACCTAGGTTTATAATATAGCACTAATAAACTACAACAACACTAGGGTTTTAGAAGGCTAAAAGGGTTTTAGATAAATAATGATATTTTATTACAGTCCGATTTTGAAAAGACGAAAATGACCCTGCGATCCCGAACCCGTGTGATTCTTTAATTCACAATTTCATTTCTTTTACAGTCTTTAGAAACCCCTTAACCTTCTAAAACCCTAGTTTATACATTCTAACCTCCAAATGTTAGGAGAACAGCAATCAATTAGCCCCAATCTCAATTCTGCACCACCTCCAAACCCTAATCCACCGCATACTAATGCTTCACAATTCACGTATTCGCATGGATTCAATGGGTTAGAATCCGTACCCGATTCAACTACATACCAACATGTAAGTATTCAATCTCTATTTTTTCTTTCTTCAATATCTGCATTGTTGATGTCTAACTTCTTTTTTTATGTCTATGAATTTAGTGTGTATGGTCAAATTATGATTATGTTTAATTTATCCGATGTAACGTGTAGGAAAGATTGTAGGTATAATAATAATTTTGTTATTTTTTGTGTGCTGATTAAATGTAATTGAGATGTATGTGATTTGTGAGGACATAATATGGTTTTGTTTCCTTTTGGATCTTTAAAGATACAAAACTAGTAGCAAACTTGCAAACTTGCAAACTTTTTAAGTTTATGAATACCGGAATGACCTAATTTGATTTTTGGTTTTCAATATTCATTTTATTTTGGTCAAAATTTGAATGTATTACATTGATTAATTTAGGCCAGCGGTACTACGAGTGAGGCTACACAGGTGATTACAGTCATGCATTCGGCTGGTAATTTTGGTGTGGTGACTCAGCCTGTGGCAAACGATGTGATATTACCAAGTCAGCATGTAAATATCGTGCCCTTTTAGTGTGAGGTATGTAATATAGCATGTGATACTAGGGATGTGCTCTAGAAGCATAAAGTGGGAAAGAAACACATAAAGAATATGAAAAAGCTAGCAATTTACTGTCTGTCTCGTTTAAAAGAACCGGTTTACATCGTTCTCTTTTTGCCGGCTTTCCTCTCGTGGAACATATTAGATCCACACATGTAAATCCACAGTCCACACACACTTATATGCATAATGTATACTTCACTTCTCTTATGTAGAAAAGTGTACATTTAAGTTCATCGATGCTGAAAAGTTATAATAAGCATACACTCTTTCATGTTGTCATCCTGGCGGCCATTCAGCTTGTTTTTTCGAATACGACATCTAACACCGAAGCAGACTGCAGCTCTCAGGCTCAGCCTTCCAACGATGGTTCACAGAAGATACCCGACACCCTTCAACTTCTCTGGTGTGAACTCTGCACAAGCAAAGAACTCCTCAACTTGCACTTAGCAGGCAAGAAACATCATAAAAACCTCAAAGTTCAGAACAAACACCAGATCTGTCTTTGACGATGGAGTACTCAGAGAAATTGGAAAAACCAATTGAACCAAACCCTATCGTTCCTACTGAACCAAACGGAAAGAGAGCAGGAAGTCATGACGATGTGCAGACCAAGAAGTAGAAGGTTGTACAAGGATCGGGAGTATCGGATCCGGCTTCAACGACTTGTACTATGTGCAATGTCGTTTGTAACAGTCCCACTAATTTTCGTACTCATCTGGCTGGTAAGAAGCATATTGTAATGGCTGCGAGACAAGCAGAAACTCAAACAACAACCAGTCAAGCCAAATGAAGCCGTTTTGTTATTTTCTTCTTGGTTTCTCACAGTTTCGTGGATTCTGTGTGTTGTTTTTAGGATACATATTTAATAATAAGTAGTGATGTAGACCAAGAAGCAGAAGGTTGTACAAGGAGGGGGAGTATCGGATGCTGCTTCAACGACTTGTACTATGTGCAATGTCATTTGTAACAGTCCCGCTAATTTTCGTACTCATCTGGCTGGTAAGAAGCATATTGTAATGGTTGCGAGACAAGCAGAAGCTCAAACTACAACCAGTCAAGCCAAATGAAGCCGTTTTGTTATTTTCTTCTTGGTTTTTCACAGTTTTGTGGATTCTGTGTGTTGTTTTTAGGATACATATTTAATAATACCTAGTGAAGTCTCGATTATTAAATAGAAAACTCTCTCCGAGTATGAACTTTCTAGAAGTTCGTGTCATCGAGACAAATTTTCCTCAAATTTGAATGTTTGAAAATGAAAAATAGTTATGGTATTCTGCAAGTGGTCGTGGTAGAAATAAACATCTTATTAGTTACAAACAACTACAGTAGAAATTTGAGGATGTATAGATGTCACCAGTCAAATAACAACTTGGATATGATAAAAAGTAACGTCTAGTTAAGAGAATTGCTACCCATGGTTAGGATTTAGAAAGAATTGTATACAAAATGATAACATAAACCTATTAAACCGATTGTTGTAATTTATCCTCCCTCCGTCTCAAAAATATAGTCCATGTTTCTTTTTTCGGGTGTTCCAAATTAATTGTCTACTTCCAAAAAATAGATAGTGAAGTTTGATCGTGATTACCATCTTACCATTATTGTGTACTTTTATTAAACTGTGTGTTTTTTACTATTATTTTGGGACGGAAGAAATATAAGATAGTGTTTTTTTAATGTAAAAGAACACAAATCGTTTTAATAGGTTACAAGCATTTCAAAACATTTGGTCAACTTTAACCTATTGGACCCATTATACATGTTTTTAACCTCAAATTTTAGGAGGGAACAATTTGAATGAGTGAAGTGTGAACGATGAGAAATGGTCACAATATTCCAAAATTCTGTTTCGGACTTGGCTCCTTTGTGACATGGTCCATAAAATTAGTGTTCGACTTTCACCATGGCTACTTTCGCACTCCTGAATGAGTCCTGATGAACCTTTGAATTTTTTAACATACATGGCCATCGAAATACATAAGACGAGCCTGAATTTCGTCATTCAGACTCGGTGGAAATAAAGTTTACATATTAATCCAAATCACAACGACCCCTACCTCTGAATCTCTAATGACGTTTATTTTAGTACGCATACTTGTTAATGTTTAAAAAATTTATAACCGGGTTCATCATGGATAGATCTTACAAAAAAGATTATCAAAAAGTACATTGCTTCCATCTGCTGAAATACCATATGAATCACATGTCAAAAAAAGTGAAACAAAGATGGAACTGAAGATATGGAGACAAAACATTACCTCAGTACTATTTGCTGTTTTGGTGGAGAAAAGTACAATTCTTAAAATTACATAGTACAGCCCGTTAAAGCTGTCTGGTTTTTGACATTTGAGATGGTAGTGGGTGTGAGGTATTTACTACTCATATATTAAGGAACAACTTTAACCGGTGATTACAAAATAAGATTGATTACAAAATAAGATTTATTGTTTCGTTATGTATAAGCTTTATACTTTTTACTATTAAAAGTTTAAAGTTTAATACATAAAGAAACAATAAACCCTTACACAATAAGCATCAGCAAATGCAGTCCCAAAATGTCCAATTTCTACATATACCTTATACTTGTTTAATTTGTAGTATTTGTGACAAAAACTATCTTCAACAGTCAAAACTCGAAACTGTACAAGACGGAAGATAATGAAAAAGACTAAATCAAAAATAGCATTTAAAATTTCAGCCAACCAACAAGAAGAAATATCATGGCAGCTTTATGCATGACTTGTTGAGCTTTTGACTCACTGCTATTAAATGCAATCAAAAGCAATATGGGGTTCTGGGTAACATTTGGGAACCAACCTACCAAGGGTGTCTAACACTCTCCAGACGGTTCGAGCCTGAATATTGTGGTGTTGCATCATACTATAGAGCTTTTCGGCCTAATACATAAACATCTTGATTAACAACAGTTCTTAAAACTTACACATTCAGCTTGCCACAAGGTTGATAATATCCTATCAAGCACTTATTAACTAATTAGACTAAAGAGCAAATGAGACAATTCATACATTTGCTTAAGAATGGACTGCTGCGCAATTATGTTACGTTATCTAACGGTTAACAGGTAAAAAAAGAATCAGCAAGAATGGGTCAACCAGGGTAAAAGTCATCCAACGTGTATTTCTAATGCATGAAACATCCCTTAAAATCTCATTCAAAAATTAGATTATGATTGACACTATAATTTTCTAGTCACATTTTATTCATATAACTTATATTAATAATGTATATAATAAAAAATAAAATAAAAAGTGTTTGTCAACCCAATCTTCATCTCGACCCACAGTCCCACACCCAATTTTGCCACCCCTAAAACCTCGTGTTGGCATTTCTTCACACACTTGTAATTCCATGCATGTAGGATTCTCTTTAAATCTAGGTTGTAACCCTATGGTAGCAAAGAAGTTTTACAGCCTTTAGGTTATAAGCAATAGTACTGAATGTTTAACAAAAAAAAAACGTACACGGGGGGTGCTATGAGAACGCTAACACTCAACTTTTGAGTCCTGCCAAAAGTTCTAATCTTACTGGCATGTTTACAAGTACAAAAGGCACAAAGCCCATATTTTTTTGAAAACTAGAACCTGTCGTTAGGGAGGTAGGGTGAAAGTGATCATTAATGATTCTAACTTACAATGCCATCGACACTGTTAATAACTGTCATTATACATGCAATCAGCAACTGTTGCAATATAGAAAACACTTAATCAGACTCATCCTTCAATTCTGTTGTATTGCTTCACTCGTAGTACACCAGGCACAATGAATTGTATCTTCATCTACTGCAATATTTCTAGAACACTGAAAAGATGAACTCACAATGAACTCCTCCACACAGAATTTCTAACACAACCAAGGGGCCCTGCTGACTTTCATTAAATAAACAATAGTGTCATTGACTATGGTTCAGGATTTCCAGGAAGCTTAAAAGCAGTCTAACCCAGCAGCCCATATCTCATGCACCCGTTCCCAGCATTGGCTCCCCAAGCCTGACAAATCTAACTGAACACAAACATATCATCGCAAATAGTAAAAACCTCAAGTGCAAAACCACCGGTTCCTACACTTTCCTATAATCTTCATTCATTGAAAAGCATTTATGCAGCTCACAACATAGCTTATTTATGGGGTTGTGAATTTAGTCCCGCAAACTATCACCATCAAACCAACATGAAGAGCTCAATCTTTAGTCACAAGCTTCTTGCAGCCACCTTTCTTTGCTGCCTATTTGCAACCATGAAAGCAGAAAGAATTTCTCCTGAGAGCCATCCAGAAGGCAATAATAACAATCAAGATCAGCCTATGCAAACTCCTAACCTTGTTAATCGGCACCATTACCTTTGTATAAGGTGTAGACTATTGTATGAGAATCTACTACCACCGCCACCTATCTTATTTAAAGGGATTGACACACGATTCCATATAGAGAAGAGAGTTGTTCCTGCTGGACCGAACCCTCTTCATAACTGAACCTGTGTTGCTCCAAGCTAAAGATTATACTACGTCATCTACTGTTTCGTTACTTCTCTAAAGGCACAAGTACAACTTCAGAGAAGTTACATCTTACATAACTAGCTGGTCGAAGTTTAGAAGTGATCTCAACCGGTACTTCAATTCAAGATGACTTACTGGCGTTAATGATGTATTAGTTCAATCTTTAAGATATAGTAATTTATATTCCAATTCAAGAGCATTTATTGGGGTAATGGTGTACCGCTTCAATTTCAATCTTTAAGATAGTACTATTTGTTATTTCTCATCCAACCAATAGACAAGTGTTTCTTCTATTTGTTCCAATTCAAGAACACTTATTGGGGTAATGGTGTACTAGTTCAATTTCAATTTTTACGATAATACTATTTGTTATTTTCTCATCTAACCAATACACAACTGTTGCTTCTAGTTTGGTTGGACTATGAACGCAGTGGGTGGGGGCAGGGGTGGGGGATGAGTAAACCTACAGTATGACAACAGTTAACAAGGAACTAACCAATCTATGAAACACAAATTCAGATGTTACTCCAATTCTCATTATACAGTAGGTTACGCAGTTGTTCCTAATATTTGATTGACCTTCCCTCCTCTTGCTATTAAGGCTAACTACATTTACCGTTATAGAACAGTGGAACTACTAAACAAAGAAAAGGTATGAATATGTTTCGTTATTTACCTTTTGATAAGCATGAGTACTTAACAATTAACATTATAACTTTAAATGTTGAAACAGAAATACGAAAGAGTCATGAAGTCTGTAGCAGTATAGATTCAATTCAAGTTTATGGAACGAAATAGGATTCTTAAATTTTTATTTAAAGATATTTTACACAATTCTAGTTAGTCACTACCCTAGACATCGATTCAATTCGGTTAATATAAATCAGGTATATTAAGATTCCGTGACCTACATATACAGATGTTTATAGTGAAATAAAACATAACAAGCAAGATATATAAACACAAAGTATACATTCATAAGTAAATTATTAAGCTAAATAAAAACTTCAAAACTCAAGATACATTAATCCATAGGTTTATAAACTCAATTAAATCAGTTTTTGATAAACCCTAACAGGCAAAAAAACGACACCGTGTTGAGCTGAATCAATGCTTAATATCCATAATGCTTTTGATTTTAGGAGCATAGAGTGAATAAACAACAGCTTGTCGTTTAGCAACCTGAAGCTGAGACTTGCCGTCGGTGAACGCGGCGGCAATTGATGACGGATCCGATAAGGTTTTGTTGTCACGAAATGAATCAATTGTACGTCGCTTTGTGTATTCTCTGATGTTGTAATCAGGAAACTGACGAGCTGAGCGGAGAAGTGACCGAAAAAGTGAAATGATTTCCGTACGGGTCGGCGGTGGTACAGCCGTCGCCATTTTTTTTATCCGGTGACGGTGAATGAGAATCAGGGTTTGCGTGTAGAAAGTAGTTGCAGTTTGGTATCCGATATTTTACAATGTGTTTCCTTCTAGTTCTAGAAAGGACGATATTGTATTTTCCTTTTCTATGCGTGTACAATTTATTTTTTTTGTTTATTTTAGGTATTTTTTTTTTGTTATGAGGAAATTATAATTATAATTATATGTGATGTTTAACGACATATAACTAAGTTATACTATAAGTTAAAAGGAGGAAATGTGGGAAAGAATAAAAACAAAGACAAAGCTCAATGATGCTATAACACAAACATATATCATCATTTATGTGACGATAATAAAGTCATTCACCTCATCATTTGTTTGTCCACAATATATCTTTTTAAGCATATCCCTTGCAGCTATTTTTCACAAAAAATAACCAAATAATAATAATAATAAAAAGAATAGTACATTATTATTTTTAAAAAGGTAAAAAAAAAAAAAAAAAAAACATTTGTTGTGCATTTAACCTTTGATGTATTAAAACATGATATCATACACACGTGTATGTTTTGTACATATATTGATAGTTTTAGTGTAATTACGATTTACGACTTACCTGTAAGTTAGAGAAATTATAATTAAGCCAAGACCCAAATGATTTTTAACGTTTAAGCTATGCTACAATTTGTTTAACAAAACATTGTTGAGCTTATCACAAAACCTTGATTTCTTCAAAATAAACGAGATATTTAACTATTATGGTTATAGTGATGATAAAATGAATTCCTAAATATATCGCTACCGGGTAGTTAAACCGCCATCTCCTTTTCACTTTCACTTTCAAGATGATACTTTCAATCTCAACCGTCTTTCATTGCTAATTTCAATTACCGGCAGTTCATATTCTCTCTTCAACTGCTCCCCCATGATTCTTAACCCCAATGTGAAACCACTTTCATCTGCAACCCTTTCACCAAATTTGTACTCCGTATATGTTAAAGATTTTGTTCTCTTCACTTGCTCATTCTAATCACAATCGAACGACCATACACTAAGAGTTGGGTATTCCATTCCTCAATTTTCTATGTATTGAAAAACAACAATAAATTCGGTGAAAATCAGGGTTCGTTTAGTATTTTTGGTGATGAATTTGACTTTCAATTGATTTTATCTATTGGAATACAACAATAAGTTCAGTGAAATCATACGAGATTATTATATGGTTTCCAGCAACACCGCAGATCAATATTACGTGCTATGTTTTCATCTTCTCCCTATTTTGGTTACACTAATCCCACACCGTATAATGAAGGTAATATTTTATTCATGATTTTCAATTCTTCATCTGAATCTGAATGTCAATATGATATGATAGTTATGTTTATGCCCATTAATCAGAGAACCCATTTTAGTTTTGAGGCTTGAAGTGGCTTATGTTCAACTCCAACAAAGCTATTGTGTTTTATGCATACCAACTGTTTGGTGAAATGCCCCAATAAAAATTTAGATATGAAAATATGAGACTTTCTACCAAGTATCTTCATGTTTGTGTTCTTGCCTCTATTTAGCTAAATAGCATGGCCAAGGATCTCATTCGTATGCTCCATACTTTTAACAAATATATACAAAAAAAACTAAATGCCTTCAAACAATGAATTATGCGTACAATGTAATGGGCTTTAGTGTTTACTGTAACATGGTCTTAATCGTATCTTGAGTAATAATCCTTCGATTTGCTAATATTGTTTACCTATGTTGTATTCTTTGTACAGAGGACGACTTCTCTAACTTTCTTTAAGCATATACATCATCGGTGTTATATTAGGATATAGTATCTTTTGTAGTAGGTTTCCTTATGCTAATCCACCTCATAACTTTGAAATGCATAATTTTTCTTTGTTTTTTCTTAAATTCTGTTTCTCTTTATAATAGGTCCTTATTCCATATTTCAAATATTCATTGGAAGGAAATCTCTTTCCTTAGGTTTGATTGGTCCTTTTAACGTTTATCTTAATTAATTTAGACTGGAACAAACCTAAATTGCACTTGGCTCCCCTGTACTATATACAGTGTTTCCTATATGGATATATATATACAACACAAAGCCGATCCATCTCTTGTATCAATATGAAACATGTATATGTAGTTGAACAATTATTTTATGTACTTGTTTGTTCATCACCAATTGCTGAAACGAACTTATTTGGATTGTAGACGAAGGTACATCTATGAACTCAGAGTTGCTTCTAATATACATATATATATATATATATATATATATATATATATATAGGTCTTTTATTATAAAATAAATGTTGTTTCACCGTCTTAGTGTTTATTATTACATTGTGTTTCTCCTCCTTTTGTTCCTCGAGGGTGCAGGTATATCTACCTTATGAGTACGATTAATTTAGTATGCCTATACCCATAATTCAACTTACTCACAACATCACCAATCGATTGAGTAATTGAAACTCTAACGGTGTTCGGCAATTTGTAATTTGAATGCAATTGTTTTGTGGGTACTTAATGGACTGCATACATATCTAACTAAATTAACCGGGTGCTCTTATATAGAGACAACTATTTTATCATTAGTGTCACTTCTTTTACATGGTACACATATTAATTTACACATAATCGTGTTATTGGCCTATTGCTCTGCGATCATCTCTAAATTGATGAACTTTCTAAATTTGTAAGAATGGTGACCTTCCAATCCAACTTTTTTTTTCTTTAGTTATTTATCGCTAATCTTGTGTCGGGATTAATTGGGTAAAATGGCATTATACTGAAGGGATGCAGTTGATTGATACCGTGCTTGATGTTGTTCGTAAAGAGGGTGAGAATAGTGATCTGTTACAAGGTAATGTATTATTATTATATATCTGCTGTAGTTTTTCATTTGTTATGGGTTATAGTTTTTTTTGTGTGTGTTGAAGATGATTGCAGTCTAGAAATGATAAATTGTCATGCAATTGTGGCAATGTGATTTATGATCTTATAAGTGAATGTTGATTTAATGATCATTAGATTAATTTTTTGATTGCATGATTTTAATTACAGTTCGATGGAAATATACTTTTTGCTTTATAATGCTATGAAAATTTTGTTGAATTTGTATTTGATTCTTTTAATTGTGATTGTGTTAATGTGCTCTATGATCATTTAGTTCTATAATGCAAGGTATATGAACATATAATTTACAAACTCTTATGTTAGTAGGAACAAGTTTTTGAGTTTGTTATTGTTTAAATTTATATACTACACTTTATTTGCAAACTACATAGGAAGAACCTATTTTTTCTTTACTTCTGTAGCCGGGAGATTTTTGTGTATGATGGTTTACTTTTTTTATAGTGCATGATCAGTGTTTGTTATTGTTTAGATTTGTAATGTAAGATATAAAATGTGCCATGGTCACTTACGTCCTAAGATGCGTTAATCGTATTTTGCGTTTTTGCGATGACAGTTTTCTGGTATGCCACTCACTTGGAGGAGGCACAGGTTGTGATCACTATTGATTTCAAAGATAAGGAAGGAATACCCGGACATAATGATGCTTACATTCTCTGTATACCTAATTATAGGTGTATATCGTGTCTGACACAGCTGTTGAACATTACAGCTTTACACTTTCGATCAACCAGGTGGTTGAAAATGCTGATGAATGTATGGTCCTCGAAGATTAGGGTCTTTATGACATCCGTTTTAGTACCTTGAACCTCACCACTCCAATTCGTAAGTACCCCTGCCTTTTATTAAACTCGAGTTTTAGTATAGGTGACAATTTAAACCCATTTATGAATGATGTCCCATTTGGGTAATTATCCATCTCAAATGGGTCAAATGTGTTATATCAAACTGAAATGTGGTTGAAGAGGTTAAAATATGTAAATTAGCACAAAACAGTTTTTGAAGTTGTTCTATGAGAAGATTTAGAATGTTATTGTAGTAATAAAGTTTTGTAATCATATATACCACAAGTTTCTATGAATGACAAAAACATTTTTGTGAAACCTGACCTAACATGTTTTGACTTTTGACATGTACTAAAAAGTTATTGTTTTTACCGACCTATTATACCACCGCGTGACCTGCCATCAATATATGTGAGTAACCAAATAAAAGTTTTGCTAAAAGGGTATACTGGTCAAACAGTTTGAAACTCCTCTTTATTCGCACTTATATGTCACTAACCCGTTGCATACACGCATCTGAATCGTTTTATTCAAACTTAGATTGTTATTGTAGGTAGTAAAAATTGGTTGCAGTTCAACCTGACATAAGCCGATTTGAATTATTGCCCGTTTTGATCTGAAATCATTTGACCCATTACCATCATAAAGTGCCATCTCTAATTACCTAATGTTTTAGCGTTTTCGGTGTTTTTTTCCCGCAGTTGGAACCTGAACCACTTGTCTCTGCAATCATGAGTGTTGTAACGTGTTGCTTGAGGTTTCCTGATAAATTAAACTCTGACCTCAAAAAGCTTGCGTGATCTTGTTCCCACATTATGGGATTTTGATTGTTTGTCAACAACTGCGGTCTCGAGGATATCACTCGTCTGATGATTAACTTAAAGCTGTGGTGAGTATTAAAAAATATGGATTCTCATCTTGTACAACACATGGTCTTAAATTTATCTAAGTCCATTCAAATCTACGACATGGACATAACATGATATATCATAATGAGCTGACTAATAAATAACATATGGTCTTAAACTGTTGTCCTTTTTGTAAAGTTATATATATAATATACAGCACGCATTTCAACAACTTAGTCTAAATCGACTCCTACTTCAGATCTGTCACCGTGAAACTGATAGTGCTTCACAGTTTCACAGTTCTAACACGGGCAGGTTTAATGTCCCCTTATGGGAAAGAAGTCTGCACTTAAATGCATGTTTGGAGGTGCTTGGGTCTGATCTAGGGTAAGGGAAGTGAAGGTTGTGTTCACATGTAGGAAGACTTGAGAATCTAGGATACTCCAAATTTTGCAACATTGCGTGATCAGATTTTATGCAAATGTATTTTTTATATTCAAATGATGACTTACCTAATTAACACCATTAGTGTCTGTGCAAAAGTATGGTCCTTAGAATAAGTTTTTTGTTTTCATCTATGGTTTTCTATGACATTTAGCTTGCTTCTCTAATTATTGGGTTCATCACCTCATTAAATTTCGTTTTACTTTGTAGTTTTGAATATGACTGTTATAGTATAAGTTTCATGTGCTTAGAAGTTCTTTTTTATAATTAGGATGCGTTGTCAGTGAAAATGATCTTTATGATACCCCTGGACCGTCATTTGGTTATTCATATCATCCAACATCTAAAAAATTAAATAATGTTACATGATATGGTCGCAACTTGGTTTTGAAGGTTTTTATGGTCGATTCTTATATGGATTGGTCAGGTAGAAATAACATAATTAACTATTTATCTTTTAGTTCTAATTGAAAACTCATACTTTATTGATTTGTAATTGTATATAATCTATATGCTTCAATTATTGTTATAAAAAAAGTTGTGTTTTTTCTTTCTTAAACTTAGCTCAATGGTTCTCAGTACTTTATTTCACATCTTCATCTTCTATTTATGTACACTTATCTCTTACAAGTTGTTTCTTTTTTTCTTTGCTTGATTTGTAGTTGTGTTTATACACCTCTTTGTTTCATTCGTTTTTTTTTATATATCACATTTAGTCCAACCTCAACCAACTCATGTTTGGCCGGTTTAACCAATCATTAATTTAGTATATGGTTTTCGGTTAACTTGGACAACGCCCGGGTATTACACTAGTTGACACATGTAATTAAGATAACCATGAGGTAACCATTTTACAATATTTCACACAAATTATCAAAAACTCGATGCAAGTGCCCGAAAAACCGGTTCTTTAGACTATAACTGTGACCAATCACAATTGTAGCCAGTCCAACTGGTGGTCCCAGTGCGAACCGGACTATGGTGTTTTGCCACATCTCTCAAAGTTGGAGTTTGCTGGCAGTAGCAATACACATGTTACATACAAGCTGCCAGATCCTAACCGCGCTAAGATGCAGAAGGTGCCTCAAAAAATGTTTCGGATATCAACAATGGTACTAAAGAATTTGCATCTTATAAAACCTTCTCACCTTCTTCGCTTCTACAACTCTCTGTGTTTGTAACATTGTAAGCACTTCCCGGGACATTGACAAAAAGTTCACTGTCAAGCATGCTGTTTTCATCATGTTCCTGACAATATTTGCTATCAGTATGGTTGAAAAAACTCAAAGGGTTGCACACTTTGCATTAATTTTATTTATAACAAGACTAATGGGGAGGAAGCTATGAAAATGTTACCGTTTGCTTGCCAATCGCTGTAGGGTCCTCAACAGTTTTAAGATTGGCCAGCAAACGATTAAGTTGTTTTTTAGCCTTGGCTCTTTCTGAGCGCCGTTCAGCGCATTGAGCTGCAGTAACTTCAGCATGACACGCAATACAAAGGGTCCTCATGTTCTCTAGTCTGCATTCACCTGCAGATGGGTCGTATAGAAAATGCAAGTAGAAGTTTCAATACTGGATCTAGTCGGAGGAATTACAGTTTCAGCTATTCTAGAATAGATAGTAAAGTTAGGGGGGTTTGGATGTATTTGAATAAGACAATCAGCTCTAATATAAGGAATGGTAGAAGAGAGTTCATAATCAGATAATTTGAATGCTTTTGCAGATTGAAGTTGTAACAATAAGATAACTCGAGTTTTTGGCAAATTCAAATTATTTAGAAAACTAATACATAAAATGACCAAAAAGGACATTTCAATGAAAAGGAGACGTGTCTTACTTGATGGAAGTAAGTCGCTCAAATTAGGTTTGAAGAAGGGGTAACTAGGTACTTTCATATTACCCTTTAATAATCAGTTTTGTTGCAAGCTGGTATGAAACTAGTTGCATCCAAAACTTGCTACTTAAAAGATCAGAAGCAGAATTTGTTTATTCAAACATTAAAATCTGATTGTTGTGACTACACATCGCAATAATTAGATGATCAGTTTCAAAACGCAATCCAAACACGTCCTTAATATGAAACAGGTGACAGTTATAACCCATGTCACATGTCAATGGTACAATTGCAGCAAAAAGTTTCTTAAACATTATACTAAATTCAAGTAACATTTTAAGATACCTCCCCCTCGATATACTGGCACAATGTGGTCCGCATGCCATGCGTTGCCCTCTGTTGGATCGGTGATAAGCTTTACAAGTCTACATATTATCAGCAATATGATTAGATGATAAACAAAAAGGCGCACTTATATAGACACGACACTTGATGTACAAACTCACAAATTTTTACGTGCTGCCAGCCTCGGGGCTTCTTTCATGATAAATTCTTTACGCTTTTCAAGTGACAAAGGTTTAATGTTCTTCACAAGCTTCCGGCAATCAAGATGACAATTTGTGCATATCCCATGCTCAATTTGAGCAAGCCCCTGCATATCTTACTGTTAAAACTAAAAAAAAATATCCTGCCAGTAAATAGAATAGTAGGGGATTTTCATATATGAAATTCTCCCAAGAAAGAAATGGTGTGCAATATCCACGATGACATCTGGAATCAAATAACTGACCTTGCGTAGGTGTCTATTACTAGTTCTTAAGCGATACTCGTCATAACAGTCTAGATCACAAAACAAATCCTCGAAGAATTCAGGCTTCTTGGCACTCCTTTTCCTGAAAGTGTGAGTAGAGTTGGTTGCATTATTGGTGAGAATCCAAATTTAGAGGTGGTAATTTCAACCCATTTACTGGAGACAGGTCGAACAGGTCAAAAGTGACCCGAAGTGTATTTAAATGCTTACCTCTTAAATTGTTGACTTCAGAAAATTAATTGGTAATTTAACAATACGTTAACTATTTTTACAAATATAAGAAAGAAAAAAAATGCTTGTGGGTCAACCCAAACCGCTGGATCCGAATTACAAGATATCCATACTGGCCCAAACCATCTCGTGCTTGCCAGCTCTACCCTTATGTTGATTGCAACTCGACTTACATGCAAATTTTTTGACAAAGTTTACAAAGTGGTTCATTCACAAGTGTCCAACCCTGCATGTATTGTCTCTCTTTTTTGCCATGAAAGAGAGAAACAGTCTTCCATGCAGCATTTGCGGGGAGGGGGTAACTTATATCATCTAGCGATGTACCACGCTTCTTAGATCCTCCTTTTAGTAATCCCTGTTTGGTAAAAGTTGGTCGGTTACTTCAAGTATCTAGATACATATATTTATATATGATAAACTAGCCACATGATACATGACAAACAGATATCAGGAACATAGAAGCGGTTATTTCAATTCATTTATATGGAAAGGAGTCAATTTGGCTTCTATTTGTACAGCAATGGGTCAAATAGGTAAAATTTTGAAAAATAGCAAAGATAAGAAACAGGTCCAGCAGGTTACACGGATTAAAAGTCATTTGGCATGTAATCAAATGCCTACAACGTCCTAAATCATTTTACAGAACTTCCAAAAAAGGACAAATGTTGGCAGATCAGCTGAACCCGGCGCATCTTGACCCACAACAACTACCTGTTTCCCCGATCCCATTTTGACCCGTTAGGCAACCCAACTGCTTTCCCACCTCTACCAGGAAAAAAAAACAAAGACCTTTCAGGCATACCTCTTTATCATGGTTTTGGCTTTCATTCAAACACAACTCAACAGCCAAAGGAAGTTGAAGAGGCTTGTTATATAATTTACTTTGTTCAATAGGTCTGAGACTGTTCCATTCTTTGACAAAACTTACAAGAGCAGGCTTGTATATCAAATCATCATCGACACATTTACGAGCCAAGTTGTCGACAACTGGTGGATCTTTTGTCTCGAGTTCATCTGGTCGGAAATTCTTAAACAACGGGGTCGGCCTTGATTCTACTCCATGGATACATGAATACAAGTGGATTCTTCCAGTGTATTTGCTGACCTGAAAGAAAAAAACAAATCGACTATAAGCAATTGAAATCAACAGATAATAGCACAAAATTTAATTTAGCGGTGCCTATTTCTTTCAACAATCATAACAAAGATCTATTAGATGAATTGTACTACAAAAGTTTGCGCATGCTAAGACCATAAGATCCTGATAATAAAAGCCAAATCACGAATACTCATCTTGAAGTTTAAATACTCAACCTGAAGCATTAATATAACTCGAAGGGTGTGAACCTGAATACGTAAATACAGCATGCCCAAGACTCGCAGATTGAAGCATGTATATTAAAGCATACCTCAAAGCGAAGAGAATGCACTGGGATACAACGGGGGTCGTTTTCAATCTGATCATTAGGTTCCCGGTCACTTGGTATTTCTATCACATTTGACTTGTCAGCTGCAAGAAAAGCGTGTGAAAGAGCTCTATTTTCCTGCCCAGTTTCATGGGTATGTTCTTCTACTGTTCCTTTGGAAGCCACAATTTCTTCATTATCAGGAACAGTATGAGCCTGTCAATCAATCAAACTTTATGATGAATTTGATTAAAACAAGTCACATAAATGAATTTGTTATCGAAGGGGTTTAGTGAGTACGTTTTTCTTGTAACAGTACTTGAGAAATGGACCAAAGGAACTTGCAGCTTCACTTGCCGAAACTTTGGTTCCATCAGTAGCTTCATCAGACTGCATATCTTCAACAGATGCATATTGAGAGCAAATAACAGGCTCAATGGCAGAAGCCTCATCACTGTTTTCCCCCTCGAAGACCAAATTCTCTTCAGTGTCTCTTTCTTTAACAGTTTCAAGTTCAGAAACATCTTCAACCTGCAGAAAAACAAGAAGAAAATTTGTTCCATAAAGTATGCAGAACAAAAAAAAGGTTATCCATCAATTGTAAAGAGAGTCCACAAAAGAGTTAGAAAATTAGATCGGACATATTTACACTTGACTAAGTACAACTAAACCCTCTCTAATCTTTGGAAATGAGAAAGGAAGGGAAACTTGAAACATCACAGGAAAGGAAAAATGGGTCTGAATGGCACGTAACTACCATAAATTCCTAGATTTTGGTCAAACGGCTACTCTAGTACCCACTGTTCCTTCTGTTCTTTTTTTCTTCTTAAATCTTCACAGTGTAGCTATTGATTTCTTGAATCTTCACAGTATACCTATCGATCATATATACATGGAAACATATATTGTTTAAACTCAAATTACAGCAGGGTATATAAAAATCCTTACTTTAGTTCCCACTGTTAGCTTTTTTCTTATAAATCTTCAAGTTAAAAGTTTGGGTGCCCTTTTCGGTTTCTAATCATCGATGTTTGTGGGTATGCCAACTGTTAACTTTGAATTGTGCTAGATAAAGGTGCCATTGTATCATTACTGCTTTAGCGTTTGCTAGGGTTATCATTATCGTGTCCCATGGTACACAATTATAATTCAAAAGTTAAACCTCATCTAAGTGTATCTAAAAACCCATTGTTAAAGAGGCTTCAACCATTTTGATTAATTAGAAAGCCAAGTATATTGAAAAATAATAATAATAATAAAAATAAATAAAATTTTTATCAAGGTACCATGATCTCTTTCTTTGAGCCATACTTCCCATCAACGGTAGATGAAGTACGATGCAAACTTCTATTTAATCTCCTCCAGTGGGACTCGTCCGAAGTGTCCTGGAATGAAATCGTGAATTACCATTACAGTTCAAGAAACTCAAACATACTGAAGAAACTACAGAGATAGATGAGCATGCTCACCTTAGCACAGAATATATAAACGTTTACTGCTTTAGTTTGACCACGCCTATGAGCTCGACTTTCAGCCTACAAAGTTCACAATTGCATCAAGCGACCACAACAGTTGGAAGAATTAGATTAAGAAAAACTCTCAAGCTGGCTAGTTTTAATTAAAGAAATGCCTGTAATCCACAAGGATAAGTTGTTTTCTTTTAACTATACATAAGCAGCAGTGAACTTAAGGTAAAACTTCTAATAAAGGTGCATCAAGAACTGTAGGACCTGGGGCCATCACACCTAATTCTGACAGAAGATCAATAATACTGAAAGACTATGATACAGACCAGCCCCTTCTGGTAAGATATTGTCTGCAAAGGCACCTCTGTCTCACAGATTTGTTTTTGGTATGGACCCATACGTTGCCCAAAATGTGTCATACCGGTCAAGCCGGAGCTTGTACTTATGAACCCAGCATCCCGTCTGTTTGTGGACGATAGGGGACAAGGAATGTATCACAATAATATACCCTTGTAAGCAATAAAGCAACTAAGATCCCCAAAAAAATCTAACTATAAAGCATACTTACACCATCAACATCTTAAATACCCAAGACTTCTAACAAATCATCTGGCGATCATTATATTAAACTGGGCTGGATTAAACAAAATCTAATATTGACAGACCTGTTGGAAGTCAGATATCCTGTCAGGCAATTCTAAGAAGACCACGTTTTGTGCAGCTGACAAATCAAGTCCACTACTACCAGCAAGTATCCCAACCAATGCAATTTTGACCTGACAAGTCAAGTTCACTGTTAGCATGTAGGATACAAAAACTTCATGTATTTATGTTTCATCAATGTTGTTCTTTAGTGAACTTATGATACAAAGTGGAAAAGCCCAAGAATTTTTTTTTCACAGCATGATACTGGAAATTAAGCACTATGTTTCATGAGTAGCAGTTTATACTTTATATCGCGTAGAAACTTATAAAACGGCTAGATAAAGTTTCATTAAACTGATCACGGAATTTAAGTCATTCTTAAAAGCATTTTAAAAAAAACGGTAAATCTACAATCTATTCCCACATAGACACATAATATATACACTATCTCCCATGAGACTTAAGGCCAAAAATCTAGGGCGATGGGCTCCTCACATACAGCTAGGCCAAGGCCCTTTGTTCTAAAAATAAATTAAAAATATAAATTAGTATAAATTTAATAAATATAAATATATAAATGAAACATTTTACCTCTTTTGAATGTTGAAAAGAATTGATAGCTTGCTGTCTATCTCTGGCAGATCCATCGTGCCCATCAATGCGTATAAATTTAATCCCCTTTTCACAGAGGAATTCCTGTGGTGAAAAGCTATATTAAGTACAAACATTCAGATAGGGCCATAGGGGAAACCAAACTTGATCCAACTATTTAGTACGAAGAACACGAGAATACAGATAGCTAGAATCAAATTCAATTATTATTGGAATGGCACCATATATGTTCATTCTCTCTCTTTCTAACTTCTCTCTTCATTTCCTCTCTCCATCCAAATGGTCTTCTACTTAAACGGACAATTTTACTATCGTATAAATGATATATTAAACACATAAAGGATGACTTCCACACCTGTACTCGATCGGTAACCTTGTGATAATGAACAAAAATTATCATTTTATGTGAACTTTGACTTGATTCAAAATTTTCATCGTCAGATTCGGCAATGATTGGGTGCATAAGTAGCCACTCTAGGAATCCTGATAGTTTTGCAATGCCGATAACTTGACTTGATAGTTTTGAAACGTTGCAACCAGCACCAGCTTCTAACAGCAATTGAAATAACAACAAATTATTAGCAAAGATGTTTGTCGAAATTCAGCAATTGCACGAAACTTATTGCGCTAATGAAATATTTACAAGATAGAGCAGACAACATATGCAAAGGCCAATAAATATAAGAATACGACCAGAGCCACAGGTCAAATACTTATTTACAGACAGCTTCAGAATTCTGAATGAAATTCCACAAGAACTTTGACTCAAATGAAGCAGTGAATTATTCAAGGTGATACGAACATGAAGCAACTTCTTTAAAGTCAAGCAATTTTACAAGTCCAAAAGTTCTAATCAAGGAATTCAAAAAAGAAGTGAAGCTAATTAAGAAAATACAGATCAGCGCAATCATGTCATCAAAGTGAGGAGCATAAATGATTGGCTAGATGCAGAGAATTATCACAAACAGATGAAATGCTGAAATTTTTACTCTTACCATCATTATTATTAAGCTCATCTGATGGAGCATCTTCAGCATCATTTCCTGTAGATGCGTCATCTCCCATAAAAGCATCATGATTTGTCATGGAGCAAGCTGCTATTGCAGAATCAATATCTGATTTCTTCAAAACTAAGTTAATAATTTGGCGACGTATGGGTGGTAATTGCATCAAGACATGTTCCTTCAAGCGTCTTATCTACATAACATAAACGAATCCAAATGCTGAAGATCACCTTCTAGATTCATGGATTAAACCCCTTTATATACTACTCCCTCCATCCCGAAATAGTCCACTTCACAACATTCTATTCTTTATCCCAAAACTCTCTTTCAACATTTAACCTCATAAATGATCTTACTACATATTTTTAAAGAGTCCAGTACTACTCCAGTTATTGAATGTTCTCTTTTGAGAAAAAAAAAATTAATTTAAGATTTACTCTATACTTTTCTAAGAATTAGATGGATATTATTATAGAAAATCCTATTTTTCATGTGAAATTGTTATACCTAATCCTTGCATAAAGCAACCTCTTGTTTTGGGTGAAAGGTGTTTAGTATAAGATAATGGACTGTTGCAACATTTTAGAAAAAGAATATCTAATTGAGAAGCAAAACAAATGATAAAGAAGACCACAAACAATGGGAACTGACCATAACAGTCTGCTTCAGTAACACATTCAGCTCCTCCAAACGAATGCCCTTCGAAAAATCCTAAAAGGGTGTAAGCGTGTTATATATGCTGTTTTTTTAAGTTATAAATAGCAGAAAAAGAAGTTATCTGGATTGAGTGAAGCGAGGGACCTTGGCAGTATCATATATTTGCATAATAAGGACACACAAATGCTACCTGATAGATATTCCCTTGACTAGTTTTGACAGTACTCATGGAACAGTAGACTTTTGCAAATGCAATCTTGTCCTTTCCAAGCAGTCCAGGCCTAGACAAAAGCAAAATTTGTCAAGAAAATTGCATGATCTGACAATTATCCACAATATCAACAAATTGCAAAAGGAAATAACAATCGTTACCACAAAATGTTTATTTGATGAAAGATGTCGAATGGCCTATTAGCACCTAGGAGAATACGAGATGAAAGAAATTAGGATACACACATGGAAGTACGAAAAGACAATGAACTCCACAATTACTGGATGACTTAAAAGCATAAAGCTGATCACCCAATAAAACACTTGCTTTGCCACAACCTTGACAAAGAAGGAGTCCCGGTGAGTAGAACTATATGATTGATCTTGGAAGAAACATCAAGTACAGCTTGTGTCTGAAAAAAATAAAAAAATAAACAGAGAGTGAGAATAAGATCAGCACAACAAGTACCAAGGTACACCAACTATAAGCAAAGCAAATGCCAAACCAAGGTTACTACTTTATGTGAAGCCAATGTCACACCAAAGCACCTAGGCATAATCCTTATCTAGAAAAATAATTATAAAAAAGGTGAATATCACTTGATTTTATGAATGGTACAATATATAAGAGTCACAAGATCTAATTCCATGTGTGGTGATGATAAGCCATTTTGGGTAGGACTTTAACTGAATTTAGTAACTTCACAAGTGAAAGGGAATCTGAAGTGCCATGAGTAGAACCGTATATCAGTTATTTCCTACATAGATGAGCTGAATGCCAATATAATATAAACTATACCTCTCCTGGTTCTGATGATTTTCGTTTCGTACAACGTACATGATGTGATTCATCAACAATCAAAAGAGCCCATTTTTGCTTCAAAATGCTCTTCTTCAAATTGTGCAGCATTGTGTAAGAAATGACAACAACCCTTGGAAACCTTGCTAAGTTCATAGGATTGTTTACATGTCCAAAAACTGAAAGTTGAATTGATTAAAGACGCAAAGCATCAGCTATCAAAAGTTACAGTTTGTATGAATACAAGTTGTTGCAGATAACGATGATAGTATTTGGTGCATCAATCAAAAATCTGAAAACTACTTCGATACTACCCTATTCCTAAAAACTGCCAATTTTTATTAGACAGTCTGTAATTAACCTCAACCCATTTCCAATTGGGGATAACAAGATTCTGCTAGTTTTATCTATTAAACGGATTAATATCATAAAGTAACAAGATAAGCCATAGTTGACAATAAATACCTAGATGAATATCAGAGGGCAAACAAAATGGAAGCCAATGCTCCAACTCTTCTGCCCATGTATATCGCAAAATAGCAGGGCAAACAACTAGTATTGGACCTGACTTCATGAAACAGCTTGCAATGGCAATCGCCTGAAATCAAAGTAAGCAACTAACTTACTATATTATCCCCTAAGCAAAAATCTAAGCAAAATTTTACAAAAACACAACCACAGCATTAAAAAAATATCTGCCCATACAACATAAAAGGCAATAACACACTTAAAGTTTACTCATCTTATGCTCACCTGCAGTGTTTTCCCAAGGCCCATTTCATCAGCAATAAGACACCGACCACCCCTACGCAACCCAAACTTCACACCTTCAACTTGAAAAGGAAGCAGTACATCCAACAACGATTTCGGAATGCTACCCATTAACTCCCCTACTTTTTCATCAGATAAATGTTCCAGCCTACAAGGCTCCCATCGTCCTTCAGCATAAGAACGTGACAATACACTAACAGCTCTACGCGTTATGTAAGGTATATCTTCGTAATCGATACGACCCAGCTTTAATGACTTAACAACGGCATCATAATCTGTCAATTTGTAAACACATGCCTCACCACCAACATGATGATTTTGTGTGTAATGTGTTGGAATCACCTATATAAATAAAATATACATGATGTTTTTTCCATCTTATAATTAACAATTTAACAGAAAACCTAATAAAACTATTAAAAATTATACTATTTCTAATAATAATATCATGACACAATATATAATGTAAATTAACTGATAAATACATTAGGGAGGAAATTGCTTAGTTTGTCGAAGCAGGCGGTTTCTCCGGGAAACGTGTAGCCGTCGACGGGGAGAGGCTTGACGGAAAATGAATCCGGAGAGGAAATCTCGAGACGGACGATGAATTTTTCAGGAGAGAGTTTTGGACACTTGGCTAGGTTAAAGGATTCGTCGGAGATGTTATCGGCAGGTGCCTTCCGCTTTGTCTCGACTGCGAGAGGGAGTGGTTCCATTCCCCGGTGTTTTATTTACCGGCGATTTCAAGTTTGACGTTAGGGTTTTGAAGTATATGATTGACTGTGAGCGGGAAAATCTTGGGTGTGCTTGTTGGTAACCGATCTTTGGGAGCGATTATTTTATAAAGCTTATTATTAGCTTAACAAATAAGCCGGTATAATACATACTGTATAATTTAGTTTTAAAAAATTACTTTATAAAATCTTAATCTTTTTATCTTAAAAAATAATAATGGTGATTACATACTTTTTTACCATATTTTATAAAAAACACTAGAAGATTTTATATACACCTATTTAGATAAATGGCAAATAAAACAAATTTAATAAATCAGTCATATTTATACATACATGTTGTTTTACTTAAATAAAATAGTTAAATCTCATGTCACATCTGTAAGTGGTTTATTGCCATTAAAATTAATGTTGTTAAATAAATAAATAATTTTTTTAATAATCTATATTTTTTATTTATAATTTATATAGTTTACATGATTGAAAAAACAGGTTTAGATGGATATATGAAGGCTTAGAAAATATAAACTATAAATTCATCTTATACATGGTTTCTACATCTTTGGATAGTAAAAATAACTCCTTAAGAAATATCGATTAACATATTTTTTGTTCAATTCACAAGTTTTACCACATTGCGTGGGTATGGTTTTAGTTTAATACTAAAAAGTGTCCCAAAGAATCAGTTTTTGCTATTTTATCTTTTTATTTTCATTTGATCATTTTCTTCTACTTTTCTCTAGAATTTCACTTCATTTATAACGTGGCCTACATTCAATTAATTTTTCTTCGACAACCTATTGACAATTATATAATTTTGTTTTACTTTCTAAGTTAATTTTTGTACCCACCGAAAGAAGATGTTTTCTGATATAGGTTTTTGTTATGACTGTTTATACTTTATACATATTTCCATGATTCCCTTTTTAAATGCAAATAAAGAAAAGCCCACGACGCTTGATGTGTTTTGCATATCGTTTAATTTCCATCACGAATTCATCTTTTTCTTTCTTTTTGGATAGATTTTGTCCTTAATATGTATTGTACTTAACGACTTAACGTTCTTTAATAATCTTTTTTCATGATTACTTATCGATTGAAAGTGTTAGGAATTATAAGGTCAATTTAATTAATATCGGGATTTCGTGATTGACTTTGAACAGGTTGTTCAGGAAACATGAAGACGTAACAACATTATTGGTTTGTGATCAACTTTGTTGATATGGTATTGTATATTCGTAGTGATTTACGTCTTAAAAGATGACATTGAATTTTTTTGAAAAACAACAGACGGAAGGTGAAATTTTATGTAAACCAGATAGACGCTAGGTGTTATTTACTCCTAATATTAAGAGATAATTACAAACGCTAATAACTTTAAATATCCAAATACCAAAAGTTGTATATTTGTACAATAAGTAGCAACATGTTTCTATCATGGAGGATGATATTATATGTAAGCCGTGATACTTTATAAATATCGTACAGTGAAAAAAATAAAAGTGAGCAGTTAATAGTTTATGGAAAAACTTCTAACACGCACAACACAAACTCCCATAAGACCAATATTTTTAATATATTCGACTCCAAAACAAAAATGTGACATTACAGTAACTGTGGTAGCCAACAAAGTTCATTTCACATACTCCTAACTGTCTTCTTCCTACTTGACACAAGAAAAAGGTTGGATGGAACAATCTAAGTTGCAAGATGATATAATACATGAGCAAAAACATAAAAACAAAAGCCAAACACACACCAAAAAAACTTGAATAAATTGGCATTTTATCATTCAAGTACAGACTCAAATCTTCTGAACACAAGTTTGAATAAGTTTGTTCGACAAATTGCACATTTTTAGGATGCAAAAGGGTTGAATTTTATACAGACGTCAACCGTTTGCAACCCTAATTGATGATCTCCCTAACCAGCCAATCAAGACTTGGGTATGCGAAATACAAAACAAGAAAAGACGGAACAGCAAACAGAATTGTAATGAGTATGTACACGGCTAAGATTATTGCACTTGCCGGTATGGCATATAGCACAATAAGTAGAAATATAAAGACCAATGGAAACTTAGCCGTCAAGTGAATAAAAAAGATTAGTGACTTACGAAGAGACGAGTGGAGTCTTTCTGTGTTGGAATGAGTAACACGAGAATCATGATTATGATCAGACTCATGGGTACATGGGCCAACTGTGGTGTTGCCCCGGCTAGACTGACCGGTGGTCCAACCACGGTTCCATGACCAAGAAGACACGGGTACATGGTCTCCACAGGAAGAAGAATGAGACTTGACCCTATCACCATTCATGCTCTCGACCATCCAAAGAAGAAAGTAGTTCTTTTTCGGAAACTTGAGGTTCCCTTTGTAAACTAACCGAAACGATAACAAATTGCACCACGGGCAAGATATGAAAAACGGGAGTTGAATCGGAAGTGTTGGTAGTTTCACAACAGCCCACTGGAGCCCAAGGACACAATTCTTACACAGGGTATGACCACACCACAACACATAAGGCACGTTTTCTACAATATTAAAGGATTCCCAGCAAATTGGGCACTCAAAACCTTCTTCTCCACTGTTGTTTTCTGAGATCTCATCATCTGAGCAGTCAGAAGAAGCTTGAGTGGGTCGTAACGAATTATGCTTTAGTCCAGAGGTACCAGCAATGGCGTTTGAAGCAAAACCCCACATGTTGATCACAAAAGTTTTATTCACAAAACCAGCTAGTCAGATCCATTTCTGCAAAACAGAGAACCTTCAACAAAGTTGCTTAACGAAAACAGAAAAAGGTTTAAGGGACGTATAAGCATAACAGACACATAGTATAAATGATTCCCCTATACAAAGTGAAAAGGTGTAAAAACTAAAATGAACCCAAACACAACATAGAAGAGAATATTCCTTGGAGACAAAACATTGGCACATCAATCAAATTTATTTATGCCACTAGTCAAATTTAGGCACCAAAATATTGACGAGTTTAGTATACTTTAAGCCACCTAACATTTCTTTAGATTTATATAAGACAGATGGCATGAATTAGCTGAATAAGGAAAGAAGTCATGGGACAAAGATGACGATGAAACCACCCAATCAAATTCTTTTCTTGTAGTCACATTACACAGGAATTCTATTACACACATAGAGAAAACCACAAAGGAGACATAAGCTATAAAAAAAAAGTTTTCGTTACAAATCAGACAAATTCTATTATAGAACTCCAATAATCGTGTGATCCAGCTGAGACCACAAAAGAATTACATCAAGAACTTCATGGTTATTCGACGAGTTCTTTTTCTTTCTAAAACCTTCATTGAGAACATGTGTCCATTGCTTATAAAAATATTCCCTTTTCATTTCAACACTCTTTCATGATTAGTATAATCAATAAAAACTGTGTTAAACAAGCTTCAAGAATCCCACACGAAATATCAAAAGTTCACAAATTATAAATATTTCAACTTTCATCCATATTTTTTTATCAGTGTTCAGACAGATAAACCAAATAATCAAAATGCATCTTATGTATTTTAAAGCTTAACAATTATATTCAAAAACCATGAGAAACTGATTGCACAACTTATTAAAATCTGATTGCACGAACGATTAAGATACGCAAACTTTAATCGATCAATCACAACAGACCCTAGAAATCATTCGTAAAATGTACAATCACACAACATTAACCAACGAAACTGATATAACCAATAACATAACAATATAAAAACTAATAAGAACCCTAATTAGGTTAGAAATATAAGCAATTACACATAACGTATTACCGAATTGAATCAATCAGATACATATCTATATATATATTTATAATTATAATTTGTTTACCTAATAATTAACATAAGCTGAACATCGAAGAGACCGCCGGATTTAGAGATGCATTTGTAGTTTTTTGTACACACAGTGTCTGTGTTTTTCTCTCTCTAGAAATTGTGAGATTTAGAGAGAGAAAACATCGGTGAGAAGATGTAACGGTGATCAGTTTGCGACCACATGCTTACAAGTGTGAGGATCAAAATGATCTGGTGAATCGCTGGTTCACTGTAGTTATCTTAGCTATCCCCTGTGGCCTATCTGTTTGTGGTGAATTTGGGCTGGGATAGGCCCATTTTGGAGTACTTCCAGATTATGTAATTATGCTTGTTAGTTACTTTTCATAAGATTAAGTTGCTCTTGTTTCAAAGTGGGGGATGAGAATGAAAAGTGAATACTAAACAACGCAATGAGTATTACCTAGTAATACAATTGTTGTTGATGAGCATTTAGTAATACATTTGTTGTTGATGTTGCTTGATTCTTACAACTAATCATTACGAGTAAGGTGACAAACTGGGTCGAGTCAAGTTGACGGGTCTAAAGTACCCAATTCGAACCTAACATGATTTGATAAATAGGTTGACGGGTCGAAAGTACCCAACCTGGACACAATCTTTAGTATGTATGGGTTGGTGGGTTATTTATGCGTCAAACGGGTCAAATTTAATGGGTTATCTTTCGATTGACAGTTTGAACAATTAACCCGAACCTTGACCCGAGCTCAACCCGAAAAATTAAACCGGTTGGCGGGTTTCGAGTTAATATTGGTTGGTGGGTTGGTTTTGCGTCAAACGTGTCGAATATACCGGGTTACCTTTGGAATAGCTGGTTAACTCGTTAACACGAACCTTGACCCGAGCTCAACCCAAAAAATTAAACAGCTTGGTAGGTTTCGAGTTAATATCGGTTGGTGGGATGGATTCACGTCCAAATGGGTCAACTTCCATGGGTTACGCTAGGGTTGGCGGGTTGAACCGTTAACCCAAACGTTGACTCGAGTCCGATCCCAAAATATAAATAGGTTGGCGAGTAGATGGGTTGAGATAAATATATAAGTTGGCATAATGATAGGTAATGATATCCATTACTCCCAATTTGGTGAGGAATGGGTGATTACCCACTATTGAGTAATGAAACATTGCATTATAGGATACCAACAACATCATTCATTAAGTTTCCATTCTCCACCCCTTAATACCCTCAACCAACCACACCCTAAAATGTTCTTTTGAATAAATGACAAATTCATTTTTAAAAAGCTGAAATATCAGTTTGATACATCTGAAGAAGGTGCAATTGTGTTGACTTTTCCACAACTCAAATTCGATGAGAACATTTGACAGAAAAGGTCAAAGCAGTCATCCATCACATACATAATTCTACCATATATTAAAATCAAATTATTCAGCACAGAAAAAGACTAAAAACACATGTTTTATTCTCTTATAAGTCGAAAACTACTCAAGATGCGTTCAACTGAAATCCAAAAGTTCACTTTCATAACTTTAAAATACTCATGGTACAGAATGTGTTTGTTCTTCCACAGTTTATTAAACACATTACACCACCTAAATCTACAAACATCATTTCTTCATTTGACAACTAAGCCCATGAATTTCATACACCAAAGTTCACTACTTTGAATCTTTACTCAACAAGTACTTTTTAAGAACATCCATAACTGACCCAAAATCCGCCTTCACATTAACGGGCGGATTAGCCAACTTACACGCCATATCTGGGATCTCTTTAGAATGATAATCGATCTTAGACTGCGTAAACTTCAGCCCATGAGCCGTACTCACCACCACAGTCCTATCAGTAGGCCGAATGACACCCCTATTTCTCAACTTAGCTAAAGCAGATAACGCAACACCAGTATGCGGACAAATAAACATCCCAGTCAAATCCGCTTGCGCCATTGCATCCATCAGTTCCTCCTCAGTAGCTTCCTCAACAATTCCATTACTATTCTTTAAAGCGTAAACAGCCCGATCAATTGAAACCGGATCACCAATCTGTATAGCAGAAGCAAAAGTCGTTTTCGCTTTCACAGGACTAAAATCAGACCACCCGGATTTATAATGTACATAAAGGGGATTAGCATTTGCAGCTTGAGCACACACAAGTCTCGGAATCCTATCAACTAATCCCAACTCTTTACACATATTAAACCCTTTATAAAACGCATAAATATTCCCTAAATTCCCACCTGGAACAATCACCCAATCAGGTACTTCCCAATCAAACTGTTGCAAAATCTCAATAGCTGCAGTTTTCTGTCCTTCTAACCGCAAACTATTCAACGAATTAGCCAAATAAATCGGCAATTCAGCAGTAACTTCCCTAACTAACTGCATACACCCATCGAAATCAGTATCAAGACTCAGCACAAATGCACCATTCGCAATCGGTTGAACCAATTGTGCCATTGATATCTTATTCGCAGGTAAAAAAACAATACTCGGAATACCAGCAGCCGCGCAGTAAGCCGATAAAGCAGCGGAAGTATCACCGGTAGACGCGCAACCGACACCAACAACAGGCCGGTTCATTTTACGTAATCGGTTAACTTGACTAACTAAAACAGTCATACCTAAATCTTTAAAACTACCAGTATGACTAATACCACAATGTTTAACCCATAAATCATTCATGCCCATAAACTGTTTGCCATAACGCTCAGCCCAAAACATATTAGAATTACCTTCAAATGCCGATACGATATCATCTGAATCAATCTCCGGTAACACCCATTCCTTTTTCGACCAAACACCCGATCCGTACGGCCAATTAGTTTTCCCAATTCGTGAATCAAATAATGATTTCCAGTAATTTCCATCGAACTCTCTCAACGCTTCCATATCGTGTTGGACATCGAGTAATCCACCGGATCGTGATCGGTACACGATTTCATCTAATGAGTATGATTCCGTACAGGATGGATCGGCGTTGAAAGGGACGTATTTAGCAGAAAAGTTGTTGTGTTCGGAGGAACAGCGGCGGTGAGCTTCTTGTCGGATGGATTCATCGGCCGGACGGCGGTGTTTGATTGCTGGAGCTGCGGTGTCGGTTGGTTTGTCAGACGATGAGATTGTTGCTTTGATTGAAAGGAATTTGGGGAACTGATTGGTTGTGGTGGTTCTAGGGTTAGGGTTTTGGGGAGTGAGGAGAAAGGGGGATGAGCGGAGAAGAGAAGAAGCCGCCATTTTTTAGGTGAGATTAGGGAACAGTGATGGTGTGCGGCGAGTGGGTGGTTTTAGGGTGTGGAACTGTACATTTATAAAAGTAGGTAGGTTGTGTTGAGTGGTGTAGAGTTAAAAAGTCAAAATTTGCAGCCTGTTAAATAGATATAGATAGATTATAGATATAAAAGATAAAAATAAAGAAAATACTATACTTTATTTGCAGGTGGGGGGATCGAGAGGAACAATTCATCTGGGTGAAAGAAAGATAAAATTTTTTTTTGTTTGTTTGTATTTTCGTAATGGTGCATCTTTTACTTATAAGTTAATATATTTTAGTATTATTGTGTTTTAATTCTTACAATTTTGTCATAAAATGCAGTAAAAAATATTTCTACTATTTCTCCTCAAATGAGTTAACATCATTGCATTTCCTAACCTTGCAAACAAAATTTAATGAAATATATACAAATATATATGTGGTGAATGAAAAGATAAGTCGATTGGTGTCATGTGAATTTGTAAAATATTTTTGTAAATTTTGTTTGTATATGTAGCATCTCTCAAAATAAGATAGAGATAGAGAACACCGTCGAAGATTGCGAGTAGAGCTTATAGTTGAAGTTTATGGTCGATGATTAGTTTGAGAATTAAGTACGTGAAATTGAGGATCCACATCTAAGAGATTAAAATTATTAAAACTAAAATCTCGATCCTCAATAAGCAATATGTTGCAATCTTATGTTTCAAGCACACTGATATCTCATGAGTAAATTGTATGTCTTACGTGTAATATCTTTTATGTTTATGTTACATGTTCCGAGTTTAAGAACATAGGATTTATTGTTTCAAAATGTATTACGGAGTAAATTTTATCTCGTTTATTAGTGTATGTGACGTACTTTCAAAACTTGTATTGTATGCGTTGAAATTATATATGTTATATAGGTAGAAGGACAAAAAATAAAAATATACTTGCAATAGAAGAAATTGACAGTTTCAATATATACGATCGAACGAAAGTACATCTCGTACAATATTAGAAGTGGTAAATTAAGATACACTTTGAAACAGTAAACCCAAAAATATTTATTACCTTATTTTGTTTTCACTTAGCAGTATCTAAACTTGATAAGTTTGTTGGTATCTGAATCAAAAACTTAAAGTGAGATTTGTGTTTTAGATAGCAAGTTAACTTAGTGAACGAGTTTAATACTTCTAGTTTCGATTTGATATTCATTCATTCAAATTACGGAAGAGTTATGTTAATCGATTCCAACAATAACTGAAATGTTCCATATTAAATTTTAGTTTTTGATTAATGAATGTGATTAGTTTTTTCATTTTCATTATAGTCAGTTTTAAACTTTTGCATATTTGCTTACACATTTACAATCTAGAACTTGTTGTAATCAAAAGTCAAAATATATAACTCATGACATTCTTGACAGCATTAGAGAAAGTACTATGCCAATATGAAGGCCACAGCATGCTCAAAATAGCATTTCATGTAATGCAACAAAAGATTATAATCTTGAAAACAGAAAGGTTGATGATGATACAATTAATACATAAAACCAGTAACCAAACCCACACCAAAATATGTTACAGAGTACAATTTATTCGAACACACCCATCTCTCGATTTTCAGTATCGTAGGTCCCATTTCGTTCTTGATAATGAGATACAACCCACAAATTGAAAATTATATAAGAATTGGAATTATTCAAGAAGAGGGTATTTCTGAGCATTCTTGACAATCTTTGATAAAGCTGCTTGGCCAAGATCAAGGCCACAAACATCAGCAAGTTGAACCAAATACAACAAAACATCCGAAAGTTCTTCCTCTAAATGTTTTTTATCATCATTGCTCCAATTTGGTAACCCACTTTCTACTTCTCCTTTCCATTGAAATATCTCGGACAGTTCTCCGACTTCCCCTACCTGCCATACATCCATTTATTCATCAGTAGGTTTTATTTAAATAGTTGACACATACTTAAACTAATCTAAAGATCATAAGTTCCAACGATACATTTATGTAATGTAATGTGATAAGTGATAACCTAGCGAAATACTGTTAGGATGTGTGGTGAAAGGTTTCATATCATTTGGTATATACAGCTTTTTTTTGGCCTTTTAACAATATTATGAAAGCCTGGTGTTAAATGGTTGCTAACATGGTACAAAGATGTTATTCGTTTGAAATTTTATCTTGGCAGAAACAGCACCTAATTTAGGTACTACTAGCAGCATTAATGTTCTGCCCAATAAAAGTTTGAGAAGTCAATTTTTTCGTACAACAAGATGATAGTACTACCTATCATTTTGTCATATGTGATAGGTAGGCAAGAAAGATATACACACAGAAAAGGATGATTTTGATCGTGTTGCTGAAATTAAATAACTACATAAGGTTAGTAACTTACCAAAGCTAATAGTAGATTTCTTGGGCTATGGTACTGGTCCCAATTCCTTAGTTTAGCAAATTCTGCCAGCCTATCTCTGAGCTCTTCTAGTGAAACATCCTTGAATTTTTTGGTACTAATCTTTTGTGGATTCTCCATTTTCAAGATCCTATACTATGCTGTGTGTTTAATTTAGGTAACTTCTTCACTTCTATTTATAGCCAAACTTTACAACTATGTGACATAAAGAGGAGGGGCCCTATGGTAGGGGATTTTATTTTATTTTTTATATATAGTTTTTGAGTTTGAGCACCAACTCCCTTTAGTAATGCCTAGATGATAAGTACAAATAATCTCACAAATGGACTGGGAACGTGAGATACATTGAAAGCCAGCGAAGTTTAATGGGGACAATTTTTCTTACGCGAGGAGTTATGGAGTTTATTGAGGTGACAAAATGAGTGGGTCATTTAATGGGTCAAAACGTGTCACATTGTAACTGTTTGGGTCGGGTGGACCAACATTTATTAGTCCAATCTTTTTAATTCTGTTATAAATAATTGGCGATCAAATTTGATTGCATATATTATATTATTTCGCTAATACTTTAGTTTATTGAAGAAGACGAGTTAGAAAGTTTATTGGAATTTGGGCTGCTTTCAACTCATTTGACTCAGGTTCTTGGAGGCCAGTGTTCTATCATTGTAAATGGCCGTGTGCCCTGTTTTAATACAATGCTGTTTTGCTGTTATTGAAATAAATTAAAAAAAAAAAAAAAAAAAGTTTATGGCTCCATCACTAATGTGCAAACTGCAAGTACACATGCTAATTTGCAACTTGTGTTTGTATGTCACAAAAATGTTGTATAAAATAACTACACTTTTGCTTTACAAAAAGATAGATTATTCAAAACATGTGTCCCCATTGTCTCCCTCCCTTTTTTGGCATCATGCATAGTAATTTGACATACTATAGGATCTTACAAATAGTAAACTGATAATCAAAATATACTAGAGACTATATTACAAGACAATAGTAGGGCCTTTCATTTCAAACATCTTAAATTCCGAAGACAATTTAGGTAGTCCCGACTCGTGTTATGTGACACGTTTAATGGATGGTGACAGGGATTTGCATCATATATCCTAGATCTGCAAATCCTAAATGTTGCAAAGCTGATATGGACTACTTATTTGCTATGATTTTGCCTATAAAGGAAAGATTGATCACATGTTTTTACTTGGTTGATAAGGCCTGGCATGTTAGTAAAAGACTATGCATCGCTGACGCGGTTGTTCTTACTCTTTTTATCTCCTTTCTGGTTGTTCATACTCCTTTATATCACTTCATGCATCCTGATTCCTTTTTGTAAACATGGGCCTGCTACCACAATTCAAGAATATTACTGGGTACAGCAGCAGGCCTTGTATCTCAATGTAACTGTGAGTAGATATGGTGAAAATGCGCGAGTTGGATAACTAGTCAAAACAAGTTTTTCGGATGCTTGGTGGTGACAATTAGTTCGGTTGTGTTGGGTTGGGTTAACCCTAACAATTTGTTTCATTTTCAATATCTTTGAACTTTTTTATATGATTGCGGAAAGTTACATCAATTTGATTTACAAGGTTTCATGCATTAGAAACACAATTTGGGCGAATTTGAACTCATTTAGCGCCTGACCCAAGTAAATATCTCTAGTGCAAACATAACCCGAAAAAATAGTAACAGCACATCTGCAGACTCATATATGCATTTTATTTGCTAAATTGGAGCATGTAAGCATGTTAACATGCCTAGAAATGACACAAAATAGCAACACAATTCAATAGACAAATATAAAAAAGGATATCATAGTTCCATACTTCCATTAAATAGTATATCTAAGAGATAAAAGTTGCCATTTAATTATTTAAATACAGTCGGTGACAATTCATTAAGCAACATCCAAAGAATATAATTTTAATTTTGAAGCTTTAGGTAATCATGTCTGGGTTGGTTTTGAACTAGATTCTCATTTTGAGAAACTTACCTAATGGCATGTATGTTTTAGAATTATCATCATAATCCAAATTACGACTAGATTTTGACATCGATTCTGCTCGGAGGGCCGCTAATGCCGCCCTCCGCCTTTGCTTCTGTTCTTTCCACCCTTTTATTTGTTCTTCGAGGGCGACATTTGTCAGCTCAGCCACTTCAGCCCGTGTTGCAGCTTGTTCGGCTCGTGTCCTAAACTCACTCACTTTCGCCAACGCGCTCTCCAAATCTTTCTTCATATTTTCCATTTCTTGTCTATTTTTCGACTCCATTTGTTCTTCAACTCTAGCTTCCTCACATTTCTTCACTAAGTTTTCATAAACTTCTAGCGAAATAGTTATCTCATGGTCAGAATTTGAATCTTGAAACTGGATCTCTTCCTGTTCGGATTGTAATCTTTGGTACTTGTTTTTAACTACTTGAGTTTCGATAGCCATTTGTTCAAGTGCAAAATAAGCCGCCGCCTTTTCACCTTTTGCTTTTAACTCAGCAACCTCTGCAGCTGCAGTTTTTGATCTCCCTTTATGAAGCTCGGCTTTCAATAACGCTACTTCGATTTGTGCTTCATTTTCTCTGTTACTAACCTCTTCCAATTCTCTTCTCATCGCTTCTAACCGAGTCAACTCGTTCTCGTCCCTGAATTTGACCTCCACCTTCAACTGAGTCAACTCGCTTTCTAATAACTCAATATATTTTATTTGAGTTTCCATCACCTCAACTTGCTTTAAAGCTTCAAGTTTAGCATTAAGAAGGTCGGTTCGTGTTGACTCTAACTCGATCAACTCATTATCCATTTCTTGGACTTTGGATTCGAGCTCTAATACACGAGTCTTTGCTTCCTTGCATTCGTTGATGTATATATCCTTTTCAAATTCCGAGCTTTTCAAGAGGGTTGAGAGCCCTTCAACGGTTTTTTCGTGTTGATCTTTGTTAAGGAGAGTTTGCTTGTGGATAGCATCCATAGCTTCAAGTTGAACCTTGCAATTAGCTAAGTCTTGTAGTACACCTTGAAGGCCTTTCTCCTTCTCTGATTCCTATTAAAAGAGTGCTAGATAATCAGTTTTTCCCCACAAACAAATTATACTAACATGTCGTAAAGCTGCTATGTCATCTGCCAAACCATCAAAACCGGTGCCACGTCATCACTTTACAACTTAAAAGATGTAATAGCTGAAAGTTTGATACATAAACCTTTGAATTAGTTGGCTACATAAAATAGAATTTCGAACAAAGACTGATACATTTTGAAAATCGTGGACGCTTAACCCAAACTAAAAGTTATAAGTTTGGTTATCGAGTTCTTGCTATAAAAGGCTAACATAATACTCCGTAATTTGAATATTATGTAGCTTAGTTTTGTAGAAAGTTCATATATACATTTATCATATTTTGAAATTCATAAACACATTGATTATAGCTAGCTATAAAACTTATTTAGAAATTTACATCACCGCTGCTCAACCGGCTCCTGATCTGACTACATTTTTCACCAAAATGAAACACAGATGCTCGAACCGACTTGATTGAATCTGTATCAATCTCCCCCATATTTTGTTTCCCTAAAACTCAATCAATATGACACTTCGTTCCTACAATTCTGCGTACGACGCAAGTGATCAGTGATCAACTTCTGCAAAACAATAAACAAACATACGAACTAAAGAATCAACTTCTGGTAGAAATAAATGTTAATGGATGGAATACCGAACAAATATGAGAAGGAAATGTTGTTGGTACCATTGAATATATCGTTATAGACTTATGGTTTGTTTGTTTCCGATAAAATCAAAGACAGATCTTCTAGTATTTTTGTAATATTGAAATGTTCCATAGACTTTGATGTGTGTATATACAATACACATAGATATATACATACATGTGAGACAGAAAACTAAAGGGTTATACCGCCGTCCACCGCGCTTAGTGAAGATCATCGGCCGGCTAGATGCCTCGATCAACTAATTACAACCATGGTACCGATGTCATGATCTCATCGTCTCTCTTTCGTCATTTTGTTTCGTTAGATAAAGTTTGACTTCATAGTTTGTACATGTCCAAAAACTACCTACTTCACCGTAATCCATCTCAACTCTTAAAAAAAAAGGATAAAAGAAAACAAAAAAAATAATACCGTTACGTTGTATCAAAGATTTGATAGAACAAATAAATGTAAATTGTCACACCTGGGGTGCTGGTATTGGATACGGAGTATTCGGTATTCAAAACAGATTCTGTAAAAGCATTCCCTAATTTGTTCTTTTAAAACTGCTTCTTCTCTTTAACAAAACGCATATAATCACTTTTTTGTTAAACACCTTTTTCTAATTATTTTCGTTTTTCAAACGGAGTATAATCAGATAATATCTCAAAAATGCAATCAAAACACCGTTAGTATGTTGCATAATAAAGTTGTCATTATTAAAGGTTTAATTAATAACATGGCCCATTACTAACCAACATATTTATTTACAGCACTTATACTTGTTGTTGGGCCTAATGTCCTAATTGTAACTAAGCCCATATACGGCGTAACGACGGTAGAGCATGGTAACTACGGTGAACCGGCTATTCTTTGAAAATGGTTCATCGTACTATGATTATTAGGTACACGAATTATATTAACTATTTGTTTTGATTCATTTACTTATACGTTCATTTTTCTTCTGTAATTGTTATGTTTGCATGGCGGACGAAATTAGGGTTCTTAATTTCTTATGTGCTGTTTTGATGTTTGTTTTGAAAAAATGATTATTTTTATAGAAAAGGATTTTATTTATTCAAAAGGAACGATAACAAATGCTGGTCCCAAAAGTAACGACCTTATTGAGTGGCTTTCTGAGCGGCAAACAATTGAAGCAACTTCACGCACTTATACTTGTTCATGGACTTAACCATCTTGAGAGACTAATAATCCGCCATCTTATAACCTCACCATCGAATACTCGTTATCTTCGATTAATTCTTCACCATTCAAAACAACCAGATGTATTTTCAGCAACATCAGCTATTCGTTATTTTTGTAAACACGGTGGTTTTCAAGAAGCGTTTGATTTGTATGTTGAGCTGCAAAGATCAGGACTCGTACCTTCTACATTTGCTGTATCATCTGCTTTGAAAGCATGTGCGAGACTCGGTAATGAAATTGGCGGGATTATGATTCATGGTCAAGTGCTTAGGTATGGGTTTTGTGGCGATGTTTATGTGGAGACGGCTTTAGTTGGGTTTTATACGAAACTTGGTGATATGGAGACTGCACGTAAGGTGTTTGATGGAATGTCTGAAAGGAACGTGGTGTCTTGGAATTCGATGATAGATGGGTATTTAAGGTCCGGGGATTTATGTTTGGCAGAAAGGTTTTTTTCGGGCATGCCGGATAAGGACGTCGTTTCGTGGAATTCTATGGTTTCGGGGTATTCAAGAAATATGGATATGGAGAAAGCTTTACGTTTGTTTCAAGAAATGCCGGAGAGGAACTTGACTTCATGGAATGCTATGATTAGTGGTTATGTGGAGTGTGAGAAAGTAGATTCAGCCCGAAACTTTTACAATTCGATGCCTGAAAGGAACACTATATCTTGTATCACGATGATTGGTGGATACTCAAAGTGTGGAGATGTTAAATCTGCACGCGAGTTGTTTGGTGAGATGGGTAGTAAGGATCATTTGTTGTATAATGCTATGATTGCTTGTTATGCTAAAAACAGTCGACCAAAAGAAGCACTCGAGCTGTTCCACGAAATGCTTCAACCAAATGTAAGCATCCAGCCTGACAAAATGACGTTAGCTACTGTCATATCTGCGTGTTCCCAGTTGACAGACTTGAGTTTGGGTTCATGGATTCATGACTTTTACATGAAACAAATGGGCATTTCAATGGATGATCACTTGTGTACAGCCTTAATCGACTTATATGCAAAATGTGGTTCCATAGACAAAGCTTTCAAATTATTTCACAAGTTGAATAAAAAAGACGTTGTTGCGTATACAGCCATGATTTTGGGCTGTGGCATCAATGGTAAAGAACAGATTGCTGTCAAACTGTTCGATGAAATGATGGAATCTAAAATCCGCCCAAATTTAGTCACATTTTCAGGACTACTAACCGCATTAAGTCATGTTGGTATGGTTGAAGAAAGTTACCATTGCTTCAACTCCATGAAAAGATACGGGCTTGTGCCCACACCCGACCATTATAGCCTCATGGTTGAAATTTTGGGTCGTGCTGGACGATTAGAGGAAGCACACGACTTGATTAAGGGCATGCCCATGCAGCCCCATGCAGGAGTATGGGGCGCTTTGCTTCTCGCGTGTAGTACACATAACAATGTAGAGTTGGGGGAAATTGCGGCCAAACATTGCTTTGAGTTGGAGGATGATTGCAGTGGTTATGGTTCGCTTCTTGCTAATATATATGCAGGCGTAGGGAGATTTGAGGATGCTAAGAGATTAAGAAAGTGTATACAGGAAAAAGGTTTGATTAAGGTTCCTGGTAGTAGTTGGATGGATCATTTTCACGAGTAAAATTGAAAATATTTGATTTTTCAGTTGCATTGTTAAGTTTCATTTTATTTATTCCACACTACTTAATATCAGATCTCATTCAATATACAAAAGTTTCATAATACATCATATACTAGTTTAATTTTTTTTTTTCAATAACTGTCATTTAAGTACATCAGTGTATCCAACATATAGCAGTAACACTCATTAAGACATGACAAAAGCTTACGAAAAGAAACATAACTTTGAATATATTAGTAGTTATAGAACCCGCGATTTAAACCAAAATATATACCTAAAAAACTAAGTACTAATATGTCCAATCCAACTTGTTCAAGTAGCTAGTCAAGCATGATTGTTGTTTATGTCTTCTTGGACCACTTGATAATCATCCAGTTTCCTTCCATATTTCTTTTTAATCAACAGAAGCAACACTAACATGTTTATGCATTTATTTACTAGAATTTAAATCCGCTGATTGTTTTTATGATTTTCATTAGTGTAGCAAATAATGTATACGATAAAACTGTAATGTTTTCTATGTATTAAAACATGAGTTTTGTTAAACTATCGATACTATCGTGACAAAAACCAAGTATTCTATCATTATGGTTATACCAAATATGTATGCAATAATTCAAAATTGCAGGTTGGCCTTTAAAAGTCAAACTATCCCTCAAAAACAGCGTCAAAACACTTTGGTAGACTATACCTTTGATCTATGTCACTTCTTGAACTTTATACCAAGACTTTCTTGTTTTCCAATTGCAGTATTACAGCATCCATCATGACTTTCTGTTTGAATTTTCTGCACAGTTTGACTAAGAAGAGTAAAACTGCATCAACATCCTCTAGTAGCAACCAACAAACCTTCACTTAATATCAAATGATCTGTAACACATCTTCCATTCATACATCTTGAGCACAACAATTGACCATTAGCTTTGTCATCTTCACCTTTAAGTCTTTAACAGTCTTCAAAATAGTACCAATAACATATCCAATTTTGGTCAGTTAACCAAGTCAAACTACACCAAATTTGAAAAAGGCCCACTATTATTCGAGACCAAATGAAGCAACCATCATTTGACAATGGAATTCATAATCATTATCAACCTGATCTAACCAGTATGCACTCGAATCCTCTTCAAAACTGCTATGATCTTCAATTTTTCAATTGTCACTTTGACTCAGAAAAGTCAACAACCAGTAAACAACCTCTAATTTGCAGCAAATAGAATTGTATCCGATGACCTTCCAATTCAGTCCTATCCACAAATATTCATTCCAACAACACGTGAGACACTAACTGGACCATTTAGAATTATATGCAGCCCCATATTACCCAACCAAATATCAAAAATAAGAAAAAACAAACAGTCGCACACTTCTAAAATGTCCACACAAGAAATCAACGTGACCATACTTCAAACTCTAGGCCTATGATAGATGGATTTAAAATTGATCACAATTTTTGTAAAAAGACATTAAGTAATACAATATCAATGTACACTTAAAAAATGTCATCACAAACTGAATATAAGATTTGGGAAACTGAATGCTCGGAAGATCATGTTGATACTGCTATGGTGACCTTTCACGGGGATGGTATTCATGTCCCTACAGTTTCAGTTGGTAGTATTGTAAATTACAGTAGCGAAGATAAGTTATATGATTCAATATTGGATATTAATAAAGTTATAGCGCAAAACGAGCATTTGATGAAATTAGTAAGACATTTCCATGCGCACGTTTGTGTACCAGTAGTTTGGGAGCTACAGATACGTCATTGATTGAGAAAAAGATCGATATGAGAACCCTTTCCTTGAATTTTAGAAAACGTTTTCTCATAGCACTCTTATCCTTGATTAATGTCGTATCAGTAGCTCCCAAACTATTGGCACATAAACGTGTATTGACAATGTCTTACTAATTTCATGATTTTCATCAGATGTTCCGTTCACGTAACTTTATTAGTATTCGATATTGAATCATATTAACTTATCATCTCTACTGTAATGTACAATATCACCGACTGAAACTGTATGGAGGTTACCACATCAGTACTACACGATCTTCCGAGGATTGATGTTTCCCAAATCTTATATCTAGTTTGTGATCAATCTTAAGTGTACATTGATTGAGCTCAACAAGAATGCAATATTTCAAATTCAAATGCCATTGGCCTAGAGTTTGGTGGTGATTGAGCTCGACAAGAATAGCGAATGCAATATTTCAAATAGTCTGTTCAGGATCTTTTTCTAAACGATAATAATACGTATTAAAGAAGTACGCGGTAATAAATTATATCAAGTATTAAAAATCAAATTTAAAAATATATAAAATTTAAAATTCAAGTGAGAATACGATTTAAATCTGGATGCTTTTGGAAAACGTAATCACGTTGTTGTATAAATAGAAAATTGAGAGAGAAACTTCTGTGAATAATTATGAAAATAGGATAAGTACTGCTAGACCCAAAAACAGGAATAAATAAATAATTTTGTAAATCAATCTGAATTTTATATCGAGTCTATATATTACCGTTTGAAATACGCCGAGTTACATGAGCCAGAAAAAGTTATTTAACCGAGTAATTTTTTTTAATAATAGGGCTATTTTGTAATGTGTTTGTAGTATTAGTGTGTTCTCTTTGAGTGTTATAAAATCAGGTCTTACGCAATATCATTTTGCGAATCATAGTTCTCAAGGTTTGCAAAATGGTTTTGCAGAAATTTTACTCTTGCAAAATGAATTTGCAAACCATGATGTCTAAGACAAATCGCAATCAAGTATCATATACAAACGTATATTATTTTTTATTCCATTCAAACGTGAAGAATGTAATTGTGATATACAAAAATAATGTAATTGATATAATAGATAGAATAACATATATGAGATTTACAGATCGAACAACTTATATAATATTATTCAAAAGTTGGATTATTTATAAGTGGAGCATTCGATTATTATCCCGTGAACTATTGAAAGTTATTTGATTATCAATTATCCGGACAAGCCCTTATGGGTGCTGCATGCGTGATGGGAATACGATATGATTTGTAATATGATCATGTGGACATAATATATATCCAAAAATAAAATTGGTAAGTTGAAAGTTCGTATTGTGAACCTTGGCTTTGAAGATACTGAAGTCAGTAATATTTTGAAAATGAATAGTTTGCACAATGATAATACAAATCATCTCTAGTATGATTCGCAAATTCATTTTGCAAGACTTTGAAAGAGAAGTTCAAAATTTATAAAATAGCTTTAATCCTAAAATGAAAATTCTAATATATATCCAAACCGATGGTTGAACCGGGCCACGTCACCACACACAAATACATTAAACCCTCGATATATGTACACCCCCAAATTCACCTCGTTGCGCCCCTCTGTTAACTCTTGAGTTCGATCCATATATTTATTCATCCTCAAATCTATCAATCAATTGATCGGAGATCCGAAAAAGTATGTCGGACGAAGAGCATCAATTTGAATCGAAGGCCGATGCCGGTGCTTCCAAAACCTACCCTCAGCAAGCTGGTACTATTCGTAAAGGTGGTCACATCGTCATCAAAAATCGTGCTTGCAAGGTTTAATCTTCACTGATTAACTCTTAATTTTTTCAAATCGTGTTTCTGATTTGTTTTAATTTGTTGTTGATTTGGTTTTGACTTGTGGTGAATTAGGGTTTTGTTGTTTTTTCTGTGTATGTTTCTAGGTTTAGTATACGTTGTTATTACTGATTCATTATGTTTATGTATTTAAGGTTGACGTAATCTAAATTTGGATAAGGAGCTACTGATTATTGAGATAAATATAAATTTGAATCAATCTAAATAGGCTTATTCAAGTTGCAATAGTCACTTTAAAATTGGAAATCGATTCATTTTTTAATTAGTTATTAGGTTTTAAGGGCCAATAGAGTGTAACATGGGATATCTGATCTTGATCCATTGTACTAAATTTGTTTTTTTTTTTTTTTTAAATGAAGAGGGATTTGGGACTAACTGCGTTGAAAGATGAAGCTTTAGTAGGCTGTACTGTATTTTATTTTTATTTTCGTCTTTTGTTATTTAGTAAATGGACGTGTTGATTGCTTCTAGTGTAGTAGAACATGTTGAACAATATGGCAGATCGGCAAAGTAGTTTATATTCCAGTTCACAAATTTTAAAGCAAAACTGACATGACGGAATTGACAGTTAGGTATACCTTGTGGTTCAACTGAAGATTTGACCCTCTTTTATTGATATATAATGAATGAATATCTTTCCTAACTTGATAGTATAAAACCCTGGATGTTCAAACCAAATATACTTATCTTGTTGGACTGTTTTGATCGCTTGCTTAATTCTGTCTTAAACTCTTAATCACATTGCATTAGGTTTATAACTGTAGTATTCTAATGTTGTCTATTCATGAGTTGAATGTCTGACATTACTTTGTGCATATGGTTGTTCTACCAAATTGTAATAGGTTGTAGAAGTATCTACCTCCAAGACTGGCAAGCACGGTCATGCTAAGTGTCACTTTGTTGCTATTGACATCTTCAATGGGAAAAAGCTTGAAGATATTGTCCCCTCATCCCATAATTGTGATGTAAGTCATCCTTGTTTTCCTGTCCTTTTGTTCCATTTCTTGTTGTACATTCTTTTTATAGTATTAATGGGTCCTTCTTTAATATCTCTGTTTGCAGGTCCCTCATGTCAACCGTACTGACTACCAGCTAATTGATATCTCTGAGGATGGATTTGTATGTTTCTTTGTATTATTGGCTTAGTATTTGTCTTTAGAATATTATTCTGTCTTTGATTATAAACAAATTACCTCAGGTGAGTTTGCTGACTGAAAATGGCAACACTAAGGATGACCTGAAGCTCCCAACTGATGACGCTCTCCTTACACAGGTATGTCATGCCATACTGATTGTTTTGTTTTACCTATGGGCACAGTATAAACGATAACTTATCTTATGATCTATTAAAAATTTACTGATATGATTTATAGTTTTGTCAGTAAAAGTTCTAAAAATTAACCATATTTTATATGTTATGAACTTTGATTTACCTTTGTAACATTTTGTAGTAATTTAAAATAGAAACATTTTCGCACTTCGATTTATTAATTTATGAGGATGAGGAAACGTATACTTGCTTCTCCGGTTCTCCCACATTAAAGCTTCAACTCTTCCTACATTTGAAGTAAAAAGTATTATATATTAGTTCTCGAAGAAAAGTTTTAGGATTTAGAAGTGTTGGTGAACCTTCAAAGGTTATGGTATTGATTTTTGTTGAAATACTTCTTTGGTAGTGTGAAATCTTCCAAAAAAGGATATGTAAAGTGGCATGCGAGAAGTAACACTTTCACATCTAATTACTACCTTAGTTTTAGTTACAAGTGTTATCAGTCAACTGTATACAATCATGCATTTATGAGAAACCGGTCCGTCTAGAACACTTTTTATTGAAAATATATGCAGTAAATATTTATTTATTGATACTCCATTAATCCATTACAATGGTTTATCCGTATTCTATTAATGACTTTTACTGATTGCGTGAATGGCAGATTAAGGATGGATTTGCAGAGGGAAAGGACCTGGTCGTGAGTGTGATGTCTGCAATGGGGGAAGAGCAGATTTGTGCTCTCAAGGACATTGGCCCCAAATAGTACCATTCTCATGAACTCATGCATCACCAGCATAGTATTTTCAGTTGTAATACAAGCAATCTACGATCAGCATTTCGTACGACTATTGTCCGTTTGGGTACTTGAACATAGAGTATTTTAACTCTCTCAACGTGTTTTCAATTATTCTCTCACTGTTACTTGGCTTTTGTTTGGGATCCGATAAAACGCGGCAGTTGTTCGGATCATGGCTGCATATCAAGTTATGGTTTATGTGTGGTTATATTCTACTCGTGATCCTCACTTTATAGCAAATTCATATACAAAGAGTGTCGCAGCTATGGTCTTTTGATTGTTAAAGGTAGAGGTGAGGTGATGGCTTCAATCATAGCCAGACATATCAAATTAGAGTTCTTATTTGTGCATGATTAAATGTTGTTCCAATTGTTGGGATATAGCTACGAATTATTGGTTGGAGTTGCACTTTTCATCTGGTAGTTGAACTTCGCTTATAAAATAAATAGAAAATAGTGTTTGGCCAAAAAGTGATATTTGTATTTTTGTTAGAGATAAAAGTCATAAAATGTAGTTTTGAAACGTAAAATCTGTTTCGTAAACACAATGTCAAAGAGCCTTTAAATCATCAAGTTTGATTTTTGAACGATTATTCTGTTATTTGTATTGTTTATCTTGAAAAATATTAATTTGTAATTCGTTGAACATAATTATACTATTACGGAGTATTATATTAGCGAACTAGTTTAGTTTTTGTATAGTTGATTGTTACTCCGGTAAAACCGGTGTTAAGATAGTTACAATAAAAAAATATTTTTCGCTAACGAAATATGCTAAACACTTTAAACGATTCTTGAGACGACTATTCTCTGCGGCTATCCTACGTCCGAACTCATACCTACAAGCCTATGGATATTGACATCTATTTTTTTATTTCCTTTGGGCTTTTGAAGTCTTATTTATTTTGCAGGACCGGACGAAAAGATGAATTTGGACTCAAAAATCATACTCCTATTAATATGTCAAATCCTTTAGATGAGTCACCATATTTGAAATACCCAATTTCGTTACATTATGATAAGCTTATCCTTCATTATATTGTGGAACACTCCCTTTACATATACAAATACATGAGCGTCACTCCCCCTTAAACGTAGCACTTTGTTTGCTATTGACAGAGATTAAAGACCGTACCTTTCCGCAAAATAAAATGATCTACCTTTCTATGGTAATTTATTATAGTTTATATATCATCCGTGTACGTGTATTTCACACCAAAAAAAAAAAAAAAAAAAAAAAAAAACGTAAATCTAATCGTCTAAACTAAATAATATATATTGTTGATATTTAATTACATTAATTATAAAATAATAAACGATTACAATAAATATTAATATCATATTATAATAACTAGTTTTAAGACCCGTGTGTAAACACGGGTTAATGTAAAAATAATACATATTTTAATTTTTAATTGTACTAAGCATAGTTTTTCTTTGATCAATATAGAGTTTTAAACCCGTGTATACACATAGTTAACGTAAAATGGAACTAAGTATAATTTTTCTTTTATTAACTGTTAAATGAATATTTCACCCGTTCATTGTATTTAATATATATAATTTTAATTTAAACTCGTGTTTACACATAACACATTTAATGTAAAATGAAACTTAAGCATAGTTTTTTAATTATTATTGATATAGAGTTTTAAACCCGTGTATGCACACAAAAACTATTAAATGAATACTTCATCCATTCATTGTGATTAATATATAAATTTTTAATTTAAACCGTGTATACACATGACACAGTTAATGTACAATGATACTTAAACATCAATTTTTAATTATTAATGATATATAATTTTAAACCCATGTATGCACACGATTATTGTAAAATGAATACGTAATTCGTTCATTGTACGTATGTAATGAATTAAATAAATATTTTTGTTTGTTTCATAGAGTTCTAATGATAATAATAATAATTAATTAATTAATATTTAATATATTAAATTAGCTCATGAATACGTACTCACTTAAATAACGTTTAATTAATATTTATATTGTTTGATAAGATATAAGCTTGGTTTATGGGGATTTATTTTTGATATGATTTTTTTTCTAAATTAGATTTTTTAGAAAAATTAATTGATTAGATTTTTTAAGAAAATTAAATGATTTGATTGGTCAATTGGATGTTTGATGAAATTAAGGAATTTGATTGGTTAATAAGGTTCAATTTTGTATAGAAATTTTTTAGGAGAGGTTTTCTTTTATTAATATTTAGATTAGATTAGATTAGATAATGATTGTTCATATACTTTATCATAAAAACTAGATCATAACTTGCGAATTCGCGAGCTACTACATGTGTTTATAATATAGATATGTCCTGATTAATCTATTTAAATAAATCTGTTTTTAATTATTTATATATTTTTATGTTTTAAAGACTAAAGAAGTATGGTTTGATTTAGATTTTTTTGAAGTGGGAAGAATTGTCAAGAACAACTATAGCATATTGATGTTATTTTTATATCTATTGATGAACATTTGCTAAATTCGTATGAAGTCGATATTTTAATGTAAGTATGTTAAGTAAATAACATTATGTGGAAGTTTGATATGCATTTTTTAGGTATGTATCAGAAAATGCAATGTTGAATGGAATGCTAAATGTTGAGTTGAATATCTTTATAATTATAGTCAAGACAATGTATGACACAATTGATAAATGAGAACTTTTAATATTATAAAGAACAAAATACGAAATATCAGAGTGTAGAATAAAACATAGAATAGGCACCTAAATTGAGAATAGTGATTCAATACAAAGTATAAGTAACTATTATCTAAAACATATTAAAATACTAAATATATTGAACTCATGGTAGTATTGGGAGCTGTCGACCGTTGGTTATGTAAAACTATATTACACAATGACATTCACATATTAATACTAAATCATGGAGGTTATCTATATGACACATTCTTAATAGAGAAATACGTTCATTAAGTCTTCGTTGTGGATGCCGACCTACGTACCATTGCTGAGGTAATATATTATGAAAATCTGCATTAAGCCATTGATTTATATATTCTAACGTAAATTCAATGGCAACAATTGAACACATCATCATTTCATTTCCGTTTAAATAATGAAATCCATTATCTTATCGAAACATATATCCATCGTAATGCAAGCATATATACATCAATCATTCGTGGAGCTTGATCACTTATTAATGCGAAATTTGATCCACAAATTTTATTATGGACTTTCAAACTATTTATAACTTAGTATGAATTTTGTTAAAAATCGTATCTACATGTTATAAGTTTGAATAGGATTTTTTTAAAATAAATTGTAAATAGTAAATTGCTAAAAAATCATATATAATTATCAAATGTGTTGGTATTAGTTGTAAACAGGAATTGTGATTTGTATTATAATCTAATAATAATATAGAAAATTTATTTTGATATTAATTATAAATTTACATATAAGCATTCATATTACTACATTATTTATATTAACGTAATAAAATTTTTATTATATACGTTCAAAAAATCAAAAAGATCTAAAACGTATATATATTTCATTAACATATCTGTAACCTTTAATTTAGGTTTGTAATAAATTTTATTGAAAAATAGTTTCTAACATATAATAATAATTTTACATAGCAAGTAAGTTTTATTATTTCTAATATAATATTATTGTCATTCTAATTAATGTAGCAAATATTTAAACGTAAAATTTAATTATTGTTGATCAAGATAAGCTCCAATTAAATCGGAGAAATTAGTTGTGTGTATACGTTGTATATTGAATATTGAATGTTGAATTATTTTATTAATTAAATAATTAGATTCTAAGGCGTATGTAATTATGCAAATATTGTAAGGGTAAATTGGTCTTTAGGTAGGTGGTGAAATGCTATTTAGGTAATCATAATTTTGATTTAAGATCAATGGTTATAATGTATGAAGCTTAATCATCTAAGGACAAAATTAATTTAAGATTATATAATTTACGAAAGTTTACCTACATATAATTTTCTTTTAATATATAATAGATCATAACCCGCGAATTCACGGACTACTACACGAGTTTACAATAAATATATTTTTTGATTAATCTATCTAATTAACCATTTTTTTAACTTCTTGTATACTTTTGTGTTTTAAAGACTAAAGAAATATGACATGATTAAGGTTTTTCTGAAGCGGGAAGAATTGTCGGGAACAACTGTCTTTTATGTAGTCTTTTGTGTAGCATATTGATGTTATATTTATATCTATTGATGCTCATTTGCTAAATTCGTATCAAGTTGATATTGTAATGTAAGTAAATAAGTGCATGTGGAAGCGTGATCTGTAATTTTAGGTATGTATCATAGTATGTAAGTCTAGACAATTAATGATACAATTTGTAACGTCATTTTTACCTCGTCAAATTTTAGCGGAAGTTATTAAGATACAATTTTTAACATAAACATCTCTACAATATATACAATTTCTATCTAATCTATCTCGATCTTTAAGGCGTCTCTTCCATTAATTTCCTTGAACATTAAACCCGATTAAACCTGAGATATATGCAATAAATGCGTAAGCTAAAACGCTTAGTGAGCACATGCGTTTTCTATCAAAATATCACATACAATCATGCCATGACAATGCTCTTTATATAAAAATACATTTTGAGATCTCTACGTTAATGTGTAACCAAGCTGCATTTGTATACTTGAATCTGTTCTTTGAATCACGGCAGCCTTGCGCTAGCACGTGTTAATCTTTGAATTGCATTTTGTACGCTCGTTACACATCAACGACCCTTAATACATATATAAAATTCGCATGCTTAAATGTAAACATAACGTGACAATACATGCATTCATACAACTCTAACATTTATAATGCAACACGTAGCATATAAACATGTACACAACATATATCTCATTTTTCGTAAACAACACGGGTACACACATTGAATCTTTAAAAGAGATATATAGATTTCTTTGAAACATAAGTCTAACGTAGGACACTTGTAAGTCTTGCTTCACTTTAGCTTTGATTGCATAAAGATATATTACTAACTTTTCTTCTATTCTTTTATATTTGCTTGATTTAATACTTTCTTGATTAAATACGTATGAAAAGGGACAATGAAACTGCTCTCTTGACTTGTTTCCATCTCTACTTTATTTTATATTGTAGCATGAACACCAAAAAGAATAGGATCAATAAAAATTAACGCTCTATTTTATAATAAGTTCTAACTTGATTTATCATTAGTCTAGGCCTACATTAGACATGCCACATTTCTTATAAACTTGACAACACACCTAAGTAGGCTAATTACATGGCAAATGCGAAGCTTAGTCATTACTACTCTATCTTAAGATTATATAGAAATAACTATGGATGACTCATCCAAATCCACTAACTCTTTTAAGATTTTATTTCAAAGTATAACACTTAAAAATATTTCATACTTCTTTTAGTTATATCAAACCTTGAAATGTTGTACCATAATAATTATTATATAAGCATTACTACTATCTCCTTTTCTTTTGTATCATATATTTTGTACTTTCTTGTAAAAATTTCAAGGATACTATTTTAAATTTTGGAATGTTACACAATTGATAAAGGAGAACTTTTAATATTATAAAGAAGGGTAAATTACAAAAAGCATACATCTGGTTGTTCATTTTTTTCAAAAAACACCCTCTAACTTCATTAATAACAGAAACCATACCCAAGGTTGTCACTTTTGTCCCAATGACATCCCTCCCTCCACTTTTATTACGTTTTCGTCGTTAAGTCTATACATGTGTCAGGCACGTGAGGATATTTTTGTCTTTTTCTTTTTCCCACCCATTTAATCGACCTTTCCCTTTGCATTTTATACCCATTTAATCGACCCATTTAACAGTAAGTTAATTTTAAGTGGATATAAAATGCAAAAGGAAAGGTTGATTAAATGGGTGGAAAAAAGAAAATGACAAAAATACCCTCACGTGCGTGGCACATTTATAGACTTAACGACGGAAACGTAACAAAGTTGGACAGAGGGATGTCATTGGGACAAAAGTGACAACCTTGAGTATGATTTCTGTTATTAATGAAGTTGGAGGATGTTTTTTGAGAAAATGAACAACTACATGTATGTTTTTCGTAATTTACCCTATAAAGAACAAAATATAAAAAATCGGAGTGTAGAATAAAACATAGAATATGCACCTAAATTAAGAATAGCGCTTCAATACAAAGTATAAGTAGCTATTTTCTAAAACATGTTAAAATATTGAATTTTGTTAACTCGTGGTAGGGTTGGGATCTGTCGATGGTTGGGTATGTAAAAATCTATTACGCAATTACATTCACATATTGATACTAGATTATGAAGGTCGCCGTTATGATGCATTCTCATTAGAGAATTACGTTTATTAAGTCTCCGTTATGGATGCCCAACTAGGTAACATTGTTGATGTAATATAACTAGAAGATATGCATTAAGCCATTGATTTATTTATTCTAATGTAAATTTGTTGGTCGCAATTGAACTCATCAATGTTTCATTTCTGTTTAAATAATTGTTTTGACCAAACATTACTAAATATAATTTCGTGATCAAATTAGTAAAGTGAGGTAGAGTGCTTAATTGAAATTCGAGATAATCAGTTTAACAAGTGATGAAAACTTGATATAACGCAAGATTAACAATGAAAATGTAAAGTAAATGTAGTCGACACAAGGATATACGAGGAAAACCCTTGATCTTGTTAGATCGCCGGCACAAAACCTCGGGAAGGAACAATCGTTCCTTGCCTTTGTTAATTCTATATATGAAAATCAGGATAATACACACTAAGAGCATAATATGATCGAGTCTAATGTGTTTATTGTGAATCAAATGATGAATCAGTGAAGTAAGTAGTTAAAGCTGCAAGAAAGTAGTGTTAGAGTCGTGATTCAGTGTTGAGAGTGCGTAAGAAGCGTCTCCTAATCGACCATATGCCTCATTTATATATTAGATACAATATAACAATAATCCCGAAATATTCGGGATCCTCCGGTCTTCAACAAAGACTCTGCTGACTATCCCGAAATATCCGGGATCACCCAGGGCTCTCCTTGACTCATTATTCCACACGTTTACTTGTTTCCGTTTGCATTTGAAATAATCTTGGTCCATAAGTCACGCTTGAGTCCTCATACGACCTGGTCAAATAAACAAGCAAACACGTAAAAGCATATGATCCCGGGATACTAAAGATCCGGGATCCTGAACCTGTAATGGGATCCTGAACCTGTAACGGGATCCTGAACGTATCCGGGATCCTAAATACTTGTAAAATATAATCATATCCTGACTCGAGATCCTGCATTCTAGACATAAAAATTAGCCCACAACAATTGCCCCCAAGTTGTACCGTTATCAGGATCCTGATGGCGATACAACTTCCAGGTATCCCGAGTGTTAACAAAAGTAGGTGAGAAACTTTAGCACATAGGTAATCGTGCCCGAGGAATGATCGGATTCCTGATATACATCTACCTCCTGTCACTTCTCATTACCATCTATTACTTCGAATTCTATAAGCAGGTATAACTCTCTCTCTGTTTTTGATTTTTCTTGTTCAAAATTTTTATTTTCCCAAATCTTCTTATGGCTTTGATTCTTCGTTCTCCGTCGAAATCCGACGAAGATAATCTCTCGGAATTCGTTGATCAAAAATTACTAACCAATCCCGAACCTTGTACCTTCTTCGACATTGATATCGACCGTCTGGAACACAAGCAAGTGTTTCCCGCAGGTACCATCTTCAGGTCATACAACTCTTCTCTTCATTCCGATTTCTGCTCGAAAGAATGGGTTTGTTTTCCCGAATTTCGTTTTACTCTAGGGCTTTCTTTTCCTTTTCCCCCACTGTTCACCGAATTATTTTCTACCACCAAGCTCTGTTATGCACGAATTATGTCGATGGTCTGGCGCACCCTTTTCATTATCCAAACTGTCATTGATTTTCATGACCTCGATTTTGGTATCCCTGAATTAGCACAGACTTACAACCTCAGAAGCCATGGTTCCAACTACTTCTTATTCCAAATCAAACCCAGAAAACAGCATCTCATCCATCGAATCACCCAAAACGACCCTAAATGGAAGGGGCGATTCTTCTTCATTAAACGTTCCTCTCTTCCCGATGGTGATCTTATTCCTTCTTCCTGGATTCTGAAGGGTAGGATAAAATATTTAGGGTTTAAGAGATGTAATTATTTGCACTTACCTGTATATTTCATCTTTTGCAGCAAACTTTGCACAATTAGCTCCTCCTCGCCAAGATACCGAAGTTAAGATAAAATGATTTTTGGAGATCCCCGAACTTGAAAGAACCTTCCAACTTTCTCTCCGTTCAGAAAGCGTAGGATCTCGAGATATCGAACCAGCTATGTCAAGTAAAACAACTATCTTCCACCTGTTATTTAAGAATTTTCTTCTAACTCTGTTGTCGTTATTCATCACGATCCTAGAAAACTGCTGCCTTTTTCTCTCTTTCCGATATTGACGCCGAGACACCCCTTTCGACCGAAAAGACTATCCTCGACTTCCGCAAGCCTCGCATCCCCAACCTTCGCTCTTGGGCATCGTCCAAAAAGAGGAAATCAGATGAAGTGGTTGAGATCGAGGATCCTCCTGCTGACTTCAACAAGGCTAAGATGCTCTGCACTCAAGTAAGTTATCTTTTCTGCAAAATAAATGTCAGGATCTCTGATCCCGAACTTGTTAGTTGTATTCCAAGATCCCTGATTCCAAAAATTCCAAGAGTAAATAACTCAATTTAATTGGACTTATCTTATGAAGGCTCTGGAGCAAATGACTAAGCATTTTGAAGAGAATCTCGAAACCATCGAGGATATGAAGAAGATTGCCGCTGCTAAGTCCGAAGCCATAGAGAGAGATACTGCTGAGATCACCAAGTTCAGGAAAAAGGTGAAGGATCTCGAAACTAGCATTGCCAAGAAGTCTGCTGAAGTTGATGTCAGAGTTGCTCAGGAAAAGGAAACTCTTCTTGCTGCCATCAAGAAAGACGCCACTGTTGCCATCCTTGAAGCCAGGATCCTGATGGCTACAGAAGCAATCGTCAATGGTTGTAACGCTTCTGTTTGTAAAACCCAACTTGGAAGGACAAGTTGGCATTGCTGAGGGGTGAGGATTCCACTGGTGCAAAAGAGGTGTGCAGCAAGGCAGCAACAGCTACAGCGGAGGAGACACCGGCAGATAGGGATAAAGCAGAAAGAGAGATCCCGGGGGCAGAGGAGAAGGAAGGTGATGGTGGTTCCCTGGGCGATGAAGGTAACGTTGACCAAGCCTGAGCCCAGGTTTTAAAACATTTTGAATTTATTTTTATAAGGGTTGTGGAGTAACAAACAATTTAATTTGCGGTGAGGTCGATCTGGTATGATCGGCCATGGTGGAATTTTCAAGTGGTTTATGTTGGCCACATAACTTTATTTTGGATATTTGTGAACTTTATTCCACGAGACATACTGGTCCCAGGATATTATGTTTATATTATGTCGCTTTAAGATCTTTATTATTTCTTTTATCTTCAAGATACTCGGGGAATTCCCTATTTGTGTTTATCCTGATCCGTGATCCAGGATACTTAGGTAAAACTTATTATGACATGAACATGTCAAAAGTTTTAAGGTAATATTTGAATGATATATTGAATATCATTATTCGTTAGGGTTAACACCTTAGTGCACTCGGTGTTAACAATTCGTAAGAGTTCAATCTATAGATCAATGATCATGAAGTTGCCGGGCACCAGAGGCGACACCGATTCCAATCTCCTGATTCTATAATTGAACGTCGTGCGCTCCAGGCGGGGTGTTTAAACCCAAAACTAAGAAAGGTGTTTATCCGTTCGGAAACCTTTAAACCTTATAAGAGATTTTCAAAAGAAAATCCCTTAAACGTAGAGAGGTGGCCAGCCTCTAGTCTTCAAGTGATCCTCCTACAAAACATAAGATCTCGAGCGATGGTGGGTGTTAGTTTTGGCTAACACCCCTCCGATGCTTAAGTCAGTATCTTAATATCAAACAGTAAAGATAACAATATAAATAATAATAGTATATAATGAGAATTATAAATAAGGATAATAAGGATAGTTGACGTACCATCTCATATTAAAATATGATTTAGGCTTACACGTGATAGAGCTTTAAATGGATTGCGTTCCATGATCTTGGAAGTAGTTCTCCTTCCATTGTTGCTAACCAATATGCCCCCTTTCCAGCATCTGAGTCGATTTGGTACGGGCCTTCCCACTTAGGTGCCAGCTTCCCATCAACAGGATTCCTAGTATTTTGGATTACTTTTCTTAGTACCAAATCTCCTATCTTGAATCTTCTTATCCTCAAAATCCTATTATAAGATCTTGAAATTCTTTGCTAGTATGCTGCTATCTGTATCTTCGCAGCATCTCTGAGTTCATCTATTGTGTCGAGATCATGAGCCTAAGCCTCGTCATTATCTTCCAATGTCTGTAGCCGGGATCTTGCCGTAGAAATCACCATCTCAGTCGGGATCACGGCTTCAGCACCGAACACCAATGAGAAAGGAGTTTGTTTAGTCGCCTCCTTTACTGTAGTTCGATCTGCCCATAATACGAAAGGTAATTCTTTAGCCCATATTCCTTTCTTATCACTCAACCTTTTCTTCAGATTGTTGATGATGATCTTGTTGCTTGATTATGTTTGTCCGTTGGCTTGAGGATGTACTGGTGTTGAGGTTACCATCTTGATTCCCCAACTGGCACAAAAATTTGTAGTCCTTTTGCCAATAAATTGAGATCCGTTGTCGCATACTATTTCTGCCGGGATCCCGAATCTTGTCAAGATATTTCGTTTGATGAAGGATATCACTTATTTCTCCTTAACTTGTACAAATGCTTCAGCTTCTATCCATTTGGAAAAATAATCGGTCATCGCTAACATAAATACCTTTCCTCCCGGTGCTTTAGGTAGTTTACCCACTATATCCATCCTCTATTTCATAAATGGCCAAGGGGATATGATTGGATGCATCGGTTCTGCTGGTTGATGAAGATTATTGTTGTGCCTTTGACAAGCATCACACTTCCGAGCATATTCTGTAGCATCTTTCCTCATAGTTGGCCAGAAGTATCCTGTCCTCAAGACCTTTGAATAGAGTGCCCTGCCCCCAGTGTGATTACCACAATCTCCTTCATGAATATCTTTCAAAACTTTTTGCGTCTCGGGATTCTCCAAGCATCTTAGATACGGACCAGCAAGCGATTTACGATACAATATTCCACGTATAATAACAAAACGAGATACCTTCATTCGAAACGCCTTAGGATTTTCATCTTCTGGGATCACATCGTCTTGAAGGTACTTTATTATCGGGTGAGTCCAGGATCATGAACTATTTCCAGTATCATGAGGTTCGGGATCTTGAACATTAAATATCCGTTTCTCGTCTTGTTGTTCCTGATCAATGGCAGGTATTGTGACATGTATTCTTGAAATCTTTATATCTTGAGGGATCCTGAGTGCTGATCCAAGATTAGCCAAGACATCAGCCTCAACATTATCCTCTCTTGGTACCTGTTCAATGTTAAATATTTCAAAGCTACCTGCAAGTTTTTTCAATATATCCAAGTACAATACTAGTCTTTCACCTTTTACAGCATATGTACCGTTAAAATGATTAGTAATTAACAAGGAATCGACATATACTTGAATATTTTTAATTCCTATATCCCTAGCCAATTGTAATCCTGCAGTTAAGGCTTCATATTCAGCCTCGTTATTCGTTGCCTGAAATTCGCAACTGATAGCTTGGGGTATTATGTCCCCCTGTGGCGATTTTAGTATGATCCTTAATCCTGTTCATTTTATATTAGAGGCACCATCTGTGTATAAAGTCCATTTTTCTTTCACTTCTCCTAATTGTTGGACTTCTAAGTCTACTTCGTTTTGGAGGTCACTACTAAAATCTGCCACAAAATCTGCTAATGCCTGGGATTTTATAGCATTTCTAGGTTCGTATACTAAGTTATAGGCACTTAATTTTACTGACCATTTCGCCATCCTACCTGACATTTCCGGCTTTCTTAGTACACATTTCACAGGATAATTAGTTTTAATATGGATATGATGTATTTCAAAATAATGTCTAAGTTTAGTGGAGGCCATAACTAGTGCTAATATAAGTTTTTCAAGATGAGAATACCTGGTTTCCGCATCTAGTAAGCTCTTACTTACATAATATACGGGATGTTGTTGATTTTCGAAATCCTTGACAAGCATTGCGCTCACAGCATTCCGGGATACTGCAAGATATAGGAATAGGGGCTCTCCGTTTTCAGGTTTCCTCAACAATGGTGCCGACAAGAGATATGCCTTCAACTCTTGAAATGCTCCTTCTTGTTTTTCGCCCCACTCGAATCTTTTATTCTTTTTCAGGATATCATAGAATTCCTTGCATCTATCTGAGGATCTTGAAATGAATCTATTCAAAGCTGCTAATCTTCCAGTCAGTCTCTATACATCCTTCGGGCTTGATGGAGATTTCAAATCCAGGCGTGACACCAGACAATTTAGGTTACCTGTTAAACCTATGCTAGAACGATAATTACTTGTATTTAGTTCGTATTTAGGCTAAGTACTTGTAACTACTCGTATATTTGAAAATACCCACACGTGATTATTTGTAATTACGTGAAATAACCGGACGGAGTCCGACGACAAATACGGACGTTGGTGATTTTCTTAAATAACGTGAACTTATTTAAATAAACGTTATTTACTTCATATTATTGCGATAATATATAAAACACTAGACGTTTTGTGTAAAACGTAACAAGCGTAACAGAAACGCGCAAATTAAACCCGACAACCAAACGAAACCCAATAAATATTTCGTTAACTCAAAATAAAGTATTTTAATAATACTTCAATGGAAAAATATCTCAAATCAATCGTTAGTTAAAAACGACGCAAATAAACGTTTAGCGATTAACCGAATAACGAAAATAACGGGTAAACGAACACAGTACGTAACACAGTACGTAACACAGTATGAGAATCAAAAATTAAATCACACATACCCCTTGTGGGACCCACCTTGGGCCAGCCTCCCCCATGTAACCACCCCCTTTCACTCCATACATTTTACATGCATATCTCATTTTCCCACCATTTCACTCTTTCCCATTTCCCCTCTTTTCTCTCTAAGATCTCTCTAAAAACCCACACTCTCTCACTAAAAACCTGGAGAATCCAGCCCGTAACCACCTCTATAATCCACCATTGACCACCACACAACCACCAACAACTGCCTCAACAAAACTTCATCTCTTTGCAAGGATTCAAGTTCAAGACTTCATTTATGTCCTTCTCATCATCATAACACCATGGTGAGGACTTTTTATTCATCTTATTACTTTAATAACATGTTCATAAGCTTCACTCAAAGATTCATCTCCAAACTTTGCACAAAAATCGTTTTTCATCGTCAAAAAACACACAAAAACACTACATGCACTTTCTGTCCAGAAAGTACTATGATTTTCACCTGAGTATTTCTCACTCAAAACTTAATGAAAATGAACGATTCAAAAGGGAAAACTTAAGTTCAAGAAGTTAGCTAACTTTTCCAAGTGGTCTTGTAATTTTTAGAGTCCATTTGACACTTGAAACTGAATTTATGAATACATGTGTATAATCTACCCAGAAAAGTCAGAAATTGTCTCTTGGGGTCTTGGTCATAACTCGAGCTATACATCACTAAATGACTTGAAACCACCGCCAAAATCTCACAAAATGTGTTAGATACAAAAGTATTTTGAATGACTTTATCTGAAAATGTGTAGATTTTTCTCAGTAATTATAACTTCTTGCATGTGTCCAAATTGGTTAACTGTTGGACCTTAGAGGACAAATGGAATTATTAAAAATACTCAGACTTACTCAAAAATTCTAGAAAAATTACTGTAAGTAGCCAAGACATAGGGGAACAATAATATTTTTCTTGGATTTTATTTCGGACTTATGAATTATAAAGTCGAGCCTACAAAAACGTGTATGTTCTGGAAAATTTTGGACATAGGGACTGTTTTGGTTAAAAATTATAAAACTTACATTTTATAAGTTCAAAGACATGTTTAAGGGTTGGTAAAAAGTTTCGGGTCAAATCGAGTAGGTTTGACCAAGTCAACAAAAATGGGGATCGGTAATAAAAACATGATTTACACTAAGTATAGCATTCGCGTAACAACAACTAAACTATATACAACACTACTCGTACACGCAATACACATACTTTTATAAGTATACAACGAAACAAAATAATAATGTCTTTGAGAATTATTGTTACAAACTTTCACCAACGGGTCGTACACGTTTTCAAAAACAAAACACATTTGGACATACTAGTTGAGTGAACAACTAGCGTAAGTGGACATTAACCCTCCACTTACACAACCAGCTTAAGTGGACACTAACCCTCCACTTACATACAACCTTATACGTTTAGGGCGTTAGAAGGTTGCACTTGGAACACACTTTACTTGCTACTCGCTACTCGCATATAGCTCGACCCCAGCAAGGGGCTCTGCCCCTTGGACCCCGCCAGGGGTTGCCACCCCTTGGACCCCACTACCAGGGGCTCTGCCCCCGGACCCCCGTCATTTATGGGCTTTGCCCCCTTGTCGCACTGATCAATTACCCATAACTGGAAAGTAGAAAATGCGTAACATAATTTATCAAATCTGTGTTTTCACAAAATATCACCAACGGGTCGTACATGTTTCCTAAGCACAAATGATAACTGAACAATTGGACATTTCTAATTGAGTGAACTAGCTTAGGTGTACATTAACCCTCCACCTACACGATTTATTTAGGTGGACATTAACCCTCCACCTACACGATTTACATAAGTGGACATTAACCCTCCTCTTACAAAGATGGTCTTTTGAGACATCTACTTACACAACCTTATACGTTTAGGACGTTAGAAGGTTGCATTTGGAAAACACGCTTTGCTTACTATTTGCTACTTGCTTACTAATCTCAGGTGAGTTTCATAGCCCCTTTTTACTGTTTTCTAATTGGGGTGAGAATACATACAACTGCTTTTATACTGCTATTTTCATGTGAACACAAGTACTAAACTTGATATATTGGTTGCATGAGTTATTTTACTAATCCTGAAAGTCCCCCACATCATAGTTTGTTAGTATCGTTATAGCGTGAATGTTAATGAATAGTACTATTTGGGATTGAATCCCCCCGTCCGGGTTAGTAGCACTAACTGGTCAAACGGACGCATTATCATTTGTTCTTATAAGTGTTGGATTAGGCACTCGCTGGGAGGCACCCCGATCGTGGCACTTGATTGTGACCCAACACCACAGTTAAGCTCGAACTATGAGCTCATGGCAACAATATACCCTATTTTTGCCTTTTGCAATACATTACTTATAATTGTTGAATGATACAAAACGGAAATCTTGTGTTCCATACAATGTTATATCAACTGTTTACAAACCTATGAACTCACCAACTTTATGTTGACCTTTTAGTATGTATTTATCAGGAGACCAACCGCAGTAGGTTTGCTTTTGGAAAGAGATAGCTCGAGTTGCATATTTTTCACAAACAACAGAGATTAGCTTGCATTATGATATGTTGTAATCTTGTACTAGATGTGTACTCTACTTTTGGCAAAACAAATGTAAACATTGTAACTACGAAATGTAATGATTTTTGAAACGTCTCATATAGAGGTCGTTTGTTGTAATTCTTGTGTTGTGATATTTGATTTGGTCGGCGCCCCCAACGCAACATCCTACCTTCCGCTGCCACGTGTCTTGGGGGTGCGACACCCTGCCCCCACACCGGAATGACATTTGGCAGGGTTGAGCTTCATGTTGAACCGATCCAGGATATCGAATGCTACTTTGAGATCCCGGAGATGATCCTCCGCTTTCTTTAACTTGACCACCATGTCGTCAATGTAAACTTCTATAGTGTCCCCCAGTTGGTCTTTAAACATCATATTCACTAGTTTTTGATATGTTGCACCTGCATTTTTAAGACCAAAAGGCATAGCAATATAGCAATATATACTTGTTGGGGTCATGAAGACGGTATCTTTCTAATCAGATGGTTCAATCTGGATTTGTTGAAATCCTGAAGATGCGTCCATAAACGTCAGCATTTCATGGCCAGCCGTCGCATCCACCATGGAATCGATATGTGGTAATGGAAAGGGATCTTTGGGACACGCTTTGTTGAGATTAGTATAATCCACGCAGACTCTCCACTTTCCGTTCTTTTTCTAAACTACCACCACGTTTGCTAACCACCTTGCGAATTTGACTTCCCTGATCATCCCAGACTTTAGCAACCTTTCCACTTCTGCTTAGATAATAGCGTTTCTTTCCAGCACAAATTTTCTCCTTTTATGTTGAATGGGCCTGAAACTATTATCAATACCAAGCTTATGTGTAATAATATTTTTGAAAATACCTGTCATATCTTCAGGTTTCCACGCGAAGGTCGTCATTCTGTTCTTCAGGAAGTGTACGAGATCTTTCTCGAGATTTTCAGGGATTTTGGATCCTATAAACACCTTCTTCTCAGGATTCTGCGAGTCAAAGATTATTTCTTTGACATCCTGTTCCGCAGTTTCCGAGACGTCTAGTGCTTGTTTCTTTAAATGCTATGCTGACGTTGGTTTTGTTGTTGATTTCATCGACGTTGTATAACAATCTTTGGCCTCCTGTTGGTCACTGTCTATCTTTACCACTCCCCAAGGAGTCGGCAACTTAACACATTCGTGATATGTTGAGGGCATTGTCTTCATATCGTATATCCATGGCCTACCTAGAATGATATTATAGGAAGACAGTGAATCAATTACACAAAAATTTTGAAAAGAATTTACCCCTTCGATGTATACTGGCAACTTTATCTCTCCAACCGTGTTTTTGATTTCTCCACTGAAACCTACTAACACGGTAGATTTTATTATGATCTCCGCCTCTGGTATATTCATTCTTTTCAGAGTCTCAAGGCGGATGATGTTGACCGAGTTGCCTCCGTCGATCAGGATCCTGCGAACAAAATGGTTGACTACATACTAGGTGATCACCAATCCGTCATGGTGAGGATCCTGAACGTTTGCTCTATCATCTTCATCAAATGAGATCACCCTCTGATCTGTCAAGGTTGAGGTCCTCATAGGCTTGTACTCTTTTTTTTGTCTTCGCTTCTTTCGCATTTCTCTTGGCTGCAGAATAAGAAGTACCACAAATGTCAGAACCACCAGATATAAAATTTATTACCTTAGCGTCTGGTGGTGGAGATCCTGCTCGTTTCGGGATCCTGGAATCATTTTGAGGTTCATGATCCTGAGCTTTTCCGGAATCCCTGAAGGAATCTTTCTTCTTGCCAAACAGTTCTTTCAAATATCCTTTGCTCAACAAGTAGCTGATCTCCTTTCTGAGTGCTATGCATTCTTCTGTTATATGGTCGAAGTCTTCATGATATGAGCACCACTTAGACTTATCCTTCCAACCGGTGCTTTTGTCATTCTTTTTCGGCCATCTCGCTTTGTCTCCCAAACCCTGCATTGCGGATAATAGGCCTGTGGAATCAACAGAAAAGCAATATTCGTTAATTTTGGGATACTCTTCGTCATCTTCTTCAACCGCATTGACTCTGTGATCTTCCGTTCTGAAATATGGCTTATTCCTGGTCGATCTATAGGATGATGATTCAATTCTCCTGATTAATCGATCGTAGGTGGATGGCGTTTCTGCCTTCTTTTGTATCATGGTGTCTTCCTACAGCCTGATATATCTCATGGCCCTGTTTCTTACTTCGTCTAAATTCTTGTAAGGGTTTATCACAAGATCTTGATAGAATTGGGAATCACTTTTGATCCCCATTTTGAAGGCCTACACCGCTGTTGTCATATCCAGATTCGGGATATCTAGAGATTCACGTCCGAACCTGCCTACAAAATTTCTTAAAGACTCATTAGAGCTTTGTACTACCCTGTAGAGATCATTAGTCAATTTTTCTAAGGTCCTACTGCATGAAAACTGGTTATTGAACAAATTAACTAAATGAGCGAAGGAGGTTATGGAGTAAGGTGGAACATTCAGTAACCATTTTAATGCGGATCCTGTTAGAGTAGATCCAAATCCTTTGCATAGGCATGCTTCTTTAAGATCCGCGGAGATGGGAATAATCTCCATTCTTTCTCGATATTGTGCAATATGTTCTTCGGGATCCGTAGTCTCATCATACAGCTTCATACTTGGAGTTTGGAATCTTTTAGGGATCTCAGCATCACATATCGGAGGAGCAAATCTTGAGATCCTGTGGGCGGATGGAGCCACTTCCGGGATAGGTTGCACCACACCTGGCACGCTCGAGATCATGTCTTTGAGCTTTTGTAATTCTCTAACCATGACGGGGCTGAATCCAGAATCCTGCAAGATGTTAGTACCAATAGAATAATCATTAGACATGTTACCGATAGTGGGCGTTTGGAACGAGGATCCTGAGGTGTGCGCGGTATCTCGAGCGATTGAAATCCCGAACGAGTAAGTAGGATCCGGGATCCCGATATTTCCTTGCATAGCAATGAAGTCTCCTCGGTGATTTATAGATTGCGAAGTATCAAAGTCCAAGACTCTGCTCCTCATAGGAGTGGTTATTGGAGGAGTATGGGTATTAACCCTTGTCCTTAGACTTTCCATATCCTTCTTCAGGACTTCGTTGTTACGTTAAACTCGTCCTAATTGCTCCTTAACCTCAGGAAATATAGACATAATATCCTGATTAGAAATCATGATAGGATTTGGATCCGATATCCCGGATCCTGAAAAGACAGATCCTGCTGAAGTCGTCATCCTATTAATGTTCTCTGGCCTATGAAGCGATGATGAAGTAGGTGGAGCAGGAGGAAGACTTGTCATTGCAGAGTTTGAAGAAGTCATGGCATAAGATGTGGATCGTCCTTCGGTCGACATTTTTGATAGGAGTTTTTGAAAAAGGTGATTAAATAACGATTTTAACAAAAACTTGATGATGAAAAGCACCACTTGCCCCACGGTGGGCGCCAAATTGTTTTGACCAAAAATTACTAAATATAATTTCGTGATCAAATTAGTAAAGTGAGGTAGAGTGCTTAATTGAAATTCGAGATAATCAGTTTAACAAGTGATGAAAACTTGATATAACGCAAGATTAACAATGAAAATGTAAAGTAAATGTAGTCGACACAAGGATATACGAGGAAAACCCTTGATCTTGTTAGATCGCCGGCACAAAACCTCGGGAAGGAACAATCATTCATTGCCTTTGTTAATTCTATATATGAAAATCAGGATAATACACACTAAGAGCATAATATGATCGAATCTAATGTGTTTATGGTGAATCAAATGATGAATCGGTGAAGTAAGTAGTTAAAGCTGCAAGAAAGTAATGTTAGAGTCGTGATTCAGTGTTGAGAGTGCGTAAGAAGTGTCTCCTAATCGACCATATGCCTCATTTATATACTAGATACAATATAACAATAATCCCGAAATATCCGTAACCTCCGGTCTTCAACAAAGACTCTGCTGACTATCCCGAAATATCCGGGATCACCCAGGGCTCTCCTTGACTCATTATTCCACACGTTTACTTGTTTCCGTTTGCATTTGAAATAATCTTGGTCCATAAGTCAAGCTTGAGTCCTCATACGACCTGGTCAAATAAACAAGCAAACACGTAAAAGCATATGATCCCGGGATACTGAAGATCCGGGATCCTGAACCTGTAACGGGATCCTGAACGTATCCGAGATCCTGAATACCTGTAAAATATAAAGATATCCTGACTCGAGATCCTACATTCTAGACATAAAAATTAGCTCACAACAATAATGAAATCCATTATCCGATCGAAGCATATTTTCATCGTAATGTAAACATACGTCAATCATCCGTGGAGCTTGATCACAAACTCTGTCATTTAAAAAAAATACAAAAAGTAAAAAAAATAATAAGTTGTAGAATCATGTAAATAAAATTATAAATTTAATGTATTTTACGTTATTGAGAAAGAAATACTTTCTTTGTAGCATGGATCATCTAGATACGATTGTAAGGTAAACTAAAAATATTTTTGAAATAAAATTTTCCACCTCTATTATCTTTAATTTTGATAAAGGTTTACTTTATAAAAATTAACACACCCTATACTTTTGGAAATAGTTGATGGAAATCATTAATGGTGCGAAGTTATTGTCGCAAACCATAATCATACAATTATGGAGTAAGACATCGATTTTTCGGAAATTACGGGATCTTGCAATTATAAACAGTTCGTTATTGAAAATCAACTAAATACAATCAACAACCAAATAATATGTTATTGACGCGAAAGTTTATCTGCAAATTTTACTACGGACTTTCAAAGTATTAATAATTAGCTTAGGAACTGTCTGTTTAAACTTTGTATGTATTTCGTAATAATGTATATTACTATGAAAAATGTATATGACTATGAAAATTGTATTTTGATTTTATAAATCGATTTTTTAATAATAAATAGTAACTTGCTGTAAAAAAACCATATATCTAATGAGTTGATATTAGTTGTAAAAAAATTGTGATTTATAATTTTAATCTAATAATAATATAGAAAATGTATCTTGATATTAGCCGTAAAAGTTACATATAAACATTGTCATTGTTACATTATTTATATTAATGTAATAACATTTTCATTCATATATGTTTAAAAATCAAAATGATCTAAAACATATATCCTTCATTAACATATACACAATCTTTAATTTTAAGATTATAATGGATTCTTTTAAAAATTAGTTTCAAACATATAAAAATAATTACGTATCAATTTATATTAATTATTAATATAATATTATTGTCATTATGATTAATGTAGCTAATATTTAAATGTAAAATTTAGTTATTATTAACCAAGATAAGTTTCAATTAAATTGGGGGAGTTAGTTATGTGGTACGTTGTATATTGAACGTTGAAGTAATTAATTAATTAGATTCTAAGGCATATGTGATTAGGCTAAAATCGTAAGGCTAGATTAGTATTTAGGTATGTAAAGAAATGCCATTTAAGTAATCAGAATTCGGATTTAAAATAAATGGTTATAATGTATGGAGTTTAATCATTTAAGAGACAAGATTAATTTAAGATTATTTAATTTAAGAAAATTTAACTAAATATGTTTTTCTTCTAATATTCTAATTGTAGTTCTAATATATATATAAGAGAGGATAAAATAAATAAAAGAGAAGAGAAGATATTGTAGTGGTGATATATAAATTTTAATTAGTCAAATACATGCATGTAAATAACCATAAATGTAAATTTAAATTGAAATGTTATGGTTTTCAAAACTAATAACGAAAAGTTTGAATATTAATTGGTGTTAAATAACTTTTAGAATTTCAATTTTAAACAATTAATTAGGAGTGTATGTGGTTCAAGAACCGTACCGTACCAGACTAGAACTGAACGGTACCGCGAACCATTAACTGAAAAATCAAAGACCATGAACCGTACAGTGACAACCCTAAAATTTTAGCAAATTCCGTACATCATATTACGTGCATATTAGGCTAATTCCCTATCTAATTAATGTGAATTCGTTTTTATCGAAATAAAGTCTAGTACAAAGCCCACGTTTGCATATGAGATGCACACTATTTTAATACGAGATGCATTCGTAGGCATTGAGAATTACACAAACAATCTATTCGAATATAAATAGTAGTTATTTATATTATGATAATTATGCTAATATATAAGCATAACAACCTTTAATAAACAATAAACGTTTACGAGAACTAAAAGACGTACAATGACAAGTTAGATTATGTAATTAATCGAACGAGCTAACGATAAATATCCGAATATTATTAAAACCAACTAGTAATATTCTAATACCATTAATTTACCCTAATTACCACTAAATCACCTTAATTACATGATTAGCACTTAACTAATCAAGATTAGTGCTTAATGACCTAAATATCTACACATAATCTAACTAATTGGAGAAGTCAAAATGGACCCCTCTCCGAACCATCCACCACCTCCCATGGCCCCCTCTTTTGGCCATCACTTACACCATGCTTGCACAACCATGCCCCCCATGTCTTACACTTACATGACCATTTGCACTTCATTCAACCTACAAATCCTCACCATCAAACACACACACTCACTCTTCCTCTCCCTCTAAAAAATCAGTCAACTTTTCCCCTCCCCCTTCTCTCACTTTGATTTTCAAGAACACCACCACAAACCACCTTAAACCACCACTTTCAAACCACAAATTAAAGCTCTTTTAATATATAAACACCTACAAACCATAACACCACCACCTTCCCATGTGTAAACTAAGTTAAACAAAGGATTGGTGCTAGGAATCATTCACAAAGAAATCAAGTTCATCTTGCTCAAATCTCATCCTAAAAGCTTTGTAAGGAGACTTTTTCTCTAGCATTTAACTTCATACATATGTTTATGCTAAAAATGTTCACTCATACTAAAATATGCTTTTAAACTAGTTACTTTGTCTTTTAAAAACATTAACTAGTAAGTTTAACAAAAAAAAGTCTATGAACAAGTTTAGAGACTTTAAAAATACAAAATATGTGTTCTACACTTTAAACTCTTCATTTATATGTAATAAACTCTTATTTATGTTAAAATAGTTATTTTACATTAAATAACACAATAAACTTGTAATGACATAAACTTTGTGGTTTAAAAGCTAACTAAATACACTTTTGGGTGAAAAATACCAAAAAGAAGACTTAAGGGACTAAATATGTAAAATACAAATTTTTGAGGACTATAATGTTAAAAATAGTTTATTTAGTATTTATAATGTTAATCTATAGATTAAAGTGTTAAAGACCAAACCCTTGTGGTTAAAAACTAAGAAAACAAAACTATGAGGTTAAAAGTGGAAAAATGAGAACTAGAGGGACTATACATGTAAAAACAGAAAGTCTTGGACCTTGGCTGTAAAAATAAGTAACTTATGAATATTAAAGTATAAACCACGATTTAAGACAATATCCATGAGGTTAAACACTAACAAACCAAAGTACTGTGCAAGGAATGGAATAAATGAAACTAGAGGGACTAAAAGTGTAAAATCTATAAGTTATGGGCTGAGTTGGTAAAATATGTAAGTAAGATGATATTAAAGTTTAATCTATAGTATAGAGTGTTAAAATCAAGACTTGTGTGGTCATGATTTTAACACAGGATTAGTGTTTAATCTATAGTATAAGTCATGATTAGTGTATAGACCGAGAAATCGTGAAAACCGAAGTATAACGAGTTAAAACGCACGATAACGATAAATGTTACAAAAATAAGTTATAAAACTTATAGCGTCATTAAAAATGTATATTAGGCATAATCAACATTATTATATTATAATAACGTGCAACACACAATTAAAAGTCGATTAAACGAAATCGGGAACTTCGAATCAAATACGAACGAGACGATCCATACAACAAATCAATAATCAACGCTATGAATATATTCTGAATAATAGTATATTATAAGGTTGACATAAACGATTGTAGTATTTTAAAGACAATAAATGATCACAACGCGTCGCATACGCCTATGAGGGCACATAAAACCCTAGTTGAGTGAACAACAAGCATAGACGGACTATTAAGTCGTCTACATTTATTAACTCAACCTCATGCGTTTAGGGCGCTAAGAGGCTTATTTGAGCTCATTCACTTTAAACACATTTTGCTAGCACGCTCGGACTCAGGTGAGTTCACAACCTCTATTTTTACTGTTTTACTGCTTTTAAACTAGGAGTGGAAAACATATGAAATGCTTTTCATACGATGATTGAAAACTTGTTTACTTATGAACGAATTTCATACTATACTTGGTAACATGACAACGAATCCTTGTACGAATCTATGTTTACAGTTGTAGTGCATAGAAGTCCACTTGCTTACAAACTATAACCATTAGCTAGGTGACTCTAGCCACTAAATATACGGATAATACTATCGAGATGACATCCCTCCCACTATTTGTTGGTCATGCCAACCCCTTACTTTATGTCACACAACGAGGAGCGTATATTTAACCAGTCCGAGGCAAATAACACAACAGGTCATGGTTTGGTTACAGGACTAGAGGTCGTACTTTAACTCATTAGGCCTAGCTAGCCTTTGGGGGATCACCGTCCTTGTTTCAAACTTTAAATAATCGTACTTTAGGCCTTCGATGCCATACTTTGATTTACTGATGAACTTTACTAAATGATGGTTTACGATTGCGTCTTAAACATGTGAATTCACTCAACAATTATGTTGACATTTTAAATACGTTTTTCAGGGAATTAGCCATGCCGCAAGAACTCATGCATATTGGGACCGTACTTGCATTGATATATATGATGCCATCTTTTGAACAACTGGGATTTATTTATGATGCTAACCTAATGTTGTTTTATCCCGGAACGTATCTTTATTAAAAACAATGTAATTGATAACTTTGCTATTTTGACGGCTTGATAAGCCGTAATGTTTGTAAAACTATATTTGACATCTTAATATTATAGATATTATGCGATAATCATACGCTCTCGATTTATTGTCGATTGATCGAGTCACGCCCCCAGCTTCCGCCTTAATTATTATTATTCTAATTTTGGGGGTGTGACACGTATCATGTAATTTGGTTCTAGTCCGGTATAGTACTGGTTCAGTTGTTGTGATTCTGGTTCAAAACCGCAAATCAAATAATATATGCACATTAGCACATATAGGTCATAAAGAAGAAGATATCTAAAAGTAGGTAGTTATCAAAATAATTACAAGACTTAGAAAATCAGAAAACCACGTATATTCGTCGAATAATTAAAAATAAAATGTAGCGACAACTCAAAATAATACGTCATATGTGTAGTCGCATTTTCGTTTCCTGATCCATAAAGTTAATTTTAACTTCTATTCAATATAATCACCTCTAGAAATTTATTCAAGTTCATCCAAATCTTCATCATATGTGTAGTCGCGTTTTCGCTTCCTGATCCATAAAGTTAATTTTAACTTCTATTCAATATAATCACCTCTAGAAATTTATTCAAGTTCATCCAAATCTTCATCATATGTGTAGTCGCGTTTTCGCTTCTTGATCCAATCTTGAGTGCATATCAAAACTTCAACCGAAGTAGCTAACAAAGAACTTCTATAATCATCCAAAACTCGACCGCCTGTACTAAAGGCAGACTCCGAAGCAACTAGTAGAAATAGAAATTGCTAGAACTTCTAGCAATATAGTAACGAGTCTTTAAAAAATGTATAATTATAAAGATTCATACTCTTGCCATATTGGATAGAATTGAGAACCTCATACTATTAACTTTCCACCAATTTTAACGGTTCTAATGGTTCAAGCGGTTTTAACGGTTCTAGTACTGAATCGTATCACGAACCATTAAGGCTAAAATTTAGAACCGAGAACCGGACCATTGTGCATAGTATGGTACGGTTTTGGTCCGGTTCTGATTCGATTTATCGGTTCTGACGGTTACGAACAATATATGTACACCCCTACGATTAATAAAAGGTAAATGATCGGTGCTTTACCACTCGAATTATTAAACCCTAAAATTAGAATATACCCAATTTAAGAAGAAGAAAAGAACATGACAACCATTCACAAATTCGGGTCGGCGTGAAGCACTTATCCGATTCACTTAATAGCTCGGCGTATATAAAACGCTAATATATATTCCAATCGACGGCTGAAGCGGCCCTCGACCCCACACACACATTCACTAAACCCTTAATATATCCGCGCCTCTGTTCTTCATTCGGATCCAAATCTATCCATCCAAAACAATCACTCGGAGATCGGAAAAGTATGTCGGACGAAGAGCATCAATTTGAATCAAAGGCCGATGCCGGTGCTTCCAAAACCTACCCTCAGCAAGCTGGTACCATCCGTAAAGGTGGTCACATCGTCATCAAAAATCGTGCTTGCAAGGTTTAATATTCACTTTGTAACTCTGATTTTAAAATCGTGTTTCTGATTTGTGTTAATATGTTGTTGATTTGATTTTCACTTGCGGTGAATTAGGATTTTGGTTTATGTGTTTGTTTTAGGGTTTAGTTTATGTAATTAATGTTTCGGATTACTAGAAACTTGTAGCTATTATTGATTAAACATGTGTCGTTTGCATACAAGTGTCGATAAAACTACTAGAATAAATAAATAAATAAATATAATTTACTTGTGTATTGTTATTAATTGAAGTTGTGAACTTGCAATAGTCACTTGGAAATACTCTTTTTAGTTAGTTTAGGTTTTAAGGGTCGTTAGAATGTAATATGAGATGTCTTAGATCCGTTGCATCTATTTTTTATTTTTTATTTTTGTTTTCGGTTAAAGGAAAAAGTGGATTTGGGGCCAAATGGTAGGATGAAAGATGAAGCTTAATCAGGCTGTAGTTTATTCCCTTTTATTTTTCTTTGTTTTGTTTTTGAATTTACAAATGGATCCGTAGGTTGCTTGTAATGTACTAGCACCTTGAATGAGATGCCACATCTACAAAGTAGCTATATGTCACTATGTCAGTTCACAAAGAATGGTGCAAGTGAAGAATTTTAACCTTTTAATTGATGTGATTGTTCCTCTTAGCTAACTTGATAGTCTAAATCTGGATGCCTAATGATTTGTATTTACTGATGATAATGAACCAAGACGACTATGTTGTTGGACTGTTTTAGATGGCTTGTCATTACAGTAGATTTTAGTGTCATGGTTTCATGATGCTGAGTATATTACATCACTTATGCATATGGTTGTTATACCAAATTTTAATAGGTTGTCGAAGTTTCTACCTCCAAGACTGGCAAGCACGGTCATGCTAAGTGTCATTTTGTTGCAATTGACATCTTTAATGGGAAAAAGCTTGAAGATATTGTGCCGTCGTCCCATAACTGTGATGTAAGTCAACCTTATTTTTCTTTCCATTTGTCTGTTTCTTGTTTTAGCTTCTTTTTACAGTATTAACGCCCCCCTTTTTTAATATCTGTTTTGCAGGTTCCTCATGTCAACCGTACTGACTACCAGCTAATTGACATCTCTGAGGATGGATTTGTATGGCTCATTTTTTTCAGGCTTTGAAATTATTTCCCGATTATTATTATTATCTAGACTTTGATTATAAACAAATGATCTCAGGTGAGTTTGCTTACTGAAAATGGCAACACCAAGGATGACCTGAAGCTCCCAACTGATGATGCTCTCCTGACACAGGTATGTCATGCCATACAGTTTCGTGCTGATTGCGTATGTAATTATCTGCACAATATAAGTGAGCTCATATGTAGATGATCTGTTGTAATTTATTGATATGATATACATATATTGTTTGTAAAAATTATCTACCATTTTTTAGAGCAAAGCTCGGCCACTCACACTCACCACGAGCTGCACCATAGGCACGGACATGTGGTGAGCAAGTAGTGGTGGGAAGAACACTCGTTTTCTGTTTATTTGTTTTTTTATTTTTGTCTGGTAATACAAATTGTGGGTTTCAATTGGTAAGTGGTGGGTAAGTTATGATAGGGAGTGTTTTTGGGTGTTTGAGTTGTGGGTAAATGGCACACATCTGGTGGGTATTATGATAACAAGTCCTCTTATATGTTATCAACTTGAACATAAATACTCTAGGTTTACATTTGTAACTTATTTGTAGTAGTTCAAAACAAAAACATCTTCGTACTTTGATTTAATCAAAATTATCAGGAAACTTGTAGTTGCTTCTCTTTCTTTAAGGTTTCCAGCATTTGAAGTTTAAATATTACATATCAGTTCGTGAAGATAAGTTTTAGGAAGTAGGACTGTAGGATTGTTGGTGAAACCTTCAATATTTATGTTAGCTATTTTATTTTATTGGTTTTTCATGAAATACTTCTTTGGTATTGTGAAATTCACAGACATTGAGCTAGACACCCAATTTAGTAATATGCAGTTGGACTATGTCTTGCATATGAAAGCATCCTTTCATCAATTACTGAGAAGTGCTTATATTGTTTTTCAAATCAGTTTTATACTTGCATCAAATTACCAGATTGATTTTAGAGAGGTGGGTAAATTAGGTGAAATTTATTTAATAGGAAATGTCATTGCGTGCAATCGTGCATTGGCATGAGCACTTTAAAGATTTAATTACTATATATATGTTTTAGTTACAGGTGTTGTTAAATTATTACGTGTACTTATTTGTCCACTTTTTGCACACCTGAAAACAGATCCTGTGAAAGCACTCGTTGTCAAAATAATCTCAACTAATCTAGAAATACTTCTTGTGTTACTTATCCATCTTCTATTGACTATTCTTCCTGCTAATTTCCGTTTTACCCGATCGTGTGAATGGCAGATCAAGGATGGATTTGCAGAGGGAAAGGACCTGGTCGTGAGTGTGATGTCTGCAATGGGGGAGGAGCAGATTTGTGCTCTCAAGGACATCGGTCCCAAATAGTTTCGTTAGCATAAACCTTTGCATCATCAGCTGAATTCTTTTTTGTTGTAATACCAGTAATTTACCATCTGCATTTCTTACGACTGTTGACTTGTCTGTTTGGGTGCTTTTACATAAAGTGTCCTTACTTTACTTTGAATTTATTCTATCATAATAGATTATGGTTTGTGGCGCTGTATTCTACTCTTGAATCTTACTTCTACGCATTTGTTTTTTTTTTTGAACAACCAAAAGCCAACATCTACTATAAGGAAGCACAACCCAACCGGAAGGTGGGGAGGCAAAGAAAGGGTTCACAGAAGGGAAACCCACCCATCACCAAACAAAAAAAGAAACCACCAACAACACAACTTTAATGCATCAACTCTAAATAAAGAAGAAAATTATCCAACGCCTCTGATTCAAGCCAATTTACCATCCAAAGAAGCATTGATTTTACAGCAGAGAAGTTGATTGAAACTGATGGAAGATATCCATGTCTAATATACCTTGTTTTGCATGAATAACTGAATTGCTTCTCTTCTTGTTTGCATGAATAACTGAATTGCTCCATCTCCAAGTAGACCATAGGACAACAAAGAAAGCACCTTGAATGACTTTTACGTATTTCGATTGAGAAGGATTCACAAAACTGCAATTGATATCGAATTTATAGATAACCCGTCATCTGAACGAAATGGTATCTTCCACTAGCTCAGAGTTTTCTTCCATAACACAGAACTTTTTGGACAATCAACAAGAATGTAATGGATAGATTCAATCAAACCCATACAGATAGGGCATAAACTTGACCCAATATTAACACCTCTTTTAATTAAATTTTCACTAGTAGGCAAACTAACTTGAAATAACCTCCATATAAAAGCATTTAGCCTTTTCGGGACTAACTTATTCCAAGAAACTTGTTTGCCCAACCAGAATTGATGAAGGATTAGACCATCCACAATACTAGATAAGATTTTAGAAGAGAATGTACCATTTGAATTGAGGTTCCAACACCAAGAATCAGCGTTTCCAGGATCCAAAGTAATATTGTACCCAACTCGGATAAAAGTTTATCAATGTCGTCGTTGGCTCTGCCCCTTGGTAAAGATCTCCAGTCCCATCACCAAGCCCAAACGCCATCAACCAACGTTCTTCTCTATGACGATGAACAATCAGGATTACGAACTCCACGGAATAAATCCACCCATCCCTGCAATTGAGCTCTTCACAAGTGTTTAATTGTATTTGAACCAACCTAAAAGCACTTGTAATGTTTTATGTGTGGCACTCATCACACGTGTCACCATTAGTGTGATGTGTGATGAGTGAATGGTGGTGCTTGTTGTAGTAGGCACATGATGCATGTGATTCTTTGTTGTTTTCTTTTGTATGTAACAATGTCAAAAGAAGAGGTTTTTGTTGGGCTGAAAGTCAACTGTTAATTATTTTAAGTCAAATCTCGTTGGATTGTCAAGTCCTCAGCGAGTACGTGGATAACGTAATATTCCATCCACAACATTTTGTTCTCACTGATTGTTTTGAGTCAGGTTCACAACAAAAAGTTATGCTTTTTTCATCAATAGGATGAAACATTTCAATTATAGTTTTTTAAATCAGAATATCCCATCTATTGATGCATCCGGTGCTTTAAATGAATAGCTTTATAAATGAGTTTGAAACACCATTCTCCATCCTCCATGCACAAAATTCTTGTTTTTCAATCCGTTTATCATTTTCAAGCACAATAAGAGACACCCTTAACTTAGATATAACCAAATTACAGTCATGAAGGCGTGCCGGATTATCTTTTTTTGTGTCATTCTTTACCATGAGAAAAGACAGTACGAATTTAACTCTCTATACACCTCACAAACAAAGTCATGGAGAGATTAAAGTTTATTTAAAAAGATATCACATAACATTAATATGAAAATAGTACATAACTATTCGTGATTAAGCAATAGTAACGTTTTCAAGTATGAACTCGCAAAATATGAAAATCCACCTTCAGAAATCTCAATGTCACGAAACCTTACCCTGCTTTTATCTTAAAATTTGTTTCAGAATAATCAGTCCACTTTATATATAATTCTTTGTTTTGACTTTTCCATGAAACACATTCTTTTCGATATGTACCTGCTTGCTTCGCATTACCGAGGTTGTTTAAGTGAAGCCATTTATTCACATTTTTACACATAATCGTTAAAATAATGATAATGATATATAAATAAAAGGCAAGAGAATTCGACCCGTAAATAATAGTATGTTCTCGTAGCGTAGTGTGGACAAATCAAACATTGTTCCTTCTAAAATTTTTAGAAGACAAAATATAAACGACTCATGCGGCTTATAAGTATAAAGGACCGTAACTGTAAAAATTTGAATTCCATGGGTGAGTAATGAAAAATCCAGCCACATAAGAATCTTCTTAGCAGAGCCGTTATTACTTAATCCAGAGAACTAATTCTTTACAAACATGTACTCCATGCAAGAAAATTTGTACATTCTTTGATGAAACATTGAACTATGGGAAAGTAGTTCGCATATATTAATTATTAATTAATTCTTTGATTATAAGTTATGGGAATGTTGGAGCCAGCTGCAAAAAGAGTGAATTTTGAGTGAGGGAGATTTCATTTCTCCCCTATCTTATTTTTCTTGAAAGATTTGAGTGTGAAAGAAAAGGGAAAAAAGAAAAATGGAGAAAGCATTGGTTAAAGTTGGAAGCATAAAAGCCGGTAGCTTTTGGGTTTCTAAGAAAGCCAAAGAAGAGATCTCCAACATTTCTTCAGATCTTTCGGTATGCATTTATTTACATATATATTATAGATATAGATATAGATAGATATATGTGTGTATAATGTATATGTATATGTAATTACATTTGTTAGCTTTATTTTGATCTAGGTTTTTTTGGTAGATACTTTAATGAAATTGAGTACTAGTGTAATTTAAATATATAGGGTTTTTTGCTTGTTATGTTTAATTGAAATGTAGGATCTGCATTTTTTTAGTTTATGAGTGCAGGTTTTAGTTAAATTTACTATTTTGTTAATTGTGGTTTTTACTATGTGGTTGTTGAGAGAATTTTGGCAAACTGAATGCTGAATTGAAGGTTATTTGTTTAGGTATCAAACTGGATTATACATTGTAATCGTTGTAAGGTAGTATTTTGGAGTAATGTTATATGGCTATGAAGATGTCATTGCAAATTGTTATATGGCTATGAAGATGTCATTGCAACTCCTTAGGACTTAGCTCCCCAGATAAGTTTGGATCATACCAACATGTGGTCCTGGTAAAAAGAAAGATGAGGTTTTGTGTTGGCTACCACCTTACATTTAAGGACAACTTTCCTATACACGCACGTAGTAGAGGAATTAATTGCTCATCATTCCCTCTCAGTCTGGTGCTCATCAGCTTGTAGTTTCATTATTTGTTAAATGCTAGACAAGTTATCGTAGAGTAGTTAGACTGTGAGTTCTTTAGCTTGAAGGTACTTGTGCAAATAGTGGTTAAAAGACTTCTATAAAGCCGGTTATTTGGTCCATCTAAGCTTCAGCTAGCTATGTAGGGGTGTTTTAACATTTGAAAACCTATGGTTAAAGCAAACTAGGGTAAGCTGATGTGTCATATGTACTTCGTTCACAAACGTGACTTTCCCTTTAAAAGTGCCCTTCTGCTTGCATACCCTTCTTGTATTCAACTTTTGAAATTCTCTGATAGTTTGGGGGTGGTTGGTAAACTGATTACAATATAATTCTTATTTCTTTGATTGTTTGTGGACAAAGTTATCAAATTTGGAGAGACAAGTAATGCGTTTTGCAAGACAGTTAAGTATTGGCGATAAATCTGACATTCCCTAACTTTCTAGTTTTAATCAAGTAATAATCTGTTTCTGATCTTTGAATTCACAGTAATAACTTCAAAAACTTATATCGAAGAACATCCTAAAGTTGTTGGCTTTGTGGGTTTTGATCTGGATTTGAGTAGAAACACCAACAAAATTAATTGTGCATGGGTCAATTTTGTGTATTGTGAATGTAGCATCTGGATTTTTTTTTCTTCTGAAGTTGGAGTTGTGTGCGTGTGCACATGTTGAAATCAACATTGACACACATGTGGTCTATGAAGATTCACAAGCTGGCGAGATGCCTAGTTGCACTGAAAAATCAACAATACATTTAGGAAATGATATATTGCTATATTCTGATTAAATCCTTTTGTATAATTAGATTCTTTCATGTTTGCAGACATTCTCAAACACTGTGGAGAAGAAGGCGAAATGGGTATTTGACAAGCTAAAGGGTACTGTATTACATTCTAATTTACTCACATAAATAAGTTGTGTGCCTTTTGTCCCTGAACGTTGCCACATTTATTCGACAATAGTCTTAACTCTAAAGTAAGACTAGTTTAGTTAAAGTCAGCATGTCTAGGAACCAAATTTGTAGAGATTGCTTAATTTATGCAGATTGCAGAATATTGCTTAAGTACACCGAGAGTATGTTAATATTTACGTTTATCTTATCCTAAAAAGTATTTTAGATTTTTAGCTATAGATTTAGAAAATAAACTGGAGCGCTGATTAATGATTTACATGTTGCAAAAATGTAGAAATTTTAATCGTGATTCTTGATTCCTGATGTTAAGGGATAAAAATGCGCATCTTTTAGGCAGTGGGTGATATAAGATTTTCAACCATAATATGCATTGTTGGAACCTGCGAGCTTTCACATTCCATCTCTTTTTGCTAAAACACCACAAATAAATTTTCAGGCAAACCATCGAAACCATTGCCAGATTTCCTTAGAGAATACAACCTTCCTCCCGGTTTATTCCCACAAAACATAACATGCTACGAGTTTGACGAGTCAAAGCTAAAGCTCGTGGTTCACTTACCCGCTCCTTGTGAGGTGACCTTCAAGGACCAATCAGTCATAAGGTACTCGACTCGAGTCAAAGGGCTAGTATCAAGGGGAAAGTTCACGGTCATTGATGGAATGAAGACAAAGATGTTGGTTTGGGTGAAAATAACAACTGTGGTCGTGGAGAATTATAGGTCGGATAAAGTGTGGTTCACGGCTGGCGTGAAAAAATCACGGCCTAGGGATGCTTATGAGACTCCTCGTGACGCTATTCGAGTTGATGAGTTTTGAAGGTCTGCTAAAGATTATGTGGTTTTGCATTTTGTGATGTTAATATGATGTTTATGACCTTATTCATTGGTAGTTCTGTGTTCTTGAATACACTAGATGGAAGAGTATTCTCTTGATGATTAAACAATTTATATCTGTAATGCAATGTTGAGTACTTTCTCGTTTGAGACTTTTGGTTTATTTGTTGTCGTTGTTGTTGTAAGCCGATAGTAACAACTAACAACTAACAACCATCATGCGATACAAAAATATTCAGGGACTTGTAGGCGTTTAAAATTCGAGCTACTTTGATCCTCGTAATTGAAGTCATACTTACGGTTCAGAATGAGACATTCAGACGCTAAACATATTGATAATAAATAGCAATCGAGAACAATCTTCTACAAAATATAGATCATATATAAATGTTTGATCAACAACTTTGCTATTTTCTAATTAGAAACAAAAATAGTTATTTTGTTGACTTGTTATGGATAATAATAATTCATTATTTTTGTATATTCGTAATAATTTTGTAACATCCATACTTTATATCGCACATCATCTTCAAAATTTAATCACCGACCGGGACAACATGAATATGATGTATCAATCCATTTAATCGAATATCGTTCATGTTTGTTAATGTCATATATTCACTTGTCAATGTCAAATCGTAAATTATTAATAATTTGTTCATCTCGTCTTTCAATCAAAAGATTTCATATTTTGGAATTTAGAGGTATTGAAAAAACTTGATCCATATTCAAATTCGGGTCGGGGTGAATAGCATACACGTGTCCGATTCACTTAACTCGGCGTCTTTTAAACGCTAATATATATCCGAACCAACGGCTGAACCGGGCCTTGACCCCACCACAAATGCACTAAACCCTCGATATATATACACCCCCAAATTTACCTCGCTGCGCCCCTCTGCTCAAACTCTTCAGTTCGATCTATATTTATTCATCAACAAATCTTTCAATAAATCAATCCACCGGAGATCGGAAAGTATGTCGGACGAAGAGCATCAATTTGAATCGAAGGCCGATGCTGGTGCTTCCAAAACCTACCCTCAACAAGCTGGTACTATCCGTAAAGGTGGTCATATCGTCATCAAAAATCGTGCTTGCAAGGTTTAATACTCACTTTTCAACTCTCAATTTTTTTAAATCCTGTTACTGATTTGTGTTAATTAGTTGTTGATTTGACTTTGACTAGTGGTGAATTAGGGTTTTGTTGTTATTTGTTTGTGTATGTTTTTAGGTTTAGCATATTTTTTTTAGGTGTGTGGTTACTATTGATCCATTATGTTTATATATTTAAGGTTGACATAATCAAATGAGAAGAAGCTAATGATTGTTAATATAAATTAATCTAAATATTCTTATTCAATTTGCAATAGTCACTTTAAATAGGGAAATCGAAACACTTTTGAATTAGTCTAACTCTTAAGGGCCACTAGAATGTAACATGGGATATCTGACCTAGATCCATTGTATTGAATCTGTATATTTTCAAAGTGAAGAGGTATCGGGACGAAAGTTAATGAAAGATGAAGCTGAATCTGGCTGTAGCTTATTGTTTTGTTTTTTTATTGCAAGTGGACACATTTAGTTACTTGTACTGTACTGGCACATCTTGAACTATATACCACATCTGCAAAGCACTTTTTCCCCACAAATATTGGAAGCACAAACTTGCGGCACAAGTGTAGATTTTATATCATAGTTGGATGCAAGTTGACTAAGCTTTTCCCTGTTAGTTGATGTAAATTGATTATCTTTTCTAACTTGATAGCCTAAACCTGGATGCTCAGTGATTTGTATTTACTAGTGATATAGAACCAAGTTTACTATCTCGTTTGACTGTTTGTGATCCCTTGCTTAGTTTGTCTTAAATAGACTGTGATACATTTATACAGATGTCAATGGTTTCATGTTGTTTTACCAAATTTTAATAGGTTGTAGAAGTATCTACCTCCAAGACTGGCAAGCACGGTCATGCTAAGTGTCACTTTGTTGCAATTGACATCTTTAATGGTAAAAAGCTTGAAGATATTGTGCCATCGTCCCATAACTGTGATGTAAGTCATCCTTGTTTTCCTGTCCCTTTGTCCCATTTATTGTTGTAGATTCTTTTTCTAGTATTAACAGGTCCATTTATAATATCTGTTTTGCAGGTTCCTCATGTCAACCGTACTGATTACCAGCTTATTGATATCTCTGAGGATGGATTTGTATGGTTCATTCTATTCAGGCTTAGTATATTAATTTATAGAATATTATTCTTACTTTGATTTAAACTATCTCAGGTGAGTTTGCTGACTGAAAATGGCAACACCAAAGATGACCTAAAGCTCCCAACTGATGATGCTCTCCTGACACAGGTATATCATATCATACAGATTCATTCTGTATTTTAGATGCGCAAATATAACTAGTATTATGTAAGCTCTATTATATATTTCAGATATGATGGAGATTTATTTTGTTTGTAAAATCTGTAAAAGGAACCCCTTTTGTATGTCTAAAGCTTTAATTAACTGTATATATTTGATGTTTACATTTGTAACATTTTTGTAGTAGTTCAAAATAAAATAAAAACACTTTGTATTTTGATCATCTTTGTTTTATAGAAGTTAAGAAATACCTTCTTAATAATATGTAAATGAAAATCTTTGACATAGACACATATTTTAAGTAATATGTTGGACGATATATAATTTTTTTTTCTCAAATTAGTCGCTTTCATTTATTTGTAATGATGATTTTAGATGAATATGTCAATACTTATTTAGCTGAGATCTCTACATAAGGTGTAATTCTGTGTAGTGTCATGGGACAAGTAACACTTCAAGATTTAATTACCACCGTAGCTTAAGTTGCAACTTACAAGCATTGTGCTAGTAACACTTCAAGATTTAATTACTATCTTAGCTTTAGTTTAAACTTACAAGCATTGAGCTGATAAGTTGCATTCGCTTTGTGTAGTGGTCAGAACTTGGTCTAACAGAATTACTTTTTGTCAAAAAGTAATAACTGTGTTAGAAATATTTGCTGTTAAATACAATTACGAAAGTATGTAATAACAATATGAATTCATATTCCATTGTTACTGCTAATGACTGCTACCAATTGTGTGAATGGCAGATTAAGGATGGATTTGCAGAGGGAAAGGACCTGGTCGTGAGCGTGATGTCTGCAATGGGGGAGGAGCAGATTTGTGCCCTCAAGGACATCGGCCCAAAATAGTATCATCCTCGTAAACTTTTGCATTATCAGCAGAAACTTTTCTGTTGTAATACTAGCAATCTACTATCTGCTTTTCATATAATTATTATCGACTATTTTCTGTTTGGGTACTTGAACATAAAAGTATTTGACCTTCTATCAATGTATTTCGAATTTATTTTAATTGTGGATCAGATAAAATGCAGCTGTTGTTTGGATCATTGCTGCGTATTTATTATGGTTTCTTTGTGGTTGTATTATACTCCTGATCCTTGCTTATTATCCGAGGAAATAAATATGTGGTCCTTAAAAAGTGTTGTAAAAGTCGGCCGAGTCGGCCGCCTAGTCGGGGACTAGTCGGGCTGTAGGACGGGACCGACTCGACTAGGCTCAAGACGGTCTAAAAAGTCGGGTCAACGTCTGTCAACGGGTCAAAGTCGGGTTAAGTCGGATTATTTGGTCAAAGTCGGATCAAAGTCGGGTCAAAGTCGGATTTTGGTCGAAGTCAACTTTGGTCAATATTTTTAAGATAAATTAAAATTAGGGTTTTTGAACAATTGAACTATTATGTTTATATATCAAGACAATTATTTTAGAGTCTATGTTTGTTTATGTTTATGTATATGGTTCCCATCTATTTTTACACATAATTTTGAAATTTATTATTTAAATGAAAAAAGTCAACAAAAGTAAAAATCGGACTAGTCCCCGACTTGGCCGGCTAGTCCTTCTGAGGTCCCGACCGACTTGACCCCGACTTCCGACTTTTACATCCTTGTTAAAGATGGAGGTGATGGCTTTAAGTTTTAACTTAGGGATAAAATTGGTCAGATAATGGCTCATTAAAAATTGGTCCAGTTGTTGGAATATGGTTAACAATATAGCATTAAAGCGAACGGTTTGAATTATTTGGAGGGTTGCAAACAAGTTGGGTTTCCATTAGGTAGTGTGTGCAAGCTCGGTAAAGTCATCAAATTGGAACTTTATCGAGTTTGAATACAAAAATGTGCTTGAAGTAAAAGTTAAGTATGAGTTTTGGGAGATGTATGCGTTGAGCTTGTGTCAGGCTAGTTTTGTTAACATAGTTTTAGACTTTTAGATCCATTTCAAGTTTGAATTTGTTCCAAAAATTTTAAGTTTGAAGTTGCTCATTTGGAATGTGAGTTTACTTAATTTTTCTTTACTTGTTTTATTTAATGAGTAAATCCGCCTTATTTTGTATAATTCTTCAAGTCCCGTAGATACGATCTTGTGAAAATTGGACTTATTTTTCTCGTTGATCTAAGAGTACGAAATAAATCAGATGGATTAAAAACACTCGTGAAATATTCTGTTTTTTCCTCTACCTCTGTACCATAGGTACAATGTTTGAAACGAGAACCTTTTCTTCTATCCGAATCTTAAATTTGTTTTCGTCAGCATCCTTCTCATGGGTACGTTTGAGCTTTTGCATAGGGTTTAAATCTTCTTTGAGCCAAGCTAAGCTTATATCAAGAAGCCTTTTCGAGGTTTAGTTCTCTTGACATAGTGTTTGATATCCTAAATCGTTTCGTTTGAAAAAGTACGATTATTTGAATGTTATCTTTAGCCACTTGTTCACTTCTGTTGTAATGCGCATACTTCGACTTTTGGTTGCTAGGAAAAGGGATAATACTCAACTAGGATGTTAAAAATGATAGTTGAGGGCTAATTGTGCAAATGATTCCTTAAATCAATGGCCACTTTTGTAGTTTTTCAGAATTTTAGTCACCATCGTCTTGACACGGCAAAACTTATCATCAACAACAAATGTCAAACTTCTTTAACCAGACGACAATATCATCTTGTTACCTCGTCAATGAGACTCATTGTCACCTTATCCAAATATAAGTATGAGTGATGTTATATAATGTTGTTAATTATCTAGAATCAAGAAAATTGAGGAATTACTTGTTTTTTTTTTATTATCAACACGTGTTTACATAGACTACATAACTTACCTATATATTCTATTAAAAAAAGACAAATTAAAAGAAATTAAAAATCACAAGTGACATTTACTTAACCAATATAAATCTCTTGACTATTGCTGATAAAACTTGCATTGCACCAAACTCTACCCAAAATAAAAATCCTCCATGGAACAAGAAGATACTAAGCCACAAGTCATAGTAGCAATGAAAGGACACCCTGGAACGGGCAAAACGACGCTTGCCCGCTACATAGCTGAGTTGTTAAGGTGCCCACTTCTAGACAAAGATGACATACGTGACTCAACTTTCACAATCGAATCACAATTAGAATCCCATACTACTCGAATACTACTTAATGAACTTTCTTATAAAGTACTTTGGCAAATGGCCAAGACTTAGTTGAGTCTTGGCCTAAGTGTTGTTATCGACTCCCCACTTTCTCGTAAGACCCACTTAGACCGTCTAGTTGACCTATCCGATTCCTTTGATGGGTGTCGAGTCGTGTTAGTTGAGTGCAAGCCAAGGGACCAAGTTGAGTGGCGTCGACGACTCGAAAATAGAGGGAAAGATGATTGTGGTGGCAGTTGGCATAAGCCAGCCACGTGGCAGGATATGGAGAAGTTGTTGGAAGGTTACAATGGGTGCACTGATTTTGATATCGGTGAGGTGCCAAAACTAGTTTTGGATACTACTGCAATAGATGTTAAAGTCAAAGAGCTTGTTGAATTAGTGTTGAGGTTTATTGAAGATTCTATTCATTTAAGCCTTGTTTCTAATTAAATAAGTTGTATTGCTAATTAGAGATGTTATGTAAACTTTGACTAAATAAAAATGACTTTATTTCACTATGTAGAATGTATGTTCACTACAACACTAATATACAGTTTATATCCTATGGTAAATGTAAGGACTTTTTATATAAGTTAAGAGTTGTATACATCAATTTCTACTTCAATTAGCCAAATTAAACCTTAAACAATATTAATTGTATTTTGTACAAGACAATGAGAGTATTTTCTTTGTTACGCTAGAAGTTTCTTTGAGACATTTCGTCGAACACATCGTCTCTTCAAGTTCATCATTCATTTATCACCCCAGAGAGAGTAGAAATATGACTTCCAATTCTCCTGCTCCGTCGTCGTCGCCGCAACGTTACCGTTCCGGCGCCGATCATACCAGCAGTGGCAAGGATGATAGGCCACGATTCTTTGACCACATGACAAAGAAACTGTGCTGGTCCAAAGCTGAAATTGTCCCCGGACGACATCCAGAACGGTGGCGTAAAGATGCCGCCGGTAACGTCGTCTGTAAACGCTTCTGCAATTGTCAAGGATGTCTTTGTTTTGAATACGATCACATCATTCCATTCTCCAAAGGTGTTTGTAATTAGTAAGCTTCACAAATTGTGTTTAGTTTTTTGCGAATTTTTTTAGGGTTTCAGTGTTGGTGTGTCTTTTGAGTAGTGACAGTCTGTGTGATTGATTTTTGTATTCTAGGTGGTAAATCAGTAGTTGAAAATTGTCAGATATTGCAAACGAGGGTGAATAGATTCAAATCGGACAAGGATCAAATTGATAAGACGCAATTACGCGGTTATTCGTGCGATATCAGTTTCAGTGGTATATTTTCTGTACCTTATTTTATCCGTTTATTCAGTTATGCCATTGATAGTTACTGGTGTTTGGCATTGCGTTTTGAAAGTGATTATTGAGATTGTGTTTTTGTGTGATTCATTTTACATGTAAATTATCAAACTTTGCCAAACAGTCAAACAAAAGTACTTCCAAACACTATCTTCTTCAGCTGGTTTTGTTACACTATCACTCTCAAAGCCAAAGTTAAACACCTCCGTAGTAATAATCTCAAATCTAGTGTTAGGTCTTACATCTTAGAATTTTATTTAGTCACAGAATCTTAAGTGTGCATCAATTTATATATTATTAGAATTACTAGATAACAGCATTCACATGACTATTACATATTCATAGAACACGAAATGTGCAGTTACTTTTGATATGACACTACCCCATGCTAAGATTGGGACACCTTAACCCCAAGAAAAAATGATTTTGTCTAAGAATAGTATTTTCGGACTGCTCACCAATAAACTTCTTCTGTTCAAGAATGCCCTGGTGGCCATCTCTCGTAAGCATATAAACATATGCTACCAAGAGAATCGGTTAACGCTGCTTATGCTTAAATATTGAGTGACCATTGTTACTCCTGGATAACCAAACCAAGCTCTAAGAGATTGTTGGGAGGTTGGACTTTAGAAGAACGGCATTAATAACGAATCCTCTAGGTATTATTGAGTTTTACCACTATTAGTTCTAGAAATACACGTCGACGCTTCAAAGTATCCATCTCGGTATCTACTAGTGACTAGTGGGATATTCCTCTTACCACAAAGATCATATATCTGTCTGGAATACCATACTAGTAACCAAACTACACTGCCCTTACATCATCAGTTATCTACCATATGTTATGAACTTATGGTCCAAGTAAATAGTCCAACTATATCATCGATATCTGCCATTTTGTATTGTAAATATTTCATTTAACTTCTGAATTACCTTTGTTCGGCGATTAATGAGATGCAGCATACATAGAACATATACGGACTCTTAAATTTAACAGTATTTGAATTACATCATGTGTAACCTGTTCCCTGGCATTACATAATCTTTTTTTCTTTCTTATTTTTCTGCTCTCATTATCTGCAAGGCTAATTCTTATTTCACACATAGTTCCTCAGTTTTTCTTTTCATCTATCGGTGGGCACACATATGATCCACAGACGTTAAGTCCAATTAGAAGCATCTAATTTGCTTGTGATTTTATGGAAAGAGTTGTAGTTACAACACTTGCTAGTCCCTTCACCATATCACTGTTTTTGTCCACACTAGGAATATAAAACAATAATATATTAGATTTTTTTCCATCTTTATTAACCATATGAATCAGCAGGGAGAATGAGATGCAGTTCTAATATATGTTTACAAATTACGTAAGTGTTCCGTATAAAGTTATGAAGAAAAGGTTTGAAAACATTTATATTAAGCGAAAACAAAAGGTCAAGTGGGTAAAATCTTTTTTTATTTTATTTTCTAAATCTTTTTCAATACAAGATACTATGCGACTTACACTATAGTGTCACACTGTCACTAGTGAGGGCTATCCTTACTACTTCAATGAAACTTTGAGTTCTCTTATTAAGACTCTAGAAACTCATCATCATTTTATCCCCCAAATCTTGCCCTATTAATTACATCCTCATCAATATATAGTATGTGTGGTCCAACTCAATTCCTACTTAGAAACCCACTTTGGCATGCCCTTAACTTTAACTTGTCAGTGGAGTGAAATCTCTGCCTGGAATTTTAGATCTTGCATACATCTAATCTAAAGTTTTTCTTTTTTCATCGTGTGCTTAAAGACCATCTTTGATGATTATGAAGGTATAATCAATTATATATCATAGTATAAATAGATGGTAAGTGGTCACTAACTCTCTATACATACTTTGACATTTATAACTACTTTGACATATATAACTACATATTAATTATTAAGTATTAGATTTTTTTTTTGTTTTCGAAAATATGTCTGAGTTTGTGCCTGACCACTCCCCCAACCTACCCCATATTACATAAATGTTCTTATACTTTTTCTGTCAATGATTGATGATGATCGAACTATCGAAGTAGTAGGGACTAGAATATATTGAAGTCAACAACTACACATACGTGTCTAATAAACTAATTTTTTCAACTGGATAAAGACAACGTATCATCATTAACAATTTCAAGTTGATGCATACATAGTAATGATTCTGGTGGAGGTCAATTAAGATAATGATTAAAGATATAAAAATGCTTATTTTAATAATACAATTAACTTATTTCAATAATACAATTAACTAAGGTCTTAGATTATGACACCAATTTGTCATGAGTTAGATTTTATTGGATTTAACAAACTTTCAACTGAGATTCAAAAGTGACTCACTGATTACTTGTTTATGTAAATCATGTTTATGTAAATCATGTTTATGTAAATCATGTTTATTGTAATTACTGTCACAAATTTATTGATGAGGGTGTCTTTATCTAGACTAACAAGTACATAATCTGTTTGCAGATAAGGAGCTCGACATTATTGAAATGGCTGTATATGGTGATGTAATTCGGCCAGGCAATCAATGTCGTTGCAGAAGCGTTGATGAATTGCTTGGGAATTACAAGCCTAAAGACCATACAGCTGCCTGTAAGTTGCCTTGAAGCAACTTCTTGTCATATACTAGACAGCATTCATTTAAGCTGTTATTTTTTGGCATCTATTTTTATTCTGTGGGTTTCATTTTTATATGTAATGAACATTATCAATTGTAACAATATGGGCAAACACCTAGAAAAAGATATATATAGGCCCATGCAATTTGCCATATAATACGATTCTTGTTAATTGTTATCACATTAGTTTTTGGTTAATACGAGCAGAGACCTGAGCAAAATCTCATGCAGTATGCAAGGGTAAGTTGTAGAGGTGGCTATGGTAGGTGAGGCGAGTTGGATGGCAGGTAAACCTTGGGTTCGGGTCAAACAATAGTGTTTGATTTTGGACGACTTTTGACCAGTTTAACCCATTTGACTTGTTTCTTTTGTAACTAAATATTTTTCATTTACTGATTTGACCCTTTAAAGATAAAGCGTTATTTGAATTAACTCATTTGTAAGTAAATGAGTTAGAACAGTATCTATTAGTAAGGTAGATAAAGGTGAGCATGGTATGAATGCGGCATCAATGTAAGAGATATATTGTCGTTTGGTGGATGGTTCAAGTCGTGAAGAGCATAACTTTTGATTGTGATTGTGATTGTGATTGTGCAACCACTTCACAAACACTATCCATACCTTTAACAACCCTTACTTTAGTTGCTATATTTATTCCCTAAACATATCTTATTTAAAAGAGACTAAAATATATTAAATAAAAACCGATTATTCAAATGTGGAGTTTGGTTTTCTTATTTCTTTGTCGATAATTTACTTTTTACAATCTCCAAATCGTGTCTAATTTCTTTGACATTAACTTGATATCATTGAAAATTTGAAATGACTGTAATGCGCCTCAAATCTTCTTCTTCCTCGTTCACGTAAAACATAACACAAAAACTAAGCGACCTTTGGTCTACTAATTTCAAATATGGAGTACGCCGATTAAACAAGTGGCTAAGCTTTTTAGTCTTGTAGACGAAATGAGATTATAATGAAAGTCAGATACGTTTAAAGCCGGTTTTAATCATATAAACAAGCTCTTAATGCATAAATTTGGTGGATTTTTCAAAGAGAATGGTGGAAATCACTCATAACTTGATATGTATCTTGTAGAAGTATGAATTATGAACATGGATATCTTTATGAACCCAATGTGCATAAATCATATACCTTTAACTCTTTAAGCCATTGAGTATCACTGTGACATGAGTGATTTAGGCATGCATGGGGCCATATATCACTGATGAAGTGTAATTACTAATTAGAGCACAAAACATGCGAGTGTGTTTAATGCAACTACTCATTTGGTAACAACTTAAAAAGGAAATGAAAATTAATCATAAAGTAATAAATAATAACGATGGCTTTTTCTTCATCTTTACCTACATTCCTGTTTGTCATGTACTTTTGGGAAATAACCGAGTTGAATGATTGTGTCTCTTCATAAAATCACCCGATTGGAACCGAATAGTAACATTATTTGTAGAATGCTGTTCAATAGTAAGCCATAACTCCTTATATAGATTGCAATAACGTCGTCTTGTTCTTTTTAGGAACTGGCATGTCATTAAAACCTTGAACTGAAATGAGAAATAAACCAAGGGTAGTATCAAGGATTGAATGCATGCATGTGATGAACTATTACAAGGTTTTGAATGAAGTGTCCCAGAAAAGATCATTCTTTTTGTTACTATTTGTTCAACATTTAATGTATTGAACTTACAAAAAACATATCATTTTATGTAGTCAAAAACATACAATAGTCGAATTTTAAAACTTGAATACTATAATAGTAAAATGTGTAAAGTTCGATACATAACCAAACTATAAATCCTATTTAATATGATGTAAATGAAATAAAAAAGAGTCGAAATGAGTATGATGATAATAAGCAGAACACTTATGTTTGCCATTTATCAAAATGTGACATCCACCAATATAAAACTTAGGTTATCTATATATGTGAGGCTCTTTATGATTATATGTTGTATCTTTGGACAAGTTTTGTCATAATTTAATTTGTGGGGTCAAAATGTTAAAGATTTTGGTTTTGAGTGGGCAAAGTGAGAAAAAGGTAAAGGTTATCATACTATATATTCTTTTTTTCTTCACTTTAATTTAATGTTTTCTCAACTTTACCCTTATTTAGAAAAATAAAATAAATAAATAGAAACCGTGGTTAAATACACAAGTCTTGATATGATTGGGAATGTAGACAAATTGTTAAATCATGTATTGGTGTACTCTTTTTTATAAGATTGAATTCCCATTATAAAGCAAGTTCTAATCCATCGTTATAGGTTAAAGCCAAATTGTATAAAACACAATCTAATTTTTTCCAATTATCATTTTAGGTAATATATTTATTTCAAGCGTTATATCTATATCGACTTCTGAATTATGATCTTGTTCAATTTAATTTCGCAATTTAGTTGTTCAATTTTTCTATAATAACTGATTAAAAGAAAGAAAAAGGGAAGAAATAACCAAGTGGTCATTGATCTAGCGGTATCGAGGTAACCCATCAACTTTGAGATTGTGAGTTCAAGTTCAGGGGTGGATTAAATATCTGTGAATTGATGTACATACCCATGATATGAGTGTGTGAGTATTTTTCTTTATAAAATAAAATAAAAATAAAAATAATAAAAAAGAAGAAAGAAATAGGTCCTTATACATTATAAAAAGTGTTTGTCAAGTAGTTGGTAGTTGGCTGTGTTATGCAACTAATCCTAGAAGTGCATCATGTGTATCTAATACTATATTTTATTTTAAGGATTCTACAAATTAGGTCTCAAATGTGTTATGATTAATTTAATAAATATTCAAATTGTAGCACCAACCGTTACTTTTCCTACTATCTTGTTGACTTAGGTCATCAAACCCATTTGCTCATACTTCGGATAAAAAAGGAAAATTATTATGTTTATTCCTTCACCAATTTAGTCCTTTTTACTTTTTTGAACAACATTATGATATTTGCACTTTCTTTGGTTATTTATTATGTGAAGCAGAAATTGTGATTTGTGATACTTATTCAAATAAAACTGCTATATTTTTAAATATTACAATTACAATTACAATTATGAATATACGATTAAAAATGTGTAACAAAACAAAAGTATATTAAGAGGAAGGTACAAAAATAGTTACGCATATTTAAAATCCGGTGGAGATTAATGAGAAAATATTATACCAAGTAACTATGACTATATTGTTTAGTGATGTTAATAGTAAATGAGTAAATATGGATTAAAATCATAACTCAAGGATGATAAACTTTGGTCCCCAATAACTTTATTTTCTTTCATCGTTATTTATTTTGATCTTATTTATAAATAATAATAAAAAGTGAAGGATATGAAAAGAAAGCCTCAAGTGAGGAAAATGATTAGCATGCCGAATTTACTGTATTTTGAGAAGAAATTTATAGGTGTAAAATGCAGTATTGTTAAAATGTAATATTTTGTTAGTAAGATGCAATGAATTTGAATGACAATTTTATCCTAAAATGCAATGAATTCGACATACTTATTCTCCTCATTTGTGTCTTCCACTCAAAGCCTTAACGATAATAAAATGGTCCCCAATAATGTCTTTTCATCATTTACGGACTATTGAAATTATCAACTACATTTTATTGATAATTAAATATATTATTAAATTCATTCATAACATAACAATAATAATTACAATATTTAAATAATTCAAAGGGGAAGTCCATTGTATCGTGGCACCAAATCAAATACATTTATTAACATATAAACGATTTGCTATACATTAACGTACTTAGATTAAGCTTATACTAAATAAAGTTACGATTACAATAAAAATTATGTAAAAAATTAAATATAATTTTCACCAACATTTATATAGCCATCTATAAAATGTCCTTAAGACCACTAGGAAGTAGTTTTACTAGATTCCTATGTTCGTTGATCCGCTCACTTTCTCATTTTGGGTCAAGATTTGTAGACAGTGAAACAGAAAAAAAAAGTTACTTTTTAAAAAGAATTTTTATCTCCAGTGATATATTTTCAGCCCAGATTGAAAATTTAAACAACCTTTCCTTGATACTTGATCTGGGTTTGATCCAGATTTGCTTACGCTGCAATAAAAATTAAATCTTTATAATGGGTTCTGTTTCTTGAATCACTATACCAAATGGGTTGTGTGTCATCAAAACAAACAGTGTCAGTAACGCCGACATTGGACCATTCCGGTGGTTTCCGGGACAATGCGGTGGTGGGTTCTTGCCGGAGTTTGGATGATAGTGGCGGTGATGTGGTGGCACAATTGGATTACAAGATTAACAGGAAGAAGAAAAAGAAGAATGCGAGGAGTGAGTCAGGACTGAGTTTGAGCGAGTTGGGTGATTCAGGGCGGACGAGTTTGACCACTGGTGGTGAGTCAATGAGTTTTAGGTTGGGTAGTTTGCATAGGTATGTTGAAGTGGAACAGGTGGCTGCTGGATGGCCAGCTTGGCTTACTGCAGTTGCTGGTGAAGCTATTCATGGTTGGGTGCCACTCAGAGCTGAATCTTTTGAAAAATTAGAGAAGGTTTGTTACTTTAACTCATCTTTTTTATACACACAAACACCTTTACTGTGTGTTTTTTTATTACCTTTTCAAATAGTTATTGATGTGCATATTTCTAACCGTAATGTGATTTAGGGTTTAGTTTTTGTGATGATTTGAGTTAATCTACAAGTTAAAATTGAAGTAAAGGGTAGTTTGGTTATTCACATTTACCCTGAAAATATTGAATTATATTTGCAACCATGGAAACACCCCTAATAACTCTTTAAGTACTCAATTTGTAAGATTAAACCGGTATTTTGAGGGTCACATGTTAGTTTTTATTGTTAAATAGGACCCACGTTTATGTCTTTCCTTTTGTTACTTGCATGAAAATTTATATAACATTTGTGTTGTCTATTAGGTGCCAACTGCCTAATGGTTATGAGTTGGATTTGCTTATGTAGGTTGGACAAGGTACATATAGTAGTGTTTTTCGTGCTCGTGACCTAGAATCCGGGAGGATAGTTGCCCTAAAGAAGGTGCGGTTTGACAATTTTGAACCTGAAAGTGTTCGGTTTATGGCTCGTGAAATAGTGATTCTTCGAAGACTTGACCATCCAAATATCATGAAACTAGAGGGGATAATAACATCACAGTTATCATGTAGCATATACCTTGTCTTTGAGTACATGGAACATGATATTTCAGGTCTTTTATCGTCCCCCGACATCAAATTCACAGAATCCCAGGTTTGTAGCACTTAAAGTTTGTATTTTTATTACAAGGATTTGAAAAACCTCAAAACATTCATAAACAGTTTAATGCTTTTCCAAAGTTGATTCATTTATATATGAGATTTGGATGAAACAGATTAAATGCTACATGAAGCAGTTGTTGTCAGGACTCGAGCACTGTCACTCACGGGGAGTAATGCATCGGGACATCAAAGGGGCAAATCTTTTGGTAAATGATGAAGGGGTTATGAAAATAGGTGATTTTGGGTTGGCGAATTTTTGTAATGCGGGAGGTGATAGGAGACCGTTGACTAGTAAAGTTGTTACTTTATGGTACCGACCTCCTGAACTTTTATTGGGATCAACGGATTATGAAGCCTCGGTGGATCTATGGAGTATCGGGTGTGTATTTGCAGAGCTTCTTCTTGGTGTACCTCTTCTTCAGGGAAGAACCGAGGTAATAATATTTTGAATCTGTAAGTCAATTGGATCACTTTTCAACTTGCAAATTTTGTAGTAATCTTCTACGTATTGAACAAAGGAGTTGAGAGCATGCTTCCTTTTGCACAATAAGTATTACAGTACTGACGTACGGCCTCAAAAGTTGAAGTCGTATGGATATTGACTTTATAAAGTACATCATTTGACTTTTGAAAGTCAACTAGATGGCTTCTTAACATTGAAAATTGCCAAGCATTCTCTGATTTTGTACAAGAAAGAATTGATACCCACGTTAACATTTGCTGTCATTGCTACAGTACAGATTTTGGGTTTCAAAAGTTACGGAAGTCTAAATTTCAACTCTTTGGGTATGAGAACTTGAGAAGTACTATGTTTGACTTTTAATGGTTAAACAGAAAGCAAGTTTCGATTTTTGAAAAGAAAGAAATGATACCTGAATTTGATTATACAATTGGACTACATGCGGAGTTTAGTTTTTAAAAATTAAGGAATTTGTATCAGTTTTGAGTTTGAACAATACCATATTTCACTTATGAAAGTCACACTTATCTTTTTTTCAGCTTCTGATTTGATGAGTATTTAATTCTAATTGGAACATCAATCTTTACGATCTGATAAAAATTACCGTTTTGTTAAGAAGGTATTATTGAGTTCTTTTTCTGTCTACTCTAACTCCAGGTTGAACAAATGCATAAAATCTTTAAGCTTTGTGGATCGCCGTGTGATGATTACTGGAAAAAGTCAAAACTTTCTCATGCCACATTATTTAAACCACAACGTCCCTATGAAAGTAGTTTATGGGAAACCTTTAAAGATCTACCGAAGAACACTGTGGATCTTATAGAAACTTTGTTGTCCATCGAACCATATAAACGTGGAACTGCTTCTTCTGCTCTTTCATCTGAGGTAGGTCATTCCGCTCTTCAAGTTTGGAATTCACGTAGGAGAACTGAACATTGATTACATGTAGAGAAAACTTACGCGTAGGAGCATTCATTCTTCTTGATTTATTTTTCAATCAACATTTTTTAGACTATAGATCTAAATATTCAGAAAACTTATCTAAAATTCATTAAGAACTTTGATCATGTTAATTGAAAGCTTATACTTCTATATGCTATCACAGTATTTCAAAGTGAAGCCGTATGCTTGTGAGCCATCAAGTTTACCAAAATACCCTCCAAACAAAGAGATTGATGCAATGCATCGCGAAGACTCAAGAAGGTTCAGTTTCTGCCCTGTATACATTATATTTATATAATGACATCAAGTTTATCAAAAGTTGACATATGACCTTGAATCTGATCATGTCACATTGACTGTTCATCAGAATTTGCAAACCACTTATGATTATCTTATTATTACTTCAACAGCAGCAGCAAAGCCAAATAATTTAATTTAAATTTTCTACAACTCATTTTATGACAACTAATAATTTAAATTTCAGGAAGAATCGCGCTGAAAGGAATCGAGGGCCTAAAATGTCACGAAGATTAAATAGAAAACCAAATGGCATGAGTAAATTAGCGCCTGAAGAGGTCTCTCTCTCTCTCTCTCTCTCTCTCTCTCTCTCTGAGTCTCACCACACACACATACACATACATATATTGGTCTATATTCTTATCGATTGATGAATAACTGTTTGTACAGAATTTGCCAACCAGAACAGAAGTTAGGCTCAAGATTAATGGAAATACTATAAATACTCAGAAAGAGAATGACATAATCTTAGGTTTTGAGCCGAGAAAGCCGTTTGTAAACCACACAGACCGTGAGTCGCTAGGGGAGGTTCCATTTTCAGGTCCTTTACAAGTTTCAGGTTCAAGTGGTTTTGCATGGGCAAGGAGGCGATTCGACGATTCTTCTTCTATAAGATCACGTAGTAGGTCGAGTTCAAAAAGCCTTGTATCTGAGCCTTGGGTTACATTACATTCAAGAGAGCCAAAATGTATTGAAAAGATTGAAAGAACCAGTTCTAGAAGTCGGGATTTTAAAGTAAATAGCCGGAAAGAGTCAGAGCGGCTCGATGCGTTTGATGGTTACCCCTCTCGAGATATATCTATGACACTTTTCAAGAATATAGATTTGGTAAGTTTGTTTTTGTTTTCATGCATAGCTTAAGTGGTTCTTTCAACCCATGTACTTATTAATGGGTTATATTTGGTTAAATTTTATATCTAACGGGTCAAACATCTGAAAAAATGTTACCTTAAAAGGAAAACAGTCAAATGACTTGAACTGGTTGAAATTCGCCCAAAGTGTATTTTTAATACTTATAACCAACCATTTTTTTAAAAAAAAAAAAAATTAAAAACTTGGGTAGAAAGTGTTTTGAACCAATCCACCCTACTAAGACAAAAAATTAAACGATTTGACCTGTTTTGTCAGCTGTATGCAAAGCCCACAAAGTGTTTCTTTTGTTTTAGTGATTCATGGTGCAAGTTTGATCATTTCGACTTCTTGATACAGATTTATCAGAATCAAGAAGATAAGATTGAGTTTTCAGGTCCTTTGTTAACTCAATCCCACCACATTGATGAGCTTTTAGAGAGGCATGAACGCCAGATTCGCCAAGCGGGTCGAAGGTTGCCAAAAAGTAAAAGTTTAAAACTACAAAATAATCTCACCTAGAAACGATTCATAACAAGCCACGGTTCTTGTTTCTTTTTCTTTCTTGCAGGTAGGAGAAACGGCTGGTGAACCAAAAATGTTTCTCAAATCATGTAAAATGACGATCATGGAATCTTGAAACGCTTGAACTTTTGGATAAGTATTTCAAAAATGACAAAAATCGCTTCTTCATGATCAGACTAACTTGATGGTCCTATAATTTGATTGTCATCTTCCTCACTTCCCATCTCCATTGATTAGTCAGATTAATTTTTAATCTTTTTGTTATCAAGTAAAGGTGACTGAATATGAATGTACAGCTAAAATGAAAATATGAATGCTTATGCTATTCAACGGTTAAGTTCGTCCATTTGAGTGCAGAAGTGTCAACTAGCCAGGACCGAAAGCTTTTATCGTTCGGTTCAAGCTCGATTAACGCTCATTTAAACTTAAGCCTCAATAACGAGCTCAAACTACGTATGAATCCGAGTTTAAGCTTAACTATAAAGTCTCAGCTCAGAGGTCTTTTATACTTATATACTTTTTAAGCAACTAGTAGGGGACCCGTGCAATGCGAAGAAGATGATAAAATAGTTCAGATCAAGAATCAACAACATTATTTAAGTATACTGTATACATATATAATGTGTTGATTGACTCAAGAATAGGGATGACAATCTTCACTCGATTCAATGAATATTTATTCGATCCGATCTATGGTGAATATCGATGATCTTAAATTAAATAGATATATAGTGGATACGCCCAAAATGTTTCTAGGTAAAGAAACAATCAGGTTTCAAAATTTTGTTCAAAAACTATATTTTGTTTATAATTGTAACAAGTTATGTTAGAATTATCACATTGTTTACATATTTTAATGACAAATTCTATTATTCGTCACTTATATTTTAATTTCATTTTGAAATATAATTTTTATTTTAACAAGTATACGAATATCAATCAATCAAATCAAATCAAATGAATATATACGAAGCCGCTTAAACCATTGAGGATATTGATGAAAATATATATATATATATATATATATATATATATATATATATGTGTGTGTGTGTGTGTGTGTAGATCTAACTCAGCCCGATCCATTGACATCTGTACTCAAAAGTTCACAAAATTTTGATTCTAGAGAATATTTAAAACAACACAATCAAAAAAGCGATTATTGTCCCTTTTCAAAAGTTTGCCTTCTAGAATCAAGAGTGGGTCCATTTATTATATTTTATATTTGGTGTAAAAATAGATGTTTTTCTTGTTGAATTTAATACTCAGTATTTGTTGTTTGAATAAACAAGGGTATTATAATGAACAATAAATGGAATTTAAAATAAAAATTAAGTAATGGAAGCTCATTTCAGCTAACATATAATATTGCAGTATTTACACTTTGATTAAAAAGTCGTTACAAAGTTGTCTTTAGATGTAGGACCCCAGAAATCCAGAATTGCTGAGTTACAAATATTATTATCATTATTTTGGTTAGCTTCAAATGAAAATGATAATTTTTGTGAAAATGAAAAAACCAGCAAGAATGCGTCACGTGTCACAAAATCTATTTTTTCTCACATTTTAAAAAATTAATATATCAATAATGACTCATTGAAAAAATTATAAAAATTGCACCATAAAAATCAGCATTTTTTCTATTCGACTAGACATCTCACATGATATACTTTCAACGACTTTTTTATAGGTTTCACAAATTGTACAATATTAGTATCACATGTGATAGTCGTTTGTGTCACGTGTGATAGTCGTTTATAATACCCACCAAAAAACAGAAAAAATAAAATTCGTCGAAAGTATGTCACGTGAGATGTCTAATCGAAGAGAAAAAAACGCTGAATTTTATGGTGCAACTTTTATAATTTTTCGACTTACCGTTTGTGAGATAATTAATTTTTAAAAACATGAGGGAGAGTGGGTTTTCTGACACGTGACGCATTCTTATTGGTTATTTCATTCTCATTAAATGTTATTGTACTAATTTGAACTTCACTCTATTATTAGTACTATCCCTCAAACCCGTATACACACACATCCATCGAATGTCTATTTAATTTTTATAATTATGCAGATAATGTATATGATAAACTTCTGTCATTTTGTACGAAAAAAAATAACAGAAGAACTAAAGAGCATGTTAGGTTTTGCATATGGTAACGATTTTAATTGTAGCTAAGGAATCAGATTGGCTGCTAAGATTCTTTAAAACTAATAAATTGAACTTTGAATATATATAAGTAAATAATAAACTATTTTTTAAAATAGTATTTGCTCATGATAAGTTGTAGTAAAGTTAATTAACCCGATATACATAAAGCGTTATAGTTTGGTACAAATTGAACCAAATTCGTAAAAATCTTATGATATTAATTATTAATTATAGATATTAATAAAAATGTAAAATAATATATCTATATAACTAATTGAGAATAACCTCTTTTCTATGTGTTACCTTTATTTTTTTGACAACTAGGCAAAAATCTTATGTGTCATTATCATAGCTTTCTAAAAAATCTCATGTGTCATTCAAATTGAAAAAATGTTTAAATCTATTTATTTTTTAGCTACTAAATTTTTTAATTTCAAGATTATTGACTATCAATCGTAAATTTATTACTACATACATTACAAACCTTATTTTCACTTCACACCCTCCTATTCATTATTTGATCCAAAATAATTTATCAATAATTAACTATTTGTTTTGTGAGTTTGATCCAAAATAATTAATCAATAGTTAACTATTTATTTTTGTGGTTTATGTAAGATGAGAAATATCAGTTATTGAGAAAATGATATGGTACAATCATACGTTGTTTCTCAATTTTAACAGGTTTTGGTATAATCGTTTTACATGTATACTAGAACCATATAGTATCTAGATTATGTTATCATTAAATTTTTTAAGCATTTATAAATACAAAATAAATATGTATTTAAAAATGTATGTACCTATTCTTCACTCAAAAACAATATAAATCGATAGTCATTTCTTTTTTTGTAATACTCTACTAAAAAAACTACGTTTTCTTTTAAGTTCTAACCGTGCATCACATGAGTGGCGGGATGTTAATTCATGTTGTTCCATTATAAGTATCTACTTTGATTTTTAATCAATAAAAAATAAACTTTACTGCTTATAGATGTTATTTGATTTGTAAAAAGTAAAGTGTACATTTTGACTGAGACACTACATTTGCATTTTACTAAGAAAAAACTTTAGATAACCTTTAATATATCTATTGATAAATATAATAATTTTGACTACATCATTTCATATATCATCTAAAACACTAATATATATATATATATATATATATATATATATATATATATATATATATATATATATATAAATATTTAGCCGTTAATCGGACGAGTATAAAAACTAGTAATTAAAATATGTTGCTTTCAACTGCATTATTTGAATTTAAGTATTTTTAAAATTATTAGAGTTTATCACTTCCTTAATTTTAATTAATTTTAGAAAATTTAAACAATCTTATCAGTTAATTGAGTTTTTTTGATGATATCATCAACCACTTCTTTTATTATATTTAATAATTTAATAAGATTTAAGATTATTATTATTATTGTTATTATTATATTATTACTATTATTATTATTATATTATGATTACTACTCCGTATTATTATTATTATTATTTATTTTAAAATAAAACGGAATGTTTAGAACGTTCTTCTTAATAGTCCATGTAAAATAATTATAATTTTTTAATAAATCATGTAAAATAATCCAAAAAGCTGATCACTGTTCTTCTTCCGTTCCCCCATTTTCTTCCCTCGTAATCTCAATTTTGCTATCTTTTGATTCCACAAATTCAAATTTATAATTGCAGTAATGATTTCGAATAAAGATTGCATTTTTCCTCACTCTCATTCACTTAAAACAAATACCCAAATCATCGAATTGTGTAATTTGCTTCGATCATATTTTTTCTATGATTTTCCCAGAAAACCCTAATAATCCTGCTGTCACTAACCACATTATTGATTCTTTAAATTCTTTCCCTTAACCTAAATTATATATACATATTTTGTATCTATAATCATATTACCCTATCTCAAAATAAAAACCCTGAATTAAAGTTTCGAAATTGAAAGTTTTCAGGTGATCATATATATTTAAAAGAAGAAAATTGAAGCATTGCAAGATTGGATTTTTATTAATGAGATGGTCAAGAAATTTGAAAAATTGGAGAAATAGGGAAACAACAACATTTGGGATCCGGTTGGTTTGGAGGGTAACAGCGCCATTGCATTAAATGGCGCTGTTCAGACGCTTCTTTTATCGTAAGCCGCCGGATCGCCTCCTTGAAATCTCCGAGAGGGTTTTTGGTACGTTTTTTCCGATGAATTTTGTATCCCTTGCAGAACAATTTACCTTCCCAGTTGTCAAATTTTGAGTTTTAAGCTCAGGAATGATCATAATCTTTGTGCCTTTTGATTATTTGATCGACTTTAGGATGCTACATTTTCCTTAGTTAAGCTACCTAATTAGCTGCCAATAGTGTATTATGAAGTTGTTTAGCTTTTAGGCTGCTAAATATGATGCATTAACTAAGATAATGGTGTAGCATGAGAATTTATATACTTGGGTAATGATGTCGTATTATGGTGCTACTCGAGGTTACGTAGTTCTTGTTTTAAATTACCATATGAGAATGCTTAAATTTTATGGATACATTGTGCCAGGGCTAGATAGCTTTATGGAGATGGGCTTATAATAATACATTTCTAATGTTAAAAGTGAAAGGGTATTTAGATTGGATTCTTGAATTTTCACTGGGTGGCTCTTATAGAAAGTAAAGCTTAAAAGAGAAAAAAGCTTCGAGGAAAGCTAGAGACTTTATGTTGAAATACTAAATTATCCAAATTGGGGATGATAAAATCATTATGTGAAAAAGAGTTATAGTCATGTTTTTTATTGGTATTTAGTATAACGAGCAACTGTGGTATTTGCATTAGCAAAGTAGGCTATGATAATGTTTTCGTGAGTAAATTGGTAACAAAGTTATGTATGATTAAATAGGAGTCTGAGATATGGCTTAATATCATTGATTTGATAGATTCTAGGATTCAATTGTGCATTATTGGCAGAGACTGCTGCCTTTCAAAAGCATACCCAGTTAGTAATTTGTTCGCAATTTTGTTATTTTGAATAAAATATTCATTATGATCTTGTAAGAAAGTATAGTATTTAATGTTACCATATCATTTGATAGATTGACCAACTTGCCCATCTTATACTTTATTATTGTCATTTAGCAGCAATTGATTTTGTTTCTTTAATTCACAAACATACTTGACTCCTATGTTCTTGATAATAGATAGTGGTCGTAAATACTTTTTTTATTTCTTCAGTCTTTGATTGCTGCTTCTCGACGGATGTACTGGAAGAAGATGCATACAAGACCTACATGGGTGGCATTGTAGCTCAGCTTCAAGACTATTATCCCGATTCTTCTTTCATGATTTTTAACATCAAAGAAGGTGGTGACAAAAATACCCAAATCTCTGATATATTGTCTGAATATGATATAAAAGTCATGGAGTATCCTTGGCAATATGAAGGGTGTCCTATGTTACCATTAGATATGATCAATAGCTTTTTACAATCCAGTGAAAACTGGCTATCATTTCCAGGCCAAAAAAACGTGCTTTTAATGCACTGTGAGAGAGGAGGGTGGCCCGTGCTCGCTTTGATGCTTGCTGGGCTTCTTTTGTTTAGAAAACAATATACCGGTGAGCAGAAAACTCTTGAAATGGTATATAAACAAGCTCCTCGTGAGCTTCTTCAACTTTTGTCTCCATTAAATCCTCAACCGACACAATTAAGGTATCTTCAGTACATCACCAAAAGAAATTTAGGTCTTGATTGGCCACCAGAGGAGGCACCTCTAGCTTTAGATTGTGTTATACTTCGAGTTCTTCCGTTAATCGGTGGAAAGGGTTGTCGACCTATTATCCGTATATATGGTCAGGATCCATTCTCAACTGCAGCCAATAAAAGCTGTAAACTTTTATTTTCAACCTCAAATACCAAGAATCATGCTCGCTACTATCGAATGGTAAACTTATCCGGATCCATGTTAATGTTAACTAGATGTGGAAAAATGGGCAGGTTGTGTAATGGGTTTGGGTCAAAACGGGTAATTTTTGTATAGGTAATGGGTCATAACTCATAACAGGTCGGGTTGGGTTCTGTTGACCTGAAAGCATTATTTTCCAGAACTTCTATTTTTTAATGAAACGGTTATTGTTTTAATTCGGATTACAAAAGGTATATTTGTTACGATAATAATCTAGTTTATTGAGGTTCTATGCATTAAAGATGCACTTTTGACACGTTAGAGATATCAACCCAAATCGGTCCATTTGTACGTCATATGTCAAAATTGCCACATCAAAATTGTAACACAACATGATGTTTAATATAATATTGTAGCTTATGATTGCAGGACGAATGCCAACTAGCAAAAATAGATGTACATTACCGTGTTCAAGGAGATGTCGTTCTTGAATGCATACATTTGGATGATGATGATAATGTAAAGGAGGAGATTTTGTTTAGAGTAGTATTTCATACAGCATTTGTTCGAGGCTATGTATTGATGTTAGGACGTGATGAAGTTGATCTTATGTGGGATGCTCGGGATCAGGTGCCAAAGGACTTCAAAGCAGAGGTTGACCTTTGACTTTTCTGTAATGGCAATGACTATATTTCATAAGTGATAGAAGTTAAATGCATATTCATGTCTGTATCAGGTACTTTTTGTGGATGCTGATCCTCTACCATCTATTATCACCACAGAACGTGTATCGGCTGATGGAAGTGAAACAACTGGAAGTGGTTTTTCTGATGAATTCTTTGAGGTGGAAGAAATATTTAGTAATGCGGTTGACCATCATGATTTAAAAGGTGAAGCTATGAGTTTTTTTGAAGACGATGTTTTAGGATCTGAAGTAGAATCACATTCATCTCAAGACCGGCCATCATTTGATGACGCGAATGAATACCATCGTCATGAGGCTGATTCGAGTCTCCAATCGGTGGAAGAAGTTGATTTGAAGCCTACAATAGTCAAAGACGTTGACTTGAAGCCTAACATAGTCGAAGATGTTGATTTGAAGTCCACAGTGAAATCGGATGGTTTAGTAGAGGAAGTAAAAGTTAAGAAAGATAAAGAAGATGATCAAAATGTGAAGAAGGTAGAGCCCACAAGTAATATAAGCCGGAAGAGTTCTTGGAATTTAAAAAAAGAAAGCCCGACAGGTGTAAGACATGCGAAACCAAATGCTGTATCACGGTGGATTCCTTCTAATAAAGGGCCGTACACGAATTCAATGCATGTATATTATCCATATGCAAGACATAATAGTGCACCACCTGTATTAAAGGAGTCTAAATTAGGAGAGAAAAAGGTTGTTGAAGGAAAAAAGGGATCAAAGAAACAGGCTTCGTGTCCACCATCTTTGGATGTGCAACGAGTGAAAAAACCTTATGATGGATCACTTCAGTTGCCAAAATCCGTAAAGAACATGGATATTAAACCACTGGAGGCCCTTTCACAACCACCGAATAATAGTGCAACAACATGCTTACCACCAGCCCCACCACCACCACCACCTCCACCCTCTACAGTTGAAAAACCTATAGAGGATGGTTTGGTAGTTCCGCCTACAAAATCTTTGTCACCCAAAGATAATGCCGAAGCTCCACCTCCACCCGTGCATGAAACAAAAGCTCCTCAAGTCGCGGATTCTGTATGTGAAACTGCATCACTACCTATACCACCTCAAGCGCATAAAGCCACATCCGTTCCTCCTCCGCCACCACCACCTCCACCGCCTCCAATGCATGAAGCTTCCCTTTCACCTTCTCCGAGTATTGGGTGCCAGCCTACCGCACCTTCGATCCCTGCGGCTCCACCTCCTCCACCGATGCACGGTGTGCCACCACTTCCACCGCCGCCAATGCATGGAGTTCCTCCTCCTCCCCCTCCGCCGATGTACGGAACACCACCTCCACCACCACCTCCGATGCACGAAATACCATCTCCTCCACCTCCACCTGGTGGTCATATACATGGACTTCCTCCACCACCTGGTGCACCACTACCTCCTCCCTTACCCGGAGGAGCTCCGCCTCCTCCCCCGCTACCAGGAGGAGGTCCTCCACTTCCTCCCTTATTCGGAGGAGCACCTCCACCTCCACCGCTAACTGGAGGAGCTCCACCACCTCCACCTCCGCCAGGAGCACCAGGACCTCCGCCGCCACCTGGAGCACCTGGACCTCCTCCGCCACCTGGAGCACCAGGACCGCCTGGTGGGCCTCCACCTCCGCCTGGTAAACTAGGTGGGCCAGGTAGAGGGCGTGGACGTGGAGGACCTCCAGTGAAAAAATCAAACTTAAAGCCTTTGCATTGGAACAAGGTAACTAGGGCATTGCAAGGAAGCTTATGGGAGGAATTACAAAAACTTACAGATCCCCAAAGGTTTTGTACCTACTTTCTAGTGACTCATGTTAGTATGATAGGTTGGTGACATCTTATTCTAACGACCGATGTTTATATCATTGAATAGTAGTTCGACAGAATTTGAATTATCGGAACTTGAGAAATTTTTTTCTGCGGTGGTCCCAAAGAAAACTAATCCCAAAGATGCAGAGAAGAAAAAAGCTTCAAGTTCAAAACCTGAAAAAGTCCAATTGGTAATGAAAAGTAAATTGAATACCTTATCTTTTACTTAACGTTTTATTTTTTCATATTCTTAATGCTATCTCTGTAACAGAAAAATAACATTGTTGGTAGTTTTTAATTATGAAAAAATTTCTTATTTCTAGATTGATATGAGGAGGGCCAATAACACAGAAATTATGCTTACAAAGGTTAAGATGCCGCTTCCTGATATCACCGTAAGTATGAATGTCACGTTTTAACACCACGTTTTGATCTACTTGACTTCTTTTCAGTATCATGTTAATTTGATGGGGGAATGATGGAGAGTTATTGTGTCATCTACAGGATGCTATTTTAGCTATGGATGAGACACTTTTAGATGTGGACCAAGTAGAAAATATTCTAAAATTTTGTCCTACGAAAGAAGAAATGGAGCAACTCAAGGTGAAGCCATCATTAACTTATTAAAAATGCATTTGCTTGGTATATCAGTTCTTAAGTATATATTTGTTTGGGTGAAAAAAGTTAATTCTCTCATTTATGTATTAATCTTTCGTGTTGCGACTGTTCAGAATTTTACAGGGGACATTGAGACACTTGGCAAGTGCGAACAGGTACAGTATCAAGATCTGAATATACTATTATTATTATTATTATTATTATTAATATTAATACTATAATTATATTATTTTATGTATATTTCAATCAATAGTGTTCTAAGATTTTAACTATCTTGCAGTATTTCCTAGAGCTAATGAAGGTCCCACGTATGGAGACAAAATTAAATGTTTTTTTGTTCAAAATTCAGTTTAACACTCAGGTTTGTAATGACGCTGCTAATACTTACATTTTCCCATCTTTTTTTTTCATTATATCTCATTTGGCTTTTCTTTCAGCTTGCAGAGTTTAAGAAGAGTCTAAACATCGTAAACTCTGCCTGTGACGAGGTACTTTTACTTTTATAAATGCTATGATATTCTCTGCCATTCTTTATTTATTTATTATTAGTTTATAACTAATCTAGTTTTCTTGCTGGTTTATTAGGTCCGGAAGTCTAACAAACTAAAGGAAATCATGAAGAGAATTTTATATTTAGGAAATACATTAAATCAAGGAACTTCTAGAGGTAAGAATATCAATAAAAAAATCATTAATATTTATTTATACGTCTAATATAACCATAAAACAAGATTCATATCAGTAGTTTTTTTATATAGATCCACAAGTACAATCGTTGTTTTAGAAATTTAGTCTTCATGTCATCCAAAATTTGCAGGTGCTGCAGTTGGTTTCAAGTTGGATAGTCTTTTGAAACTGACCGATACACGATCTTCAACCAGCAAGATGACTTTAATGCATTATCTCTGCAGGGTACAAAAATCTTAATGCTTGTAATGCATTTTTACTCTAATCCTATTTAGAAACAATTTTCTATAAACTTTATATTTGTTTTTTATGTCTACAGGTTCTTGCTCAAAAGGCACCAGCTCTTTTAGATTTCCAGGAGGACCTTGTTAGCCTAGAAGCTGCAACAAAGGTTTAAGTTGATTTAATTTGCAGAGATTGATGTTTGATAGTCGTAGTATATTACTGATGACAGGCTTAACTTGCAGATACAATTGAAAATCTTAGCAGAAGAAATGCAAGCCCTTATCAGTGGACTGAAAAAAGTGAAGCAGGAACTAGATGCATGTGCAAATGACGGTCCAATATCTGAGGGTTTTCACCAGGTAGGTAGACGTCCTACACAATTTCTCAATGAAATGGGGGAATGCTTTCGTAGCCCTAATCGGAGTTTTTTGGAACACTGATATAATGTTTATGACTATAAATTCCGATTAACTTTTATCTGATATTGTTAGAAACTGAAGGAGTTTATTGGCCATGCTGAAGCGGAAGTGACAAGTGTAACAAATTTCTATTCAGTTGTGGTAAATCCTTATAAATTTGACTACAAAGTTAGGGCAAATTTCATGTAAAGGGAATGTACAACAAATTTCTATTTAGTTGTGGTAAATCCTTATAAATTTGACTACAAAGTTAGGGCAAATTTCATGTAAAGGGAATGTACATTCAATTAGTTTCTATCTTTGTGAATGTACTTATAATAAGGGTCGTTAAATGCTGATTTTGAAAGTACTAAAATAGGAATTGGTTGAACGTATGTTTCGTTTTTGTGCAATATAATAAGTATTATCTTATGCAGTAGTTTTTTCTATTCCCATGAAGCTACTTTTTGGATTATTCCATTGAATTGTTTATGATACAGGGCAGAAATGCTGATGCTTTGGCCCTATATTTTGGTGAAGACCCTGCACGTTGCCCTTTTGAACAAGGTAACTTGGTGATTACTGGGAAAAATTCGAAAAAATTCCTATGCATTTTAACGTTTTGTGCAGTGAAGTCCTCAAACTTTTTTTTTGCATGATTAAATCCCTCAATTGATGGAATTGAACCAAATGGTTGTTTTGAACAAGTTAAGGGATTTAATCATGCATAAATCAAGGACACTTTCATTTCATTTTAACAGGTCGTTGAATATTAACAAGTTTAAGGACTTAATCATGCCAAATATTATTTCAGTTGGGTGTATTAGTAGGGATTTAAATTTAATCATTTTCTTTCAAAGTTAGGAATTAGTTGCCCAAAGCATGGAAGTCCATTGGGTTGTTCAGAAATATGCTCATGAAGAAACACTGTAAATAGATGCTGAAATTTTGACCCATCTTTACTATTAACTAAGTCAAGTTACTGTTTTCTCTAATGGGTCAAATAGTTAATTTAGAAAACAATTAGCTTTGAAGGAAATGGGTCGAATTGGTCCAAACCACCCAAAGTGTATATTTTTTTCGTACAACTTCCTAAATTATGTTACTCCGTAGTAAGAAGATAGCATTATTGTTAAAATAATGTACTTTTGGTAATCTTATTGGGCACATTAGCTTAAAAGAGAACGTTTCAGGTCAACAGAACCAGAATCAACCCTATCTGTTCAACCAGTACCAACAATTACTCATTTTGACCCTACCTTACCGACCCACCCATTTTGCCACCTCTAATAAAAATAATTGTCTATTCAGTACATCAGTATATTGTGTTTTGCAGCTACTCTCACCCTTTTGAACTTCGTGAGACTCTTTCGAAAATCGGATGAGGAGAACCGTAAACAGGCTGAAGCTGAAAAAAAGAAAGCCGAGAAAGAGAAGGAAATGGAGAAAGCAAAGGGTACAAAAAAAGACGGTTGAAAGTAAGCAGCAACATTCAAATTTTGATTTAAAAAAAAAAAAAATCCTTGAATGGATTTTACCAGATCTTCATAAGATCATGCAAAAAGTCAAAGTTTCTGGTCAATGAAGAATTCGCACGCCAGCTGCCAGCCAGACCAGAAAACCGTAATGAAAAATTGAAGTGAAAAGGGGCTGGTAGTCGTTGAACAGGCTTGCAAAAATCCTGCAAACAGCTCTGCTTGTAAATACATATGGTGAAGGTGGTGGGTCCACCTTTAAAGATTGTTTGAAGGCGAAAAGTACAATCTTTATCGATCATTGTTGTCTGTGTTCTCGGGAATTACCCCATCTGGTCTTAAATTATGATTTCAGTTGGCGGTTCATGGCGGAACCAGGGCTGGCCGGAGTATAGCACAACCGTGTACATATTACTAACCCCGACTAACATGCACATATTTTCAATTATTTTTTTGTACTATACCACAATTCTTTTGATTCGTTGGTTCCTTACTAACCAGTTTTGATGGGGAACTGGATTGAATCGATGAGGATATTTTTGTTGTATATAAAACTAGGAATAGAAGAGCCAGTAGTAAGTAAATAGGCTGCTGATGAGTGTAATTATTTTAAACATGAGATATAGGCTGCAGTTTTTTAGGCACATTTTTGTTTATGACATTAGATGTAGAATGAGGAATTTGTTATGCATTATTGGCTTTTTGGTGATATGTTGTTGGAGAATTTTGATTCATTCGTGTACATTGTAGCATAACGTTACTTTATCGTTGAAGTTGTACAAAATGTTATTCGTGTGAACATGTTTTTAAGTTGTAAAAAGGTTACCCCTCTTGAGATCTATCTATGGCATTTTCAAGAATATAGATTTAGCAAGTTTGTTTCTGTTTTCATGCATAGCTCAAGTGGTTATTTCAAACCCATGTACTTATTAATGGGTTCTATTTGGTCAAGTTATATCACTAAAGGGTGTCCAGAAAAAAAAAAAAAAAAAAAAAAAACCTTTAAAAGGAAAACAGTCAAATGACTTGAACTGGTTAAAATTTGCCCAAAGTGTATTTTTAATACTTATAAGCAGCTTCTTTTTTTAAAATGTTAAGACTTGGATAGAAAGTGTTTTGGGTCACCTGTATGCAAAGCCCATGAAGGGTTTCCTTTGTGACACTATTCAAAGTGAAAAGTTTGATCTTTGGGACTTCTTGAGCTTTTGGAATCAGAATCAAGAAAATAAGGTTTGAGTTTTCAGGTCCTTTGTTAACTCAATCCCACCATATCGATGAGCTTTTGGAGAGGCATGAACACTAGAGTCGCCAAGTGGCTCAAAGATCATGGTTGCAAAAAGGTAAAAGCTAAAAACTTTAAAAAAATCTCACCAATAAACGATTCGTAACAAGCCATGGTTCTTGGTTTTTTTCTTTCTTGCTGGTAGGCGGGACGGCTGGTGAACCGAAAATGCTTCTCTAATCATGTAAAATGAGGATCAATAAAACCTGAAAAGGTTGAGGTTTTGGATAAGAAGTTTTTCAACAATTACCAAAATCGCTCATTTATGATCACACTGACTGGATGGACCTATGATATGATCATGTAAAATGAATCAATTCCCCATCTCCATTGATTAGTTAGATTAATTTTTAATCTTTTTGTTATCAAGTAAAGGTGATTGAATATGAATGCACTGCTACAAAAAAATTGCATGGATGCTTATGGTATTCATCAGTCCATTTCGTCTATTTGGGCGCATGAGTAAGTGTCAACTAGCTAGGACTTAAAGCTTTCATCGTACAACTCAAGTTCAATTATAGGTAGCGTCTGAAAACCAAGCTCGAATTATGTATCAACCCGAGCTTAAGCATAGCTTAGAGGTTTTATTATATGAGAACTGTGTTATCTTCAACTATTCCTTTTTTTTTTTCTTTTAACAATTCAATTTTTATTTAATTTGGAAGGAAAAAGTTAAAACACAGTAGAATCAATTGCATTGATTATAGTACGAGTAATATTTTGTGGGTGTTGTTTTGATTGAAATAATTGATTAAATATTATATATAAATATAAAGATGGTGCTCTTCAAAAGTTTTTTTCATCGTAAGCGTGAGTCGCAGGATCGCATCGTTAAGAACTCTGAGTGGGTTTTCGGTACGTACCACCACCTACACGGTGTGTTTGGTACAACTAGCTAGTAACCGGAGCCGGTAGATTAAGTTTATTTTTGAAACTGGTAGCTGGAGCTTATTTTGTTATAAGTGTTTTACAAATTAGCTAGAGCTTAAATATGTGAATTGACATAAAAAGACAAAAAAATATATGATAAATAATTTATGATGGGTATTTATGTAATTTTCATCTCATAAGCTAGGAACTTATTTTTAAAAGCTACTTCTAGTAGTTTATTTTTTTAAAACTTATTTTCTCAATAAGCTCTTAAATTTTATACCAAACAATGCTAGAAGCGTGAGATTATAGAAAAAATAAACGTAAACTCTCATAAGCTTTAATAAGCTAATTTGCCATATATATCATCAAAATGTTGTTTAACTTATGTATAAAAAAAGTTTAGACCTGATTTTACCAAAACACGTAATAATTAACCCATGCCTTATCGAAGCTGGTTTCTTGCTATAATTGATACAAAAAATAATTGGTGTGAACGGTGACATTACCGAAAGGTTTGTGGGTAACACGTTCCATATTGAGTTTTTTGCACTCCAGTGGCCTGTACCGAAGCTCATTATTTAAACGTTCATATTGAAAGACAACAAAATTGATTGTTCAATGATGAAATAGAATGAATTATCTAGCTTGAACGACTTTACTCAAGTTTCATAAAATGTTCTTTTCTGCCACTAAAAAAAATATAGTAATGTCTTTTTTATTATCAGTCCACTAATTTCTTAAATCAGAAAATTTGATTTATGTAACACTTAAATAATGCAAATCTAACTATTATTACTACAATTTGAAATAACCGAAAAACATTGTAGTATATAGCATCATCTATAGCTAGGGTGACAATTCGGATTGATTTGGGCTGACAGGTCTAAATAGTTAATCCAAATCCAATCTGATTTGATAATTGGGTTGAGTATTTCGACCCAACTCAAAACCCGCTAATCCCGACTCGATCTAAGTAACCCGATATTTAATCAATTTAACAAGGTTGATTTCGGGTCAAATGGGTCGAGTGAGTCGGTTTTTATAAAATAACCGCTAACCATTTATAAGCATAAAATGCTTATAAAATCTCAAAAGCAATCGTCATTACTGTTACATCCATCTAAATTCAATACTAGTAGATCATCAATTCAAATTCAACCGAAACACTGTATTAATAAAATAAGACATTACAAAATATAAATAACCTCTAATTGTAATCGGGTTGTTGGGTCAAGGATGACCCAAACCCTATCTGAAAAAAAATTGGAAGCAAAAAAGGCTTGAACTGTGGTGCCTACCACATGGGTAAGGGAGAATAACCATTCAGATAGCATATCAACATTTATAATTTTGTAAATCTATTATATGTATTATAAAATCAGCCTAATAATATAAAACCAACACTGTTCATGGATTGATTATAAAGGGGAAATCATAAACTCAACACTAAGAAAAAAGAGATTGACAATAAAGTTGTAATTCCAATTTTGGGGTGCAAGTGCCACAATAATTTTTTTTCCTTTCCAATTTTGCTTTGATTCTTCCTTATTATTATTATTAATATTAATTATTATGAATGAGTTCTAAAATAACAATAATAAAAAAACAATGAAAAGTTATTATAATAAATTATGTATTATAAGTCCATACTATTTATATATTTTTTTTGTGCTAACATTTTTTTAATGGAACCATATTTCGTAAAATTGATCAAAACACACTTTAATGTTACTGGATCTAGTTAATTTTGTACTTATAAATAAATTATTGTTGTTTATTGGAAGTGATTGGTATAAACACAAAAAAAATGTTAAAAACATGTTGTAGTACGTAAGAAATACGATGATTAAATTGAATACGACTTAAATCAAGATTGGAATGCTTATTTTTATCCCCATGCAACGCCCGCGCGTTGCAAGAAATTCCTCGTTTACATCACGAATCAATAGACTATGTTGCAGTAAAAGACAACCTAAAAATCATGAAATAGTATTCTTTAATATGGTGAAAATGAATGTGATGAATCATACATTGTATTACTTTTATGGCAGAAATATAGAGGAGCTAGTTAGTAGCATTGATACATTTTTACACAACTACAAGCTCGGGAAAACTCTTGGTCATGGTTCTTTCGGATGGGAAGGTCAAAATTGCTGAACATATCTTGACTGGCCACCAAGCGGCTATCAAGGTTCTTAATCGTCGTAAACTTAAGAACCCTGAAATGGAGGAGAAAGGTATTATCATACTTCCTAGTTTTTAGTTTTATTATTTTTTATGTTTTTAGATATTTCAGCTGAAAATTATTCTATATATGTGATGTACGTGTTTAATTGCAGTAAGACAAGAAATCAACATTGTGGATTATTTGTGCATCCTATAAGAATTTATGAGGCGATAGAGGCACCGCTCGATATAAATCTTGTTACGGAGCAAGTGAAATCCGGTGAGCTATTTTATTATGTTGTAGAGAAAGGGAGACTACACGAGAATGAAGCTCGGAAAATTTTCCAGCAGGTATGCACCAGATCGAACAGCTTCAGGTTATGGAATAAAACTTAACACACCCTATATATGTTATTACAAGAGTAATCAGGTTATTAGGGTCAACAATAAATGTATATTGCAAAACAAAGTTTATATGGTTAAAAAAAATATGGCCACCATTTTTGGTCATTGCTAAGTTTAAACTAAAATGATGCATTTTTTATTTTTTATTTTTTTGTCTTTTGATTATAAAAATAAAAATAAATATTTAACTAGTTTGACTTTTGAGAATATGAATAGTGATCCAGCATAATTTTAGGATAGTTTGTTTCTTCTTTCATTGATCTAGACTTCTTTTTCTTTGTTTTTTTAATTAAGAAGAAAAAAGAAAAAACACGAAGAATCAATTGCATTGATTATAATAATATTTTATTGGTGTTGTTTTGATTGAGACAATTGACCAATTGAAGTTTGGAATCGATACTGATATAATAAATTAACTCAAATATAAATATAAAAATGGCGATGTTCAAACGTTTTTTTCATCGTAAGCCCGAGTCGCAAGATCGCATCCTCGATAACTCTGAGTGGGTTCTCGGTTTGTACCATTGCTTACACGTTCTACGTCCAATATTTGTTATTTTTCGTTTTATATTCCTAGTTGCCACCTAAGTTCTGATTTTGGTCTTTGTTATGAATTTTTGAATGTGGGTTATGAAACCATTTTAATGTTGGGACAAACATATTTTATTTTTGACGTTAGACTAATGAGTTTCAGATTCATAGTCGTTTAAGCACTTATACCATATGCATAATAGTTCTGACATTTTTGGTGTATAAAGTAATATCCTTGTGTAAATATCACCTTCTCTAGGGTTATTGTGGTAGATTCAGTTTAAAATTGTAAATTTGATTCCTTTAACACTTAAATATCTACAAATCTAACTATTACAACAATTTTAAATAACGAAAACACATTGAAGTATTGCAATCTATAACGCCTTTATAGCTACGATAGTACGATGAATACCACATAATAACTTTCAAAACATCTATCCGCACTCAATCCATATTTAGAGTGCAATTTCTATCATATCTAACATTTCTTTCTTTTATATCCCATTCTGATGATTATTCAATAAAACTAGTTGACGATGATCCGCCACCACCACCTCCACCGCGGCCAATGTATGAAGCTCCTGCTCCACATCCTCCAAGTATTGAGCACCTGCCTACCCCATCTTCGATCCCTATAGCAGCACCACCTTCACCATTGCCTGGTGGTGGTACACCTCCGCCTCCTCCATCAATGCATGGCTCTCCTCCTCCTCCACTGCCACCGATTCATGGAGCAGCACCTCATCCCCCATCGCCGATGTACGGAGCACCACCTCTTCCACCACCTCCGATGCATAGAGTACCACCTCCACCGAGTGGTCATATACCTGGACCTCCTCCACCACCTGGTGCATCACCACCTCCTCCCATACCCAAAGGAGCTCCACCACCTCCGCCTGGTAGACTAGATGGGCCAGGTAGAGGGTGTGGACGTGGAGGACCTCCAGTGAAAAAATCAAACTTAAAGCCTTTGCATTGGAACAAGGTAACTAGGGAATTGCAAGGAAGCGTACGGGGGGAATTACAAAAACTTACAGATCCCCAAAGGTAACTAGGATATTGCAAGGAAGTTCATGTTTTCGTATGATAGGTTGGTGACATCTAACAATCGAATTATATATGATTGAATAGTACTTCAGAATTTGATGTATTGGAGCTTGAGAAAAAAAATTCTGCGGTAGCCCCAAAGAAAACTAATCCCAAAGATGATGCAGAGAAGAAAAAAGCTTCAAGTTCAAAACCTGAGAAAGTCCAATTGGTAATGCACAGTAAATTGAATACCTCATCTTTTACTTTTAACTTCATATTCTTAATGTTATCTTTGAAACAGAGAAATAACGTTGTTGGTGATTCTTAGTTATTATGAAAAAATTCTTATTTCCAGATTGATCTGAGGAAGGCCAATAACACAGAAATTATGATAAATACAAAGGTTAAGATGCCGCTTCCTGATATCACCGTAAGTATGAATGTCACGTTCTAACACACATCTTGATCTACTTGACTTCTTTTCAGTATCATCCTAACTTGTTATTTAAGAGGTTGAATGATGGAGAGTTTTTGTGTGATTTGCAGGATGCAATTTTAGCTATGGATGACACACTTTTAGATACTGATCAACTAGAAAATATTCTAAAGTTTTGCCCTACGGAAGAAGAAATGGAGCAACTCAAGGTGAAGCCATCATAACTTATTAAAATGCATTTGCTTGGTATATCAGTTTTTAGGTATAAAAAGTTGATTCTTTCATTGATGTATTAATCTTTCGCTCTGTGACTGTTCAAAATTATACAGGTGACATTGAGTTACTTGGCAAGTGCGAACAGGTCAGTCTGTATATTTTTGTTTCATGTCTATTTCAATCAATAGTGTTCTAAAATATCAATTATCTTGCAGTATTTCCTGGAGCTAATGAAGGTCCCACGTATGGAGACAAAGTTAAATGTTTTTCTGTTCAAAACTCAGTTTAACACTAAGGTTTGTAATGCCGCTGCTAATTCTTATATTTTCCCATTTTTATTTTTATTTTCATTATCTCATTTGGCTTTTCTTTCATCTTGCAGAGTTTAAGAAGAGTCTAAACGTCGTAAACTCTGCCTGTGATGAGGTACTTTTACTTTTATAGATGCTATGATATTCTCTGCCATTCTTTATTTATTTATTATTAGTTTATAACTAATCTAGTTTTCTTGCTGGTTTATTAGGTCCGGAAGTCTAACAAACTAAAGGAAATCATGAAGAGAATTTTATATTTAGGAAATACATTAAGTCAAGGAACTGCTAGAGGTAATAACATTTACACATGCAGCAACGAAAAAATAATTAGCATTTAGTTTACACGTCTTTTTTAAACCATAAATTAACATTCATATCGTTGGTATGTTTAAGTAGCGTCAATTTCTAAAATAAAATAGATACCATAAGGATGATCGTTGTTTTTGAAAATTAGTCTTCATGTTATCCAAAAATTGCAGGTGCTAGTACAGTTGGTTTCACGTTGGATACTCTTATAAAACTGACCGGTATACGATCTCCAACCAGCAAGAAGACTTTAGTGCATGATCTCTGCAAGGTACAAGAATCTGTAATGCTTAAATTGCATCTTTACTCTAATCCTATCTAGAAACAGTTTTATATAACCGTTATATTTGTTATTTATGCCTACAGGTTCTTGCTCAAAAGACACCAGCTCTTTCATATTTTCACCAGGACCTTATTAGCCTAGAAGCTGCAACAAAGGTTTAAGTTAATATGATTGCATACATTGATCTTCGATAGCTGTAGTCTATTATTACTGATGACAGGCTTAACTTGCAGATACAATCAAAAATCTTAGCAGAAGAAATGCTAGCCCTTATCTGTGGATTGAAAAAAGGCAAGCACGAACTAGATGCATGTTCAAATGACGGCCCAGTATCTGAAGGTTTTCACCAGGTAGGTAGACATCCTACACAATTTCTTGAGAGATATTTTGTTTTCATCTAAATTAAGATGGGCAAGTGTGGTGGGTTGCGTAATTGGTTAAATCGGTTTTGGTTGAAGCAGGTCATTTTTTTAGTACGTATGAAAGATATTGTAGCAAATAGAAAACTCGCCATTGATTCATTGTATCTTGTTTCTCCCTACTAGTTTCTTGTTAGTATGTTAAAGAAATATTGCCGTTCAAATAAATAAAAAATAAAAAAATGTGTATGACTATAAATTCTAAATAACTTTTATTTCACATTGTTAGACATTGAAGGAGTTTATTGGCCATGCCGATGCAGAAGTGAGAAGTGTAACAAATTTCTATTCCGTTGTGGTAAATCCTTATAAAGCTGACTACAAATTGTTACGGCAAATTGCATGTAAAAGGAATGTACATTCAGTTAGTTTCTATTTTTGGGGATGTACTTGTAATAAGGGTCTTTTAATGCTGATTTTGGAAGTACCTTCTCTAAAATAGGAATTGTTGAAAGTATGTTCCTTTTTCGTACATCTCATGCCAGTAGTTTTTTTCTTTCTTTTTTTTTCCCATGAAGCATCCTTTTGGATTATTCCATTGAACTGTTTCTGATACAGGAGAGGAATGCGGATGCATTAGCCTTATATTTGGGTGAAGACCCTGCTCGCTGCCCTTTTGAACATGGTAACTTGCATATAATTATTTGACAAAACTAGAAAGAATATACATTTTAACGTTTTGGGCAATAAAGTCCTCAAGCTTTGTTTTCGCTTGATTAAATCCCTCAACTGATGAAACTGAACGAAACAGTCGTTTTGAACAAGTTAAGGGATTTAATCACGGAAATCAAGGACCCTTTCCTTTTATTTTAACAGGTTAAAGGACTTTTTTCGCTGAATATTAACATGGTTAAGGACTTAATCATGCCAAAAATGATTTTGGTTCGGTTTTATTAGTGATTTAAATTTAATCATGCAAAATCAAAGTTTGGAATTAGTTGCCCAAAACATGAAAGGCCATTGGGTTGTTCAGAAATATGCTCATGAAGAAACATTATAACTAGATGTGTCCATATATTGGGTTACTTTTTTCTCGTATGGGTCAAATATGTCAAATAGAAAACAGTTACTCGTATTTTAGAAGGAAATGGGTTTAACGGTCCAAACCACCCAAAGTTTATTTTTCAATGCCTACAACCTCTTTATTATGTTTATCACAAGATAGCATTACCATTGAAACTATATATATTTTGGAAGTCATATTTGACAGTGGACACATTAGCGTAAATGAAAAGCTTTTCAAGGCAACCGCAATTGACCCTACTCATTCAACCCGTACAATAAATTACTCATTTTGATCCCAACCTTCACAAGCCCACTCATTTTGTCACCTCTGATCAAATAATTATCCATCCAGTACGTCTGTATATTGTGTTTTTGCAGCAACGCTCACCCTTTTGAACTTCGTGAGACTAGTTCGAAAATCGGAAGAGGAGATCCATAGACAAGCTGAAAGCCAGGGGCGGACATGTGTAGTTGCACGGGGTAGCAAGTGCTACACATGAATTTTATCGGCGAAGTATTATTTTTTCGTGAAATTTAATGATATTTTAACTATGCAACCCCTCGATTAATGTTGTTTACTTGTGCTACTCACCCTTTTAACTATCTTTGTTGCAGCAACGCTCACACATTAATATTGTAACATTAAATAAATAATGATGATTGAATTTATAAATAAATAGATATAAAAGAAGGTCGACCAAAATATATATATATATATGTATATATACATGTATATATATATATATGTATATGTATATATGGTAGGAATCAAGAGAGAAGTAATTTACAACTAAAAATCACGTCGTAAAACACATTTGAACCGATTTGTTCACATGATCCGTTCACATATGAACATATATATATAGGGTACGGATCAAGTGGGAAGTAATTTTTTGAGGGAATGAGGGAAGCTAACCATTCATTCGCGATGAATTATAATCAAACGTAAAAAAACACATTTTTACCAAAAAGTAGTAATCCAAACTGATGTTATAATTACCAATATTCATATATAAACTACTTTTTATAACTTATAATATCATATGATGAATATAAAGAGAATTTTCTAATACTCATCATTAATGAATATTAACCGAAGTGGATATTCGCATTTTCTTTGTTAACATTCATCGTTGATGAATGATAATCAAAACGTATAAAACCATATTTTTACCAATAAATATTAATCAAAACCGATATTATAACTACTAATATTCATCAATAAACTATTTTTTATAACTTATGATATCATATGATAAATATTAAGAGAATTCGCTAACATTCATCGTTGATGAATGTGTAGCTTCCCTCTTTTCTAAAAATAGTGCGTCCCTCTGGATCCGTCATATATATATATATATATATATATATATATATATATATATATATATATATATATATAACTACTTATAAAGCATCTTAATATTTTATTTGTAGAAAACTTTTAATAATTTAAGACTCAACATTTACATATTTAGTTATCTCATTTTGCAATATAACTGTAAAGCCCCTCAAAGCCGAAAGCAATGAATTACTCGGGTATCCTTCAGGTTCAACTAAAAACCGTGGTGGAAAGATACTAGTAGCCCACTACTTTAGACTTATAAGGAACTCAACTTTCTTATCTCGTACCAATGTGAGACGGGCTGTTACAAACTCCCCCACTTAAACATCTGACGTCCTTGTCATGCCAAAACATAACCAATTACTGGGATCCATACCTCAAGAGATGCACGAGCCGCGCGCCCGTTACACCCCGAGAGGTTACGGCTCTGATACCATATGTAATGCCCCTCAAAGTCGAAAGCAATGAACTACTCGGGTATCCTTCAGGTTCAACTAAAAACCATGGTAGAAGGATACTAGTAGCCCACTACTTTAAACTTATAAGTAACTCAACTTTCTTATGTCATACCAATGTGAGACGAATTGTTATAATAACCCTATTATTTTCACATATTTTTCACTTTTCGGTTTTCTCCAATTATATACCGAATCTCGAGTTATACATACAAGCAAACTACTAATAACAACCCACAATCACAGATCGTCATTTAATAACAAAAATAATATATGATTATCGTTGAGTCACTGTTCATAATAAAAATACTAAACATCGCTGCTTAGTACATGTATTATGCTAGTCTTATTAATCTACCATATATATTTATTCTTTTTGTCTAATTTTAACTATATATTATACGATTTACTATCATTATATTATGTATATGTATTACTAGATTTTAAACCCATGTATACACACGGTGTCGCTAAATGTGTATTTGATTTTTTTTAAGTATACAAATGATGTATATGATAAAGTTCTAACGTTTTATATGAGTTGAATAATAAACATGAAGTTTAAAACTAAAATATTTACAATAGTATGTGTATTCATCATCTAGTTGCTGTCATATTAATGTTATTTTAGTATACGATTTTGATTGTGTAAATAGTAATACTTTGGTAATTAGAAGTATTTGAAATATATACAATTATGATCGAATCTAATTATTCATGACGAAATCAAAAGTATAAAGAAATTTAAGAAGCTAGCAATCAAAAACGTTAAAATTGTAATATATAGCAACAATTATTTTGTAAGACATCTTTGTACACTACATTTGTCATCTTATTAATTTTTCTGACGGTCATATGTCTCACAAAGAAGAACCTTCAACCCAGTTTTACTTTTAACACGTAAAACAACAACATACAATTGTCCAAGTCAATCATACGGTTAGGCAAGGAGACTCTAATTTCAAATTGACAATAGCTAGTAGTTGATTCTTTTCACAACTTCATATCTACATCGATTTATGTCAAGAAGTCCATGTATGTGTTAATGAATATTTGATTCAATTTAGAAACTATATTGTTAGATTAGTTCATTTCAAAATCAAATCAAAAACAACTTAATAGAACGTCACTCATATAAACACAGAAGTTATTGATTGAAAAAACGAATTAAGACCCTTGCACTTATGCTTAAATAGAACGTCGCTTATATAAACACATAAGTTATTGATTGAAGAAAAGAATTAAGAGTTTAAGACTCTCACAGTTGTGCTTAAAGTTTGATAACGATTAGAGGAACACACTAATATTAAAACCACATGTAAAAATTATTGAAAATTTATTAAAGCTTCGAACTAAGTTCGGAATTAATTGTGAGAAGATGTCGGATTGAAGAGTTTGTTGTCATTGACGATTAATGTTTGAAAAAAATAGAGAAACACCTTTATGAGCATAATTAATCAAAAAGAGCATATTTGTTCTGATAAAAAAAAATTCCTTACTATATTATTCTTATTATTATTATTATTATTGTTATATTTTTATGTTTTCCATTTGCACAGAATTGAAAGAAAATCTAGCTACCTAATTTGATAGTTATTCTTAATAATACAGAGGACTAAATACAATCCTTATCTATTCATAATAAAAAATGTACCAGTGTTTAAAAAAAAAATTAGGGATTGTTTAGTGTGAAAATCTTTAGCACACAAATATGTAACAAAAGTGTAAAAAATTTGACAAACTACTCGTAGTATTTTTATTTATATTTTATCATCAAAATTGATATATTTTAGAGGTTTTATTTTAAAATTAAATGAAACTGATAGACTAAATTAATTTATTAAAAATTAGATAATTGATGACATAATAAAGGTTAATCTTATATTATATTAATCAAAAAGAGCATATTTGTTCTAATAAAAAAATATTCCTTAATATATTATTATTATTATTATTATTATTATTATTATTATTATTATTATTATTATATTTTTATGTTATCCATTTGCGCATAATTGAAAGAAAATCTAGCTAACTAATTTGATAATTATTGTTAACAATGTAGAGGACTAAATACAGTCCTTACCTATTCATAATAAAAAATGTACCGGGGTTTAAAAAAAAATTAGAGGTTGTTTAGTGTGAAAATCTTTACCACACAAATATATAACAAAAGTGTAAAAAATTTGACAAACTACCCATAGTATTTTTATTTATATTTTATCATCAAAATTGATATATTTTAAGAGTTTTATTTTAAAATTAAGTAAAACTGAGAGACTAAATTGATTTATTAAAAATTAGATAATTAATGACATCATAAAAGTTAATCTTAATATATATATATATATATATAAATATTATTATTGTAGAGTTATATATTATATTATTATATAAAAATTAATATATATATATATATATATATATATATATATATATAATTATTATTATTGTAGAGTTATATATTATATTATTATATAAAAATTATTAAGAAGTTCATTTAGACTCCCGAGCCTGTTCGAACTCGATAACACGAGACTCCCGAGCCTGTTCGAACTCGATAACACGAGCTTGTTCGAATTCGATAAAACGAGCTCCTCTGTTAAATGGTCCCAGTTCTATAAAGTTGTTTTAAATTGTTCTAGAAATGATGACAAGGTTATTAAATCGTGATAAATATTAAAATTTGGTGTATGTATACCAATACAACATTCAAAAAGTAACGCTTAAATTGTTGTTCTGACGATTAAAAGATAATCAAAAACTTTCAAATAGTTTTACATCTACTGTACATGATTTACAGTTTTACACACATAGTAAGGCACAAATGCTCCCTTTAAGCATCATATAGAGCACCCGGAGTGGGAGGCGTTTTATCGCCGTTTTGCATTGAGAACGCCGCTCAGCAGCGTCTCTCTACTCCCCGACGGCGTTCTCACCGCCGTTCACTTTACCGTTTTCGTTTAGCGTTGAGGGGAAACGTTGTATTTCATTTTATTTATTTATTTATTGTTTTTTGTTTTGTTTTTTCCCTTTTTTCAGAAGCTAGAAAACTATGAAGATAAAAGGAAACAAAATTAGCCGCCATTGTTGTTGCTCTGTTTTCTGGATTATTTTGGTTTGGAGGAGGTTGGGGATTTGGACAATATGTAGGCAGTGATGAAATTATAGGTATACATATTATTGGGCCTTGTTTTTATTTGGGCTAAAACTAGTTTATTAATGGGCTGGACATGTTTGAAAAAGAATTCCAAATTGAAGCTGGCCATGTTGCCATAAGTTCAATTTTAGTTGATTAAGTATAATTAAATTAGTTAATTAATTAATTGCTTTATTTTCTTTATATTTATCAAATTAATTGATTAAGTTTTTAGTTGTCAATTGTTTTAATTTAATCCAATATCAATTGTTTGTATTAAAAAAAAATTTAAGAACACTGTCAAGAACATTGTCTTCCACTCCTCTACTTTTTCAGCCTACAATGTCTTTTCAGAACACTGTATTTACAATGTCACCACTCCTAGTACTCTAAGGCCTGTTCCAGTGGGGAATTCGGTTCTCCGTCAGTTTGCATCACAAAAACTGATGCCATTGGTACCAAGCCATCAGTTGGTGTCAGTTTTTTGCTCCATCAGTTTTTCGACGAGCGTCGGTGAGAAGGGTGTGGGGACACATGATTAATTTAATATTTTTTTTGTTTATTTTTTCAATGTATAGAAATAAAAGTATATTGGTAAATGTGGGGTTCAGAAAAACTGAAGTGATGTTACTGTTGGCAGTGTAATGTCAGTTTTGTAAATTGCTGACGTGACGTTGATTTAACAAAAACTGATACGTCAGTTTATATTCGCTGTTAACAGTGGTCTAACAATCTTATTTTACTAAATGTAGTAATATGCTTTGACTTTTTAATTTTTTACCAAACTCATTTTGCTATGTTCAGTAACAAAATGCAATATATAATATTCGCATTATCTTTACTAGGCTATAATCAACGTATAACATGTATATAATATTCGCACTATCTTAGTACAATCTACGTGACATGTATTTAATTTATTTTGCTAATGTAACTAATCAACATTTCTTTTGTAGTATATTCTAATTCTAACTATAAACGTAATACTACTTTCTCTGTTCCAAAATAATTATCACTCGATAAAAATACACACTTTAATAAAAATATAATCATTACTGATTGGTCTTTCTTACTTTATAAAGGATGGACAATTTTTCCATAGACTAATTAATTACCGTTTTCTATAAAGTTTGTAATAATAATTTTTAAATAAAGGTATTATGATAATCTCGATCAAAATTCTCTATCTATTTTAGTAGAAAAAGTAGTAGATAATTAATTTGGGACAATCTAAAAAGGAAACATGGATATATCGAGACGGAGGGAGTAATCGACTACAAAATAAAATTTACACCGGAAGATTAAAATTTAGGGACTAAACTTGTTTTAACTAAAACCGAGGGTAAATACTACGAACACATCTAAACTTTAGTGGGGATAATTAGAAAATTTGGATCGCAGGAATGTATATCCGCTTAGTCTATGCTGACTCAGAGTTGAAAGGAAATAAATCTTGAAAAGAAAAAAAAAATTACAACTTTTATTGTCAATCTCATGTTTTTTAATTAAGTCACAACTTTGGATGTGATCTTCCGCTATTACAAGGTAACTTTTATTTACATGTTTTGATTTTTTTTTTGTTTCATAAGTTGTTTATGAGCTAATAATTGTTGTGTTGTACTTAAATATGATATGGGTTTTGATTGATTCAGTTGCTTGGATCTTTTTTTCTTTCTGGGTATGATTAGGGCTTAATCTGGTTATTTGAGGAGAATGCTATTCTGGATCAAATATTAAGGAGAAATACCCAAACTAGGATCCGAATAGTATTAGTTTTTTTTTTAATAGTTGTAAACTTGTAATCAATGTAAATGGTGTAACTTTTATGATGAATTTTACACATGGTTCGTTGGCTTACATGAATTTTGAGCTTGTTAAAAATGGTATAATTATATTTACGGTCAACTTTTGGTAACAACTATGAAGAGTTTAGAAGTATGTAAAGATCTTGTTTTTTATCATTTCTCTGTTGAATTCCAATTATTTTTTGATCTTATGTTCATGATGTGCTTTCAAGAGAATGGTATAGAGAACGAACATGTTTGGGAGGAAGCAGCAATTTTTCAACTTTAGGTTGCCTGTTTAAGAATCGAATTTTCTTAATGTTGAGTTTATGATTTCCCTGTTGTAGTTAGTACAATATAGTGGTGATATCGATTAGGATTAATGCAGTAAAAAGCAATGTACTTTATGTCAGTTTCTATATCAGGCCGCATACCTTAAAAGAAGATAACAAGGGACTATACTATATTTCTATGTGTGTTTGATGTGTTTCACAGACCATGTTATACGCATGACAAGTTAGGTTTGTCATGTTTTAAAAAACCACAAATAAGACATACGTAATATTCATTTATATTTCAAGAATCAAGAGACAATGTTGTAGTAGAAGACAAATCCTAAAATCCTAAAATAGTATTCTTTACTACTGTGAAAATGATTGTGATGAATCATACTTTTATGGCAGAAATATGGACAGAACAAATAGAGGAGTAGGTAGCATTGATTCATTATTACATAACTACAAGCTCGGGAAAACTCTTGGTCATGGTTCTTTCGGTAAGGTCAAAATTGCTGAGCATATCTTGACTGGCCACAAAGTGGCTATCAAGATTCTTAACCGTCGTAAACTTAAGAACCCTGAAATGGAGGAGAAAGGTATTATCATATTTCCTAGATTTTTTGTTTTTTTTGTTTTTTTTTTTTGTTTTGATATTGTATCTGAAAATTGTTATATTATATGTGATGTGCTTGCAGTGCGACGAGAAATCAAAATTTGTAGATTATTTGTGCATCCTCATATTATAAGACTTTATGAGGTGATAGAGACACCGCTCGATATTTATGTTGTTATGGAATATGTGAAATCTGGTGAACTATTTGATTATATTGTAGAGAAAGGGAGACTACACGAGAATGAAGCTCGCAAAATTTTCCAGCAGGTATGTTCCTGACCAAATATTGAATAAAACTAAAAACACCCCTATGTTATTACGAGAGTAATCAGGTTATAGGGTCAACAATGTAATGAACATAAATTGAAGCAAAAAGTTATATGGTTAGATATTTGCCACCATCTATGGTCATTGTTAAGATTTTCATTATATCTCATTACGCTCAGCAGAGGAAGAAAGTTTGGCTGAAGAAAACCATATTGGCATCCTAGTTGCTTAACTGTCTGAACCATTTTCCTACAAAATCAGGCTCCTATCTGAAACATGTTCATTCTTTTTCATCTATGTTACTTCAATTCTTTTGTTTCAAAACAGATCGTCTCTGGAGTAGAATTCTGCCACCGAAATATGGTGGTCCACCGGGATCTTAAGCCGGAAAACATTCTGTTGGATTCACGAGGCAATGTTAAGGTTGCCGATTTTGGGTTGAGTAATATAATGAGAGACGGACATTTTCTTAAAACAAGTTGCGGAAGCCCAAATTATGCTGCTCCAGAGGTAATTAATGCCTCTCTTTTTTTTGTACTCAATTTTCTTGATTTTGCAAAGTCATTCACCGGATTGTAGTTAAGATCCTGAAATTACTTGATGTACAGGTTGTATCTGGTAAACTTTATGCGGGCCCCGAGGTAGACGTCTGGAGTTGTGGTGTCATTTTGTATGCTCTACTATGTGGCACTCTTCCTTTTGATGATGAAAACATTCCCAATCTATTCAAGAAAATTAAGGTATAGTCTTGCGTGTTATTTAAAGAACCTTCAACCCGTTTACTTATCAATGTCCTGATTTGGGTTAATTTAATCTCAAATATGTTAAATATAGCTAAAATTGAAGTGTTGCGATAATAATTTTACCGTGCTTTCAGTCTGGAATTTATACTCTTCCGAGTCATTTGTCACCTGGAGCCCGGGATTTAATCCCGAGAATGCTTGTGGTGGATCCCATGAAGCGAATTACAATTGCTGACCTCCGTCAGCACTATTGGTTCAAAAGTCAACTTCCTCGTTACTTAGCTGTTCCTGCCCCAGATGCAACAGAGCACCTAAAAAAGGTACATCGAATCCATTTTCTTTGTTCTTATTAATTTGAAATTTTGTTGACTCGAGAATGCTAGTATGGATCCGAAAAGCAACAATATTCATTTTATTTGTGTTCACAGAATTCACATAAAGCCCACAAAATCACTTGAATGGGTTTGTCTTGCTTTTGCGTAGTCATCTAACTTGCTGCTTGTATTTTTCAGCTTGATGAGGATATCATGAAAAAAGTGATAAACATGGGTTTTGAAAGAAACCATCTGATTCAATCACTTCATAGCCGCGTACAAGATGATGTATCTCATTTCTCTTGTTATAATTTGCATAAAGTTATAATCTTTTGCTGGTTTTACATCTTAAAACTTTTCATATCAGGCTACCGTTGCATATTATCTATTGTTTGATAACCAGTCTCGTATGGCTGGTGGGTATCTTGGTGCTGAACTTTCAGAGTCCCTGGTGAGTGTTTTATTCAATTTACAGTATATTAAAGTATGCCATTTTTATGAAGGAAAACAAAGGAATGATGTGGATTGTGAACACAAGTACCGTTGATTATTCTCCGAGGTGGCGATTGGGCAGTGTTATTTGTCTCAAAACTGGTCACAAAATTCATTAAAAGGGGAACCCACAATCTATTTTTAATGCCTACAACCTCTTGAAGTGTTTTATTCAAAGATTTATAATGTTATCGTAATTATAACTGTGTTCGTTATAAAAATAAAAATAATAATAATAATAATAATAATAATAATAATAATAATAATAATAATAATAATAATAATAATAAAATTAAGACGGTACTACAAGATCTAACCACCTCCAGTTTCTCTGTAGTCTGTAATGACTGAAATTTTAATATGAAACTTTCCAAAGATACAGAATTTTGCATTTTCGGTAAATAGATTGGAGGGTTTTATTTTACTAGTATTTATATGCACAACATGACCAAGTTTTATTTTCTTTTATTTATTTATTTTGCATTAACAAGTACGTTGACTGCACGTGTATATATTTATTCAACCATATATGCAGTAGAAGTAAGAATTGTCCTTCTCAACCGAACTTGCTTAAAAATTGATAATTTGATGTTCGGCTATAAACTGGTGCAGGAGGGTGATCTTGCTACTATGCATCTAGACAACATGCCGGACCGGACAACACTTAACAGGTTGACTCGAGACACCTCTATGAGATCTAACTTGCCTGGTGAAAAAAAATGGCAAGTCGGGATGCAGGTGTGTTAAACTATGATAAACTTGGCAAATTAAGATCATTTGAGGAAATTGTTGCACGTTGACTTTTGAGGTCAAACTTGTGACTTTTCATACCCAATTTGATGTGAGTTCCCGTAGGAGTTGAATCCAAACATCACCTCTTTGACAATTATTATAAATTCGAGTAATGTAATAGGTTTTCCTTTATAGGTTTGATGACCTTTAATCATTTTAGAGTTAAAAGATTATTCTTTTTACACTTGAAGGTCAAACATTATCTCTTTTATGAGGACCAGAATTGTCTTTCTACATTAGTCATCAATTAGTATGATCAACAAGAATTTTACTTTGTTTTTGAAGATTCCAGCGAATCCACGTGACATAATGACTCGAGTTCTTGAACTTCTGAGAGACCTAAATGTCTGCTGGAAAAAGATTGGACTTTATAACATTAAGTGTCGATGGGTTTACAGTGCCCTTCAAGCTGAACCAATCACAGCCCAACAGTTGTATGAGAATCATTACATCAATTCTGCTATTACACCGAACAATATTCGAACACAGAATGTCGTGAAGTTTGAAATTCAGGTAAGGCTCTTTATATCTTCTTCAGCGTTGCTACTTTTATAACTATCCATTTAATCAATGGAGATGGTGAAATAGGTAGGGTCAAAACTGGTTATATCTCCACGATCTTTAGCCTTTTTATGAAGAAAGAGTGTGTCACATATTCAACTAAAATGATTTAGGAGGTTTTATGTAATAAGATTGCACTTCAAATGACTTTTGACCCATTTCGTGTTGAGCGATTTTCTTACTTTACCCATTTGACCCGTTAAAAATAAAACATAGCCAAAAATGACTCATTAATAAGTGAATGGTTTAAAGTTTCAACTGAATCAAATGTAAAATTATTTCATCTTGGTTTGATAGCTTTACAAGACTCCAGAAGACAGCTATTTGGTCGATATCCAGAAGATAAATGGTCCACAGTTGCTATTTCTGGATTTCTGTGCAGCTCTGATACTGCAGCTTGAGACCTGCATCTTCTAAAGTACATATCGCTGCATGTAAATACTCTTTTTTGTTTCTCCAGTGATCTGTGTTTGTTCTCATAAATGATCAACCGAATCATTTTTTGTTAACTTAAGTTCTGAATACTTGTTTGGTGATCCCATCGATTCTGACCCGTGGTATTCGAAATCAAACTTATGGACAAAACCTTCAGACTTGTTTAGAACTTTCTTATTGTTCTGCAATTCTCAGAGCTGTTTTTTTGTGCTTTAGAAAATACTCTTTTCTGATGTAAAAAGTAATTTCTTTTATCCTTTTGGGTCCCTTTTTTTTTTTTTTTTTTTTTTTGTAACTAGAGTTTGTGAATTAACAGTCTATTCAAGCTGATTGTGAACTTTGTTGGTAAATTGACATATTGAGACTTGTAAATGTTATAATGATTATTTACTTGGCACAAATAAAGGGTCTTTAGTTTCAACTAGTAGAGGATCCAAGGTATGCGGCGGATAATGTCTAAAATCGATCATAAAAATTGAGATTAGTCATTGTTTGGTTGATTCGAACCATATATTTTATTGTTAAATTGTTCGTATTGAAGTTTAACACCACCTCGAAAACATTTAATAATAAAAAGGTTTTGCTAATGTGTGTCCCGTGGTACACGCTAAGGTGTATTTAATGAAGTCGAAATTTGTTTAAATATTAACATTTGCATCGGAAAATTACATATATAAATTACAAATTCGGATACTTAAGGAAATTACAGGATCATTATATGTTGTGGTATTTTTTATAACAAACTTTGGAATTTTGTAATATTCGAATGAATATCCATGTGAAATTTATGAAAATACCATGTATTTGATATGTTTTCATGTTTTTGGAAAAGTTAGGAATTTGAAACCAACATAACGATTTAAAAGCACTCTTTAGATAATGTCGTTTTAAAGTAGTATTACTTAGTAATAATGAGTTGTTATAATTACATAATTAGTTGAGTCAATGTTAGCGTTAAATTGGGTATTTTGCCCAAAATGTAATTAATATTCATTATAATTATAATTAGGAATTAAAGTCGATTATTTTATAAATATATTAGGATCAGAGTAATGATTCCTGATCTTTTTTTATGAATTAACTATCTAAAGTTGATTAATTTTATAAACATTGATGTTCTATTTATTCTGTATCAACGTCAAATTGTTTTTACTGATATGGTTTGAAAAGAAATTAGTATAAGTTCGCCCATAATATACACAGCCAAAAATGGCTTGATACATCATATGTTCACATTTAGAAGGACCAGTAGGATCATCCAAAACATCAAACAAGGCTGCCTGCCAAAAGTAAGCGACACATTCAAGTATTTAACCACTTCTTTACTCTGGAAATTAAAAAAAGAAAAAGAAAAAAAGATTGCATATTTTTATTTCAATTATTTATAAGCCACGTTTGTGTTGCCCATATGAAGAACCTCTAGATCAGTATCAGAGAATGTCAAACGGCCAACAAAAGAATGAATACGAGTGATATAAATCTTTACTTTCGTTGCAATCTACAACCTTATTCGTCTGCTTTCATGAAATGATACGCCCTCCTTAACCTCTGCAAGAAACGAAAGAAAATAAACTCGCACAATTAGATAACATTAGTGCTAGATTCGAAGAACAAACCATAATAAGATGGATGTGATATGGCCAATTTAAAGAAGCTATTTCGACTGTTGGCACCTCAAACGGGATTAAACTAACAATGTAACTTCATCATGTAAAATTACTTAAGTAGTTGTAATCATTTGATCCATTCCCTTCATAGCTAACATTCTTTCGACTTAACCCCACTCACCCATAACCCATTATCAACAAAACACAACCCGAATTGACCCGTATATATATAAAACGGGTTGAAATTGCCACTTATAAACGTCAAATGTGGAAATATAGAGACAATTGAGCTGCAAATTGCGTAAAGGCTAAATAATTAAAATCCAGTACCGCTTTTGTATCTCTAATGCGAAGGAGGTCCAGCCTTTCTTGCGGTCTCCGATTAGTTAAAGTAGCAAGCTACATCCAAAAGGTCATATCAACAATCAATCAGGATTGCAGGTTTAGTTTTATCAACCAAAAGCATTGAGATATCCTGCTGCAATAGCTGGATGCCACCTAACTAGAGGTAGTAAGATGAAGAGGTCGAGGATATGGGTAGCGAGCCAAATAGGATTCTGGTAAAAGAGGCCACTTTTCATCAAGTGTCAATACAAGTTAGCCAATGATAAACTTTTTGTCCATTTCTTATCAGTAGATAACGTGTTAAATACGATAACAAAATCAATATTTTTTTGAACAAACACAATTTAGAAGGTTGAATACTTTGTACACCACCTTTTCTGATGCACACACCACAATGTTTTATTTTACCATAATACCCCTAGATCATTAATCGTTAGTATTTTGACAAAACATGGTAGAAGGGTAAAATCGTAAAATAATATAATGTTGTGGTGCGTGCATCAGAAAGGGTGGTGTACAAATCACCACCCATCAAGACTTTCCACAGCTTTCAGCCCGTTCCACTCATTTGACTTGTTCCCCTTTTAGCTAAATCTTTTAATTCGGTCCGTTTGAGATAAAACACAACTCAAATCGACCCATTCATAAGTAAATCAGCCAAAATCGACACCTCTACACACAACTATTGCATACCCAAAAACTGAAGTTTTCAAGATCTCTCGTTGAAGGCATCAAAGCTTCAGCTTTCTGCAGTTCTGCAAGTCTCATTTGATCTGCAAGAAAACTAGGTCATATAAGAGATGTTTGTTTTTAAACTACCATCAAGTCATCAACTGAAACCACTGGTGTCATTTCCCAGTATGATATAAAATTATAAACTTCAAGAATGCTGAGTTACAACAGGCATAAATTTTTGGATCACCGAAATATTCAAATTGATACGTTACCATAGGGGAAACGGTAGAGGAAAATGAATTCAAGCCGGAATATTGTGTGAAACAGGATTTATAATAGAGGTGGCAAATATGGCAGATTGGGTAGTGGGTCAAAATAGTACGTTTTGTGCCGGTTGAAATGGGTCAGGACTGGGTTGACCTGAAACCCTTATGGTCCGGACATGTTTAATTATTATAACAAATAACTACTGCCATAATCATGATCAGAAAAATAATGCAGTATTTCAATAATAATCTAACTTCTTGAGTAAAACGACTACTGTATGCTTTGAAAATACACTTTGGGCGACTTTTGATCCATTCGACCCAGTTTCATTCTGGCTAACTATTTACTGGATTTGTTACAGATGAAAATTACCTGAACCCACCTATTCCTAAATAACTGGTTAAAAATTGCCACTTTTACTTCATATGATCTTACCTCCTCGTGCTGCTTCTTGAGCTACCCTTATCCATGATCGAGCATATTCTGCCACTATATCTGTCATATCCTGCAACTGTAATCATCGGGAATCGCCAATATTAATGTGTTTGTCAAGAGCTCAAGGCAAAGCCAGAAATGTCAATTATACAAGAACCGACAACTTTTAGTCATACAGGGATACCCAAAATTACAGCTTTCTAGCTATTCGATATTCTCATCAATCATCATACCCTTTATCTTAGACCTAGGTGGTGGGCTTATATTAGAAAAGTTACAAAGAAATAGATTATACTGTAAGTTGAGGTAAAAGGTGTAATTACATCGGATCTCTCTTTTGTTCCTTCCAACGGAGACAAATCCTTCACCCATTCAATCTCAGCAACACGATACCTTCATAGATGAAAAGGACACATGGTCAACTTAAAACCCAAAAATTTTAACCTGGAAAAAATCAAATCAGTCAGGACATGCTATAAACAAGAAAGATGCTGATGCTAACCCGTCTTGATCCCAATTTCGAAGGATTCTGCATCTTCGCCGACTTTCAACCTGCATGAAATCAACTTTTTTGATGATAACTATTAACTGGAGCTTCATAAAAAGAGACAAAAGAAAAGCAGGGACCTAATATAGGTCCAACTTAATGATTTATTTTATTTACATATATAGGTAGGAAGATATATATTTCATAAAATATATATCGATCATCCAGAAGGTAAACAAGCAATCTCACCTCTAGGAAAAATCGCCCATCTGGAAGTGGCTCACAACTGCATGATTCGGAACAGATTGTTAACTACCTATTAGCTTGAGACAAACATGAGTACGATATAAATATGTAATTTGTAACAAGACATATATGATAGAAAAATACTCTGTGATTTCCACTTCACATCCATAATCAGCTACAGATCCTGTCATAGAGTCAAGCGTAACCTAAAGACGGAAACACAAGTCAAAGCCAAAAACAAGGAGTTGAGGTGGCTCAAACAATCAACCTTTATCAGTAAAAAATACAGAGATGCCCATTTAATTATAAACTATAGATTCGAGTTGTGTTTTATCTGTAACAGATCAAACGGGTAAAATAAGAAACAAAAAATGCTAAAATGGCCACAAGTCAAACAAGTTGAAAGTCGCCCAAATAGCAAAAACTTTTTCATTCAATGCATAATTGTCTAATACTCTTATAGTATGGATATATGTAATAAAGTTTGACACGCCAATTATTTATAAAACAACTGAAACTTTTTAACTAAAAGAGTTTGGTGTCAGCCCGACCAAACCGTATGAAATGACATGTTTTGACCTGTTTAACAACCCATCCATTTTGCCACCTGTAGAAAAAGAAAATGAGAAGTTCATATATCTACCATTCCCATTCGCCGATTTCCTTCCATGAGTCTCCTCACCTGTCATTTCAGAGTAGAGGTCAAACATAAGTCTGTAATGGGCATGTAAATAGAATAGAGAAAAAAAAACACACCATGAGTCTGTAACGAGCTTCAAAAATATTTAAATGAAACTTCTGGAAAGGTAGGACGACATCCAAGACAAAAAGAGGTAACAAATCAGGGCCCATATTGGTCAAACTGTCATTCTCTAATTTCCTTTCTGCATATTCCACTGGGAAATTCCTCTCTATTATATTTTTCAGTGTCACACTGAAAAAGAGAATAAGGAAATAACAGTCTATGTTAGTTAAATACAGATGACCATCACATATCAGCAGGACAGCAAGTAAATAGAGTTTCGTTAATAAATTAGACTAAGAAGTAGACCTACATCTGTGGCTAAGGAAACATGAGTATCTTTGATCTAAGGATTTTCACAAAATATTTCCTTGTAGTGCATGAGACAACACACAAAGTGTGTACTTCTATATAGCCAGTTTCACTGATTTGCCATATTTTATGCACCCGGTATCTCCGATATCCATGTATTCAGGATACAGAAATGTGTAATATTTGAAAATGTGCAATTAAAATTTTATCTGCTATAGACAACAGAATCAACTCACCTGATTGCACAAGTTCTAGGACTGATAAACAGAACCGTTCGGCACAATGGGCATCTGTTGCCTAGCAGATATTTAAGGGTCCAAAACAAACATTAGAGAAATAAATGTGAAAAGAAAACTGAAGATAAAAACAAAAACAAAAACAAAAACAAAAACAAAAACAAAAACAAAAACAAAAACAAAAAGACAACTCACCACGATCCATTGACTGAAAGAGGCATGAACGACAAAAAGTATGCCCGCATGGAGTTGTGATTGGTTCGTAGAGTAACTTTAAGCAAACTGTGCAATCAAAGTCATCAGTACGCGGAGTTTGACCTTGGTCTCTCTTCCCAAATATATTGGCTGTAAACCTTTGTAAATTCTTTAGAGCATTGCTACATGACACCAGAAACAGAAAAGCAAATTCTTATGTATTTTAGTATTTTACTGCATAGTAAAGGCAAAAAGAGAGAATGGGTTGCATCTGGTCATAAATCTAAAACGAAAATAACGAATAAGAAATTATAAAGATAAAATTACTTAGAGGTAATAACATTTGAGGAAGGGAAGGATATTGTAATAAAATACCTTGAATCATCAATCTGAAGACCTGTAAGAATTACATCACGGGCTAACTCGAACTTCTCTAACTGCCAAAGGATATTATCAAGATGAGTGACATGAATAGATGGTAACAATTAGACAATTGACATACTTACTTTTGCACATTGATATGTGATAGACAATTTATATATCCACTAGTAAATAGATTAAAATACTCATTCTATACCCCCCAACCCCACCCCCACCCTCACCCCCACCCCAAGACACAGAGTCTCACCAAAATGAGTGCATTTGCCTTCAGGATATATGCCATTATGGAATCATTTTGTAAGTTCATGAACTGTTCAGCATCCTTCAGCGCAAGCTGAATAAACAAAGAAATTCCAGATATTTAGATGATAACAAAATCACATAGTCGCTATAAAGCTAAGCCAGAGAGATAAACTTCGCATACGCTAGCATGGGTTGTAGGATCAAGCCCGCTCAACGGTCTTCGTTCAGACAAAGACGCTGGTCTGTGTTTCAGAAACTGCACAATCCTGTTTCACATAATCAAAGACATCCTTAGCACAGTGAAACATGACATTTTTTACACACTCAAACACGAAAATTCACCTGAGGTAAGCAGCAGATCGGTTGCTAAGAATGATAGGATCATCTGGTTTAATATTATGAGCTCTTGAGTAACAATTAACTGCCTGATTAATAAACATTATTCAAAATAAATCTCATGAGTAATGATCTCACCTATAATCCACCCAGTAAATGATCAACAGAATTTGACATAACAATTAACAATTATGTTCATATAAAGCAACTAGTCTAATAATGTACCTCCTCGTAACGATTATCTCTAAACGCTTTGTTGCCCACTTTCATTAGATCAACAAGATGATTAAACCGCCCCGCGTCTAAAGAATCTCCTTTGTTCACCTGAACCAGTTTCAACAACACAATCTACATTCAAACAAATTCAAATAACAATAAACCGAATACATATAATGCTAAACCTCAAAAAATGCAACTCAGCTCAATCATTGACTCTAATTTTTTAATTAGGGCCAAAATTTTCACTATTACTATCAATATTTAGCATAATACAAACATGCTAACTGCATGTAATCATAATTGAAGCAATTTAAGGATTATAAAAACCCTAATTCTCACCAAAACAAAATCCTGCACATCTTCAATCCCTTCCAATTTAAATTCAGCTGATGATTCATCTTCAGTAGCCATTCGAATAACAGCTCGAATTGAAGTAATATAAAAAAAAAACACAAAAAGTTATGATAATAATAACAGTATCAGTTTAGCAAAAAAATGCAGAATTCAATAGTGAAATGAGATTGTTGTTAGTTGAAGGTGAAAGATAACAGCGTGTGCTTCCTTGCATCATTCGGTTTATACACGGACCAAATTTGATTACGTGTACTCTTTCACTCTTTACGTATATGTGTGTGTATATATACAAGCTACAGTTATTAGACTTTAGTGCTTTCGTTATCAAAATGTTCGATTCGTTATAAATTGGCAAAAAGGAAATTTCCTGGAAGTTGACTTTCAAATTTGACTGTTTCTTACTTTCTTTAAGTGGTAATAAAAATAATTTCACCCGAAATCCACTTTATTTACATCTTTCAAGCATTAAAAAAAAAACAGTTTCGTTAAATATGTCTAAATATATACGTCCGAATTTATAATTAATCACATATTTTCGACGTATGAATTTCACTTATTTATTTTTCTTATATTCACCGATCATTTTAATATATACACAAATTAAATTTTTAAGTCGAGACTTGGTTAATTAGGCACATCAAATATATTTTTTTAATAACAACTAACTATAGTATTGAAAGACAAATATTGTGTGCTTGGAAAGGCAACAATTAAGATATGAGTAAAAAATGGGAGATATAATAATGACGTGACTTCTATTAAAAAATGAAGCGATTTAATATTTAATTACAAACCTAACATACTTATGTTTTTTAGTGAATGTCTAGGATAAAAAAAATAAGTAGTTAAGTACAGATAGAGTGATTTGTACGCAATTAAATTTTAATTATACACTATTAATTATGTATCACTCTATTGTACTATATAACACTTTAAAACATAATTAGTATTGTAATAAATGATATACAAATCACCACTCTAAATACATAAGGAAAAAATGTGTATCGTATCCCAGCTATTTTAACTAAATTCACGTTTAATGAAATTGTAACCCGTAAAACTCGCAAGTATAAAACAATTTTGGTTCTCGTTAATAATAAATAAATAGAGATATGACACATACATTATTTCAACAAGACTTGATTGTTACTTAATTAGATATGATCCAAATTAATATTTATGAACTAGTTGCGTAAATGCGTTACTTGGAATAATTGGGTTACAAAAAAGTAAATATTTATATCCGGAGAGGCTTAATAGATAGTTTCTCGACTCTTTCAAACTTATCTTGGAACGAGATTATTGTGAATTTAGTAAAACTTCCACTTTGATACTGTAAATCCTAATCAATCTCTTTGCTTACTTGAGTGTAGGTTCGTCAAATTATTATGGTTCAAATTTTGAAGTTGGTGGCTAATCACCCCATTTAGTGCTACTTCATTTTATCAATTTTTTAAAAAATTACTGAATCACCTGAAAACTCTATTTTTTTAAAGATTTGTCGAACCGTTTTATACAAATTATTACGGGCTTTGGAAGCACGATACCCGTGTTCTCATGCCCCAATATTGAACATCAACATCTCCGGTTGATGGATAAGTTTTCAGCGACACAAACAAAGTGTTATTATGGAATTCAAGCCAATCTTTCTATATATCCTACGGTGATTCTCGTATGAACGACATATATGATCCAATTTATTTAATCTTTTACTATATTATTTAAACTATCTTGAAGAGACCTAGTGATAAGGTGTCTTGTATGTCTCATAAGAGACCATGTTCAAACCCTTTTGAGTAAACATCTTCAGATGACCAGTAAGAAAAAGTTAGAAATGGTAGTCTGAATAGGGATAAACTATCCATTTACTAGTATTTCTTAGGAAATCGGATTGTACTTTTTAACAAACTAGCATAATATCTACGCGATTTAGCAGAATTTAAAATTATTGATGGTTGTGTGCTCATAGAGACCATGTTCAAACCCTTTGGAGTAAACATCTTCAGATGACCAGTAAGAAAAAGTCAGAAACGGTAGTCTGAATAGGGATAAACTATCCATTTACTAGTATTTCTTAGGAAATCGGATTGTACTTTTTAACAAACTAGCATAATATCTACGCGATTTAGCAGAATTTAAAATTAGTGATGGTTGTGTGCTCATCTAGTGAAGTGAGTTTGGTGTGACAATAGAGAAAGTTAGGAGAGGGTTGATGTGTAATGGTGTGGGAAGTTGAAAGTTAATAGAGTAGCTTTATAATACATAAAATCGTATAATGTGAAAATGCTATGTAGTATGTATTATGGCGAGTCTAGTTTTCAATTTTAAAGTTTGACATATGATGCCACGTCGCTTTGTTAACAAAACACTTATAACCTCTCTTTCCTATAAATGTGAGATCATTTTTTCGTATTAGTTTGTCTCACATTGCTAATTATATTATTTTTAAATACATTAACCAGTGTCGTTTTCCACTATTAGTTTTACACAAGATTCAAAGTAGATAGATTTGTTATTGGTGTGGATGTGTAAAACGAAAGGCTACTAGCCTAGCGGTGTAACACAACTTTACCAAATCAACCTATCGTTCGATCACATGCGTTAACCTTGAATATTAGTAGTACTCTTTTCGCGTTTGTTTTTTACTTGCTCTTATAAATGAACCAATAGAATATATTAGATCATTAACTCCATGACTAACCGATTATTTTTCACTATTTTATTTCCATTTAGACCATTTACAATGATGACAGAGTGTTGTGGGACGATGCTATGCCACGTCAGTTGTAACGTCCCAAAATTTTATAGGTATTATTTATATTAAAATGTATTTTATTTAATCATAAATGAATAAATATTAAAAGTATAGAAAATAAAATGAGAGTTATGTAATAACTTTTAGTTGATTATGTACATGAGATATAAGATAAGGGACTAGATGTGCTAATGATTAAACTAGAGGGGTGATGGGGGTGACTGATGTAATATGCAAAATAAAATCCCCGGCTTCTTCTTTTCATCATTATTCAAAAAAAGAAAAAGAAGGGGGGTGTGCTCTGGTTGGGCGACAGACAAGAAGAAAAGGAAGGAAAGATAGGAACACTAAATTGAAGTCTCTCTTTCAAGATTTTAAACCCTTACTAACAATATTTAAGGTATAAGCTTCTCTTGATTACTTAATTTGATGTTAGGGTTCTATTTAACATAAATCCTAAGTTGTAGAAATTAGAGTAAAGAGATTATATTGATGTAGGGATGTGTTATATATGTTATTGAGTTGTAAAATAAGCTTATTTGATGACTCTTGTTTAAAAAGAGATAAGCTTGCATATTCATCGGTATTTCGATAATAATATGTATATAGAGATTTTGTTGTAAAGAAGATCTTAGTTGTCGTTCTTGAAAAAGAGCATCAAACACCTAAAGGTATATGTATTTTATAAAAGTAAGAGAATAAATTGTTAGTTAGAGATTTTGGTGTTTTTAAAGTATAACACTTAGGTTTTTGGTTAGAAAAAGGAAGAAAAGTTAGAAGTTCGGTTAAATAGTGCTGTTAGTAATCTATGTGTATATGTTGATATGTTTAGGTGATCAAAGAATTGGAATTGTTATAACTACCTTTCATAAGCAAATTCAAGGTAAGTGATGGATTGTTAGAGTAAGGTAATAACACTTGAATTACAAGAGTAGACAAGTGTGTATTATCTTGAAGGTTAGAGCCAAGTAATGGCATTTGAAATACAAGTGTGTTCAATGTCCATTTACTGGATGGTTATAGGTTGATTCTTATGAATTAACATTGTTAGAGATTAAGGATCCTTAATATGTTGATTATGTTGTGTTGCCCATTACTTACTAAGCTCATGCTTATTATTTATATTGTTGAATGTGTAAGTGAAGCTAGCGGGACAAGGGGTGATTTGGGCAAGAGACCCTGATATCGCTCATTTTGTATATATTTATTTCGCGTGATATCATTGTTTTTATATTTGTTTGAGTCAATGTTATGAACTTTCGATACTTATTAGGTTGAAAAAATGATTTCAGGTACAAATATCGGGTGATTGGCAAAAAGAGCTTAGTTGTCGAAGACATGGAGAAAAAACTTAGGATTCTCTGAAAACAGGAAGTACGCGATCGCGTAGGTGTTAGAAGTTCGCGTACTTATAACTAAAAATGTTACAGAAGGTCTCTAGATACGGTACGCGATCGCGTGAAGACTACCAGTTCGCGTATGTTGTACTGAAATCGAAGCAGAAGGGTCCAAGAACAAAATACGCGATCGCGTATTATTTGCCTGGATCGCGTAAGAAAAGAGTACTACGCGATCGCGTAGCCATTAACAGATCGCGTAAGTATAACTAAATTGGTTACAGAAGGCACGAGGTTTGAGAAAGTGGATCGCGTGAAGATTAGCAGATCGCGTGTAAATGGTTATTACGCGATCGCGTATCCCATAGTGGATCGCGTAGGTTGTCGGATTCTGCAGTTTTTCGGGGAGAGTATAAATACGAATTTTATATTAGGTTAAAAAAACACTTTTGGATACCACACCTGGAGGCTACGAATTTATTCAGACTATTTTGAGTATTTCATCAATTTTGGAGTTCTTAGATTCGGTTTTAATCATTCAGCTCAAGTAATCATCGATTAATCATTGTAATCATCTCGTAAACCTTTTTATTTCAATATAATCATGTTTCCTTGGATTTTAATTATTAGTTTTGATTGTTCTTGTTTGATTATGAGTAGCTAACTTTTCATATACTAACTTGGATGAATTAACTAGTGATTAAGGGTGTGCTCCTTAGAGTTATTTGCAAATTAATTTACGTTTAATCGAAACGCTTGTGTAATTGAGTTTTAAACCATTGTTAAAGCTTATTGATGATTTAATTCGTAACTATAGTGAATGTTTGTTACAAAGTTATTTCATTTATCAATTATATGTCTATGTATGATTGACCTTTGATTGCGGACACAAATTTGGTATAAGTTAGACAACTAAACTCAATTGTGTAAGCTAGTAATATTGGCGAACGTCTTTTACTAGATTAAATTGAAAATTAACGAATCAAGATTATGGTTTAGGTTATAGCGAACGTTAAGCCTAGTCTAATTGAGATGAACAAGTTTTGCTAAATAACTGGCTTTAATTACACACCCTGAAGTCACTAGTGAAATAATCCAAGTAAGTGTCATTTTATTATCTGAAAGTTAATTCAAACCAATTTGACTCTTCCTGAGTCTACTCATTTTATTAATTTCGTTAGTTTTAAGCAACGTGACAATTCGGTCACAAAACCCCCACATTTACTTATTTGTTTAGATTAATTTACACTCGAACACGATTCTTGAATTCACATTCCCTGTGGAACGAACCTGAACTTATTGTAGCTATACTATACACGATAGGGTATACTTACCTAATTGTGGACTAGTTAACTGCGGTATTTTAAAGTTTAATTTTATAACTAGATTTTACACATCAGACCCCTTGGGAGCTAGTGGTGGGCTTGTTGCTAGTAGTGGTAACAAGTTAATCCCTTTTGATCTTGCTCTATGCAATCATACACCCTTTTTTGGTTATGTATAAAAGTGTTGTTTGACATCTTGATGTTTAATAATGGGCAAAGTTCCCATTTATACTATGGTGTAACATTGTCGTTTGGTGTCAAAATGGGATCGAAAGAAGTGTTGTATGTATGTTGGTACTCGTGTTTAATTGGTCTTTTGTTAATATGGTTTAGTTGCGAAAGTGACCCATTTGGACATTAGAAGTATAAATGGTTCATTGTTGTTGTTTGAGTAAATTGGTCATTTTGAAAAAAGTGGTGAAATCCAATGGCATGTAAATTGCAATAGTCAAGTTTATGACTATGCTTCTTTTGAACAAACTTTGTATGTGAAAATGTATGGTTTGGTCAAGGTGTTAAAGGAATGTTAATTTATTTTATGGATTGAGTTGAAAGGTGATAAACATGTTCAAAAGTTGAGAAAAATATTTCATCAATTGTGGTTAAAAAAGATCTGGAAAAAAAGAAGAAGAGTTGTGCAAAAACTGAGTTTTGCTGGCACATGATGAGTACCCGGCGGGTAACCAAGGTACCCGGTGGGTAACCTCGATACCCGACACAAGTACCCGAGGGTACAAGTGTTTCAACTGTGTAACTGCTTTGCAAAATGGAACAAAGAATTTAGTCGTGTAAGCTACCCGGCGGGTACCCTTCTACCCGATGGGTATATACCCGGTGGGTATGCTAAGCTCAAACGGGTAGCTTCTTCACAAATTTAGACAGGGATTTAGTGGGTATGGTGTACCCGACGGTACCTTGCCTAACCGGCGGGTACCTGCGTACTTATAAAAATTTGTACATTGTGAAACGTCCCAGATTTTTTTTTTTTATATACTCAATTTAATTTTCTCAAAACACTTTGTATATTAATATAAAGTAATATTCACATTGTTATCACAAAACATACATTTTGTCTTTACAAAATGTTACACGTTAATATAGAGCATGATTATACGAGTCTCTCCCCTTACTATATTGCCATAGTAAGTCCATCACTAGCAGCCCCCGGGTCGCTTGCCCGGATTCCCACCCTTCATTCCTCTTGACGTACCTATCATACACAACAATCAACACGTAAGCATATTGCTTAGTAAGCACAGGAAAGGTACAATCATATACAAATAATTTAGCACAATTGATCACTCAGCAATTGGCCGTTCAACTCATACAGCTAGGCACAATTGATCACTCAGCAATTGGCCGTTCAACTCATACAGCTAGGCACAATTGATCACTCAGCAATTGGTCGTTCAACTCATACAGCTAGGCACAATTGATCACTCAACAATTGGCCATTTAACTCATACAGCTAGGCACAATTGATCACTCAACAATTGGCCGTTTAACTCATACAGCTAGGCACAATTGATCACTCAGCAATTGGCCGTTCAACAAAATCAACCAATTAAACTCTTTACTTTCCTACTACTTACCTCGAAGGTGACGTTCAGATATTCACAACTTGCTATCCGAAATACCTGTCAAGGCGACCGTATTCAATTAACTCTGATTAAATATCAATTTACAACTATTAATTTAATCATATCACAGAACATCTCAGTTCGCAGAACATCTCAGTTCGCAGAGGAGCTCACTTCGCAGAGGAGCTCACTTCGCAAAGTAGCTCACTTCGCAGGGTTCAGTTCGCGAATCTCAGTTCGCTTCGCAATCAAGCTCTGCGAAGCGAGTTCATCTTCAACCTTGCGAAGTTCGCTACTGGAACCCAGAAATTCCGAATTCTTATTCTCCAAAACTCACGAATTCGGTTTCCTATCATCTTAACAAGTTTTCTAGCAACTTGTATATATCAAATAACGTCTTTTAAACCTCAAATTCATAATCAATTCGCAAATTGAATAATTTCATAAAAACCATTATAAACACTAAATTTACTTACTGGAATCAAGACGATGATGATGATACGAATATGATTATTACTTCACCAGCAATTACTTTCGATTTTGCACTCAAATTTCGGTTCGCATGACACTTTGAAAGTGTGTGGAATGTTTGAGAATCATTCTCTGATTTCACGTATGTATATATATATATATATATATATATATATATATATATGTATATATATATATACATTAGTCCAACCCAATACCATTACGATTTTAGTTCCCTTCTTACTCTATTGTCTGGAACCTAAAACCATTTTGCGAGATCATCAATTTTAATTTCTCATATTTCGGGGTGTTACAACTCTCCCCCACTTACTCAGGATTGTGTCCTCACAATCCACTTTTGATACAACGAGGGATAATAACGAAGAACCTCACTCTCTGGTTCCCATGTAAACTCTGATCCCTTTCGATGCTTCCACTGGACTTTAAACATTCGTATCTCCTTATTTCTTAACCTCTTTATTTTCTCATCCAATATCTCGATTGGTTCTTCAATTTAATTCAACTTATCACTTACTTCAATTTCGTCCATTGGAATATAGGCTGTCTCATCAGCCAAACACTTTCTCAAATACGACACATGAAAAGTGTTATGAATATTTGCCAACTCATCTGGCAATTCTAAACGATACGCTACTTCACCCACTCTCGCTAAGATTTTTAAAGGGTCCAATAAAACGAGGACTCAATTTCCCCCGCTTTCTGAATCGAATAACACCCTTCCAAGGAGATACCTTTAACATAACAAAATCTCCTTCATTAAACTCGATTGGACGTCTTCTCTTATCTGCATACGACTTTTGTCGATCTTGTGCAGCTTTTAAACGAGCTCGAATTTGATCTATCCGTTCTGTAGTTTTCAGCACAACTTCGGTACTGGCCAACTCACGTTGTCCAATTTCACCCCAACAGATCGGAGTTCTGCATTTTCTCCCATATAACACCTCATATGGTGGCATTCCAATGCTAGAGTGGTAACTGTTATTATAAGAAAACTCAGCCAACGGCAAATAAGCATCCCAATTTCCTCCGAAATCAATAACACATGCTCTCAGCATATCTTCCAACGTTTGGATAGTCCGCTCACTTTGACCATCTGTTTGTGGGTGATATGCAGTACTCAAATTAAGACGCGACCCATCTCCTCTTGGAATTTTTCCCAAAATCTAGATGTAAATCTACTATCCCTATCAGAGACAATAGATACTGGCACACCGTGTCTTGCCACCACTTCTTTCACATATAAATCAGCCAACACTTCTGAAGACGAAGCTTCTCTTATCGGTAAAAATAATGCACTCTTAGACAATCGATCAACAATTACCCAAATGGCATCATGATGCCTTAACATTTTCGGCAATTTCGTAATAAGATCCATCGTGATATGTTCCCACTTCCATATCGGAATGTCTAACGGCTTCATCTTTCCATATGGTTTCTGATGCTCAGCTTTAACCTGCGAACAGGTCAAACACTTTTCCACATATTTGACAATTTCTCTTTTCATACCCGGCCACCAATAATCTCTTTTTAAATCATGATACATCTTCGTGGCACCAGGATGGATCGAATACTTGGATTTATGACCTTCATCAAATAAAAGTTCTCTCATTTCCCCCAGAACTCGGTACCCAAATTCTTCCATAACGGGTCTTTAATCCGCGGGAATCATCAACAAAGTCTTGCTCTTGACCTTTTATTCGTTCTGCTCGAAAGTCACCACACTGTAACACTTGTTGTTGAGTTTTATTCATCTGCTCAATTAGATCAGTATCCACAATCATCCGAAAAGATTTCACTTTTAACACCAAATCAACAGTCTTTCTACTAAGAGCATCTGCCACCACATCCGCCTTTCCAGGATGATATAAGATTTCACAGTCATAATCTTTTACTAAATCAAGCCAACGCCTTTGCCTCATATTAAGGTCTCGTTGGTCGAAGAAGTACTTTAAACTCTTATGATCCGTATAGATAATGCACTTTACTCCATACAGATAGTGTCTCCAGATTTTTAATGCAAATACTACAGCTGCCAACTCTAAATCATGAGTGGGGGATCCTTTCTCGTGTGTTTTCAACTGTCTCGAGGCATAAGCTATCACTTTTCCTCGTTGCATGAGCACACAATCCAAACCCACACGAGATGCGTCACACTACACCACCATATCATCATTCCCTTCGGGGAGTACCAATATAGGTGCTTGGCTCAACTTTTCCTCCAAGATATTAAAAGCCCGGTCCTGCTCGTCACCCCATTCAAACTTGGCATTTTTACACGTAAGCCTCGTAAGCGGAGTCGCAACCTGAGAGAAATCCTGAATAAATCTCCGATAATATCCTGCCAATCCTAGGAAACTTCGAATCTCCGTTGGATTTTTAGGAGGACTCCAATTCATCACTGCTTCCACTTTGGCTGGATCCACTTTAATTCCTTCTCGGTTTATCACATGCCCCAAAAATTGGACCTCTCGAAGCCAAAACTCACATTTTGAAAATTTAGCATAAAGCTTTTCATTTCGCAACACTTGCAACATTTGCCTCAAATGCAACTCATGCTCACCTTCCGTTTTTGAATATATTAAAATATCATCGATAAACACAATCACGAATTTATCGAGGAACGTCCGGCAAACTCGATTCATGAAATCGATAAATGCCGCAGGAGCATTTGTCAGTCCGAATGGCATTACCACAAACTCGTAATGACCATAACGCGTTCGGAAAGCAGTCTTGGGAGCATCCTCTTCTTTTACTCTTAACTGGTGATAACCAGATCGTAAATCAATCTTTGAAAAATGGGTAGCACCCTGGAGTTGATCAAACAAATCGTCAATCCTCGGCAACGGATAACGATTTTTAATAGTCACCTTATTCAACTCCCTGTAATCAATACAGATACGCATACTCCCGTCTTTCTTTTTAACGAGCAATACAGGCGCTCCCCACGGTGAACTACTCGGACGGATAAACCCCTTCTCCAACAACTCTTGTATTGGTTTCATCATTTCTTGCATCTCTGACGGTGCAAGTCTATAAGGGGTCTTAGCAACAGGAGTAGCCCCCGACATTAGCTCAATTCGAAACTCTACTTGCCTTTCAGGCGGAATTCCCGGTAACTCCTCCAGAAATACATCAAGAAACTCATTTATAACCAGAATATTTTCTCAATACTCCTCTCATCCTTTCGCGTATCAATAACGTGAGCTAAAGATGCCTGACAACCATGCAACAAATGCCTTCTCGCACGAGCATATGTGCAAATTGACAAAGATGGTCTAGGTTTCTCTCCATATATATCTATCACTCCCCCACTTGGAGCATTGATACGTTTTCGCAACGGATAACAGCATCATGCTTACTCAGCCAATCCATGCCCACAACGGCATCAAATTCACCCATTCTCATTGGGATGAGATTTATCATAAACATTTCATCATTAATTTCTATTCGACACCCTCTATACACTTTAGTCACATAAATAACACGATCATCAGCTATCTCAACATCTAGGGGTGTATCTAGCTCACTCAACATTAATTGAAAACTCTCACTAAAGTTTTCAGAAACAAAAGGTCTAGAAGCTCCAGAATCAAATAACACATAAGCGGGTAATGAGTTAATAAGAAAAGTACCCGTAAGAACATCCAGAGCATTCTTCGCTTCATCCGCAGTCAATTGAAAGAATCGGCTTTTCACTCTTGACGGGTCTAACATCTTCCTCTCCTCATTTTTCTTTATCCCACTAGAACCTGTTGAACACTTCAATGTTGGACATTCACTCTTTATATGTCCAGGTTCATAGCAATTAAAGCACACTCGTACCGTCTTTGTACAATCACGGCTAATGTGGCCCTCTTGCCCACATTGAAAACACGTCCTCTTGTCGCCTGCACAATTCCCAAAATGCTTTTTATGACATTTCGGACAAATAGGCACTTCTCGTCGATCCTCTCTTTTAAAACTTCCACTTGACTTGAATCTTTTAAAAGATTCCCCAGCTGGCTCAGATTTTCTCTTTGACGATCCATCATCCTCACGATGAATCTCAATTTCCCTCATTCTCGCTTCATTCACAAACTCTTCAAACTTATTCCAACGACTCGGGTCCACAAACTGCCGAATCTCTTTCTTCAACACCTCATGATAATGATTCATCAACCTCTTTGGATCCTCAGTGTATTCAGGGCAAAATCGAGCCCTATCAAGAAATACACCTGTCAACTCATTCACAGTCTCTGTCGTTTGTTTCATAAACAGAAATTCCCGGCGAAGCTTAGTCAATCAGCTTCCGGAGAATAGGTTGTCACAAACATCTCCTTGAACTCTTTCCAAGACAAATTACTCGCACGCTCTTCTCCCATGGATTGACGCTGAACGTCCCACCACTCTTTTGCTCGTGCCGTCAATAAACTGGCACTATACACCACTTTCAGCTTTTCCGGACACTCAGAAATGGCAAACGCTGCCTCCATTTCAGAGATCCACCGATAACATTTAATCGGATTTGTTTCTCCTTCAAACTCAGGAGGTTTACACGCTACAAAATCTTTGTAGTTCACTTTCTTTTTCTCTTCTTTTATTACACTAGTCTTCTCAGACTTCTCTGTATCTCTCTTTTGCATCTCATCTGCCAGAACATCTCTGACAGTCTCAGTAATTCTTTTCAACAAATACGGAAGAGATCTCTCTTGTGCCAGCGCAACTTCTTCCGTTATAAATTTTCTCATCTCGTCTGTACTCATAGACGATAAACTCTCCGTATGCCCTTGCTCAGAGCTCTCGGTATTTTGCTCATTAAAATTCTTCCCTTCCATCTCACACTGAAAGGGTTTATCAGCAATTACACTAGATAGACTAAAATTCTCATTACACATTAGTCTATCTTTCACAATTCTCTTTAGCATCACACAACAGTCATGATATCGTTATGAGTTCATATAATAATTATTACGTTGGCCAGACGTAATCGTAAACCAATGCTGTATGATTATACGAGTCTCTCCCCTTACTATATTGCCATAGTAAGTCCATCACTAGCAGCCCCCGGGTCGCTTGCCCGGATTCCCACCCTTCATTCCTCTTGACGTACCTATCACACACAACAATCAACACGTAAGCATATTGCTTAGTAAGCACAGGAAAGGTACAATCATATACAAATAATTTAGCACAATTGATCACTCAGCAATTGGCCGTTCAACTGATACATCTAGGCACAATTGATCACTCAGCAATTGGCCGTTCAACTCATACAGCTAGGCACAATTGATCACTCAGCAATTGGCCGTTCAACTCATACAGCTAGGCACAATTGATCACTCAGCAATTGGCCGTTTAACTCATACAGCTAGGCACAATTGATCACTTAGCAATTGGCCGTTTAACTCATACAACTAAGCACAATTGATCACCCAGCAATTGGCCGTTCAACAAAATCAACCAATTAAACTCTTTACTTTCCTACTACTTACCTCGAAGGCGACGTTCAGATATTCACAACTTGCTATCCGAAATACCTGTCAAGGTGACCGTATTCAGTTAACTCTGATTAAATATCAATTTAAAACTATTAATTTAATCATATCACGGAACATTTCAGTTCGCAGAACATCTCAGTTCGGCTTCCTATCATCTTAACAAGTTTTCTAGCAACTTGTATATATCAAATAACGTCTTTTAAACCTCAAATTCATAATCAATTCGCAAATTGAATAATTTCATAAAAACCATTATAAACACTAAATTTACTTACTGGAATCAAGACGATGATGATGATACGAATATGATTATTACTTCACCAGCAATTACTTTCGATTTTGCACTCAAATTTCGGTTCGCAGGACACTTTGAAAGTGTGTGGAATGTTTGAGAATCATTCTCTGATTTCACTTCTTACTCTATTGTCTGGAACCTAAAACCATTTTGCGAGATCATCAATTTTAATTTCTCATATTTCGGGGTGTTATACATTGAGTCCAAACCGACGTATGTGGTTGTTTTAAATGGATTTATAGCGTTATATTACAGTGTCGGGAAAATATTAAATTAGTTTAAAAAAAGAAAATTTGGGTGTTTCATCGGCCACGACACTCTGCGTGTAAACTTTTACGACATTTCACGACACCCTATTGCACCCATTATTTATTATTGTTTTAGGCTAAATAGAAAGAAAAGAAATAGAAAAGGAAAAAAAATGCATGTGGCCCCAACTATTTCACCGTATTGCTCCGTGGTGTGAGTGACAACGCACTCACCATGTGTAAACTTTTACCCTGTTGCACCCATTATTTATTATCGTTTTAGGCTAAATAGAAAGAAAAGAAATTGAAAAGGAAAAAAAATGCATGTGGCCCCACTATTTCACCGTATTGCTCCGTGGTGTGAGTGACAACGCACCTCACCGTTCGTGGTGGCAAAACGAGGTCGAGAACGAGAACGCTGTGAATAGTCTTATTGAACATGGTCCATATTATCTATTACCATTATTAAGTTATATTTTTTCTTAACTTATTATAAGATCATTTTTTGTGACAAAAAAAATGTGAAATGTGAATGAGATTTTAGTCTATTGTTTTTATTCTACTTTTAATTTACTTGAATTGAAGTAATGTTTCACATGTAATCAAACTTAACTTGCTTCCTTTTTTTCAATTATTCAATACTACTAGTTTTAAGACCAGTATGTAAATACGGATTAATATAAAAATAATACACATTTCTTTTTCTGATTGTACTAAACATAGTTTTTTTTTTTGTTGTTGTTGTTATTGTCAATTTAGAGTCTTAAAATTCGTGTATACACACAGTTAATGTAAAATGAAATTAAGTATAGTGTTTATTATATTAATATAGTGTTTAAACTTTAAACCCGTTTGCACACGGAAACTATTAAATGAATATTTCGTTTGTTCATTGTGATCAATTATAGAGTTTTAAATTAAACCCGTATTTACACATAACACAACTAATGTAAAATGAAATTTAAGAATATATATTTTTTAATTATTATTAATATAAACTTTTAAACCCGTGTATGCACATGAAAACTGTTAAATGAATACGTCAGCTGTCCATTGTGATTAATATATAGAGTTTTAATTTAAACTCGTACATACAAATGACACAGTTAATGTAAGATGAAACTTAAACATAGTTTTTTTAATTATTATTAATATAGAATTTTAAACCCCTATATGCACACGATTATTGTAAAATGAATATGTGATTCGTTTATTGTAAATATGTAATGTATTAAATAAATATTTTTGTTTGTTTCATAGAATTGTAATGATAATAATAATAATTAATTAATTAATTAATATTTAATATATTAAATTAGTTCATGAATATGTTCTCACTTGTATGATTCGCTGATGTGTAGCAAATAACGTTTAATTAATATTTATAATTCCCTGATGTGTAGCGAATAACGTTTAATTAATATTTATATTGTTTGATAAATATAAGTTTGTTATTGTTAATAAATATAATAAATTATAAAGATAAGGTTTATGGAGAATTATTTTTGACATCTTTTTTTTTTTTCTAAATTAAATTTCTTTGGAAAAATAACTTTTTTAGATTTTTTAGGAAAATTAAATGATTTGATTGGTCAATTAGATGTTTGATGAAATTAAGGATTTTGATTGGTTAATAAGATTCAATTTTGCATGGAAATTTTTTATGAGAGGTTTCTTTTATTAATATTTAGATTTATTTATTTATATTTATTATTCTTATTATTATTATTTATTATTGTTATTTATTATTGTTATTTATATTATTATTATTATTTATATATTATTTATTATTATCATCATTATTATTAGATTAGATTTAGATTTATTTTAATTTAATTTATTACTATTATTTAATATTTAATATAGTTAATTAATTAATTAAAAGTTCTATAACTAAATAAACTAACATTAGAAGCACGCGCCAAATAGTCAAATACTCGCAGCGAAGATCCTTGTTGTAGTACAAATACGAATATCAAAGGACCGAAAATGTAATTTACATAAACTTCATATCCTACGATGAAATTTTACAACAATACAATGATACGGATAGTGGAGTACATTACAAACTAGCACAATCTCACTGACAACCTTCTTCAGCTCAGCTCTGCTCAACAATGGCGGAAGAAGAACAATTAAAAACCGATATTTTATTTCCAAACACATTGATCACATGGGAACGCATTCACCTACCATCTCTCCCCACCCAATTTCACTCTCAATCTCCAATCTTACTATTATCAGATCCACATATTCCCGAAGGTCAACGATCAACGCCACCACCAAACAAAATCGACCACCCGACCTCCGTCGTATTCCCTCCGATCAACCACGAAGGCCTTAATCTTCACCATCAATTCGAACTTCAACAAACAAATAACGAAAAAACTAAACCGGTGCTGCCAATTTCAAGTGAGGTTAAACCGGTGGTGAGTAGTAGACCGGTTGCAGTGAATCGGTGGTTGTTAGGGTTCAAGGTACCTGGCATTTTTTCGTGTGTTTGGAAGTTATTTGAGTTCAGATTAGATTTAATTCGGTCTTTTAATTTTCCGTTAATCGGATCAATGGTGGTGATGTTAATGTGTTATTCGAGGTTTTGTCGCTGGCGAAGGCGGGTACGTGGTGAGGTTGTTGATGAGCTTCTCGGCGTTATTAAATCGAAAGACGAGGTTTGCTAGTTTTGATTTACGAGTGATTTGTACGTTGCATACCAAGTGTTTGATAAAATGCCTGGCAGAACTAATTGTGAATTTGCACTTTTTGGGTATGCAGAGAATTAATAATTTACTGCAGCAGATTGCGCGCATGAATGAGTTACTGCTTGCTAGACATCATGGAGTTCCTATGATATCGAATGCTGCTTCTAGTTAACCAGGTCAGTGTAGGCCCTGTTGGTTAATGTGGATGCTGTGCTTTGGAGATCGGTAGGGTTGCTGCTGAATTATGTTTTATATGGTAGTGTAAAGATTAAATGTCACTTATGGTTAGTGGCCGAGTTGTATTGTGGTATATGGTCTTGTGCAAGCTGGATTTGAGCCATGAGTTCAGACACCGAAGAACCGAACCTCCAGCTCTATGCTGGATTATATTGAAATATGTGTATATAAACTGAATTGTGTTAAAATTTGAGTTAGATGTGTTTCTGCTTATGCAACAAAGTAGTAGTCACAGATTTAATAGTAATATCCAACGAAAGTGCTATCAATATGTCCAACTAGTGGGTCCTTTGTGCTATGTATGAGGAAACATAGCTTATACTATGTATGTGTGTCTCTGCATGTTTTTTCCCCTTCTGATTAGTTAATTGATATATAGCGGTTTTGGCATAAGTAGTTTACGGCTTCAAGGTAAGCATCAACTCTAAATGCCCACATATTTTAGGTCTGTCGAGCCAATAGATGAAAGGAACATACAACGCTTCAGGGGAAGTTGCAAACGGAACCTGATATCTGATGTAACATCAAAATAGGCTCACAAGATGAACCAACTCTATCATTAGTTTGCGGCATATAGAAAGGGTTGGAGGGACATCAATCTTGACTTTAAGAGGTGGTGGCTATTCACCTCTTGCATGAATTATTGTATCATGTGAGAAGTGTGACTTGCCCATTAGTGTTTGCTTTTATGGTTGACATACTGGTTGCTCTCAACTCAGAATTGTGCATTGACTAGTTGTCAAGTAGTTACCATCTTATTATAGGGGAAGGTTAACCTAATCTGGGATATTGTTTACTGTGTTTATGTTAATTCTGAATCGCTCATATGGTCTTGGATTTTGGTGGCATGTGAATTTGTGATTATGTGAGAGGAATGCACTTTATCACTGGGTGATTATGTAAAACTAATGCACTTCGTCTGTTTGCCGTCATTTTTTTTTTCTTTTTCGGAATACTTGTAACAATGCTTGTAATATTAATGAACAATTCTAATTTTTCATATACATCTAAATTTTTGTGCTCAATGGGCCTACTTTGTACTTTGTATCATACGAGTTTTTCTTTATTCAAAACATTCACAAACGTCAATGAACTAATGAGATCGAATATCTTTAATCATCTTTGTTCATTTAATTAAATGACTGGTTTTTTTTTCTTCATATTTGTTCATTTAATAAACGAATTGACAAAACCGAACTTATTAACGTACAATTTCACAGATGTATTGATCAACGTTCTAATCGTTTATATGCCTATCCTTTGTGTATATGAGTTTTACTTTTTTATATAATATATAAATAATAATAAATAATATATAATATGAAATAATTACGTACAACATTTCTGTTATTAAATTCCACAACGGAAATATGTTTCCTATTGTACAGGCAGTACACATCATCTTTTTGTATACACAGCACCTCCATAAACGCATAACCTCATATATTTAACTTTAATTTAATTGATTAAATGACTTAAAAAATCATATTCAAACACCCTAGTGGCATTAATAGATAAATTTCAATACGAGTTATAATCAATCAAACTAAACTACTATTTAATATAGGAATCAACATGCTATTTATTCTTGTTGTTCGTTGAAGAGGTATTAAAATGAAATCAGACGTCTTTTTACAGCAACGTAGGGACATCAACACTGGCCTTGTACTACCCAAGTTTCTGTCTCCATATTCAACCCAACCGCTGCACTTAAAAGAACCCACCCTGTTTCTTTACACGCGTCAATCACATCAAACAATCAAAATAACTATTTGAATTCTTGACCCAAATACCCGAAAGATTTCGGCGTAGATATAGTATAGATTTTGCCTTTTTTAGGTTATACCCACCAACTGTTTGATAAAAAGATTCATTCAAGAATTTTGTTAAATATAAAATACAAAATGGTAACTGCTGTTTTGGGTTCATCGACACTAATTCAGTCACAGATTAATGGGTTTGCCAAGCTGGTTCTGTCTCAGCCTAATGCCTTCACTTGCACAAGGTATAGTTTCTTGATTAAATTCTGGATTTTTGTGTATCTCTGAGCATATCCCACAAAATTAATTTTATTTTTGGATTCTAAGGTTGAATTCAGATTAAAATTTCATATTGTTTATGATTGTGTTATTGAAGGTGTTGAATTTTCAAGAAAGGTGATAACTTTATGCTTATTGTCTTTTTTTTCTAATTAACAATCATGTCTTGTAACATAAATTATAAATGTTGATTTTGTGTTAGACAAACCTATCTTGTATGCGGTATGAGAAGTTTACTGCTTTTCCCCCTAGTTCTATATGTTCAAGTGATCATTGATTTGTAAACCTAAAATAACTGTGGTTAAATTTGGTAAATATCAAGCGAATGCAAACTGTTCTGTTCGTTTAACATATTACAATTACAATTCATGAATATAGGAGAGGTATTAGTACGGTCGTGAAGGCTAGCTCTCGGGTTGATAGATTTTCAAAGTGTGATATTATTGTTTCTCCATCTATTCTTTCTGCAAATTTCGCAAAATTGGGAGAACAGGTAGTTTTCTTTCACGTGCTAACAGAAGTCCTTTCTCATATTTTAGATATTGTTCTTTGTATGATTTGTGTTTGTAATATAGGTGAAGGCCGTTGAACTGGCTGGTTGTGATTGGATTCATGTTGATGTGATGGATGGCCGATTTGTTCCAAATATAACAGTTGGACCTCTCGTTGTGGATGCCTTACGCCCAGTCACAGACCTCCCATTGGACGTGCATTTGGTAACCCTTTGCAACTTATATGTTTTTCCCGTTGATTATGTGGGAAGGGAATAAATACTAATGAGTATTTTAAAACAAGACAGATGATTATGGAACCTGAACAACGAGTGCCTGACTTTATAAAAGCTGGAGCTGATATAGTTAGTGTCCATTGTGAACAATCTTCCACCATCCATTTACATCGTACTCTTACTCAAGTAAGCTTCTGTGATTTTGAGATTGTATTCGAGAATTTGTGTTTCTTTCATTTAGAATGTTGTTAGTATTTTTCTTCTCATAGGCTATTTACCACTCTATAGTATCCCTTTTATTCAGATTAAAAATCTTGGAGCAAAAGCTGGAGTAGTCCTGAACCCTGGGACACCATTAACAACAATAGAATACGTCCTTGATGGTAAATAATACTATTTGTTACGATACTTTGTACATTTATGCACGTGAAGTTAAGTTTCAGAACAATGCTTTATGGATCTAGAAAGTCCGAGCTGTAGTGAAGCCATGTTGATTGCTAGATAATCTAATTTTGATCAGGTCAAATTTGAATTAGTGATTTGGGTTAATAGACAAATAGGTTACTCTACTTTGTGAAAATGTTCAACTAAGTTACTGGACTACTAATTTGTTCGATTAAATTACTAAACTCAATAAATCACGATATGTAGGTTACTTAACTTATAAATATTAACACTAAGATCATTTTACTTAATTTATGAATTTAATCGAGTTACTTAACTTATAAATATTACAATGCAAAAAAGTCTAATTTGGATATAAAAATAGTTCATTAATTTAATTGAACAAATTAATAGTACAATACTTGAACATTTTCGCAAAGTACAATAACATATTTGTCTATTAACCTCTAGTGATTTATATTATACTTCTCTTGTTGCCCAGTGGTTGATCTGGTGTTGATTATGTCTGTAAATCCTGGATTTGGCGGGCAGAGCTTTATTGAAAGCCAATTAAAGAAGATATCAGACTTGAGGAGAATGTGTGCAGAGAAGGTATTTTATTCTCACTTTTATGCTTAAAACCTTAAATTTGATTCCTGTACGGGAAACAGAATAAATAGGGAGGGATTTTGGGCCTTGAAACCACCATTAATAGCACTGGTTTAACGAGATGAAGGCTTAAATGTTGGTGTAGAGGGAGTATAGTAGAGGCAAAATGGGCGGTTCAGGTGACAACTCAAGACGAGTGATTTTCATATGGAGGGCATGGGTTGATTGGAAACACTTTTTGTCCAAAGTTTTGTAATAATGTGTCTGCTAAATATGATAACATAAAACCATATGATACAACAATATAATTCTAATTGTAAATAAAGCAATTTAGCAGGTTGATGCTTTTAAAATACTTTTGACCCATTTCACTTGTTCATAAGTAAACGGGTCAAAATTGCAGTTTTACTGTTTGCCTTTGGGATTTTTTTGGGCACATTTGTGTTGTGATTATCAGATCCTTTTCTTAGAACGTGGCTCCATTTATTTCATTTTGCAGGGCGTGAACCCGTGGATTGAGGTAGATGGTGGAGTTACTCCCAACAATGCATACAAGGTATGTTCATTTGAATCTGATTAGGATTAAACTTAAAATAAGTGTTGTTTGTTTCAGAGACATTTCATAAACCTAGAAAATAATTAATAAAAACTCAGGGAAAGGGTTTAATAATCTTTGAAGCTAATGCGCAGGTGATTGAGGCGGGGGCTAATGCGCTGGTTGCTGGCTCTGCTGTCTTTAGAGCTAAAGATTATGCTCAAGGTAAGGATTCCACTCTTCACCCATGCAGGTTGCAATTTTGACCCATTTACTTGTGGATAGGTCGATTTAGTTGTTTTTTTTTTTTTTTTTTTTTGTCTCAAGTGAGTCAGAGCAAAAGGTTTAGCTAAATAGGGAACGGGTCAAATGGGTTCAACTGGTTGAAAGCTTTTGAACGTCTTTTTGTTTCTTATAAATTTATACATAAAGCATTTTATTCAAAGATTTAGATTATCAGTATAATAATATTTTATTTTAAAATTAAAAACATTAATCATTCACAAAAAGTGTTTTCGAGTCAACCCAACCTAACCCGATCCTGGCATACGCTAAAAGTGATGTGTTTCAACCCCAATTGGTTTTGACCAGTTCCACAACCTGCCAATCTTGCCAACTCTGTTCACCAATAACCGAAAATTTAAGTACAAATCTCCAAACTTTTTGACCCAATTTCTGATTGTTTTTATTTTTATTTTTCAGCAATAAAAGGTATTAAAACCAGCACTAGACCGGTGGCAGATCACACATAAAATATTTTTGACCTCCATTGGATTTATTCAAGTGGGATGTGAATGATACATTTACAGACGCAACGAGCAGGGTTTGGTTGCAAATACCCCCATTGCGTCATGTATTTGTGACATACACGTAAAAATGAGACGGATATTGTCCACTCAGAAGGAATAGAAGGTATCTTCAATGCATCACGTGTTGCATAATCGAGTGTAAAAAGTTCATTTTGTACTCCCTTTATGTCCATTACAGTATTGCATGTTTAGAAAACACATTTGGTAGTCCAAAAATTGTTATGGTTGAATGTTGATGTATTTGTTCATTACTTGTAGATTGTAACATATAAAATTGGGAAGGAATGAGGAAATCGTGACAAATTTCATTTCTACGTATTTATTTATTTTTATCTTTCCTGAAACTGTATGGTTGTATTTGTCCATGGTCTCTTCTATTCTCATGTTAGACGTCTGCTGGTGGACCGTTTTCTTTCCTAAATCGTTGCGTTCAATGATCCAAATCCCGGACCCTGCTTATCTTGTGTATTAGATGGACTAGTTGGTTCAATCAAATCAACAACCCCAGTTGCTTCTCTTATGTATCTAAACTTCTAAAGTGTGTTCCTGTATGTCAATCTATCTTCAGGTCACCTTCTTAATGCTCTTGTTCTCACAGTCCAGGGAAATAACACAGTTTTAAGTTTACTCTTTCATGAATGTGCATACTATTAGTAGCAATTGAACAGATTCAGTAATTTGGCGACTGCATTGGCTGTATCACGATTCAGTGGGAAACAGTTGAAACGATGAAGACGATGCATATAGTTGAATAGATAGAAAGCTAGAAACCAAATTACTAGCCAAGTTATTCAAAGTTGACAATATTGCTTCAAGCTGCAAGATAACAGCATTATGTGTTCCAAATTATCTTCATTATTCATTATAAAAGATAAAATGCAGAGTAAATTAGTCCGAACTAAAATTACGAAACGCGGAACAGTTTCTCGTATAAATAATTTTACACATTACAAATCCGTAACAATAACAACAATCACCATAACGATATCCTTGAGCTAAAAGACTCATAATTTAAATACGCAAACACGAAAAACGCATTAACAACTCCCAATCCAGCACCAGCAACAACATCAAACACGAAATGCCGTCCAAGTAAAACCCTAGAAATCGATGTAACACTCGCCCACCCAATTATGATCAAGTTCAACAACTTAACATTTTCGATCAAATCGCTCTTCAATTCGATCAAAACCTCGGGAACTAAATCCGAATACAAATTAATCATACACGCGATGAAACAAACTCTAGACGCATGACCGCTAGGAAACGACCAGTGGTCAACGGCGAACGTCAAAAACATGTGTTTGTTATAGACCGGCCGTTGCCGGCGAACTAGATGCTTAATGCTGCCGATGACGATGAGATCGAGAACAGATCCGATTAGCAGGTTAGCCAGTACGGTGAACAGGAGCGGTGATTTTGACGGTAGCGGTGATAGTAAGACGGAGATGATGATCGGGAAGAAGAGACGGCCGTCGCCGGAGATTTCGAGGAGTTTGAGGAATGCGCGTGGGAGAATTGGTTGAGTTAGGTTGTAGAGTGTGAGTGAAATTGTTGTATCGATGTTGATCAAGTGGCGGAGGATTGATTTTGACGGTGGTGGTGACGTCATCGGAATTGATTTGATTGGTTGTTTAGATAAACAGTGGTTGGTTGAGTTAGTTACGGTGGCCGGAGAATTGAGGATTTTAGATTGAATTAATATGGGCCCAGTTATTTTCTAAACTATGGGATCTTGAAATATATGGCCCAATTTATTTTTTCTTGATAAAAAACTGATCGAATCTCAATAATACCTTTTCTCGTTTACAATACTATTACAATTCACTTTAAAAATGTACACAATTTTAGAAAACTTCACTAATTCAAGTCTACATTAACCAAATATCATTTTTACTCACTAAACTATATTTTAATTGGTTGAAATATAACATGGATACTTATTTTGGGACAAATCAAAATGAAAATATGAACACTTATTATAAGACGGAAGAAGTATTTATTATTTGTCATTTTAAAGTTAATTAAGTAATAACAAATATGAGATTACAAGTGTACAACAAATAATCATTTCACTAAGCAAAAATATTACAAACACATTATACAAGAACATGTAACATGTAATGTAATGTAACTAGCTAAGCTTCATTTTTAGCAGAATGCAAGGACTACCTATGTTCCAGTACATCTTATCTTCATTACTCCGAGAACATATGAAATGTTTAACCATCAACTTAAATTGCAATACTTTGGTAACTCATCTGCTCAGTTTTGAACAACTTACAACCATCGAAACCAGAATTTACTCGATTTCTACTATTCGTAAAGAAGACTGAAACAATATTTTGGTACTCATTTGCTCCTTTCACATTCTAATACACTGAAACAAAACTAATACTACAAAAATGTATCCATGTTCCCTACAACTCTTCTGAATACACTTGTAAGTTATAATGAATATCACTTCAAAACAATGCCATAAAACTACACAGCTGATCAAGCACAACTATAAAGTCGTGAGTTCAACGAACAATTCTGGCCCAGATCCTGGAACCTGAAGACCTGAATGTAGGAAATCATCAGAACACCTGAAAGCCGATTTATAATCTCCAACTTCTCGATATCCCCTGGCAAATACACCATAAATAACCTCATTTGGGATCAAACCCATCTTAAGCATATCCGCATGTAACATCATAACATCATGCATATGCTTTGATTTAAAATGCCACTGTATAATAGCTGCATAAAGATCCACATCCGCCTTCAAACCAACACTTCTCATATCTGAAAAAAACTTACTAGCTTTAAAGATTTGCCCATCGTTACAAAGTCCATGAATTAGCGACGTGTAAAGAACATTATTCGGAGAACAATAACCACTATCCAAAAAAATCTTAATTGCATCATTACTTAAACCATCTTTGCATAATCCATCAATTAAACAACTGACAGTGAATACGTTAGGAGTCAAGCCCACTTCCATCATCTCCTTATAAAGGCATAAAGCTGCTTTCGTGTTACAATCTTTGAAATGCCCATCGATCAAAGTTGTATACGCAACAACATCGGGCACAAGTCCTTTTATCACCATTTCTGTGTACAAACCCATTGCAGCTTTTATATTCTTTAGCTTACAATAACCGTCTATTAAAGTAGAATACGTAATAATATTAAGCTCGACACCATTGACCACCATTTGACCACACAACTCCAAAGCTTTCTCCATGTCTCCGTTTTTAGAATAACCATTGATTAGCGAATTGTGCACTGCAGAATTTGCAACAACCCCTTTCTTATTCATTTCTTTAAACAACGCGTCTGCTTCTTCTAATCTACCCATATTGCAATGACCGTTTATAAGTATACAGTAAGTGAAAACATCATTCGCGATACCTAATATTTCCATCTCTGATAACAAATTACAAGCTGCAGAAAGATTGCCTTCTTTACAGTATCCATCGACTAAACAATTATACACGTAAGAATTAGGAACCTCACCAAACTTAGTCATCAGAGCGAAACAACTTAGAGCAGGTAACGTCCCACCCACTTTGCAAAATATGTCAATTAGTATGCAAAACGTGACACAATTCGGGAGCAAGCCAGCGATCAATATCTCTTTATAAAATTCAAGAGCTTTACTAACATTAGCCATCTTACAGTAACCATCTAACAAAGCGTTGTAAGTGTACAAGTTGGGAACCACACCAGCTTTAATCATTTCTGCAAACACATTTTCACCTTCCAACATTCTACCTTCGTTACAAAACCCACATATAAGAGCAGTATAAATCACAACAGTTGGGGTCAGACCTCTCTGAAGCATTTCATCGAACATCTTACATGCTTTCTCAACATCCCCTTCTCGACAACAAGCATCGATTAAAATCCCATATGTGACGACACTAGGCACCATCTCACGACGACTAACGTCATTGTAAACCTCCCACATTGATCCAAATCTACCTATCTTCAAAAACCCATCTAAAATCCTATTACAAACATGAACATCAGGCAACTCATTAGTTTTATTAAGCACCCAATACGCCTCATCTAAGAACCCAGATTCGGTTAACGAAATCATCAACACACCAAACACTTTCGTATTAGGTTTTGTGAGCTCAGGATTACTAAGGGCATGAAAAAGTAATGAACTTGATCGATGTGGAGTGCAAGTTTTGAGTAAAGTTTCTGTGAGGTCTTTTATCAAACACCTTGCCTTCAAGTATAACCTTTCATTGGTTAAGAAATGTATAGTGGCGGAATGCAGTTTTAAATTGTTGGTTGGGTCAATGTTTTTGGTAAATGAGTAGTGTAATTGAAGTGCTTCAGTTGCTGATTTAGAGTTTATAATTTTGTTTGTGATGTTTGATATATAGGTTGATGATCCGGTAGCAATTGATGATATCGTTTTCGAGTACAAAGGATATAAATTGGGTTTAACGGAGGAAATCGTCTTCATTATTCTTCCATGAATAAGATTCATCTGCTGCTGATTCTTGATCCTGCTACTATATTTTGTTTCGAAATAATACAAGTCAATGTATATTTTTCATTGGTACTTTTTACTTTAAAATTTTCTATTTATTTATGAATTTATACTTTTAACCCCTTCTTTAACCCGGAACGTTATATACTCCGTAATATGCAAGATAAACGTGCAATTAATGCACATTTCATTTCATTCGACTTTACTCTACTCCATTATTACACAAATAAATGGCTATCAGTTTAGTGTAATTTTCATCAACTTTAGGGCCTGTGTAGATTAATCAAAGTGTCCCTGTATGTTAATTAAAGAAGCTTTCCCCGCCATCATTCCAAAACATCTTACATCTCTTAGATCTCTACAACAATTCATCTTCAATATCTTTCAAAAAGTAGACACCTTTGATAAAACCACCCAAATCCACACCCAAATAATCATAAACGATTTCAGCCAACGCAATTTCATCACTGTTAAGCTGCTTCAATCTTATGTATCGTCTGGTCACCTTCATCAAGCTCACCAAGCTTTTAATCAAATCAACAACCCCAGCACTACTTCCTGGAATCAAATTATTAGAGGATATGCTGGAACCGATACGCCTCGCGTTGCAGTCCATCTGTTCGATCAAATGCTGCAATCTGGCACAATGGCGGATGAGTACGGTTACTCGTATGTGATCAGCGCGTGTGCTCGTGGGAAGTTGTTGCGATCTGGGGAGAAGTTTCATGGCAGGGTTTTAGTTAGTGGGTTTGGTTCGAATGTATTTGTGCAGACCAATTTAGTGAATCTTTATGCGGTGGCGGGAAAGGATGCACGTAAGGTGTTTGATGAAATGAGTGAGAGAAATGTGGTGGCGTGGAATACGCTGCTTGCTGGTTATGTCAAGTGTCATGATATTATTGGGGCACGTAGAGTGTTTGATGAGATGCCGGAGAGGAATATTATTTCGTGGACAACGTTGGTTTCGGGTTGTGTACAGAATGGGGAGTGTAAGGAAGCGTTGTCTTTGTTAGGTGAAATGTTAAAGGATCTTATGGAATTGGATCAGGTGACTTTGATCGCTGGTTTGTCTGCTTGTGCGCAGATTGGTGATTTGAAGATGGGGAGGTGGATCCATTCGTATATTGATAGGAATTGGCATATGAAGAATAAAGAACGCACAGTTCGTTTAAATAATGCGTTATTAAACTTGTATGCTGGTTGTGGTGTTATTGACGATGCATATGAGTTATTTAAGCGTATGCCAGTGAGAAGCACTGTCTCTTGGACGACCATGATTTCAGGTTTTGCAAAACAAGGTCGCGGTGAAGACGCTTTAAGTGTCTTCCGGTGGATGGAAAACGCAACAGATGATAGTACGAAACCTGATGCTATAACTATGTTAGTTGTCTTGTATGCTTGTAGCCATTCTGGTTTTGTTGAACAAGGGCGCCGTATATTTAAAAACATGAACAGAATTTGGGGAATTGAGCCCAGAATCGAGCATTATGGATGCATGGTTGATCTACTAAGTCGTGCTGGACTTTTAGATGAAGCACATAAGCTTGTCGAAACTATGCCCATGGAGCCAAATGATGCAATCTGGGGAGCGCTACTTGGTGGTTGTAGAATCCATAAGAATGTAAATCTTGCTTCTCATATTGCGCAAAAGCTAGCTAATTTAAGTCTTGATGATGATAAAGCGGCTGCTTATTTAGTACTCATGTCAAACGTCTATGCTGGTGCAAAGAGGTGGAAAGATGTTGCAAATGTAAGAGAAAAGATGGTTCGGTTGGCATTGAAAAAGTCTCCTGGAAGAAGTTGGATACAGATAGGTCGGTCAGTCCATGAGTTCTTAGCAGGTGATAGGACTCATAACCACGCATCTTTGATCTATGAGATGCTTCTTTTGGTCACAACTGAAGCAGGGTTAAGTGGTTACAAGCCTGATGTTTATGAGGTAGTACAGCATTATGTTGGTCCATAGGCAAGGTGCATCATAGGTTGTAACTTGTAAGCAAATATGTATAATTCAACATACAGTAAATTATTTTTAGGTAATTTTTCATATGCCCATCAAGATTCATATTGTCATTATAATCATGCATTCAAGTTTCATTCCTTCTAATTCATAAAGGGTTACATGTGTATTGAAGTCTATAAATACATATTCATATATGTGTAGCCCTAATATTGCCTTGTTGTCTGCACAATGAAACTATGTTAATGACTATTAGGAAGCAAAATGCCCAAAAGAAGTTTTTTAGATGGTAAAATAGAATGACATCAACGATGATGTTTGCTTGTGGTTATGGTTTATGTGAAAGCTTGAGAGATTGGAGAAAGGATGCATAACCAGCATGAACAGATAAAGTATCTTTGCACATTGCTTTCATTCAACTTGTTACCTTTTACTTGATACTCAGGTAACTTTCAGGAGTTCCTCTTCCAATTGGATTCCTTCTTGGAATAATTTTCCCTTTTCTATTATTTTCATATTATCTCTAAATTAAACTCATAACTTTTAGATTCTTGCTACATAAGACGGCATCAAATGACCCTATTATCTTTTCACAACTTATAATATTATACTAAAAGTATGCATCAAATAATCAGCAAACCGAAGCATTTTGCTTGCCGATTGCTTAAACTACAAAATTAGTTGCATTAAAATGAGAACTTTTCAAATAAATTGTTGTGTCAAACCCAAACTAAACAACTAAATTGTGCATGAAAGTTAAATTAATTTCCATCCTTTTCCCCAAAGGAGAATGATTAATTGACCTTCAAAATGAAAGTCAACATTTTGACAAATTGTAGTGGTCAAAATTAAGTTCTAAATTAGCTAGTACAACACCAGTTTCTTGTTCAAGGGTAGAAATGTAATACCACACGTTTCTTCTTCACATAACTTCTCATCAAAGCTAAACCCCAAAACCCACATTCTCATTCCATCCATATCTCCTCTATAAAATAAAACCAACAAAACCCAAATCACACACACAACCCCACAAACACACACTTCTAATTTCGCGCCATTAAAATAACTAAAACTTAAAAAAACCTCCAATCTTTTCTCCCTATTTCGAATCTTTGAACGCAATTCGAAAACATGGTATCAAATATAGAACGATCAGAGATAGCTTTCTTTGATTTAGAAACAACAGTTCCGACCCGACCCGGACAAGGGTTTGCAATCTTGGAATTCGGGTCAATTCTCGTTTGTCCTAGAAAGCTAGTTGAGGTTGAAAGCTATGAAACGTTGGTGAAACCACATGATCTTTCACTCATTTCCACATTATCGGTTCGGGCTAACGGCATCACATCAGATGCTGTCGTTTCGGCTCCTTCGTTCTCCGATATTGCAGATAAGGTTTTCGATATCTTACATGGTAATTTGAGGTTTAGTTTTTATAATTGTGATTAGTAATTCGTTGCCTTGTTGTTGGTGTAATTGTGTTGCTAATTGAATTGAGTTGTTTGTTTGTTTAGGGAGGATATGGGCTGGTCATAATATAATTAGGTTTGATTGTGTGCGGTTAAGGGAGGCATTTGCGCAGATTAATCGGGCTCCGCCCGAGCCGAAAGGATATATTGATTCATTAGCTTTGTTGACTCAGAGGTTTGGAAGGAGAGCCGGAGATATGAAGGTATAATTTTTAATTTAACCTGATTGCATTTTAATTATGGCAGAGAAAGAAGTAGTTAATGTGATTGGTTTACATCTTAAGTCATGCCTGTTTGTAAATTTACTTTTTGTGAATGTTTTGTATGTGTAGCAATGTACTTTTTAATAACTAGTACGGAGTATGTTATTTTTAAAGAGGGATATAATTGATGTTGCTGACTGCAAATTAATTGTGTGCTGTTGAATCCGCAAGTATCAATTTTACATTATCAGTTCATTAAGTTTCAGATATGTAAAAATTTAGTCCGACCATTTTGCCTAGGAGCACCTAAGTTAAGTGCTGTTAACAGCACATTAGATTTTCCCTTTTTAAAATGATTATGTTTTATGGATTTAAAATTACAAGTTTACCCTTATGGTGAATTAAACTGTTTTTATGAGGGTGTTATCATATTCTATGGGTTAAAGCAATCTTATTACATTAATCCTTAACCATTGTTATGCTAATCGTAGTTTTTTTTTCTTGTATAGATGGCTAGTTTGGCAGCTTATTTTGGGCTTGGAAAGCAATCGCACCGGTAAGTGTGGCTTTTTTTACCAACATATTGTGTATCATCTATTGGGTTCAGGTCTCACTTGAAACAATGGTATAAATAATAGGTGGTTAGGGTATGTGAGTCTTCTCTGTTTACAGTATTAAAGTAACATGATGTTGATGATGTTTTCGGGTGGATGTTAAGAATTGTGATTTAATATATATGGATGTTTGTGGTTTTCGGTTTTTACCTTGCTTTCATGTTACATATCGTTCAAGATGCATCTGGCCTTTGTTGGGGCCAGATAATAGGAAGAAAGGTTAGCATTACCATTCGGGTCTGACTTATTATTCAACAATTATTTACAGGAGTTTAGACGATGTTCGCATGAATCTTGAAGTTCTCAAGTATTGTGCAACTGTGCTTTTCTTGGTAATGTCTCACTTTCTTGGCTTTTTAAGCTAACGCGTAGAGCAATTTTCAGTTGATTTTATTTCCATATAATTTTCGAATATGTAACATTGGGAGAGTTTTATAAACCTTTATTCTTCTATGGTAACTTCTTATTTAGGAAGCAGAAAAAAAAAATTATATCATTTAGAGGACGTGGAGTGTGGGTTAGGGAAAAGGTCAAAATGGGTAAGGGCCACAAGATAAAAGTTATAATATAGATTGATTTGGGTCACCTCACAAAAGATTTCTGTCCCCTTCATGAAAAAAAAAAATGTTTTGAATAGTTACACATTATGTATGATTATAAAAACTATATTACTGCAATAGGGATCTATTACTCTACTAAAGCAATGTAGGAGATTTTATGCATTACGAATTACGTGTTTGTGATTTTCAACCAGTTTGATGCGTTCACTTTTTAGCTAAAATATAGCCAAATTATAACAAACAAATTGCCACATGTATATCTTTGTTTCCTCTACTCTCAGAGCTTTGTCTAATGACAAGCCATAAAATGGCTGAGCTACCCCCCATGTAGGAATCAAGCCTTCCAGATATCTTTACCGAAAACAGTTGGGTTTCTCCAAATGCTACCACCAGAAACCGTAGTAATGCAAAAGCTGCTGTAGACGGAACTAGCCCTAGCACTAGCCCACCATCGTCTAGCAGAAACATCGAGAATCAGAATTCTCCTCCAAACCATCCAATTCTTTCACAAGTGGCTTCAGGTGCTGGACCAGTCGAACTGGGTCGTACTCTACCCGACCCTTTTGACCTTGGTCCGCTTATAGATAAAATAGAAAATGAACCCCTACAATCAAATGAAGCCATGGATGAAGAATCATATACAGCCACTGCATCTTACACCATCAGTGAAAGCAATGAATTTCTTGAACTAGACGAAGTTTCCGTACCCTCTGTCGTTGTGGCTGTTGTCCCGTTTTTTCGTGGACCCCAGAAGATGCAAATACTTCATAGAGACATCCCATTGCAGATCCGTTGTAATGCCTTAAAAGTGCGGTTTGGATTAAGCAAAAGATTTGTTGATCATGCGGGAAGGCCACGGCTAAGTTTTGTGGTTGATGCATCTCCGAATCTGTGTGGCATTTTGGATGCGTGTGATAACATTGCTAAGAGGTTTGCAGATTCTGAGAGCAACTCTGAGTGGAGACCCGTTGTGAGCAGAAAGCCCGGGTTTTACAACTCACCCACTATCAGATTGCAGTAAGTCTTTGTTTCAGTTGCACATAGGCTCATGAGTAGGGCGGGACGGGCTAGGTAACGGGTCAAAACATAATTTTTTTTGTACTGCTTGAAGTGGGTTGGGACTTGGGTCATTTGACCCGAAACATTCTTATCCAGAGTTTCTCTATTTTTCTTCTTCTGATAATTAGTGTCAAATATGATTACAAAGATTATAGTTTTTCTTATGAAATGATTTAGGAGGTTATATAACTTACATGCTTTAAAAGTACATACTTTGGGCAACTTCTTTTGACCGATTTCTGTTTGAGTTTTTTTTATTTGGCCCATTAGAGATTACCCATTTACAAGTATATGGGTCGGAATTGTATTTTTGTTTATTACTATCATCTACATTGTACAGATTACCCACTGTAACAGAAGGAGAAAATGCTAGATGGATCACAGAGATATACCAGAAAGAATCATCATCAGGATCACCATCCGTACAACGGGTTGTGTTCAGTAGGTATGATGTGGCAGAACTCGAAGCGTTGATTCGTCCAGGTTCTTGTGTGGATGCTTACTTCTCGTTGGATCCATATGACTATCAACAGAATGCTGGAATTCGATTAGTGGCCAAGAAACTGATTGTGGATTCTAACTGAAGTGTTTTGGTGTCTACCTCAACTTTTAGCTGACTTACAGGAAACAATTGTTTATGCAATGCTTGTAAAGATGGGTCGGTCGTTTCTTTTATTGATGATGTAGAAGATGAACAACTAATTATTGCGTTTAAATTGATCGATGCAAATTGTTATCCTATCTAATCTTTCTGATTTTTGGGTTGGAATTGATTGTGTTAATGCCCATAAGGGTGGATAGTTTAATCTATATGGACTTTGTTAGTCGAAAAATGCTTGGTATATTTTATTTATTGATATGTTAAAGGTAGATCTAAAATAATGACAGGAGTATATCTGTACTACTTAATAAATCATTTGAGCTAAAGTCTTAAAAATGTGTTAGAAAGGAGAAATGGTAACTTACGATTTCACCTTCACTTTTATAATATACTTATAATCAATGCACAATTAAACACTTAAGTCAATGCAATTAATTATAAAACTTATATATTATAATTATTAATTATAATGTCAAAAATATGTAACCTAAATTTATTTGAGTTTTTTAATAACTGATGTAACTGACATGACATATTGACGAATATCAAAAAATGCCGATTACAACTGTTTTGATAGAAATATATAACCATCTATATACTTAGATATTTATAATTTTATACTAATATATAAGAAACTGATTTTTTAAAAAAAAACTTTTAATAAAGAGATAGTATAAATTTATTTACCACCCATTTATGTTATTTAGCATTTAAACACTTAAAGTCAATTACAATCAAGTAATTATAAAAAGTTAATATTCTACTACTATACAAATAGTTTGACCATTTTGAATTACTCTTAGATAAAATAATAAAAATTACTATTTTACCATCTTAGTTAATACAACATCTATGCAGATAATACATACAATAATAATTTATTCTTTTTTTTATTATTATTATTATTTAAAGATCACGTATTTTATTATCAAAGTTATTAGCTAGATTTATTCTTTCTTTCTTTTCTTTTCTTTTTTTTATATTGCAAGTAGTGTAAACATACAAACTTTCAATTATTATAATTTGGGGTTGCAATTCGAGCCAAATCAAGTTAGCGGGTTTAAAATTTCATATCCAAAGGTCAAAACCTAAACTCAAACTGATTTCATACAGAGGTTAACGAGACAAAAGTATTCAACACGAACACAGATAACATAATCTTTTAAGTAAACGAGGCAAACAAACTAATGGGTTGAATCTTTTTATTAAAAAATGAAATTACTTTTCAACTTGGTCGATCAACCCAAACCTTAACTCAATTTGGACCTCAAAAACTAAAATGGTTGACGGGTTGAAAATTCAACTTTAACATATTTCTTTTGTTTCGGGTCAGGTTTAAGATATTGTCAATAATTGTCACCTCAAAGTAAGAATATGATATACCACTATTTATTTTTCAAATTTGATTAAAGGATGACATGTAATCAACTAATATAATACTACAAGTATAATTTTTTGATAGCGCTGCATGACGCGGGTAATATGCTAGTGCAAAATAAAATGTGGAGATTGAAATATAGAAAATACATAATTTATATCTCAAAGACTCCAATAAACAAAGTAGACTTATTTGTAGGCATATATACTATATACTGTATACTTATACTATTATTATTATTTTACATGTCAATTCTCATGAAAAAAGAAATTGTTAGGTAGTTCGTTGAGTCCGACCGGTTGGCACAAGTTCGGTTTGATCTATGAATACTACTAAAACAAGTTATCGAGTTAGATTACAATCAGTGATGTCAATCATCGTCCAATTCAATGAATATTCACCTGATTCGTTCCATGACGGATATGGATGTTCTAATTAAATATACACCGGATATGGATATTGATGTAGATAATTAGTAGATCGGATCTAGATGATAAATTACCGACTCATCCGTTATCACTTAAAATACATATACATATATATGATTACAATATAAAGTATGTTATAAACTTATGAAATGAAAGTGAATTTAAGAATTTTATATTATATCATATGGTTCTTGTTTTTTAATTGTCTAATAAAGATTTGATTTTCTCTCGTCATTTTTCATCATGTATTATCACTAAATTTAAATGTCTACATAACTAGCTATAGTATGACAACTCTTGGCTATATTTTTATACCATCCTACAACAAAAGTCAATAACTAATGATAAACAATGATCAGACGTGTCTAGCAAAGAATTTAATAAAAGATTATACTATTTTATTATTTGTTATGAAAATTGTTTGATTTTGTTCGTAAAGAAAATAACTCAAAATAATTTGTAACAATTTTCTTATTCATTAACACCTTCATTAATTGAATATGGATGAATAATTTTGAGCTTAAATGAATTAAGAAAAATAAATGAATTATGAATATACTTTTTACTATATCCAAATTATATCCGATCAACTGTCATCTATAATTAAACACTCAAAATTATTATATAAAATTTATAAAAATAAAGATTCTTAACTGATATAATAATGATGTAATTTGATGGAAAAATGTATACATCTTTTACTCATATCTATTTAAAATGTTGCAATACCATCACAACACTCGTAAAAAGTTAACTTCTTGTTTGGTTACTAATAAATGTCGTACCTTGCTCCGTCGGTTCCAACAGACGAAACTAACGCCATTAGCACGGTTCGTCGGTTTGAGGGGCTAGAGGGTGGGTAGAGGGTGCTTAACCCTCCTAACTATGGTTGTGAATTGAATATTTGATTGTGTTTTAGTAGTAAAAATTTTGAGTTATAGTTGGGTAATTTTTAAGTCGCAGGTGATGGTGATGAGGTGAAGTTGCAGGTGAATTACGGAGAAGATGACTTTTATGTGACCTTTTCAACTAGGGACCCTCAATTGGTACTATATATTTAATTTTAGCCCCTCAACTTAATAGTATGTTAATTAAACTCCGTTTTTAAATATGTAAAATATTTAAAAAGCTAAAATATCATTATAAAATTACAAAAACTACATACTCCCTCCTCAAATACTATTTTAACATATCTGACTATTACTATTACGAATGAGTTTGGTAAGGAATTTCATAAAAAAATTTAAATTTTTTTAGAAGAAGTAGAAAATGCATTTAAAGTTTGAATAAAAAAAATACAAAAGTTAGTTATTGACATGTAAATTTTGTGCAAGTTTTGTATACATTCATAATAATATGTCATTTTTTTCTAATAGATTATGAAACTTTTTTTATGTTTTTCAATATAAACTTTCTATTTCACTATAAATTAAGTCCCTTTTAATTATAATTCCTAGCTCCACCGTTAAAAGTAGAGATATATTAGTAAATGTGTGACCTATAAATTGAAGTTATTGTTGGTAGTAGTTAGTCAATTATTAATAAGTTTAATTAATTTTTTAAAAAAGTTGATGTAATGCTAAATTAGTATAAACTATACCGGTCAATTTCAATATCTCGTTTGGGGAGCAATTTTACTAAAATTGAACTATTAAGACGGACCCACTCGGGCCTAACCACGTGTCCCTTCCCATAATATCTACACTTTTTTCCGACATGAAAATATCTTTTTAATGACGTGGCCTCTTCTCTATCCCTAAACAAATCATCCTCACGCGCTCCGCAGATCACTTTTACGCGCACTTTTCTCCACGTCAGCCAACCTTTTAATCTGCGCCTACACATTACCAAATCCAACGGCTAAGATCACTCCTTTTACCCATAGGCCCTGGCACATTTTAGCATCTACAACTAACAAAAATGTAATCTGTATATCCACTACAAGTCTACAAGATCAAAAACACTAGTCAAAATATCCAAGTCTCTCTCACACACACTTGACGCGAAATACACACACTAGCCGGCCGCCGTTACTAACTTCCGGCGAGATTTCAGCCGTTGATTAAATATAGGGTTTTGTGTTTGTTGTTAATCTAATTTTGTGGAAATTTAGTAATCTGTTGTTGTTAATTTAGGTAATAGAATTAGAAACCTTAACTCTAGTTCCGTTGCTTTTTAGGTTTTTGTGTATTCTGTTCTCTAGTGTTGATAACTAATTGTTGAATTTGTGACTGGAATTAGAAAGATTTAGTGAGTTTGATTTGATTGATGTGAGAGATGGAATCAAATGGAAGTTTGTTGGGAAAGACAGGGGACGGTTTTATCGATCGAAGTAAAGTTAGGATTTTGCTTTGTGATAACGATTTGAATGGCTCAGGAGAGGTTTTTACTCTTCTTTGTAAATGTTCATATCAAGGTATATATTAAGTTTTTAAATTTTAATGATAGTGTTAATTATATTCGCATCGGTTTTATGTTAATTCGTGAATGATTATTGATTTTTTTTTGTGTGCGTGAAGTTGGGAGCTCATTTATAGTGTTGGATTAGATCTAATTAGTCTGCTTAGATATTTACTCGATTGTACAGAACGATTAATTATTAATTATCTGTAAAATTGTGATTGTCGCTTGTTGACTTGTTATTTCAGCTTATTGATTGGTTAGGTAGTTATATAAGTTTACTTCTTAGGGTTCTCATATCATTCCTATGTCCCAGGAACCAAGTTTATTGTTCAAGTTCATTCATTTAGCTGTCGATTTATTGATTAAAACATATCATTCTCTTCTAGAAGAAGTATTTATTATGATTAGATTATTGATCTCTCCCTTAAGACACTTGAGTTGGCGGTAAATAGTGCAAAACAAAGTTGGAGATTTAGCAATATAATCCGTTTGATCAAGGAAATAAAACTTAAATCTGAGTATGGTTTTTTGCTTTACAGTGATTTCAGTGAAATCGCCCAGGCAAGTGATTGATGCGCTTAATGCTGAGGGACCGAACATAGACATCATTCTTTCTGAAGTTGACCTTCCTATGGCCAAAGGGTTAAAGATGTTAAAATACATAATGAGAAAAGAGATGCAACGCATTCCTGTGATCAGTAAGCTTGTTGGTGATGAATTCTTTACTTTTTTCGTCTTCGGTTTTCATTTATATTATCATTTGTTATTTTCTCAGTGATGTCTGCACAGGATGAAGTTACCCTTGTTGTCAAGTGTTTGAGACTTGGAGCAGCTGATTATCTTGTGAAACCTTTACGGACAAACGAGCTCTTGAATTTGTGGACACACATGTGGAGGAGAAGGCGAATGGTATGTAGGGCTTGGCTTTCTCAACTCCATACATAATCCATTAGCCATACCTCTCCTTCCACCCCGACCAAAAAAGAATAAAGCCCGTCAATTGGGTGCCATTATTATCGAATCTATGACGTGCGATACCGATCTTACTATGCACTTCAAAATAGAAAATCTCGCTCCCGATATTTGTTTCCTTACAGTCATGCATTATTTCATACACATCATATAATGAGTTAAAAGTCAGAAATATTACTAATTGATACTTTAATCATCATTCTAGGCCATTATTATGTTTCTAGCTCTTACTTCTCTATTTTCTTTACTTTTGACAGCTTGGATTGACTGAGAAGAAGCTCATGAGCTGTGAATTCGATCTGGTGCTTTCAGACCATAGTGATGTTAACACAAACAGTACCGTGTTTTCTGATGATACGGATGAAAAGTCACGGAAGAATGCCAATCCAGAGGTCTCATTATCAATCCATCACAGAGATGAGGTGAAGATCTCTACATCAAAGTTAGTTACTTGAGTACATATCGATTGTTCAGCTCAACAAGTAATTGTTTTATGAGTTAGGTTTTGTTAGAAACATTGACATATATGAGTTAGGTTTTGTGAACATAATTGTTATTCGAAGTGATGTTCAGTTTTGCTATAACATAATGTGCTTGATATTAAAACTCAGACTTGAATATATGAATCATGGGTACTTTCTTAGAGTTTTTCACCTTTGATGATTTGACTTGCTAACCATGCTTGTTCCTTTTCAGATTAATGTGATATTAGCTCCAGGTCCTACAGATAAACAACTTGCTAGGTTATCAAATGATCGATCTAGTCTGCCAGAAACCAATGACCATCAACAAGGTTAACATATCCTCCAGTTCGTATTTCTTTTTTCTATCAGCATGTTCCTGTTGTTCTATGATCTTTAAACATAGTAAAACAATCAGTTGTATAGATCATGAATTCTGTAGATAGCTCTTGATTCATCTTTGAAATTTACAATTGGATATAAATGAGGAACTACAGAAAATAAACATGTTTGATTACTTCTCATTGATTAATAATCTTTTCTTCGTCCAGTTTCTCAAAGAAAATATTAGATGGACTTATCATATTTGCAGAACTTACATCTTCTTTGTTTTCAGGGCAATGTATGTCTGGCCCAAAGAAGAGTAAGCTAAAGATCGGTCAATCTTCAGCCTTTCTTACATATGTCAAAGCGAGAACTACTCCAGTGGTTTCTGTATCAATTGATGAAACTACTCCACTAGCAAGAACTCAGAAAGAATCGATCTTCTGTGGTGACGTGGACGGTCCAGCTATCAACCTTTTTGGTCAAAATATCTCGGATAAAAGTAGGCCACGCGAAGATACTCAAGGAAATTATCACACACAACCTACGGCAATTTTTTCTCACACTGATGACTTTAATGGCAGTAACAGTGTCCCTGATTCTGTGTCGTTGGATGAGTCTTCTACTCCCCCTTTACGAGCAGAGTGCTCTCAGCAAATGACGTCAAAAATGGAAGAGTTGTGGAATAACTCACATCCAAATGTTTCATGTTATAATAATCCACATTCTGCGTATCCTTATTACCTTCAGGGAGCGATGAATCAAGTTCTGATGTCATCATCACCATCATCAATGTATCATCCACATTATCCTCCTCATCACATGGCTGGAATGACATCATTCCCTTACTACCCCTCGGGTAATCTTTGCATACAACCTGGTCAGTTGCCCCACCCATGGCCCTTGCATGGAAGTATATCATCCAGTGATGGGAAGGGTCGAATTGTTGACCGCAGAGAAGCAGCCTTGCTCAAGTTCAGGCAGAAGAGGAAAGAGCGTTGCTTTGATAAGAAAATCAGGTATGTTAACAGGAAAAAATTAGCTGAGAGACGACCTCGTGTCAGGGGACAATTTGTGAGGAAGGTCAATGGGATAGATGTGGATCTTAACGGTCATCCCACTGGTACTGATTTTGATGATGAAGATGAAGATGAGGAAGAAGATTAAACAGGCAGAGATTATTCTCCCCATTAATCTGTGATCGACTGAAATGATCTGACTTGACTTTTCATGGGGTTCATCTCGTCTAGTACAAAGTTTGATGCAAAGATCTCTGTCGAAACACCTTTGTGATTTTTAGCTATTATAGATGATGATCTTTGACGGCATGATGATGGCTATGGAGTTGCAGTCACTGTCAGGAAGCATTCTAAACTGAAATATGCCAGCTTCTGGAGCGAGTGTTATTCAGTTTCAGCTAGCAAGAACTGCAGCGACGAATGGTATCTTCGCAAAGCTATTATAGAGAATCTAATGGAAGAAACTTTTTTCATTCATCATATGTTTATTGGGTTACTGGAGGACAGACGGGTAGGTACTGGAATCTTCTTTTCTCTATATATTTTTGGGCTGTCTTGCTTTCAACCATTGTACATTTATTTCATATTTAGGGCAGCAATCCCAGTTCTTGAGGAAATATAAAAGCTGTGCTAGCCTGCTATTTCATATTTACTAGCAGAACCCCCGCAAGGGGGCACAACTCCTGCTATTTTTTTAAGGGTCGAGATCCATGTCACTTTGTACGAGTGTGAACAATGCACCTCCCAACCCGTAATAGAACTTGATGTGAAATCTCTTCTAATTTGAGTAAATCTTAATCACCTAAAAAGTGTATAACTTAATTTGACACCAGTATATTTGGTGGTGACAATAAGTCTCAGCTATTTTAGCTTCTTGTGATTCATTGTCAAGGGTGCAACTACCTCTAATATGTTGCTTAAGATATGAAATATGAGAGGTGCCTACAATACAGTTGTTGTGCTTGGAAGTTTTCCAAAGCGACCTCCGGAGTTATAAAAAGCTGTAACTTTGTTTCTAAAATTTATCAAAATATTCAATGTCATTGTTGGTAACTAGTACACTCATCATTATCGATTTGGATTATCTCAACTTTAGCTGCAAATACGAAATAGCCATTATCTTGTCTTATTTGTTTTCATCATAAAGTTCTGGTATAAACAAAGAATGAGGATTGGAGTTTTTGTTGTTTGGTTCATCATGAGTTTTTTAGTCTTCATCATTTCCAAATTTTCTACTGCACACATTGATGATGCTTTTAGGCCTCCCACAGGTATACATTTTGTGTTTTGGATCGTTATACTCGATTTTACGTTTTAGGTAGATCGATCATTATACTTATGCCGTCGAGAACAAAACTTTTTTCATTTTTCGAGTTTCAGTAAAGGAAGACGGTTCCCAGGAATCATATCTCAAGCAGAATGACAACTCTTGCCTCCGTAGGTATCAATCAACAATGTATCGAAAAGAATCATTACATAAGCCTTCATCTTATCTCATTTCCAGATTACATCATATGAAGCACTTCACGAAAGATGTGGTCCGTACACAGAATCCTACAACCAAACCATAAGAAAACTTGAGCCTGGTCAATGAACTGCAAGAAGCTTTTAACTTTTAGTGAATGACTTAAAATTTCTTACTCTCCTCTATTACGAACCAGACAAGAGACATTACAGAAATGCAGTAACAAAAAAAACGAAAATAAATTAAATTCCTGGTGGCTGGCTGTGGTAGACGGTTACCGCGTCTAGCAGCGGCGGTGGAAGACGGTAGCCCACATCCGACAGCGACAGGTGGCAGACGGTGTCCCGCGGCAAGCAGCGGCAGGTGGCCGGAAGTGCCCCAAAAGTTATATTTATTTTCAAAAATGCCACCTTGAAAATCTGATGTAGTGACAAATTAGTAACACGAATTAAATCTGTTTATTCCCCGAATACCAGATTAATTCATTCTAAACATGCGTTGATTCAACGAATACCGCGGCTAGGCAAAATTCAACTCAGATGTGTAACACAAATTGAGAGAAAATTCAACTTTCATAAAATTCAAAACTAAAAAACTCCATTCTATTACAACCTATAATCCTTATAATGGCAAAATAAACACAACTTTAACTCAATGAAGATCAAATGTCTAGCACTAATGAACACTTAAAAAAACAATTAAAGAAAACATTAAGAAAAACAATTATGGTACTAATTACCATAATGATAAAAATAAATGCATGTAATGTTGTTTGGTTCTAGAAATATCCCACTCAAAGTACGAATTAATAGTTGAAATAACATAGATTAATTTGTTTTCCAAACTAATTAAAGATCTTCAATTGGTTGTTGATAGCTCATGGTCATTTCCGCATCATTCTCCCCAGGTTAAAAGCAACTCGTCCTCGAGTCTTGACTGAATTTTTTCTTCAACATTTGGAGATAGATCGGTAGCATTAACAATGTAGAGGTTAAAAGAATATAACCAAAGAGAATAAGGGTAATAGTAGACAAATAAAACATTTTCACTTTAGTGTGAAGAAAACGTCTCTCTCTCGAAAATTGAAATGTTCGTTGAATGATTTTAAGATCACCTTGCCATTTCAAAAATTCGGAATTATTTTCCAAATAAGATGAAACGGGCAATATCTTCGTGACATCGTTAACATCTTTTTCTTTGCTAAGTAAAGATTGATTATAACGATGCATGTAGTCTTCCTCCTCCAATTGAAACTTATTCACCATATTCAAGGAAATAACATTTTCACAACTTACCCCATCAATAATGACATCAGAATTGTCATTTTGGATGATGTAAATCTTATGGAATATGTTTCTCATAGCATCATAACTAGAAAGCCAAACTTTACCATCAAGAACATTGTTTATAAACAAAATCTCACCTTCATCGGGTTTCTCTAACTCCTCGTAGACATCGTAAATTGTCATTTTGAACAGGAACTTCGACTCTGATACCAACTGATGTAGTGACAAATTAGTAACACGTATTAAATCTGTTGATTCCCTGAATACTAGATTAATTCCTTCTAAGCACGTGTTGATTCAACGAATACCGCAGCTAGGCAAAATTCAACTTAGATGTGTAACACAAATTGAGAGAAAATTCAACTTTCATAAAATTCAAAACTAAAAAACTCAATTCTATTACAACCTATAATCCTTATAATGGCAAAATACACAAAACTTTAACTCAATGAAGATCAAATGTCTAGCACTAATGAACACTTTAAAAAACAATTAAAGAAAACATTAAGAAAAACAATTATGGTACTAATTACCATAATGATAAAAATAAATGCTATGTAATGTTGTTTGGTTCTAGAAATATCCCACTCAAAGTATGAATTAATTGTTGAAATAACATAGATTAATTTGTTTTCCAAACTAATTAAAGCTCTTCAATTGGTTGTTGATAGCTCATGGTCATTTCCGCATCAAAATCTTAACTCTTGATCACTAATTTTGCTTGATCTAATGGTCCAAACTTACTTCCCACACTTGCCTCCTAATTCACGTCCTTCGTGATCCTATTCTTATTTCTTATCTTTTCTTATCATTACACATTACAATGTGAAAAATTATGGAACTCTTTTAAGGATAGACAAACGTTTCTCTTGAATGTGGGCCCTAGGCTACATATATTTATAATAAACAATTGATATATTTATTTTTTTATGAACTCAAGCTAATTTGGGTTGGCTATATGATTCTAGGACTAAGTCGTTGGTCTTTTTGAAAAAAGTCTCTTTACCTTTTAAGTAGAGATATGATTGTCTATGTCTTACCTCTCTCATACTCCGTCTCGATGGGATTGGATAGTGTTGTTGTTGTATATGATTCTAGGATAAATTCGCATTGACTTGTTGAGAGCTGTAAACACTAAATCGATATAAAGAAATGATGAGGAATTTGGTTCGAGTATTTGTTGTTTGTTTCATCATCAGTTATTTAGTCTTGATCATTTCTCAACATTCAGCTCCACACATATACTTTTTTTTCACTTAATTTTTTGTTGTACTTAGATCAATTATTATACTTAAATCATGTATGAAGAACATAAAATGATCCTTTGTTTATATTTTCAGTAAAGGAAGGCGGTTCCCAGGAATTATATCACAAACAAAATGAAAACTCTTGCCTCAGTAGGTATGAATCACCAATGTATCGAAAAGGAGTGTTACATAAACCTTCATCGTATCTCATTTCAAGATTACGTCAGTATGAAGCACTTCACAAACGATGTGGGCCACACACAGAATCTTATAACCGAACCATAAGAAAACTAGAGTCTGGTCAATCGATCGATGATCATGAACCATCAGACTGTAAATATCTTGTGCGAATTGCCTCTGATGGTTTAGGAAACAGAATCCTGAGCCTAGCATCGGCTTTTCTGTACGCTCTTGTGACAAATCGAGTCCTTCTAGTCTATGACAATGGAGGCGAGACATCTGATCTCTTTTGTGAACCTTTTCCTGAAACAACATGGTTTCTACCCCAAGATTTTCCCATAAGAAATCAGCTTTAAACCTTGAATAAAAAGTCCCCAGAGAATTATGGTAACATTTTGAAGCGTTCAGGAAATTCATCGTCATCTTTTGTGTATCTTCGTCTAATTCTTGGCTATGATGATAATGATCAATACTTCTTTTGTGATCAAGATCAAATCTTTCTTCGAAATGTTTCTTGGGTAATCTTGAATCACATATTTAATTTTTTATTACATCCCGTCTTTGTTCTTGATAAAATCGTTTGAACAAGAATTAGAAAATCTCTTTCCAGAAAAAGGTAAAGTTTTCCACTTTATCGGTAGGTATTTGTTCTTACCCTCAAATCATGTTTGGGATATTATAACCAGATACTATCAAGCATATCTAGCGAAATCAGATGAAAAAATTGGCATCCAAGTCAGAACCATTAAGCAAGGATTTGCAGCTCATTTCTATAATGCTAAATTTACATCTGATCAGGCTATACCAGATACAGTAGTCACTTGTTCATTAGACAGTAACTTACTCCCAAAAGTAGACATAAACGAATCCCTAACTATCCCTAAACGAAAAGGAAAATCAATAGCTGTTCTAGTGACATCTTTAAGCTCCAAATATTTTCAAAAAATTAGAGATATGTACTGGGAACATTCGACTGTAAACCGCGATGTGATTGGAGTGTCCCAACCAAGTTTTGAAGGTAATCAGAAAACTGGAAACAAGTTGCATGATAGGAAAGCATGGGCAGAAATGTACTTACTGAGCTTGACCGATAAACTGATAACGAGTCCCTGGTCAACCTTTGGCTATGTGGCTCAAGGTCTTGGAGGATTGAGACCATGGATCTTACACATGCCGAACAATGATACAATGGCAAATCCTGCTTGTACTCAAGCTATATCAATGGAACCTTGCTTCCCGTTTCCTCCCTCTAAAGGCTGTAAAGAGAGATCCAAGGTTGATACTGGATAAGTGGATCCTCATGTTCAGCATTGTGAGGACATGAAAAGGGGTCTCAAACTAGTTGACCCGAAGGCTTAGTCATGCCCCTTTTGATATCATCAAACTTACATTTTCATCATGCGTCGAGACAATGTGTCTTACACATGACCACGATTTACTTCAAAAAAATGTGGTGTGCATCATTGTCTATTTATTTAGTTAACTATCACAAGGTGTCATGGACTCGTGGCACTTTAGACGATTTTTAATTTGTTTGTGACGTACTCAAGTGTACGCATAAATGTAAAAGTGATGATCAGATCTGTCGCACTCTCAAATTTCGTGTGCAGCGGATGTCGGGTCGGGGTGCCACTAATCATGAATCATCACACAAGATTACATTGAACGACCACTATATGCATCGTTTGAAAACAGTATAAAATAATACAATGATAATCGAAGTGTTTACAAAACCCGTGAGTTCGCGAATAATCCTAGAGATTTCAATACATAACTAATGTTACAAAATAGTAATGCAAGAAAATCTCTGATGTTTGTAAATCATGCGACTCGAGCTAGAGTTCCATGTAGGTCATCCTACTGTTGCTGTGAACCTGAGAATACATACTAAAATGGTCAACAATAATGTTGGTGAGTTCATAGGTTTGGTTATCAAAAGTATAAATGTGAACCACGAGATTTCAATGCGTTGCACGTATGCAAAAATATGTATACTATTGCCATGAGCTCATAGTCCGAAGCTTAACCGTTATGAGTTTGCCTCCTGCAGGTGCCTAATCCAGAACACCCGTATGAACAAATAATAATGCGCCCGTTTGACCAGTTAGCGCTACTAACCCGGACGGGGATGGTCAATCCCAAATAGATCTATTCATTAATACTCGCGCTAAGATCCATACTAACGAAACTATGATGTGTAGGGGACTTTTGTGTGGATTAGAAAGTAAAACCACTCATGCAATCCGTATATGTTTGTTTCTGTACTCGTGTTCATGAAAAACATTGTATGTATTCTCACCCCAATAGTTAAAAACAGTAAAAGCGGGGATATGAGACTCACCTGAGTCTTGAAGTAAGCGTTTATAGCAATAAACGTGTATCCGAAATGTAACCTTCTAGCGCCCTAAACGCATAAGGTTATGAGTAAGTGAATGTCTCAAAAGATCATTCAAGCTAGTTGTCCACTCAACTAGTTATGTCCAAATGTATGTTTATCGTTTGTGTTTAGAAAACATGTACGACCCGTTGGTGACGTTTTGTAATAATAATTCTCGAAGACATTATTATTATGTTTGTTTCATTGTATACTTATAAGAGTATACGTATTGCATGTAATGTCGTATATAAATACTCGTTATTATTTGTGGTTACGCGTGTTTAATACTTTGTGAAAATATAGACTTGACCAAACTGTTTTAAGCGACACAGAGGGTCAGTGTCGCAGGTTACTGCGACACTTGCAGTGGTTGCCACACTGGCTTTCGCAAGTGACAAGAGTTAAAAATTGTTGCAACACTAAAGTTTGTGTCACATTCGAGAAAATCAATAAGTATGCGACACTAAGGTTTGTGTCGCAGGTTGCGATTTCAAATAGATGTGCAACACAGGGGTTAGTGTCGCGAGTTAATACTGTCAGTTATAAGTGTTGTGACACAAGGGTAGTGTCGCATGTTAATACTGGTTTTAAAAGTAGCGACACAGGGTTAGTGTCGCACCCGATTTGGGCCTGGTGCGACACTAAGGGTCTGATGTGTTTTCGGGTTCGGGAACTTGGTCAAATGTGCTCGGTTTGACCCGAAACTTTTACATGGCTCTTAAATATGTTTTTAGGTTTTATAAAAATTAGAGTTACGTTCTATGGTCAACCCGAAAGTATCGTTTTCAATTTATTACCAAAACAGTCCCTCAACAAGTTCCTTCAAAATTATACGTTTTTCGCGGCTCATTTTGACTAGTCAAAGTGTCGAGATGAAATCCAAGAAAAATACCAGTTGTTCCCCTATATCTTGGCTACTTTCGTAATTTTTCTAGAATTTTTGGGTAAGTCTAAGTATTTTTAATAATTTCGTTCGTCCTCTGAGGTCCAACCGTACACATGCCCATTGTTTTAATTACTGAGATAAATCTGCAAAACTTCAGAGAGTGTAATCATACTACTTTTAAATCTAACAAAATTTTTGAGATTTAGGCGAAAACCTCATGTCGTTTGGAGTTGTGTAGCTCGAGTTATGGGTTCGTGAGGTTGGTACAAAAATCTGTCACTCGAGACAGCATAGCGACACGTTTTTATAAAATCGTTTTCGGGTATCAAACGGTGTCAAAAAATTACGAAACCACTTGGAGATGAAATCTAACTTCTTAAACTTACTTTTTGTCTTTTGAATCGTCCATTTTCGTTAAGTTTTGTGTACGAAAATTTCCCTTGAAGTCGGGCTAAGTTTCTGCCCAGAAACTATTGGTGTTTTGTGTTTGCAAAAAAAAAGTTTTTCGACTTTCTTTTTGGACATGATCTTGTTAAATGGACATTATAACATGTTTATAAGTTTGTTCCAAGTAAAATAAGAGGGAGATGAAATTTCTTACAAAGAGATGATGAGCTAGAAGAGGAAAATGGTGAAGAGTGCTTGATCTTGCCTTCTTGCTTGATTTCTTCTTGAAAATAGTAGTGGATGATGATGGTGATGATGGTGGTTGATGGTGGTGGTGAGATGAGAGGTATGGAGAGAAAAGGTGGAGTGAGTTTGAGTGTGTAATGAGATTGAGTGTGAGATGGATGAAGGGGTAGGGTGGCATGGTGATGTCTTGGGCATGGGGGTTTGTGGCAGATTTTTTGGGGGCCCCACATGGTGTGGGTTAACTAAATTTTTGTTCCCCAAGTTTACGTTACGCGCGGTGCTCATTTATCCGTTTGTTTCGTCGTTCGTTTAAACGTTAATCGTTTATTAGTTATGTTTTTTGTTAACGACTTATTCGCGTACATTTTTTATTGAAGTTTTATTTAAATACTTCATTTTAAGTTGTTGAAATATAAATCGAGTTTCGTTCGGTTGTCGGGCGCGATTCGCGCGTTTTTGTCGCGTACTGTACGTTCTATACAAAACGTATAATGTTTTATATATTATTGCAATAATATAGATTAAATAACGATTATTTAATGTAATTACGTTATTTAAGAAAATGTTTTTCACCAACGTCCGTATTATTGTGTCGGATTCCATACGATCGAATTCGCGTAATTAAAAATTAGTTACGTACGTGTGTATATATATAACAGCGTTACTGTACTTAGTTCTATTTCACACTAAATACCAGTAATAATGACCTATGATTAAGCACAAATGACGGCCTAATTTGCCGGGTGTCACAAGATCAAAGATGTTGCCAATATATATAGCAAGTTCGTAGAGTGTCAAACCAGTTCAATCTTGGCAGGGATCGAGGACCTATGCCTAAGTTCAATCATATCTTTTTTTTTTCTTTTATTGAACAGCAAAGAAGAAAATATATTGATAGGCTAGCAAGAAGCCAGAAAAAGCACAAAGAAACAAATATGAAAATATATGGTTATTAGGTTACTGGAGGATAGGACAGGTAGCTAGTTCTTAACTAACCATGCTCTCGAAATCTATATACAGATTTTGTGGAAATATAAATTCTGTGGCACTAGTTGTCAAAGCTTTGAAGTCTATTATTGGTATCACTTCAGCCAAAGAGTTGGAGTCTAGGTGGTAAAATGAACGAGTTGAGTTCAAGAGGAGAAACTCTCATTTGTGTAAGTTGTCACATCACTAAAAATCGCCAGTTTATCATAAAATATCGGGTATACTAAATCTTAAATAATTCGATGCATTATATATATTATGGATGGTCTTAACTCAAAGTTTTCAGTCAGACCATTACAAGATAGTATACTGTATATATTTTCATTTTTTAACGTTATCTTTTCATTAGACTATCGAACTTTTTTAAGGATACGCAAGTACAACTAGACTATGGCCAATATGTATAATAAATAATTGACAACTCTCAATAATAAATATATATTTTCTTGGGGAACACAAATTATGTGGGTTGGCTATTTGACTTTTAGGACGAATTCGTTGACTTGTTGAGGGCTGTAAAAACTAACTATATATTATCTTGTCTTATTGTTTGTTTTCATTTTCATCATAATAAAGTTCTGATATAAAGAAAGAATGAAGAAGTTGGCTAAAGTTTTTTTTGTTTGTTTCATCATTTGTCTAGTCTTGATCATTTCCCAACTTTCAACTGAACCCAAATTATGTGGCTTCATTGGCTACAAGAATGATGATCCATTTAGTTCTCCCACAGGTATTTGTTTTCCCTTATTCAGGTTGGGTCGGGTCGTTATATATACTTGTTTTATTTTTGTATAACTTAGATTAGTCACATAATATATTAATTATTATACTTATTCTTGAATGATCATGAACAGCAAAAAAAATTGCTTCTTATTTTTCGATTTTCAGCAAAGGAAGACGTTTCGCAGGTATTATCTATCAACCAGAATGATGATTCTTGCCTCAGTAGGTATCAGTTACCAATGTATCGAAAACAATCGTTACACAAGCCTTCGTCGTATCTCATTTCAAGATTACGTCAATATGAAGCGCTTCACAAACGATGTGGACCATACACAGAATCCTACAACCGAACTATAAAAAAATTAGAGTCTGGTCACTCAGTCGATGATGATCATGAACCATCAGATTGTAAATATCTTGTGCGAATAGCTTCTGATGGACTAGGAAACAGAATCCTGAGCCTAGCATCGGCTTTTCTTTACGCTCTTATCACAAATCGAGTCCTTTTAGTCTATGACAATAAAGGTGATACATTTGATCTCTTTTGTGAACCTTTTCCTGAAACAACATGGTTTCTTCCGTATGATTTTCCCATAAGAAATCGTCTTCAAACCTTGAATACAAATATTCCAGAGCATTATGGTAACATGTTGAAGAATTCAGGAAATTCATCTTTTGTGTATCTTCATCTGTTTCATGGCTATCAGAATAATGGTAGACATTTCTTTTGTGATCAAGGTCAAATCTTTCTTCAAAATGTTACTTGGGTAATCCTTAGATCACATTTTTATTACATCCCATCTCTGTTCTTGATCGAATCGTTTGAACAAGAACTAGCAAATCTCTTTCCAGAACAAGATAAAGTTTTCCACTTTATAAGTCGGTATCTGTTCTCACCCTCAAATCCTGTTTGGGATCTTATAACCAGATACTATCAAGCTTATCTAGCAAACTCTGATGAAAAAATTGGCGTCCAGGTCCGAGTCTTTGAGCCAGGATTAGCGTCTCGTTACTATGATGCTAAATTTACATCTGATCAGGCTGTACCAGATACAGTAGTCACTTGTTTATTAGACAATAACCTGCTCCCCAAAATCGACACAAACGAATCTTTTACCATCCCTAAAGAAAAAGGGAAGTCGATAGCTGTTCTGATGACATCTTTAAGCCCCAAATATTTTCAGAAAATTAGAGATATGTACTGGGAACATTCGAGTGTAAACCGCGATGTGATTGGAGTATTCCAAGCAAGTTTTGAAGGGAATCAGAATTTTGGGAACAAGATGCACGATAGGAAAGCATGGGCGGAAATGTACTTATTGAGTTTGACTGATAAGCTGATAACGAGTCCCTGGTCAACCTTTGGTTATGTGGCTCAAGGTCTTGGAGGAATGAGACCGTATATCTTACACATGCCGAACAATGAAACAATGTCAAATCCTGCTTGTACTCGAGCCGTATCGATGGAGCCTTGCTTCCATTCGCCTCCCATTATTGGCTGCAGTAAAGATAGATCCAAGGTTCCTCATGTTAGCCAGTGTGACGACCTGAAAATGGGTCTCAAACTAATTGACCCGAAGCCTTAGTTATGCTTCTTTTGATCTCACTAAACTTGCATTGTCATCGAGACAATGTATGGCCAACATTTACTTCAAGAAAATGCAGAGTGCATATATTAATATAATTGTCTATAATTAATTTAGTTAAACCTGTAGCGATGTGTATGTCATGACACTTCAGCAGGTTTCTAATTTGTTTGTGACATACTCAAGTGTGGACAGAGATGTAAAATCTATACATTAGATCGAATTGAATAAGTTGCCAATATATATATAGCAAGTTCTTAGAGAGGCAAACCGTGTATCGAGGAATTTGGGCTAAGTATAGCTCAAATTGATAGCTCGATGAGCCTATAAGATGCAGGCTCGAATAGCTCAAAAATAGATATATTAAATATAATTTGATAACCATCACCAAGGTGGTCTAGTGGTAAGACACTCAATGTCCCAACAAGAGGTCTCAGATTTGAACCTCCCAAATGTTTACTCCCTAGATAAACATCTTGGGGTGACCAAAAAATAAACCTCGAATGACTCAATAAAAGATGCGAGTTAATTAGCCAGCATAATCAGCTACTTTTGACTTTTGACTTTTGACTTTTGACATTTTGAGTAAGTATCAAGAACTAAAGCCGACTTTTGACTTTCTGAATTCATATAGTTGATTAGTTTACAACTTTTAAAGTAACAGATGAAAATGGTTTTGCTTAAAGAAACAGTAAGGCAGTACCCACGTTAGAAATACAATATAAAAAAAACAACTTGAACACATGCAATATCTCAAAACATCAATGCAAATTTGAAATTTCAAAATCAAAAAATGTATTCTGGAACTGATGCATACAGCAAATACAAGCACACTAGTTGAATCTATTAACATAATGTGATCCAAAGAAACATTAGGACACAAAGAGAAACTCATGAACAAAGTCAAATCTCACCCAAAATGTGGTCCACATGTCTTTCCATTACTGGATGGAAATTATGTAAAAGTAGGTGTCTTTTATTATTGTTAAAGATAATGTGAACAGTAGGTATCAGCTGCTTTCATAGCTCAGTTGGTTAGAGCACCCGTTTAGTAAGCGGGAGGTCTTGAGTTCGACTCTCAATGAAAGCAATTTTACATACGTTTTTTTACAGCCAGGGCACACAGAGGTCAAAATTGTAAATTAGGTTTAGGTTTTATGTTACACTCGGGTCCTTGTTGAGTGTGTGGTTTGGTTATGTTTTGTAAAGTTTAATGGTTTGCATTTTAACAGGAATACAGGCCCAAAGGTCAAAATAGCAGTAGTAGAATTTATTTTACGTCAGTAGTTCATATGGTGACTGAATATGACAATTAAAAGACATGTGACGGGGCTAAATCACGATCATTTATCCGTTTATGTTCATATTGAATTGGATGTTCGATACTAATGAAACAAGCTTCTAAAATCCTGTATAGCCAGGTGCAACATGGTTATTTTTGAAAAACTAGTGTAATTCACATGCTATTACTTTTACGACAAGAATTACAGAACGGGCAGTCAAGATTAGACGCAGATCATTCTTACACCACCGTCCCACCAAAAAGAATTCCTAAATACGATTACAGTGATCAAACTCTTCAAAGGTGCAGAAAATTGGGACCCAGTGATAAATTAACAAAATGTTCCAGTGTTAGTACTGATGATATGTTATATGAACATCAAGTCACATCCGTGTTACCTAACTAGAGAACACTTGTCGATACAGGCATCTTAGGGACTAAAAGCTGACCGCTTGTTAGATGTGGATCCTGTTGTTTACATCAGCAGCTTAGCTTTTGTTGTTTGTTCTTTTGAACTGCATGTTTTACTCAGAATCAGAATCTGTAAATGGCATCTGGAAAGCATTTGGTGGTGGCATGTCGGTCATGGAAGGAGGTACGTCGTGGCTTGTTTGGCTCTTTGGGCGTCGCCTTCTCAATTTTGGCCTGTCCTCACCCTGTTGTTTCAGTCCATTTTGTGCGGAAGTGGGTCAATTTTGGGTTCATAGATAAGGGGTGAAACATAAAAAATTAATTAAAAATAAAATGGGTCAAACGGTTACAATTGTCAAGTATGCTCACGTGTTTTCAATCTCTTATACTCCTTATAAAATAAAATATTCAAAAAAATAACGGACGGGAATTGTTGCCGGGTCAATCTGACCCCTTTTCAATTTTGACCCATTACACAATGTCCCCCAGACACCCATTTTTCCACCTATGAATCGATAATAAAAGGAGCTTCATTGAAAATTTACCTCAGGGTTTGGTTGGCTTGAATTACGAGTTCCGTTAGGTTTAATCGACTGATTTCTTCGCAGATAAATAAAGCCAAACGACGTCAACGCCCCCAAAAGCAACATCGGACCAAGCCTTGGATCACTCATAAGATCGTTGAATCTTTGTGGGATGGTTCCAATCTTCTGTTTCATTCCCCTGCCTGAGGAAACTATTTGCTCCCGACCTTTTGACCAAATAGGATCTGCATCCTCAGGAACAAGCACGGGAGTTGATGTTCTCTGCATTGAGTACAATATCGCTTTGTAACAAGTTGTAATTATCATATGTACTAATTCAATCTCGATATTCTAGAAGCTAACATAAATGTCTAGCAAAAAAACGTATATAGAATGAAACTCACGTGAAATGGGAGTTCTCGGGAGTCACCATCTCGCACTGTTTCTGAGATCCATTTTATTATCTAGAACAAAGTTGAATTTCAAGGATCCGCCAGAATAATATATTTTTTTATTATATTTTTAAAGTACAAAAAAGAATTCATTGAGACGTGTTCAAACCTGTGGAGTTTCCTCTAAACCTTTGTATAGTGCCACCAATTGGGATGTGGGATCGACATCTCTGGAAGCAATTGTAGCAAACATGTTCATTGGATTTTCCTCAACTTTCTTATTTACTTCCGTATCATTCCTCTTGTAACGTATAAGAAATAATCGTGGGACATCAGCTATATCCCGCCTAGGTCCACATGTATCATGGCTGTCCTCCCCATTTACATAAAATAAACAGAAACGCTGTAAAAACAAAAGAAAACTGTAAATTACATGAAGATATTGCATTATACGAGACTTCCAGGAAGGACAAAAAAAATATACATTAAATAGAGTAGAAGATTGACTGACCTTTTGTGCTTCACCATCCACCCATGCAAATGTTAGCCGTTTTTCCTTCAATGCAACTGCTGCTGATGTGGCTGTCTGGTGATCGAGTTGATCTGCATCTCCATCTTCAGTATTAGATAGTATATCTTGGACCCTACGCATGGTCTAAAAACATAGATAGAAATCCTGCTATTAGCTAAAGCGAAAAGTGTATTTTATCATTTCGAGAAAACAGATAATTTCTGTTATTATATAAATTAAGCTAACAAACGATTGCATACTTCACGCATTTTATGGAGTTCTGCACTCTGCCTTCCCACAAGAACAGCACAATACCAAACTGTGGTATCATTACCAGCACGTGAATAGCCTTTGGGATCGCAACCTAGTTCCATGGATGTTGCACTTCTTAACTGGGGAAGCACTGAAAAGCCATGATAAAATATTATAAGGATGTACATGCTCTGTTAGATACTTAGAAACACCATTATGGTTTATGCAAAATTAGAATTTTGATGTAATCATGACGAGAATATAGATGATGCATTGACGTGAGCATTATTGCAACAGAAATATGTTTTTAGTACCTTGATGTTTATTCTGTTCCATGATATCAACAAGTCTTGAATTGTTGATTAGACCTGTAAATCAGTAAATGCTGACTTAGACTTTTTAGCAAAATATGTAAGTAACAAATCCGTAACAAAATTGAAAAAGAAAAGGAATGTTACATGCCATGGTACACTACAGGTTTGACACCAGGATCTCTCAGAATAACAACTGCAGGTGCTTCTTCCACCCCAAACCTGTTTTCAGTTAGACAACATGGAAATGAGTGAAAATTGTAGACTTTCCTTGATAAAATGACTTATATGATCATAAAATACCAAAACACATTGATATGATCCGCAAGGATCATATCACACATTATCTTAAATCCATTCACTTTTATACAAGAAAAATGGAATAAGAAATTACGTATTCGACCAAAAGACAGATTCCTCCTCTCTCCAAACTGTGAATGCGAACGAGGCGTAAGGCCAATAAGTTTTAGCAACTTGACGTACGAACGGAGTAGCACGCTGTCCTGTTTTTGAAACGAAAATGACTTTGACCTATCACAGTAAGAATTAAAATGTTAAGGAAGAACATAATAATCATATAGAGAATTAAGTTACGGCTCAAACTTTAAACATTAGCTCGGAATTTCAACTAGTTGACATTAGATATCAACATAAAAGGTACGAAGCAAAAAAAATTTACAATCTGAAGTGCAAAGAAGAATTTAAGTTCTAAAAATGTTGAGGGAATAAGAGACATAGCAATATTCACCTTATGCCGGCTGCCTTTTCCCAGAAAACTTTGTCCCTGTAAATTGTAATTAGAACTCTATCATTAGGCAAGAATGAACGACGAAGAAACTACTACCAATACCACAATAAAATTTAGAACCACGATATAATGAAACTAAGAAGTATTTTCTTTTTTTAGGTTATAACATTCCATCAGAAGATATGACTGAATAAGATAGTTAAGAATAATTACCAAAGACTCCTTAGAGTAGTAAGAAATACGGGGCAAGCTAAGTATGGTTGTTGCAAACCAATCAGTAACAGCATCAACAGATAAGTCTCCAGTGTACCTAAGGCAAAGTGCAATAGGATAAATCAGAAAAGTTACTAAGAAAACTGGGCATAATTTAATACCACCATAATATCGTTATTGTTTTCAACAGGCGACTACTTATGACAGCATCTTACAGGTTAAATACCTCATAAGGTAAAGAAAACTCACCTAACAATGCAATCTGAAGTTTTACATCCAGGGGGAAAAGCCAGAAGAGAAGGAAGACCTAAAACACAGTTATATTCAGGCAACAACTCATCAGAAGCCAGAAAAAGAAATAACTTACTTTTATTTAAAATTGTAATAATAAAGGTCTCATCAAACCTAAACATCATCTACATACGTACTAAGGAATTACTGCAAATATGCATAAACAGTGCACTTATATATATTCCCATATCAAGAAATGATAAACTGTATATATGTGCAAAAAAATTACCAACCATTTCGAAAGAAAGGAACTCCAGTATATCTCTTCTCAGATAAGTATGTTGCAAGCTTAAGATCGATGATATCAACCATCCCAGTGTTTGCTATACCTTCCAATAAACTAGCTACACATTTACAGGAAACTCACATGTTAAAACTCGAAAGTTCCAAACATGGGAAAGAAGTATTAGGAAAACAGAAATTAGAAGAACCCTGAACTTAAGTCTTTACTTATATATATTTTGACGATATTTATATGATAATAGCAGGAAGCGCGTCTAAAAGAAATCTATACCGATTCTTTTCCATGGACTTAAGAATTGGGCACAACTGCTGCTCCCATATGAGAAAATCTGAAACAAATGACGATAACAAGTAACGAGGAGAATGGAGCAGAAATTTATTAGAAAGAAAAAATCTTATGATTGTAGATTCAAAAGTGGGCATTAGGTTAATTAGTAGAATAAATATCCAGATTTATATACAATTATTCAAACCTGAACAAGCAATGTGTTGCTGTTTTGTAGCTTGGAAACATAATTCTCTGATGAAATGACATCAAAAGTCTGATCTGATTCTGCAAAATATGATAAATAAATGGCATTAACTCGATATAGTCTATCCCAAAAGGAAAATTTTAGGACGGGAAACTAAACGAACCAAATGAAGTGAACTCCAACAATGGAAGCCTAATATCAGAGAACTCTGCAGTAGAGTATTTTTCCATGACACTTTCCAAGACATGCTGCAACCAACAAATCATTGTTAGCCATGCAACTAAGACAAATATCACATATAAGAAAACAAAAAATAAACTATTGGACGTATGACAGAGCTTGCGAATGTCAGAACTCACATGATGTTCATCAATGCCAAAGATATCATAATCCCTTTTCCATATGGGATTGGTCAGAAGCTCATAAGCGTACTGAATCTGCAATGTAACCAAAATGATGGTCAACTTGATGTCACAAATAAAACACTATGACAACAAAAATAACTTAACGCAACCAAGATTTACACGAACCTTAATCATATCAAGAGTTGAAGAAGGTCCACTCCCTGTTTTCCTGCAAATATAAAGTTTTTTACATTGGAACAATATTAGTCATATTCCTAGGTGGACAAAACATAAGTACAATCACAAGCACATAAGCATATTCATTGCTAATGACAATAAATTAGGTTTATTTTTTATATTTTTTATTTTTTATTTTTTTGCGAGGAATGAAAGTCGATTAAAAAAAGTAACAGATAGGCATCCAGCATTTAGCTTTGTAGCTTTCGGCTCATCTCTTACTTACAATAATAATGCGGAAATAATGGGTTCCAATCCCATTTAATACACTTTCCTATTCTAAAAAGAAAGAACAGCTAATAGTTACGATAAGTAATTAATTATCCTTTTATGACTTGTATCTACTTGTACATCAGAAAACAATCCCAAATTCTTAGGAGATGAAAGTTCCCATGCATTTATCAAAGATAAGAAATTAATCTTATTTGGCATGGCACAGACCAGTCTGAATGTTTCTAGCAGTTAGATGACACAAATGTATTCTCTTAGTCAAAGTTCCAAGTTCCATTTCTTGAAATTCAGGATCTACAAATGTACTAGTTTTGTAGTAAAACCAACAATAGAGTCATGCTTATGAAATTTTGCAAACTATTTGGTGATTCATGATAAAGAGAGGCAACCATCTCTTTAGTTCATTGAGCTTAAATCCAATCTTTGAACTCAAAAGGCTCAATTAGCATCATTGTGTCTCTAAAGTCTGGCCAGAAGTATGAAAAACAATTCTATTCCCCTTCTTCTTTGAGCAATAATGAATGCTTCGGATACACATGCATGATGCATCTCAACGGATGCATTACACATCAAAAAGAGCCATGATCGACAAAACTTGAACCGGGGAAAGTAGATAACGTGTTGTTTAAATAAGGGTAAATTGCCAAGAAAGGGAACCAATGATCCCAAATTTGACAATGTCGGGTACCAAATACTTTTTCGCTGGTCAAAAGGAGTGAAACTTCAATTTTCAAAAATATCAACAACAAAAAAGAGGATATATCGAAATTGAAAAACATTTCAGGGCCCTATTGTCAAAAATTTAACTTTCACTCCTAAATTCGTCAAAAACTCACTCCTAGATCTACTACTCAGCTCCTCTGTACACTAAAAGGAGATATACTCGCACTTACTGGGTCAAATAGGTTAGGTTCCAACTTAAAATATTGATCGCAATTTAAGAACTTGGCAATTCAAATTCAATGATTACATATAACATTATTAACAAATAATACAACTGTATACAACTAACTGCAATACTCTAAGTATATTCTGTCATTTTAAAAATTATTAGGTTTGACTAAAACCACAAATATATATATATATATATATATATATATATATATATATATATATATATATATATATATATAGATGTAGATATATATATATTCAATACAAATAAACTACCAAATAACTTATTTTTAAATAAATTCAAGAATAGAGTTATATTCACCAATTAGTATATATCTGCTGGTATGCTTCATTCACTTGTTCAACTGAGCTATAAACTTTGATCCCTAAAACTGTAAATCAAACAATAAAAAAATAAATAGGTGATAAAATTATAAATTAACAGCAGAGAACAGTTTAATAGGTTAAAATTGATGAGCAACAAACCGTCGTAATGAGACGGAGGAAAAGAACGAGGAATTGCTACGAGCTGGAAGAACATGGCGGCGATGAATAGGATCGCCGGTAACCAATACGCTTTAATTATCGCTGCCGGCGACGGTTCCGATTTCCGTTTTGAATTCTCCGACGTCGTCGCCATCAGAGACTGATTAGCAAAGGAGTTAGACTTGGAAGTCTTGCAGTTATTCAAGGAGATACTGTTTTTTGTTTTATGTAACTAAATATAAATATAAATGTTAGTAAAACTTTAATATAAATACGATAAATTTTGTTAGATTAAAAGATAAAACTATAAGGCTTCAAATTTGTTTTTATCGTATAAAATATTAAGTTATTTTAGTTAATTAAAGATTAAAGATTAATTAGTATTAATTTTTTGAATCGATATAATTGGACTAGATATTTATTGCATTATGCCATTATTATGTTTATGGTACATTTACATAGTAGAATTAAATTAATCGAACATAACTATGCACATAGGGTACTTTGTTTTTCTACATGGATCAGGGCCGTCTCACGAAGTGGTCGATCGGGTCAATGAATTATTGGGACCTCAGAATGTGTGTTTATACTTTGTGTATACGTGTGTGTATATATACATACATATAATTTGATTGTTAATTGCAAAAGGAAAGAAAAAATAAGTTCCGTATGTTTCAAGATTAAGCCGCAAAAAAAAAAAGAAAAAAAGAAAAGCCTCTTATATAGGGTCACATTTTAACGGTCAATTAGTTTTCATCCGAAACCTTCGAAAACTCGTAGACATCTCTGAATTGAGTTAACCAAATTTTTGTATCTAGTTATGAAAATAGTGATTTATTAATTCAGTACGTAGTTGTCTTGTAAAATAAGGGATAAAATCGTAAAATTGACAAAATTATTATGCCTGAGCACAAACCAATGAATCATTGAGAGAAAAAAGAAGTATGGCATGAAATGATAACAATAAAACTATTTATCCTAAACTAAAACTAACACGTATGGATTGGAATATTCTCAATTCAAATCTAAACGTGACAATGTTCAATCACAAACAAAAATATAAATAAATCAAATTTTTATTTTTATGTTATGCGACTTATCGTATATATGTTTGTGAGTGAATATGACTTTCAGTATGAGTATTTCCATTTAAAAAAATTAGCAATAAATAATTAATCAAATCAAATGAACTCAAACATTAACCCTTTTTTTTTTTGTTTTGAGCAAAACATGTAACCGAATTAAATGGTTAGCAATTGTGACTATTCCAAAGGCCCAAACCGTACGGTTGTATTTTATAGTTGCTGGACACAACTGGGCTTTAGAGAAATTTTGGACAGAAGAAGTCCCGAATGGCTAACTTACTGATTTTAAACTTTATAGTACCCTACCCAAAACGATGGGATATATAACTATACAGGTGCGAAGCCACGCAAAAGTCAGAGGTAACAGTTACTACGAGTCTTTTCGCTATATGCATTGTAAATTTCTTGTAAAACTTACATTTTTTGATGTTGTTTGTGCTACGGGTTAATAAAAATTAATAAATCACTGCTACGGGTCACCCTAGAGTCTGGATCCGCCAATATTAAACCATGCCAAGCATATTATTACGACATCTATTAATAGAGTTTTTAAAGCGTCAATTTCATACTTACTTTTCGGTTTTCTTGCCACCAACATCATCATGTTAGTCACATCTTATTTATTGTGGGAATATAATGTTAGTAAATAGATTTTAACAAAAAAAGTAGTATGAAAATAAAGCATGATTACACTAAAAAGCTTTAACAATTTCTATTTTAAATATTTCATATCCTTTCTTATTAAAGATATTGACCATGAACTATCTAAAGTCTAAACAAAGCTTGCAAGTTGTTGACACGTGTTAGGATGCTACAAATTATTTGCTCGGTAACGCATCTCTCTACACGTACGTCTTCCTTATAATTTTTTTTCTTTTTTTTACAGACGGTTGATAACCGGCAACACAAACCAACTTACAATCGGTTGTCTATGGAGCATACTTGACTTACTGAACGGTTGTGATTATGCAATGCCAGAACTTAAACCCTTGACCTTGTGTTTTTTTGAAAAAAAAATAACACTCATTACTAACGCGTCATCTGTCTTTTTTATACTTTTTAATTAACACATCCATTAATTTAAAAAAATTCACTAAATTATAAATAAATTTGAACAAACTTTTAAAAATAATGTCAATCGATCATTTTCCACACAAAACATCTTCCCATTTGTTTTGTCAAACTTGGTTAATTGCCAAAATTGCATGAAGCAAAGTTTTGAGGGTATTAAATTATCCATTTTTGTGTATATAATTATCAACAGGTTATGCACTAAAAATCAAAAGGTATTTCATATAAAATGACAAACTCTACCCTCATATGTTTAGTTGAATAAACAAAATATACTAAAAATGTTATACTGCTACATATATATATATATATATATATATATATATATATATATATATATATATATATATACATCCTGATAATATTCTCTTTTCTTGTAATTTTGTTAAATTTAATCCAACATAACAACTCTTCGTTATTTTAATTTTAATCGTGGCTAGTAATAATAATATAAGATAATCAATGAGTAAAACAAAATTAGGATATTGTGGGTTAATCAATTTTAGAAAATATGTATTATCATTCCTTTGTTTTCTACAAATACCACACCAATAGGTCGAATCGGACAAATATTATTGATGAACACTTTCAATCTTTTTTATTTTAACACAGATGGTGTGTTTGGCAACAACGGTCTGGAGTTAGGGCTGCAGCTGAAGTTTGTGGCTGGAGCTGGGGTTTGAGCTTCTATTCAAAATTCACTTCAAAAAGCTTTTTGTTTAATGGCTTCTAGGGGCTTATTTTTTCAAGAAGCGTCATTTTTGTTTTGCTTCCAAACAAGACTTATGGACTGAGCTTATAAAAAGTTGAAGCTCATACCCCTGAAAACCTTTAAAAGCTTTGAGCCAAACACACCTCAAATTGAACAAATTTTATTGAGGTACAAAGAAAATAAAACAACTCAATAAGAATATTAATATATAGGTCGTGATGGATTCATTGATTTATTTTGTGTTTTTATATACTCTTAGCTTGTCGGGTTAGTTAGTTATTAGGTTTTCTTAATTATTTGTAAGCTAGATTTCTTTACTGAATGGTTTGGTTGTTTTTATAAGAGTGTATTTCTAAGGTTTTAGTTTGGTTGTTTACATGAGAATGGGAAAGTCTTTTGTTTGTGTTTGTATCCTTCTAGCTTCTTGTTAGCTTTTTAATATATTTAATTTCGCCGTAAAAAAATAATCACATTAATAAATTGTAAAGGTAGTCAACAGTTTTATAAATAGATGTCAATATATAATTATTACGGAGTATAAAGCATGATAAAGCACAAACATATCTTAATTAAAAATAATAATAATAACTATCTCATAACATACGTATCGTACAGCATATTGTAAGAACATAATTTAACTAAACAGGAATAATAAGTTATGCATTTTTAACTAAATATTACTCCATACGTTCCAAAATAAAGGTCCACATTACTATTTATATATGTTCTAAAATAATTGTACAGTTACAAAAGAATAACTATTAAAAAGTTGCAACGTTAATTTTGTACTGTATTTGTTTTTACATGAAAGTAATACATGAAACAAATCATAAATATAATATAGTAAACACATACTTTATGGTGTCACCAACTTATAAATTTTCAATTATTTAATTGAGTCTATCAATTTCATCTAATTTTGCAAATAAAACTTTTTATAATTATCAATTTTTAATATAAGGATTTAAAGTTTTAAAATATATAGAGTATAATAACATATGCTGACACTTTATACATTTGATTTTAAATATAAAGTTAAACTGATGATCTAATATGTTTTTCTGTCGACATCTTAACTTTGTAAAATTGAGAAATAAGTAATTTTAACATTAAACCAATGACGCCTATATGGTTTGACCAAAAGTTATTATATATAGTTGGGATTATCCATTTTATGAAACACCTTAATAAGACTTGCACTCGAATATAAAAATAACCGACTGATTCACTATTTACTAAGAAATTTACTTGATAAATTGTGTTTCTCCTTAACTCGATTATAGAACTGAACTCGATATAATCTTAAATTCATTTCTTGAAAATGTTAATTATTTGGCAACTCAATCAAATAACACCACTCCATAACATACACAAGGAATTTTTTCTTTTTCAAAGAAGGTTTCTTTTTTAGAGTGAAAATTGAAACACATAATTTCAAACGCGGTAAATAATTTATTTGTGACAAGGATAGCCACCAAACAAATAAGACGACAAATGTGGTGTATAAAGAATTTTTACAAATGATATAATTTATTATCTGTATTCAGCGTAATCGTTTATAATTGCAACCTACCATTATTACTTCAAATTATTTATTTGCTTATGTATAATTAGATATCTTTACAATTAAATGTATTTTGACTTATATAAAATGCTTATCGCCGTTGAAAATTTACAATCTATACTCTCAATTTCAATATAGACTACCTAAAAATGTTCTAATTCCAAACAATATTGAATATCTCTTAACTCATAAAAATGTTCTAATATTTCACATAGCATATAAGAATTCTTTCAATAATTTTAAAAAATAATTACAAATTTATCCGACCGTGTATATACACGAGTTTTAGGGCTAGTTAAATCACATATAAAAAGGACAAAATACATAATAATGAGGATAAAATCAGTTTTATTAATGCCTTTATTCCTTGGAGAACTCTTTCTTTCCATATTTAGAAATTCCATGTGAATTATGGAACCCTAATTTACATAGATTTACACATGATTTTCAATTATGATTTCAAATACTACTAATTGATTTCTACATGGATTTCAACTGCTTATTAGGTACGATTTATGACAGATGTTATAAAGTCGTAGTGGAGACCTAATTTACATACAATTGAGTGCATAATGAGAGATAATTACATGATCATATCATCATCAATACGTACATAAAATCACGAATAAAATTTAATTAATTATTTACGTACAGTAACAAAATATGGTAAGTAAATTAATGCGTGTGCTTGAAAATTAAGCACAGAGTTTTAGGGTAAAAGCTAAGATTTGCGTGCAGTTTAGATGTAAAAATTGTTGAATCGTCATAATGAAAGATTAAATCAATTAAACAATGAGAATGGGGTTTAGGGTGAACTAGGGTTTGTTTGCTTGTAGATTATACTAATCACACATTTTTATTTTTATTTTTATTTATATATAATAATAATAATATAACTCGGAGCTTTCCATTTTCTTTTTTTTCTTATACATTCTAATTATTAAATGTTTGGTTATATTATTTTTAGCTAATTAATTAATTGTAATGTTCTATATGCATAATATATAAGTATAGTAGTGTTTGAATTACGAGTAGCTCTTTACGTATTTATGCAAGTAACATTTGTTAAAAACAACCTTTGATGTATAATTAATGGAAACCTAATTTACGTGCAATTGAGTGCAAATGTAAAATGGATTAAATCAAGTGCAAATATATATGCATAACTAAAATCTTGGCACAAACTTGAAGGGTGCAAGGCAAGCTTTTCGTGAATCGGCACGGAATTTATTGATGATTAACTGAGTTTAACGAGAGTTAATTAAGGGCGTGTGAATATGGATTTCTTGTAAAAGACTAACTATTCAACTATTTTGATTCTTCGAATTAGTTTCTAACAATGTTCCTGTTTAAGTAATATACGAGATGTTTCTGTTCCTTTTCGCAATTTAAGTTTTTAGTTACTAATATACTCCGTCTCGAAGATCAAAATATTTAGCAATAGTATATATATATATATATATATATATATATATTAATTCTAATGACGTTTAATAGAATGCATGCTTGCAGATAATGATTTACTACAATTAATTCAAAAGTCATGTAAACCTAACTTACATGCAATTGAGTGCAATGGTGAGATGAATTACATCATCATCATCATCATATAAAAAACGCGAAATTTGTTGTTAGCAACGTCGTCCTCTACCATAAGCAATATAATGTCGAGTAACAATCGTTATTTCAGTTAACCATGACATCTAGCACTATCACGCGTATAGTATGTCTAGCGCGTTTAATATATTATTATGGTGTGTAGCGAAGTTTAAGGATTAAACTGCGATCGAGCAAAATTGTGATAATAGACATGTTCGATCACCAAGTCCATATTGGAAAAGATAAAGTAAATTTTGTAATAAGAGATCACTTTGATATTTAGAAAGTTGCACTATGATTAAATTAAATAGTTTGGATATATATAGTTGATGATTCATGGTTAAAATACAGTTTCTAAAGTACGAGAAGGAAATGAGAATCTATATGACTGTGGTTGTTTGTCTAATGAGTTTGATTTTAAAAATTGGAAATCAAACCCGTTAAATTATGCATATGTCAAATCTACGTGGGATGATGGGTTTAAAAAACTCATTCTCATAATGAATTCAGACCAAACACCCCCTTAGTACTTAAAAAATGTTTTAAAATTGTCGTTGATAAAATTCGTAAATCAGTAAAATTAACTCTCCGTTATGGAACTATTGGAACAATTCTGTAAGTCTTGATTGTTTTGAAAAGTTGTCTTCATCTTGGCAATTATTATTGTAAAGGACATAGTTATTATTGCTCGAGAGTTATTATAGCAATTACTATTGTCTTATCTCCACTATATAAAAAAAATCATGTGACAAGTTGAATAAATTAGTTTTTATTTTGTACGGAGTAATAATTTAAATAAAAAGTAGTATTTGATAATCTTTTTGTATGTAATCTTGGTTAGTGAAATGTAAATGTATCTATGCATGCATGCACATATATATTTAGGTGTACATGTATAGGCATTATACATTTGTATATTTGTATATTTGTATATTGTATCTATTCAATTTAGAAGTCGTGGGTTCAGATCTGATTTTGTAAAAATAAACTTGATCGTAGTCAAATTCAGAGTTTAATTCGACTAGGCTCGCTAGTGTCCAAAAAGTGAAAAAAAAATACAACTGCTTTTGGTTGATCAACTAAAAAAGTTGAGTGAATTTCATTTTACAAAAAGTCTTCGTGTGATGTAATATCTAATTAATGTCTCATAAATATGCACATTAATTAATTACATGTATGACTTTGACTTTATGTGCTACTTTTATTTATTTGAATGGTTATTTGGAAGAGTTAATTCGATAAATCCTATCTAAAAAATTACACTTGTTCTTGTTTTATGTCAACATGTTTTAAAATTAATTTAGAGAAAATATTACAAAAACTGTTAATTAACTAGGAGTATTTAGTATTTAGTATAACCCTAAGTTAAACAATAGACTATTAGAGTTTGTTGATTGTTAGAGAATTTTTTTTATAAATATTCAAAAGTGAATACTTATTCTTCTATTTGGATTATATTTATATTCACATGAAAAATAACTAAGGTTTTTTTAACGTGTGCCTTCATGACACCTGAAGATTAAATGTATTTAATGAAAATATTAGCATTTGCATTAAATACTTATTAATTCAACCTAATATTTACTCTTTTTATACATATATTAATTATAAATTTTGATGTTTAAAGAAAATTACGGGTTCACTAAATACATCTTAACGTATATAATGGAGGTAGATATTAGCAAAAACTCAAATAACTAATTAAATCAAAAGGTAAACGTAATAGTTTTATAGCCTTATGGACTGCTTAGTTAATGTACTTCTAGTATTTAACAAAAAATTTTAAATTATTATAAAAGTAATCATTATTTTTATACATTGTTCTTAAATGATTATTAGCTTTTAATACGATATGTAATGTAAATATATATGACAAAGAAAGATGTTGGGGTTGATAGCAGTCCCACAAACTACTTTAAAAATAAAATAAAAAACAAACACAAAGAATATAATATTTGACAAATGAAACCATAGAATTTCACAGCACTGAAATAATAATAAAATAAATATATAAAAACTCCCACTAATATTTTATTTATAAACAAAACTAATATACTAATTTATCATATCATTTCTTACATTATAATAGCTTCTTCATCACCTGAAAATATTTGTCTCAAGCATCAGAAAATTCTATGCATTAATCACCCAATTACATTGATTCATGATCAATAAAATTCTTCATTTTCATCTTCTACATCTTCATGTACTTGATTCAACAAATTATTTTCAGTAATTCCAAAAGCAATCCATATCAATTGGTCCAACAGAAGTAGATGGATCAACTACTTGATCATCAAATTCCCTTTTTCCCATTTCAAAACTCGACAAAACCGATGAGATTTCGGTGTTCATTTCACTGCTGATTGCGGTTTCTTGAGAGGCCGTTCCGATTTCTTTCTCAATTCGTAGGCCATTGTTTCCGCGTAAACCTTTGAAGTATGGTTGATCCGGAACTGGAAATGTGTGCCCCGAAGTGAATTGGAATTTGAATTGCGAATTATCGGGTTGGCTAGTTGGAAAACTGTAATTACCATTGTAATTATGATCAAAAGGGTAGCTTGGAATGTTGAGAAAATTGTTTTGTGGTGTTTGAATGTTAATCGGGTTGGAGAAGCAGGGCACGTTGAGAGATTCGGATTTAATCGCCCCGCCGCCACTGCCACCGCTTGATGTTGATGATTCCGTCAATTGTGGGAATCCATTTCCACTGGAATTAGGCTTCTTCTCGCCGGTAGTTTTGTGAAACACACGGCAGATTACCCATTCGTTCTGTAATTTTATTTGGGACAAAATTAGTAAACAAAAACAGAGTAGACATAAAAACAGGGGAGAACAGAGGAAAACAGAGAATCAATACCTTAGCTGATTTTGGTATTGTTTGAACAGAGGATTTACCCTCTAATCTAAATTCATGAATTACCCAATTAGTTTTTTCCCCTTTTGGAGCTCTCCCTTTATAGAAAACCAAAGTTTTCTTCATTCCGACTAGCGTTTTGCCTCGAAAAATCTCTTTATCTTTTCCGGTAGCTTTCCAATACCCTGCCTCAGTTGCTCTGTTTGTTCTTAATCCAGTAGGATATTTCTTATCCCTCACACAGAAAAAATACCATTCTTTTTCACCCATTTTCGCCAACCCTTTATTCGAAATCAAAAATAAACCATACCCAAAATAAAAAGTTAGAAACTTTTTAACAAAATGAATGGAAATGAATTAAAAGAAAAGAAAACAAAAGCCTAACTCACCAGGCAATTCCCATGGTTCAATTCTGTTCATGTCAACTTCTCCAATTGCTTTAGCTGAGAAGTTGTTGTCAAGAACTTTTTTGATCAAATAATGAGTGATCAATTCTTCATCGGTCGGATGGAATCGGAATCCAGGTGGTAAAAACATTTGATCATCTTCTCTTTGATGTTCAGAGTAATTCACCATCATCATACTCTTGAAACACTAAAAAAATTTGAATTTTTCAAACTACAAAAAAAGATCAATCTTTATTTCAAGAAACAACAATTAATGAAACTTGTTTATAGATCTATTTGTATTAAGAATTTGAAACTATATATATATATGTATGTATATACATGAGAGAGAGGTTTAGAAATGGATTGAGGGAATGAGAGTAGAATTGATTGATGTATTTGAAATGGAAATGAAAGGTATGGGGAAGTTATAAAGAAGTAGAAAGGAGAAAGCCATGGAAGAAAGGGCAACAATAAAGTAGTGTAAGCTTAAAGATTGAGAGGTTTTAAAGAATAAAGAGAAAAGGATTCAAGAATTTAAGCCTCTAAATACTGGTTTTAAATAGAGATATATAGAGAGAGACGTGGTATGAAAGGAAACCAATTGGGAATTAAGGGTGATGGGTTGGTTATTTTGGCCATTTATATTTTATTTATATATTTAATGCAATATTTATTTTTGAGATGAATTAATGTTTTTGACTAAACATAGGTAATCACTTAAACTAGTATTTTTATATACTTGATATAATGTAATTAATTGATATGTGATAGGTTAGAAATCCAACATTTTTAATATCAAATATCCTATTTTACACTACTTTAGTATACAATGACATGAAATAAGTATTAATGTTATATTAATATCATGAGGTGTAATAGGGCATTGACAACTATTTACCAAGTATCAAGTGTGCCCCTTTTTTTATTATTCCTTTTTAAGAAAAAAAAAGTGAACATTTTAATAAACTAGTAAACTAACATAGAAATATATAAATTATATTTCTTGTTATACTTAAACTGTAACAATTTATCCACATCAACCATGAATAATATTAATGATTTTATGGAAATGAGTTAATAATAAACTCCCAGCTTAGTTTATAACTAATCAAAAAATTTATTACCTTATCCATCTCAAAATTATCGTCCATCTTTCCATTTTAGTACGTCATAAAATTATTGTCCACTTTCATATTCAAACCAATAAGAGAGCTTCTGTGTGGTAAAGATAAAATCTTATTGATAGCACAATGCAACGATTGTACTTTACTTTAATCTCCATATTATTATTTTTTTGTGAACAATAATTTTGAGATTGAGATAGTATATTTTAGACAATATATGGTTAATGCTACAAAATGTGTTTCTTAAGAGTAATCGTTAACTATTGATAATAATATAATTTAAGGTATTTTCTAAGATAACAACTCATTAGCAAGCCATAACAACATGATAAGTTGATAACTATAGTTACATGATATATTATATTAATATCAATTAATATATTACATACTTGAAAAGGAAAATTACAAATAAAGCTCTACTTAATGAAAAGAAACGACTCTTTTTTGTTCTCGATAACCGCAAAAGCAAATACTTTTTCGCCGAGATTTCGCTTCTGTTATCAAACTCGTATTCTTTATACAGCTAAAAAAATCTGTATATTCGATCAACTGTAATTATGAAAAAACCTCACGTTTATCGTATGTAATTGTTCTCAGTTAATAAATTTAAAATTTCAAATTCAATAATATTGCTTAAGAAATAATACTAACTATATCTATATAAAAAATTATTATCTAGACACTATAAAGATTTTATATATATCACATATTATATTTAGAAGTTTTTATGACAAGTTTATTAACAGTATGTTATATATATTATTAATACGGAGTACTAAATACTATTTATTTTTAGTTTACTACTTGTGTCTAGTGTTACGCACTTACATGATACATTATTCACTACTACTGCACTTTGATTATTATTTTTTTCTACTTTTTACACTAAGAAAAAATAAAACTACATTTTGTATTAGCACTCAATATGTGAGAATTGTAGTAACGTATGGGGAGGCAGCGTGTTTTAAAATTATTTCAAATTTTATTTAAAATTTAAAAAATTATTTCAGATTTTATTCAAAATTCCTAATAAATGTTGTATATATATATAACACTCAAATCAAACCATATCCTAGTTATTGGGTTAGTGAGTTTCGTATGAGGCTTAACACTTTTGTCGTATTATTAAACTAAGAGCAAGACAATAGTTGCATAGATTTAAAAAAAGAAATCAAACTGTGAGGAGGGCTCACGTATAATTAGTTAGTTGACAAGGTAATAGTTCATCAAAGCGATGGTCAGTAGCAATTGTTTTTTCAAGAAAAGGATTTAACCCTTATCGATTTTTAAAAATTGTTTCTAATAATATTGTAATATGTTTTTTGAGAACGGTAAATCTACGACCTAGAAAAGATGATCATGACGAAACTTCAAATAAAACTTAAACTTACGACGTAATACCGGTTAGATTGTTCTTACACCATTAGATCAAATGTCTTTTACTCCGTAATACCTTTTGAATTATCATACATTAGAACTAAATTTATTTAACCGGTTAAATTTTCATAATTGACCTTAATAACGTTAAAAAAGGTATGTTTAAATTTCAATCTTAGTTATTAAAATCGATTTTCGTACAAAAAGTGAGCTTTCCTTTTCTAGAATAGAAGGGAATAATTGCATGGACGCGTGTCAAGTTATGACTTATCCAACAATAGTTTAATCGCTGGTAACTTACTAATCTGGCCGTCCAAACTTGGTCATGGATAAAAAGTCAACGCGCCACCAAAAGGATTTGGTGGGAGCCACCACACCCAATCACCCGCTTAAACTTCCCATTCATTCTCTTATCTTCTATATGACGATTTTGTTTTGGCTAATCGTGATTTATTATCGATAAACATCACACAAATAAACTATAATAAATTGTATAAAGCGATGTTTCTTTTGAAATATGACAAATACTAAAAATAACAACTATCGCCTTTATATGTTTGATTTTTTTCAATTTTAAATAATATCGCAAACCGGATTTTAGCCGAAAACCAAGTCACAGGTTCTACGGTCAAACCCGAAAACCGCCCAGGTCAACGCGGGCCATAATATCTTCGAATCGCGGAGCTATCCGACCCGCTGAAATGTCCTAAGTGATGGTTGAACCGGGTCGACCCCAGTTTCACAACATTGATTTTAATCCATAACGTTGTTACTAAAAAATGTTAAAAAACAAATTAAGATTAACAACGATATATGAATATGTTAACAATGAACCACTAATCATTAAAATTCTTATGAAATACAACACTTATAGTCATAATTTTTTTTTTAGAAGGCTCGCATTAGAGTTATATTTCATTAAATCAAATACAATATTACGATATCAGGTAGCACTATTAAGTATTATTATTATTATTAATTATTATTATTATTATTATGGATTTAATCGTAAATAAAAAACCGGAGCTGACCCGCTTCGTCTAACAATGTAGAATTGTGTTTGTGAACCGGTGAACGTCCAATGAAAGTCTTTAAAATAAAATGGGTACCCGACATACAGTTCGGGTATCCAACGAGGCACCGACTTTGGTTTGCTTCCGGATAGTGAAATGGGTTACGAATTTCCTGAAAATCAATCTTTATAAATTATAAATTATATAAATAAATGATCGATAAAAAACATAACCGTGATCTCTTTGATGTCTCGTAGAGAATTTTAAGTGCTCAATACGACATAACATTGCTGTTCGCATAAACTCTTGTTTTTATTATGTGATTTACGAAATATATATTTTTGCTGAAAAAGGAAACATTAAGCATACATGTTGGTTGCTATTCTTAATCTTTGTATTTTTTGGAACTTCTTATCCTTTAAAATAAAAAGATAGACATAGTATACGATTTCATAGAATTAATTAATTAATTAACTATAATATAATATTATAATATTATAATTCAATATAAAGTTTTTAATTTTATTATATATACGAACACAAGTAAAATAATTTTGACCATTTCATTTCAGGGTCGTCAAATGAATTTGAACGACCCTTTGTGATATCACATACAAGCCCTATGATAAACATAGTTCAAATATATATAGAACAGGTCTACAATAATTTTATATAAAAACATAATGATGTCATTTTATTACAAGTAGATAATAAGCCCTTTCATTCCGTACTAAACTATGTCATTCTTTTTTCTCATTCTTCGTAATTTGTTGATCAAACATTTATAATTAATCAAATATTCTATCATATAATAAAATTGAAGCCCACCTTATTTATTTATTACTTTATTTCTTGAGGTACTAGATGGAATTATAATAATAATGTGTCGCTAAATAAAATTCGAGGGCCTCAAAGTTAGTCACCTTGTATGCTAACACATATTGCACTTGTCAATATCCTCCTTTGGTTCATGTGAAACTAATTATATAATACGTTTTATAAAATTGTTCTGCTGATTTAAAAAAAACGTATACGATTATAGTAACTTGTAATTATGATATTAAAGAATAAATAGTTATCATTTGTTTTACAATAAACTAAAACATTTCCATCGTAGTGATGCGTAGTTTAATCTACTCAACCTTCATGTAGGTAACAGGTTCAAGTTTTTCTATAATTTCTGGCTTTGTATCAAGTAACAATTAGGATTTGTTCTAAGTGTTTTTTGAACATTGTTGTGTTTCAAGAAAAGTACAATTAATTTAGAAATAAAATAAAAACTTAATAAGTTTGGCTGAATGGTGAGAAGATGTCCTTTGATTAATATAAGAGAAAGTTGACCCCTTTTTAACATTATATTATATCATATAAAGTAGTACATAATATCCGAAGTGATTTTTATACTATCAGTTTTTAATCGTAAATGTGTTTTTCGTCTTAAGACATATTTAGTGGTGTATATATGGTAAAATATTGATGGTTTACAAATCGTCACCCAATATGCTATGGTCATTACTACAACTATCAATCATTGACGTCACATTAGCATCATATTAGTTTTTTCTCAATCACTTTTTATAAATTTTTACCCTATTATCAAACTTAACATTAGCGACCACTTTAATTTTTAAATTTTTATTTTAAAAAAGTAACCGCTCAAATGAAAAAAGAAAAAAAAAAGTAAAAACGATCTAAGTTCAACCACTTTTGAGCCTTTACAACACTACAATCGATGCCGACCACTTTCATCTCCACGCCTAGCGACCAATTCACGCATAACACTTCCACTTACAAATTGATTTGTAAAAGTTTAAAAATTACAATTGTTCACTTGTATATATCCTTCATAAACCACTATTCAATAACTTACAATGGTTAGCTAACCCAAGAGTTGACCCATATGAGTATATGACCATGGGCTTTGAAGGCCCTGCTTCCTTATCTCCAACATGTAGCAACGATAGTGACAATCTAACGTGGGACGCTGTTATTGGCCAAGAAGCCCGAATCCTTAGGAGGTGAGACTACACATGAGTTGCCCAAGTATTTTTTATTTTTATTTTATCCAATCATTACATTTAACTATACAAACTTCCATTGCATATCACGTGGATTTTCATTTTAAAAGGGATTTTCTGGACGTAATTGCGACACATATTTTTGCAAATTTGAATAATCATTTTAATTTCAAATCTATACTTTTGATTAAGAAATAGAAAGCATGAGTCATTGTGTCAATAGTATTTATAAAATAAATTTTATTATTCGCTTTTGACTTATTCTTCGATTTAACAACTTAAAATATTAAGATCGTTCATATTATGATTCATTTATTTTTAATTACTATCTTTCTAGACTTATCTAACAATTTAATATTATAAATTAGAGTGAATAAAGAAAGTTTGATCGTGTGATTTCAAAACGATTATGGATTTCAACGGATATTTGGTATTTATGTTTTAGATCTATATCAAGTAAAGGAAGGCATGAGTCATGGCTTCTAGGGGTCTAATTACTAATTACTTTGAGAAATTATGAATCAAGAAGATTAAAGTACTATGTTGAACATAAGTTTTGGTCATAGTTTCTAGTATTAGTTACATCCGTGAGTAGGTTGCATGTCACTTTCATCCTATGTGTCAAAAATGTGATGATGTGGTTGCCTAGCAAGCAATGATATGGAAATCTAATAAGTGATTTTTTTTTCACATACCGACAACCTTACATCTATATCAAGTATTTTATATGTACAACCGCATATATTATATATATATATATATTGTCTGTTATAATGTTTGAACTGACAACCTTTTATTTAAAATTTTATCACATTTCGCCACATACAAAATTCTTGTAATATGACTAGGTCTTTTTATAAAAATTACAAGTTCAATTATATTTTGTGTCAATCAAACGCGCATGTCATATTGTAATTCCTTCAGAATCACATTTCTTTGAATCAGATTTCAGTTCCATTTAATACTAATTCCATCAAATTTCAATTCTTTTGACAGATTTCACTCCTTCGGAAATCATTCTTTGAACCAAACGGAGCCTAAGGGTTTCACTTTCGCTAATGCATTTTAATTATAATTGTAATTCATTAACGAAAGAGAAGGGAAAGCAGAGAAGAGAATGTGTGATTATCTTTTGTTGATGATGTAAGGTTATTAGATTCTAATATAGTAACTTTTCTATTCCTTTGAGAAGGATGTACATTGTTTCAGTTTAATCATATACAATATACAAATTTGATCTCGTGTTACATTAAGATTATTAATCGATAGTGTGAGATAAAATGTATATATAAGTTTCAGGGTAAAAGTAAAAGTAGGAACAAAGGTTAAGATATAATCAAAGGTCGTCTCTGAGATTTTCGAGGCCTTGTGCAAGTCGTACAAATGAAGCCCTAAAAGATAAAGGCGTAACGTAAACTACAATGTACCTGGACTGTACATCCGAATTTTAATGATACAGGGAGAGAAAAACAAAATTAAAAGCTGATTTTTCTTAAAAAATGATCGTGTAAATTATTCTGGTTGTATATTTTTTATATTATAGAAAGCATTAGAAGAGTAAATGGGATCAAAGTGTTTGTCAATTGGTGGAAGTCAATTTTGCTATATAGGTAATAATTTAATGATAAACAATGGTGAAGAATACAGATGAGCAAACCCTTTATTTTAAGAACAAATTTTACAATCAATGCTGCCGTGAGCAATTATACAAATTTATGATTTAATCTTAGAAGTATACGTCAGGAATATATGTGTGTTTTTGTAAGGGTAAGTTTATATATGTCGCAAAGATACAGACCAACTAATAATATATAAGAAAATTGACATCCTAACAAAACAACTAAAAATGAAATCATGTGATGCTCATATTCAAAACTTTTATTAATTTTTAATGCTTAAATCGCTGTAACAAATCAAAACTAATATTCAAGAGGAACAGACGTAATAGCAAGAAACACTCTAACTAAATATATCACTATAAACCTCTAAAAATAAATTATTTTTGTTTTATGAAACTTGATCATTGTAGCTAAAAATCTACACTACAATATAATGGAAATGACACTCTCTCTCCAAAAAAATTTTAAGCCTTCATTCTAAACATAAATTTTAAGTAGTTATTTATTGCAAATTTTACAATTTTACAAAATACAAAACAGAACCCTCACATATTTATAAAAAAATTAGAATTTATAACTTGCTTTATTTCTATAAGTTATTAGAAACACTTAAAATAATTTTGTATGAAAATAATTCAATAGAATTCTCTAAAAACTAAATATATAGATATAATTATATGTTACTAAAAGTTTTTCTAGAGAAATACTAATGGAAACAAAATTAACATATGTTATATAATTAAAAAAAACATTTATAAAAAAAGTTTCACAATATATACTATGCAAATGTTAGTGCGATATTGAAATAAAATGAGTTTTTTCTAAATATTTCACAAAACACAAATACTTGAACAAATATGTTATCGAATAGATGTTAATTGTTTCTGCCGTATTGCGTGGGTAGTATACTAGTTAAATGTGAAACAGAAGAATTTCTCTTACCAATTTTCACTTACTAACGAATGACGAGAGGTGATTGATCACAAATAATAATTTATCAAACGGAGTAAGATAATATAAACCTTTGATGTTAACAACTAATATAGTGGTACCTTGTTTGCATAATTTTGAGGCCCTAGATATTCGGAGGCCTCAAATACTTAGGATATCTTGTAATCTTGTACCAAACATTAACAACTATTAGTTCCAAACTTAATTTTGAGGCCCTTAATATTTGGAGGCCCTGTGCGCTCGCACCATTTGCACACCCTCAAAGACGGCACTAGATATAAAGTAAAAAGGAAAAAATATAAAATATGAAACGAATATGCAACAAAACTTTACCACGTAAATGTTTATCATGTTAAAATTTTACCGGCTATATGATAAAAATTTGTTATCTGAAGTTGAGACAGTGAAGGGACAATTTCACATAATAAATCATTTGTTAATAATAAAACAAATATATGATTATGATATATTGCAAGTGTATTATTAGAAGGAATTTTATGATATGACAAAATTGTCCATTTGCACATGTGTGGGGAAATGAATGAACCAAGAAAGTAATCCTCAACTAATCAAACAAATTTGATGTCATTACACTTGGAAATTCACACACATTTAATCACATCATATTCCCTATTTCCTTAAGCAAAACAATGAGCCCACAATACCAATTGATTAGTTTCCTTGTATACTATACACCATCAATAATATCAAACATTATTTTGGAGCTTGGGAATGTCGATACTAATACGAAAATTGATAAATGGGAGTCTATTCGAACAAATAAAAGAATTTGTTAGTTTGAAGGCTCCCAACAAATTGAGAATTCCCTCCAAACACAAATAACCGAATCTTATGTTGAACAACATACATTTCTTTCCATTACTATCCGACTTAGCGAAATGTGTTTTAACATAGGCCACGATGACCTAATTCAGGTTCTTGCAACACATAGTGAAAATATCCCTAATGGAATTGGTTGTCAATTAAGAACAAAACTTTCTTCTTGTTTTGGACAATTTGCTTGTTAACTTTTTAATCATGGAAAGTGTAAAGCAATTTCCTACATACCTAAAGAATTATTGCCTCTAATGTGTGTTTGTTAAACCATACCTTAGCTCCAACCTTTGATCATGTGTGGATGTTGTTTGTGTTACGATTTAAGTTTCATCTAATTATTACCATTAAGATTGAGACTAGTTGCGATGTTTTATCACTTCTTTAGCGTCTTCTTAGGTTTAACTACGTTGTTATATGGAATATGTTGTTATCATTTCTCTTTTTTGCTTTACTTCAAGTCATATAACAACAAATGACCAGTTATATCGACATTGCCGCTTATTAACGTTTTGTAAGAGAAGACTCAAATTGACGTTTTGAACATTTAAGTGTTCGAGTTTGAATTTATATAATCTAATCATTTTTATTTCGTTATCTTCATCTTAATTTTGACATGTATCTTATTTTTCTTTTTGGCTTGATTTTACTCATCGTGACATCACTTGTTTTTCGTATATGTATTTATATGAAAACGTAGATTTAGTTATGCGAAAATCATAATTTACGCAAATTATATGAATTGTTATGTGCAATGACGTATAAATTTATAAATGAGTGTTCGATTATGGATCCATATCCAATACATTGTGAAATCGTATGCGCAGCTAATTGCAGCGAAATTAAAAAAGAAGAACTAATCTTGTAAATAATTATAAACTTAAAGGGCTGAAAATGTAAACTTACTTTTATACCCATTTATTTAATATTAATTAATGCACAAAGTTGTGTATTTACAAAACAAATCTTTTGGAATTCTGCTTTCATCATCCCATTCCTTTTTTCACTTTCTGTTCTATAAAATGACAAAATAAAACCTTTGTTCCATCAAATGATGATGTAAACTCTTCCCAAAATCCACAATTTTTCAAACTGTAACTTGAAACAGTTTGTTAATATGGTGAATATTTACTTACGCTTCATCAAACCAACATCAAAATGGAAACTTTTTTCACTTTTACAACATTTTTTACCAAAACACAATCTTTTTCATTATTTTTCATCACACACACCCATCAAAATATTAAACCCACGTGACAAAATTTACTCACAGAAACAACAAGCCTTTCTTATTAATTTCAAAAAATGTTGTACCAAGAAACACATTGAACAACTTCATTCTCATTTGGTTAAAAATGGTTTTTTTCAAAACTTATTTGTTGTGGGTAAAGTTATAGTCTTTTGTGCTGTATCAAATGAATATTGTATGGATTACGCGGTGTCGGTTTTTGAAAAGATTGAGAACCCAGATGGGTTTCTCTGGAATACAATGATAAGAGGTTTTAGTAATATGAATCAAGTAGATAAAGTTTTTTATTACTACAAAATGATGCTTGAAAATGGAGTGAAATTAGATAATTTTACTCTTTCATTTTTGGCAAAAGCTAGTGGGCAATCAGGGTCAGTTTTTTTGGGGAAACAAGTTCATTGTATTGTGATGAAACATGGGCTCGAGTTCCATGTTTTTGTTCGGAATACATTGATTCATATGTATGGAATGTTGAAAGATGTTCGGGTTGCACGTCAGATGTTCGATGAAATGCCTAGCTCAGACTTGGTTGGTTGGAATACTATCATAGATTGTCATGTTTGTTGCGGGGAACATAAGGAAGCATTGGAGTTGTTTACGCGTATGCAGGATGCCGGTGTAAAACTTGATAATGCCACACTGGTGGTGGTCCTGTCGGCTTGTGCAATGTTAGGAGAGTTAGAGCTTGGGAGGTGGGTTCACTCGCTAATCGATGGAAGTTCATTTATAAAGGACATAGGTTTAGCTAATTCACTTATTCATATGTACACAAGATGTGGAGAGATTCAAGAAGCGCAAAGGATTTTCGATAGGATGAATGATAAAAACTCAGTAACATGGAACACAATGATATTAGGGCTAGCGGCACATGGTCATGTTCATGAAGCATTACACTTATTTTCGAGAATGATAAACGAAAAACTCGCAACACCAGATGACGTTACTTTCTTGGGAGTTTTAACCGCGTGTAGCCATGGAGGAATGATCAAAGAAGGAAGACAATATTTCAGTACAATGACCAACGAATACCATATGAGACCGACGATAAAACACTACGGGTGCATGGTGGACATGTTATCTCGAGCAGGATTAGTTACCCAGGCTTATGATTTGGTTCAAGATATGCCGATGAAATGCAATGCGATTGTCTGGAGGACGTTATTGGCCGGTTGTCATATGCACGGGAACATAAAACTAGCTGAGAAAGTAAGACGGCATCTTCTTGAAGTGGAACCCGATCATAGTAGTGATTACGTTCTTCTTGCTAATACGTATGCAAGTCTAGAAGATTGGAACCAGGTATCGAGAGTAAGAAGATCAATGGCGGCTAATGGAGTTCAAAAACCGAGCCCTGGCAACAGTTTTATTGGAGTACCATGAGAATTGTAACTCCCGAAAGTCCAAAGCAACTTGGAACCACATAAAGCACATAATTTAGTTTAATTTAAAATCTAGAACTATAAATATAACAGATTTATTCAGTTATTAACAGTAAACACATCACTAAGTTGCAATCCAGATTGTAAGTTACAGAGGTTTTTGGTTACTTGACACAAAATTTACGAGCTTTTCTTTTGCTTACTTTCCTTCCACTCTTTAATGTTGGCATCTACTTTAGCTTTAACACGAGCATGAAAACCTGGGTATGGTTCATAATTGACCGCAAATTGAAGTGCCTGTGAGTATCAACCACAAGAAGTACAATGTAAAAGAGTGAGTAGTTTTTACACATAAAATATACCTACACATATGAAGACACACAGATTACCTCTAGCAACACGAAGAAAGGTGCCATCAAGAAGGCTTGTGCTAGGTTATCCAACAAGGCAGGTGCACGTTTCTAATCAGGAAGAAATGAAAGCATGATTACTAAAACGTGACGGAAGAAATGGAATAAAAAGTGTTAAAAATTTCATAATATTTACCTCGAAAACGCCATGTCCTATGAATTGTCCAGTCCAGCAGAATAACTGAGCAGCTAGGACAACCTGATAATACAGGATGAGGTTTATAACAGGTGATGTATCTTAATATAAGTGTCAAAAATGACTTGATCCTTTTACTTATGCACTGGTTGATTCAGGTTATAATGTTGATCTAACGGGTCAAACGGGTCAAATAAGAAGGACTTGCAAGAAAATCAGTCAAATGGCTCAAAAGTGAATTTTAAATGCATAAAATCTCATAATTGCTAAGTTAGTATTCAGAATAAGACATGATTATATAACTTAATACAACTTCTGCAATCTTATTTACACACTAATATTCGACAACTCATTTCGACCATTACAGATTTTAACCCAACTTACTTTGATCCATTACCGAACCCACCTACCCCTCCCAATTTGCCTCCTTTGATATTCACGCAAGTTACGAGGACCAGTCATGATTGCATCTTTTCACCACCCCATTTGTTTCACAAAGGCTACATAACTTCAATATCGGTGTCATTTTGGCCAATTCCAGCCCAAAACCCAAAATGCTACCAGCATTCACAAAAAGCACTTTTATATTTCAAATGACTATATTCCCTAAAATGACCAAAATAAAGGTTAAAATAACTATTAGGGGCCTGCTTTGCGATAAAATTCACTTAAAGTGCGATTTCACTAGATGATATCGAGATTTGAAGTAATTACTCTAAATTCAGGAACCCTAAAGTCTAGATTTACACTTTAAAAGTTTTGCACGTGAACTTATCATCGTAAAAATGGAAGCTTGAAGACAAAGAAGACCATTATGGCTTGGTGACAATATTAATTAGCTCACTTCTTTCACACTTAAGTGGAGATATATTTGCATATTCTACGCAATTAGTAGATTACCTAACATTCCTAACTTTAATCAACCTGATCAACTAGTCTCCCTATGTTTTAATCCGTGCAGTAAGAAAACTGATTATATCGAGATAAATATACGATTATACGTTACCTAACTATTTGTAGCTATAATAAACCCATCATCTTATACCTTCAAGTTGAAAAAGTAAACTAAAACAGAAATCCAAACAGCAATAATTACCTAAAAGCCTCATGTACCAAAGTCTAGAGCATCAACCTAACCCAAATAACCTTCAAATCAACTTAAGGTCATAACGGGGAGTTATTAGTATATTAGTAGCTCGCTATTGAGGTCCTGTAAAAATTCTTATTATTCATATTCACAATCAATTTGTAACAGAATTTCACAACCTTAAACATAATCTTGAGTACTTTTTCAGACGATAATTAAATTATCATCCTCTAGTCAACGCCTACATAGACTAAAACACTGGAACATTTTCCATAGAAACTATGAGTTTGCGATTGATTTTTAACAAAACAACATAATTTAATACTAATTAACAGAAGATAACAGATTAAACACCATAGTTCATCTAAAACATAACTCAAAACTGAAGTTAAACCAACACCAATCTGAAAGTTGAACTATCTAAACTTCAATCCTAATTAGTAACAGCAAATTCATTACAAACTGCACACTAATATATATGCATAAAAACAATAATAACAAAAGAAGCAGTATAGTTGACCCACAATAATAGCTTAAAACCAGGTTCAATTTCATAGCTTAAAACTAAAATTGAACCAAAACCAATCTGCAAGTTAAACTAAATAAGCTTACTTCCTAATAAGAAATCATATTTTCAACAAAAACTACATATTTTTACATGAAATAAAAAGAACAACAACATAATACTAAAAATTTACCTTCCAAGCAACAGAGAATCCCAAATGATGAGCAAGAAAACTTCCAAAAACCCAACAAAGAAAGCATAATAAACCAGCAAAGGAACCAGCTTTCACATCCATACAAACATAAAAAGTAGCATAGATTACAGTAAACAAGAACCCATAATTCAAAACCAGACTATTTGGTAAGGAAATATTAACCAAAGGGGGTGTAAAATACAAAATCACCAGAAATGTAAACAGAATTGGCCAAACAAACAACATGTGAATGAATATATTCACTGGGTTGCTATGATACGCTCCATAAAAAGCAAAGTGCTTTTCAAGATCAAATAACCCTAATTTCCCCATTAGGCCTTTTTCCCCAATTTATTTTCTTGAAATTTGAGGAGCTTTTATAGATTTCAAAGGGGGTTCTAGATTTTGGTTTAAAGATGGATGTTTTGAATAAAAAAAATGGAATTATCAATAACCCAGTTTAAGCAGTCCACCGAATATGATGTTTGGTTTAAAACGATGGTGTCAATGCGCGTGTGTACGTGTGTTGCTAACGCGCGCTGGGATTAGTAGTGATACTAGCATGCGCCGGATATACTTTTTGTTTGCCGATGTGGACCAAATAGGATAGACTAGCAATACCGAACATAAAAGGGCAGTTTTAGCCTACTGTTATTGCCAAATGATTTGAACGTATTAAAATTGAAGATCTAAATAAAAAGTCAAATGGTTTGTGCAATAAATTTAACAAATTTATATAAGGTACATGACACAGTCTCATAAACTGATAATGTGTAGTCTAACATAACAATATAACATCTAACAACAATGCATACTAAGTTACTAACCATATAAAAGTATACTGTATTTTTATTTTTATATTATCTGTATGTACAAACAGATTTAAAATTTTATCAAAATAATTAAATAATGACTTGTTTAGCTGATATATTTAGAAGTCTTGGTACTACCTCAGTCTCAATTAAATTGTCTATATTTTCCTTTTAAAATATTTCAAAATAATTGTTCATTTTCAATTTCAATCGATCAGAAAATGTATAAGGAGAGAATAATGAAATCTTATTTGTCAACAGTTCAATTATTACACTTTTAAAAAGTTGTGTGAAAATTTGTAGTGGACAATTAAATTAAAAGAGAGAGTATAAATTTCAGTTTTTGTAACTATCTGTTCTAAAGTTTGTATTCTCTTTAAAATACTGAAACATTAGTTATTATGGCATTTATTTGTATTCATTTATAGGTGAACATTCAATTATGTATATTTAAGGTCATTAAATTTTGTACCTTTACATAGCTTAGGTTTGCTTATAAAATGTCTTCGAAGCTATCATAGGGGCCCAATCATTGTTAGTTAATGCTTTAAATATATTAAAAAAAAACATAAAATATAAATAAAGTATTCTTGTTTGTACAATGAATGTTGATATTTTTATCATTATTTTTGAGAAAATTACTATAATTGTACATTACATGTATGTGTGTACAGTATAATACAAGTATTTATACACATTTGTGGTGGATTTAACAAAACTAATGTTGAAAATATCCCCACTTGTATAATACTCCGTGTAATGAGCTAAAATTGTATGGCCTCTGAAATACTGAATGGTTGGAAAGTTATCATAAAACATTCAAGTTTAATTTCAAGATGTTGTGTAACTTTTTGAACATGCATTTAAGCGTAGCTCATTTCATTGGTGGAGGATGGTAATTCGCAAAAATGATTTTGTTTTTCATCACGGGTACCGATCCGTTGGATCAGTTTGGAACATATTGACCACAAATTTAACTCATAATTAATTAGAACAAAACATACATATGTATAATCATAATTAATTATTAATTAATCATATTAAAAACAAGTAATTAAACATCACTATATATCGTTTTTTGTAGTTTATGAAATGAAATGAAAGGGTAGTTACAAATGGGCTTCTTATATATCCTCTTTCTCACCCAACAAAAAAAATTACAAAAATTATATTACAAGAAAAATAATCATCGAGGCTTTGCCTTTATTCTTCTCATCATCACCATGGCAGAAGCCATTTTGAGTTTCAAGATCATAAACCCTGACATCCATCATAAGCCTTCTCTCCAGACAACAAGATTGGAATCAAAATCAGTGGTTATTTCCACTTTAAATTTCAATATTGTTGCTCATATAATTTCTTACCATTGAACTTACATTCACGTTATTTTCAGGCTCAAGATTCATCAATGACTTCAATCTGGTAAATTACTTCTACTCATCATCATGTAATTCATGGTGATTATGATGTTTCTTATTATTGGGTTGTAGAAATATTCAAACTGTAAATGCTTCCATCTTCTTGACTTCAGAAGTCAAACCAGTATTAGCAAGATTGATGATCATAAATTTTATTTTCGTTTACATTCTTAATATTCATACGTTAATCAAGTTCATATGAACAAAAGGAGTAGATTGAACATTTTACCGGATTTGACACTAATGGGAGTTTTAGTTGAGCATGTGGAAGGCCAAAGAGACCCTCATCACCCATAAATGAATATGACATCTTACTGATCAACAAATCAAGAGCATATGTGAGTCTTGATCAGTTTCAGTTAGTCATGTCGATCCTTCGGTAAAACACATAATTTAGTGCATTTCAAAATTTAGGTCGATAAATAGAATAGATTTATTTTGTTATCAACAGTACGTAAACACCACACAAGTTGCAATCCAGATTGTAAGTTGAAGATGTTAAGTTTTTCGTTACATGACACAAAATTTACGAGCTTTTCTTTTGCTTGCTTTCCTTCCACTCTTTAATGTTTGCATCTACTTCAGCTTTAACACGAGCATAAAAACCTGGGTATGGTTCATAATTGACCGCAAATTGAAGTGCCTGTGAGTATCAACCACAAGAAGTACAATGTAAAAGAGTGAGTAGTTTTTATACATATAATATACATACATATACATATGAGAACACACGGGACGGGTTACCTCCAGCAACACGAAGAAAGGTCCCATCAAGAAGGCTTGTGCTAGGTTGTCCAACAAGGCAGGTGCACGTTTCTAATCAGGAAGAAACGAAAGCATTGATTACTAATACGTGAAGGAAGAAATGGAATAAAAAGTGTTAAAAATTGCATGATATTTACCTCGAAAACGCCATGTCCTATGAATTGTACAGTCCAGCAGAATAACTGAGTAGCAACAACAACCTGATAATACAGGATGAGGTTTATAACAGCTAATGTATCTTAATATAAGTAAGCTGATGTATCTTAATATAAGTGTCAAAGATGACTTGATCCATTTACTTATGCACTGGTTGATTCAGGTTATAAACTTATAATGTTGATCTAACGGGTCAAATAAAAAGATACTTACAAGAAAATCAGTCAAATGGCTTAAAAGTAGCCAAAAGTGAATTCCAAATGCATAAAACCTCTTAATTGCCAAGTCATTATTCAGAATAAGACAAGATTATACAAGTTTTGCAATCATATTTACACACTAATCCATATAAAAATATTCGGCAACTCAGTTTGACCAATACAGATTCTGACCCAAACCCACTTTGATCCATTATCGAACCCACCCACCCCTCCCCATTTGCCTCCTTTGATATTCACGCAAGTTACTAGGACCAGCCGTGATTGCATCTTTTCACCACTCGATACCTTTGTTTCACGAAGGCAACATAACTTCAATATCGGTGTCATTTTGGCCAAATCCAGCCAAAAACCCAAAATTCTACCAAAATTCACAAAAAGCACTTTAATATTTCAAATGACTATACTCCCTAAAATGACAAAAATCAAAGCTAAAAAAACTATTGGGGGCGTGATTTCATTAGATGATGTATCGAGATTTGAAATAATTACTCTAAATTCAAGAACCCTAAAGTCTAGAGCAACACTTTAAAAGTTTTGCACGCGAGCTTATCATCGTAAAAATGGAAGCTTGAAGACAAATAAGTCCATTATGGCTTGGTGACGATATTAATTAGCTCACTTCTTTCAAACTTAAGTGTAGGTATATTTGCCTATTCTACATAACTAGTAGATTACCTAACATTCCTATTTCCTAACTTTAATCAACCTGATCAACTAGTCTCCCTATGTGTTTTAATGCATGCAGTAAGAAAACACAAATCCATCATCTTGATCCTTCAAGTTGAAATAGTACACTAAAACACAAATCCAAACACCATTAATTACCTAAAAATCTCATGTACCAAAGTCTAGAGCATCAACCTAGCCCAAATAACCTTCAAATCAACTTAAGGTCAAGGGGGAGTTATTAGTATATTAGTAGCTCGCTATTGAGGTCCTGAAAAATTCTAATAATTCATATTTACAATCAATTTGTAATAGAATTTCACAACCTTAAACCTAATCTCGAGTACTTTTTTCAAACGATGATTATCAATTATCATCCTCTAGTCAACGCCTTCACAGGCTAGAACGCTGGAACTTTTTTGATAGAAACTATGAGTTTGCGATTGATTTTTTTTTAAAAATCCTAATTTAAAACTAATTAACAGATAATAACAAATCAAACACCATAGTTGATCTAAAACATGACTCAAAACTGAAGTTAAACCAACACCGATCTGAAAGTTGAACTAAATAAGCTTTAATCCTATTTAGGAACAACAAATTCATTACAAACTGCACACTAATATGTATATGTACGCATAAAAACAATAATAACAAAAGAAACACTATGGTTGACCCAAAATAAAAGCTTAAAACCAGGTATGTTAGATTCAATTCCATAGCTTAAAATTAAATTTGAACCAAAACCAATCTGCAACATGAACTAAATAAACTTACTCCCTAATGAGAAACCATATATTCAACAAAAACTACATATCAACACATGAAATAAAAAGAGCAACAACAACAGAATACTAACACTTTACCTTCCAAGCAACAGAGAATCCCAAATGATGAGCAAGAGAACTTCCAAAAACCCAACAAAGAAAGCATAATAAACCAGCAAAGGAACCAGCTTTCACATCCATACAAACATAAAAGGCAGCATAGATTACAGTAAACAAGAACCCATAATTCAAAACCAGACTATTTGGTAAAGAAATATCAACCAGAGGGGGTGTAAAATACAAAATCACCAGAAATGTAAACAGAATTGGCCAAACAAACAACATGTGGATGAATATGTTCACTGGGTTGCTATGATACGCTCCATAAAAAGCAAAGTGTTTTTCAAGATCAAATAACCCTAAGTTGCCCATTAGGCCTTTTCCCCACAATATTCTCTTGAAATTTGAAGAGTTTTAATAGATTTCCAAAGGGGTTCTAGATTTTGGTTTAAAGATGGATGCTTTGAATAACAAAATGGATTTATAGATAACCCAGTTTAAGCAGTCCACCGAATTTAATGTTTGGTTTTAAAACGACGGTGTCAATGCGTGTGTGTACGTGTTGTTGCTAGCGCGCTAGGAATGATATTGTTACTAACGTGCACCGGACATACTTTTTATTGCTGATGTGGACCAAGTAGGATTAGAAGCTATACCTACCCTACAAGGGCAGTTTTAGCTTACTAGTATTGCCAATGATTTAAACGTATAAAACTTACATTTGGAAACTAGAATGATTAGTTTGACTTCAAAAGTCAAAGCATGTAATATAATAGTGAATAAGCTTGTTATCATACTTTAATGCAAGTTCATATGAACACATCAATCCGTTGGCGAAGATAGCAAAAGGATTAGATTGAACGCTTTACAGGATTTGACACTAATGGCAGTTTTCGTTGAGCATATGGAAGGCCAAAGAGACCCTCATCAGTCATCACCCAGAAATCAATATGGCATCTTTCTGATCAGCAAATCAAGAACATATGTGTGTCTTGATCAGTTTCATTTAGTCATGTCGATACTTCAGTAAAACACATAATTTAGTGTTTCAATATTAGGTCGATAAATAGAATAGATTTATTTTGTTATCTACAGTAAACACAGCACAATATGATTGTAAGTTACAGAGGTTTTTCATTACTTGATACCAAATTTACGAGATTTTCGTTTGCTTGCTTCCCTTCCACTCTTTAATGTTGGCATCTACTTTAGCTTTAACACGAACATGAAAACCTGGGTATGGTTCATAATCGACCGCAAATTGAAGTGCCTGTGAGTATCAACACCAAAAAGTACAACTTTTTAGAGTAGTTTATAGTTTTTACACATAAAAATACATATACAAATACATATGAAGACACACGTCCCCCACGATGATGGCCTAGCGGTGGGGAACATGCACTACAAAAGCGGAGGACACAGGTTCAAATCCCGTCCCCGTGTCCCTTTAATCGTAGGTTACGTGATTTACTTCTCTCATGTTGGCCGTGGGACCGGTCTGTGAGAGATCGCTAAACTACTACTACTAAAGTAGGGGTGTCACTTTTATCTGAATCCGAATAATCCATCCGATCCAAATCCAAGTTAGGTTAAATGGACCGGATTATTCGGATTACAGATTACTTAAATGGATTACATGAATAGGATAAAGGATCGAAAGTTAAAATTATGGATATATCTGAATAATCTGAATAAGGCTTACGTAATTAAATAATATATTTTTACTAATATATTAATGTTTACCATATAAAAATTAATTACAAATTAAATCAAAAATTATAATATATACTAATAGAATAGAATAGATGGTAAATATCTTTTTTCTTCTAGATTGGAAGTGATGTTTATTTGATTTAGAAACTACGAATATGTTTTGGATTAAATTGTATGTTAGCACCTTAGAAGTTGATAGTTGGAGTTCGAATTGGAATTTAAATATTATAATATGATCTATTATTTCATCTTAGGTTTGTTTAGATAATTGATTTAAACATAAACCATTTGTCAAATTTAGTCTCAATTAATATCACATGCCCAACTTAAGCTAATTCGTATGAAACCGTTTAATTCGAACACTAAACCGAAACCATTTAACCCATACCCGATTAATCCGTTTCTTATTCGGTTTGGATTGCGGGGTAACTTGTGTTTGTCCAAAATCTGAAAAATCATAACCGAATAATCCAAAAACCGAATAACACCCCTACGCCAAAGGGTCGGTTTACCCTGCTTCTTTTTTTACGTATGAAAACACACGGATTACCTCTAGCAACACGAAGAAAGGCGCCATCAAGGCTGCTTGTGCTAGGTTGTCCAAGAAAGCAGGTGCACGTTTCTAATCAGAAAGAAATGAAAGCATTGATTACTAAAACGTGAAAGGAACTCGCCCTTTGACACCAAGGGATAAGAGCCCAAACCTACTTAAACAACCTAAAGGCTTGGCCCGGTCTGAAAGAAGAAATGGAAATAAAAATATTAAAAACTGCATATTATTTACCTCGAAAACGCCATGTCCTATGAATTGTCCAGTCCAGCATAATAATTGTGCAGCCAGGACAACCTGACAATACAGGATGAGGTTATAACATCTGAGGTATCTGAATATAAGTGTTAGCAATGACTTGATCCATTTACTTTTGCAGTGGTTAATTGAAGTTATAATGTTGACTTAACGATTCAAACGGGTAAAATAAGAAAATAGTTACAAGAAAATTAGTCAAACGGCTCAAAAGTAGCCAAAAGTGAATTTTAAATGCAAAAAACCTCCTAATTCCTAAATCATTATTTAGAAAATACATGATTATAACTTTAGCAATCAAATTTGACACAATAATCCATATAAAAATATAATTCCGGGAAAAAAGTGTTTTTGGCAACTCATTTTGACCATTGATCAAGACCCAAACCCACTTTGATCCGTTACCAAACCCACCCACCAATCCCAATTTGCCTCGTTTACTTTCACGCAAGTTACGAGAACCAGTCATGTGCATCTTTTCACCAGTATGCCATTGATCTCCATTTGTTTCGCAAAGACTAGGTAACTTCAAAATCGGTGTCATTTTGGCCAAAGCCCAAAAATGCTACCAGAATTCATAAAAAGGGCTTTAAAATTTTGAAGCACTATATTTCCTATAATGACGAAAATTAAACCTAACATAACTATTAGGTTGCAATAAAATTCACTTTAAGTACGTTTTCACGTTATGATGTATGAAATTTGTAGTATTCACACTTATTCAAGAGCCCTAAAGTCTAGACCTACGCATTTAAAAGTTAGGAACGCGAACTTATTATCGTAAATATGGAAGCTTGAAGGCAAATAAGTGCATTAGGGCTCCGTGACAATATTAATTGGCTAATTTCTTTCAGCTTAAGTGTAGATATATTTGCCCATACATAATTAGTAGATTACCTAACATTCCTAACTTACATCAACCTAATCAACTAGTCTTCCCATGTTTGAATGCGTGCAGTAAAAAAACTGATTACATTGAATTGAGAGATAAATATACGTTACCTAACTATTGGTAACTTTAATCAACTCATTATCTGATTACTTGATTCTTCGAGTTGGAATAGTTACATATAAAACACAAATCCAAACAACAATAATTACCTACAAACCTCATTTACCAAAGTCTAGGGCATCAACCTAACCTAAAAAAACCTTCAAATCAACTTAAGGTCATAGCGGGAAGTTATTAGTATATTAGTAGCTCGCTATTGAGGTCCTATAAAAAATTTTATTATTCATATTCACAATCAATCTGTAACAGAATTTCACAACCTTAAACATAACATCTAGCACCTTTTTTAAACAATGATAATCGTTACCTTCCTCTAGTCAATGCCTACAGAATAAAGAACTGGACTTTTTCTGAAAAAAACTATGAGTTTGCAATTGATTTCTGCAAAACAACTGAATTTAATACAATTTACAGAAATAGTAACAAATTAAGCACCATAGTTGATCTAAAACACAGCTCAAAAGTGAAGTTAAATCAACACCAATCTGAAAGTTGAACTAAATAAATTTTAATTCTTTTTAGGAATAACAAATTCATCACAAACTGCATACTTTTATATGAAATAAACAATAACAACAACAACAACAAAAGAAACACTATGGCTGACCCAAAATAAAAGCTTAAAGCCAGGTATGTTACGTTCACTTTCATATCTTAAAAACTAAAATTGAACCAAAACCAATCTGCAACTTGAATTAATTTAGCTTACTTCCTAATAAGAAACATATGGTCAACAAAACTACATATTAACACATGAAATTAAAAAAATATATCAACAACACAATACTAAGATTTTACCTTCCAAGCAAGAGAGAATCCCAAATGATGAGCAAGAAAACTTCCAAAAACCCAACAAAGAAAGCACAATAAAGCAGCAAAGGAACCAGCTTTCACATCCATACAAACATAAAAAGCAGCATAGATTACAGTAAACAAGAACCCATAATTCAAAACCAAACTACTTGGTAAAGAAAGATTAACCAAAGGGGGTGTAAAATACAAAATCACCAGAAGTGTAAACAAAATTGGCCAAACAAAAAGCATGTGAATGAATATATTCGCTGGGTTGCTATGATACGCTCCATAAAAAGCAAAGTGCTTTTCAAGATCAAATAACCCTAATTTCCCCATTAGGCCTTTTCCTCCAATTTATTTTCATGAAATTTGAAGAGTTTTTATAGATTTCAAAAGGGGTTCTAGATTTTGGTTAAAAGATGGATGCTTTGAATAAAAAAATGGAATTAACAATAACCCAGTTGAAGCAGTCCACCGTATTTGATGTTTGGCTTAAAACGACCGTGTCAATGTGTGCCGGAAAGACTTTTTGTTTGCCGATGTCATGTGGACTAGGATTAGAAGCTTTACCTAACCTAAAAGGTCAGTTTTAGCTTACTAGCATTGCCAAATGCCAATTATTTGAACGTATTCAATTGAAGATCTAAGTAAAAGTCAAATAAATGCATTATTTTTTTTTTTTTTTTTTTTGTCACGAGTTTTAAAAATTTTAGTTAATATAATATTAAAGGTTGACTTGTCTAGTTGTAATAAGTTTATTATTATTAGGGGGTCGAGCCGTCGAATCAGTTTGGAACATATATACCATAACTTTAGCTCATTCTTAATTAGAAGAAAACATGCACGTGTATAATCATCATCATAATCATATACTCCTACATCAAAATAAAAATGATTAACTAGTAATTAACATCACTATCTTGTAAATCAAATTAAAATTCAACAATCTTGTACAGTGGTTGTTGGTAGATCAATTTCTAAATTTGAACCAAAATCTTATTTAATTAAAAAATGGATGCCATTAACAACAACAATTTAATATAAAAAGTTGTAGAAAAATATGTTTTTGGACGGAATTCTTTTGTAAAATATCGTTTTTGTAGTTTATGAGATGAAATGAAAGGGTGGTTACAAATGGGCTTCTTATCCTCTTTCCCACCCAACAAAAAAATACAAAAAATATACAAGAAAATAATCATCAAGGTTTGAAGCTCAACCTTTAATCTTCTCATCATCACCATGGCCGAAGCCATTATGAGTTTCATGATCATCAACCCTCACATCCATCATAAGCCTTCTTTCCAGACAACAAGATTGGAATCAAAATCAGTAATTATTTCCACTTTAAATTTCAATATTGTTGCACATATTTTCAAAGTTTCATGCCATTGAACTTACATTCATGTTTCTTGAATTTTCAGCTCAGGAGATTTTCAGCCTCAAGATTCATTAATGACTTCAATCTGGTAATAGCTTCTACTCATCATTATGTAACTCATGGTGATTATGATGTTTCTGATTATGGGGTTGTAGAAAGATTCAAACTTTGAATGCTTCCATTATCTTGACTTCAGAAGTCAACCTGCATCAGCAAGATTGATGATCACAAAATTTCTTTTCGTTTATATTCATTATTTTCCATTTAATGTATTCTATTTTGTTAAAGATTATGAATTTCTCTTAAAAGATGAAAGACAAATATTAGTATTAAATCTTGAAACTAAAATGGTTAGTTTGACTTAAAAAGTCAAAGTATGTAATCTAATAGAGAATAAGCTTATTTTCACATGCTTGAATGCAAGTTCATATGAACACAGCAATCCATTGGTGAAGACAGAAAAAGGAGTCGATTGAAAGCTTTACCGGATTTGACACTAATGGCAGTTTTAGTTGAGCATATGGAAGGCCAAAGAGACCTTATCACCCATAAATCAATATGGCATCTTACTGATCAACAAATCAAGAACATATGTGAGTATTGGTCAGTTAAATTTAGTCATCTCGATCCATCAGTAACAAACTGAATGTTGTTAATTATTGTTTCACTTTTGTTACAGATACTTTATACATCATGTTCACGGTTTGGGGTTGTTGTTTCTTTGGTGCAACAAAGGTAATCAAGTTATTTTGAATTTAGAATGTTTCCAACATTGTAGAAGTTTTTTAAAAGTGTTGGTATATAATACTAAATTGTGTTAATTTTTTCTCCAAAAATAATTGACAAGCTAATGTCACTCACTTTTGTGAATTATCTGGTTTCGCTACTGCTAACGACTTTAAGACCATGAAATGTGTTAGGATCCCTATTATGATTCAGAACAGTATAGGAAAGATGGAGGAGATGGAACCGGGCATTGGGTCTACGAAAAGGTATTTTACATACATCATCACATTCTTGAAAAATGCAAGTTTTCTAAATGGACTGATTATAAGGATATATATAGGTTCAACTGTTCAAGAAGCATTGTTTATCGTATGAAATGTAATCTTTTTTCTTATACAATTATGATGATTTATGTTATATGAAAGCAAGAGGATATAGAAGAAAAGGCGAGAGCTGCACTGTGGCGTGAAGAGTTGATTGAGGAGATTGAGCAAAAAGTTGGAGGGCTACGTGAGTTGGAAGAAGCGAAAGAAGAAGAACTTGTCAAGTGATCGAAAATAATTTGGGTTTTGAATAATGTTTATACGTACATATCGAGACTGTTGTTGAATATGAAACATGAAGATTAATGGTGATTAGATAGCTTTTTTTTATGTGAAAATGGATCGTTATAGTATCGTGTTGGGGAATTAACAAATGAACTTTGAGTCTAATTTGCGTAAAGTTAAGTAATCTAAATGCTGAAGATCTAAGACCGATGGCATGATTAATCCTACATCATCAGTTAGAGCAATCGTTAATCGTTCACTAACCCTCACAGTCACCATCCTTTTTGCGAAACTATGAGATGTTTTGCGAAATTACAGTTCCCTATGCGAAACTTTATATTTGTTTGCGAATTTTGAGTTTTTATTTTGCGAAAAAATTGGATTTTTATTAGCTGTGGAGTGATCTGCAATGAAGACTGGCTGCCTGCAACCCTACACTGCTCAGAAAAGACTGAAACCCTGAGAAATGAACTAATGTTTAGGGCTGAAAAGGCATAATATACTTGCGGGCCACTTTAATCCAATATTTGTTTGTACTAACAGGCCCATGTAAGCCCAAATGAAGTCCGATGGCTCTAATACATGCTCCTCATAGTCTTACTTTTTCATGTTACATTATTTCATAAATTCAATTGGTGACGCGAACTGAAAAAACTATTTGAATATCTAAAACTAGCTAGGACACAGATAAAAAAAATTTGGAAGGCAACTAAGATATTGATACGGGACTCATCACCAAAACGACTAGTTTCTTGAATTTGGACATGCCTTTTGAAGTTGGAGTTTCTTGAGTTGTTGATGTGTGTTTAATAAGTTGGTTTAATTAGTCCTTTAGTATTCTTCAACTCTTGCCTTTTGGTATTTTGGAGGTTAATGTACTTTTAATATTTTTAGCCTATATATAAAGGCTATCATTATGTACTAGGGGAATTTTTAGTTTGGAGTTTTAGTTTTATGATTTTATGAAAATTGAATTTTCTCTCAAATTGCATTGGTCAATTGAGTTGAATATATACTGACCGCGGTATTCTTGTGAATCAACGTGTGTTGGAAAATCCTAACCGCAGTATTCTTGTGAATCAACGTGTTTAGAAGGAATTAATCTGGTATTCTGAGAATCAACAGATTAATTCGTGTTATTAATTTTGTCAATCTACATCAGATATATTTGAAAATCAAAATAGAATTACAAGATTCGACCCTAACAACTATCCACAATAAGGTTTAATCAAAGCACTATTATCACACAACAGATTTAATCTAGTTATCGTTATTCGTGTTACTAATTTTGTCATTACATCAGATATATTTGAGAATCAAAATAGCAATTACAAGATTCGACCCTAACAGCTATCCACAATAAGTGTATTATAGAGCTCTTAAACAAAAAAGAAACTTAGTACATAACCTTATAAACCAACTAAAATGAAACTAGAAAATGAAAACAGTGACTTCGCTCTTGAAAACTTTCGAACCAATCGCATTAACGGCTACTAAAAAGAGCAAAATATATTAGGTGTTAGATGCATCAAATGGATTAATACACTATTATCTCCAAGAAGTAATAGTTGTATTTTGACGGTGTGATATCCATAAATGAGATAAAACTTGAACTTCGTCACAAACGTTCGATAAATTTGATGAATTGTTGTCGAATATCTTCTTGTTACGATTTTTTCAAATTATATAAAGCAGACTCCACTCCACGCTACCGCTTGCCAAGTTACCTTATAACACATATAAATTGAATAAATAGCATCACCATTAGGTACATTTAAGCTATTAAGGTTCCCAAACAATGGGTGGCCGAGCCACCGGATTGAAGAGAACCACATCAACATCTTGAAAAACTATGGGTGCGGTTCATCAGATATTTTGAATTATTGATTTTTGAAAAATTGATTGGGTAAGCCATCTCATTTTTGGTTGGAACAACTATTTAAATTGTTTGCATTCATTTACATCAAGATATTGTGGGCCCTCATGCAATTTCCGTTGTCTTTATAATTAGTATTTATATTTATATTTATATAAATCCATATTATATAGGAAATAATACACGTATCCACGGTGAAAATGAATGCTTGCCCTTTTTCTTTTTTCTTTTTAATAATGTTGATTAAATAATTTACATTTCATTAGATAACATCATAGTTGTCAACTCGCAACTCGACTCGTGACTCGGAATTAATATTTTTAACTGTTGAGACATGTTTTGTGACAACAGGTCTAGCTTGTAATAGTGAGGTTTAGTACTTTTGGTAATTGTAATCAAGTATGTACATTGGTTTTGAATTGTAAATAAAATATATTGATTGGTAAACATTTTAGAGTTAAATATCAAAAGGCTGAAAAATGTTGACCAAGGTTGACCGCGAACCGAGTCAGTTCGCAGGACAAGTTTGTACTGCGAACTGAGTGAGTTCGCTGGGCCGTCATGGGCTGCGAACCGAGTCAGTTCGCAGAGCCCACGAGCCTGCGAACCGAGACGAGTATATATGAAAAACTAGGTTTTCATGTTCAGAACTTTTGCCATTTCGATTACGGGAAAACCCTGTGACTCCAGAGACTTCTCTACGTTCTAAAGGCTAGGTATTGATCGTTAACACTTGTTATAATCGATACAAAGCAATTAGACAATTGATTCGCTAATATATTGCGAAAGAATTCGTTATAGATCCTATAACTAGTATTGAGGGATTCCGCACCTTAATACCTTAGATAACCTCGTTATCGATCCTATACATACGAACTTACAATTGGTATCAGAGCAAGAGGCTAGATACGCTTTGGTTCGAGGTTATTTAGGATAACAACGTGTGATTTCGGGTTGTTTTTATTGCATTACGTCTTTATTTACGACCAAAATCATTCTCTGGACGTTTTTAGTTTGGTTTACGATCGAAAACCACAAGTTTTAATCGTAAAAATAACTGACTTTTCGTTTTTGGGTTTTTCAGCCGTTTCGCGAACTGAGTTTAGGGTTTCAGCCGTTCCTGCGAAGTGAAAGCTGCGAACCGAACTGAGTTCTTGCGAACCGAACCGAGTTTGCGAACCGAACTGAGAATTGCGAACTGAGATTTGCGAACTGAGTTGAGTTTTGCGAACCGAGATCTCTTGCGAACCGAACCGAGTTTGCGAACCGAACTGAGAGTTGCGAACTGAGTTAAGTTTCTGCGAATTGAGTTTTGCGAAGTGAGTTCCTGCGAACTGAGATTCCTGCGAACTGAAACTTCTGATTTTTGTGACTTTTTAACTTTTGTGATTGACAAAAATGTCTGACTTAAGTAAAATGATTGAGATGGACCACGAGATTGGAAAATCTAATGTTCCACCTAAATTGCTTAGACTTGAGGATTACTATGGATGGAAAGACAGGTTTGAATCATACTGTCGATTCCATGATTTGTCAATCTGGATGTGTATCAAAAATGGATACACTGCACCTACAACCGTTGTTGAAAATGCAACTGTAATTGTTCCCTACAATCGAATGAATGATAACCAGAAGAGAGACTTTGAGATTGAAAACAAAGCACATTCTTCAATCAAAATGAGTTTACCTAAGGAAATCAATCATCAATTGAAATCTTTTCACACTGCTAGAGCACTCTGGATTGCTCTTGAGAAAAGATGTGAGGGAAGTCCACAAGTAAAAGCAGGCAAGATGAATCTCCTAAAGAAGCAGTTTACTGTGTTTAAAGCTTTTAAGGGAGAAGATCTTGATGCTTACACCACAAGATACTACCATCTGTTGAGTGAGCTAGATGACCATGAGATTTTCTATTCTGATACGGAGAAAACCGACAAGTTTATTGAGGGTTTACCGTATAAATGGGAAATGCATGGAGTTATGCTCAAGGATAATGAAGAGCGGTATGCTACAATGACTCTGGAGCAAGCTATTGATAAGCTCAGAGGTTATGATTTCACCAACAAGACGAGAGAGTCAGATTCTGATCAATTACAGAATCCTGGACTATATCATGGAAAATCAACTCTCTCAAATGCATCATCCAGTTCGACCACTGCTTTACTAGTTGGTGATACTGGAGAAAAGGGTGAATTGATAACTGAGGATTTGTGTTTTATCGCTTCATCTGGAAGTGATACAAAAGAAAAATCTTCTGAGAAGTCACCTCAAGGGCATCAAAAGATGCCGATGAGTGTGAAATCTGCTGAACAGCAATTGTCTGTTCTTGCTTCTTTTGTCGCTTCCTATGAGAATTATATTCAAGGGAAAATCAATGATCCAGCTATGTTTGATGAAGATTATGATCAGATAGACCCTGATGACCTTGAAGAAATGGATCTCCAGTGGCAACTAGCTATGGTGTCAAGGAGAGTTAAAAATTTCTTGAAGCGTACTGGTAGAAAGGTGGTTGGAAATCGACCAGGGTTTGACAAGTCCAAAGTTAAGTGTTATAACTGTCAAGGTTACGGACACTTTGCTAGGGAATGTCAACGACCAAAGGTTGATGTCAGCAATGGAAGACAAGGCTCGGGAAGTTCTTTAGCATCCAAAGCCTTGGTGGTTCAACAGCTAGATGGTTCTTATGATTGGTCTGCTCAGCCAGAGCAAGCTCTTATGGCTGAGATAGATGATCAAGAGAAAGCTGCTGAATCTACATCCTATATGCCGACTGATGTGGATTATCATGTAAGGGTGCCAGAAGTCACACTAAAAGCAAGTGATGATGATGTGCTATACATGGATTCAACTGAGGATATGAGTCCAGATGATTTCGTAGCACATATGGCTGAACTTCAAACAAACAAGAAAAGGGTATGTCTTGATTTGCTTACTCTTGTTGATGTCTGTAATCTAGTTACTAGTTTGCAATCACAAGTTAGTGTATTTGCTGATTCATATAATACGATGAAATCTGAATTAGAAATTGCTAAATGTGATGCTCAAAGGTTTAGTGAGGATAAACTAGCTCTAAAAGAAAAGATTAAGTCTGATGCTGCTGATAAGACCACTTTAAGAGACACTATAAATGAGCAATGTGTTAAGATTGATGGTTTGTACTTAAATCTAAGAGACTTAAATCAAAGTATGGCCAATAAAGATAATGAGTTAGCTGAGTCAAAACTGAAATTGGTTGAGCTTAATCGTAAGTTTGAGAGTTATAGAACCTCTTCTTTAACTATGGACTCTATAATTGATGCTCAACGTAGTGTTAAGGATAAGACTGGATTAGGATACACTGATGTACCTCCTCCATTCAATTCAAATTACACTACTTCTGTTGACTTAGAAATGATGGATGTAGATGCTAAACCTGAGAATATAGTAACTAAGAAGTCTGAAAAGTTAGAGACACAGAAGGTTGTTCATAAAGATCTATCATCTGATGTTAGTAAGAACACACCATTCCCCAAAGTACAATTTGTCTCGAGTGGAATGATGGTTGATACTGACATAAATGATAAGGTTATTAAGGAACAAGATGTACCTTTAGTGTCTGAAACTCAGACTGAACACGAAAAGGCAAAAGGGGTTAAGTCACGAAAGCATAAATCCTGTTTCAAATGTCACCAAAAGGGACATGTGGCTTCTTGTTGTCCTAACAAGAAGTTGGAAACATCGATTAGGCTCGTGAATAACAATGAGACACCAAAAGTCTCTAGTTCAAATGTAGACAGGTTAGGTACCAAACCAGGATTAGGTAGTAAACCTGTGAACATTCTGAAAAGAGATGTTACTCATAGTGTCTCTCCGCCTAAACCTAAACGATCTTATTCTCTAAATGACACTAAGCCTAGAGATAAGACACCGTCGAGATTTAGGACTCCAAGTAGAAACCATAGTCAATTTGAAAGTGGTTCTACTTCACATACACATAAAGTTGATTATGTGCCTAAGAGGTTTTCAACTCACTCTCCTCAGAGGCATAAGACTTCAGATCATCAACAACCTCTAACTTCTTTAGCAGTTACCAAGACTATTGACAATAATAGTTATGGTTACTTTAAGGAAGTTCAGATTGTGGATGATAAGGGACAAGCCAAGACCGTAATGGCTTGGGTCCCTCTTAAGAACTAATTGTGTACAACTTGTTATGTGCAGGAGCAGACTGTGAACAAGGACAGCTGGTGGTATGTAGACAGTGGTTGTTCTCGGCACATGACAGGTGAAAGAAGTCTATTGAAGGACTTCAAAGGTGGGATGAAACAGCGAGTTCATTTCGCTGGTGATAAAGGAGGAGTAATAACTGGGAAAGGAAAAGTTTCAAATGGAACTTTGACTCTAGAGGATGTGAATTACGTTGAAGAACTAACTCACAACCTAGTGAGTGTTTCCCAAGTCTGTGATAAAGGTCATTCTGTACATTTCAATGAGACAGAAGCCTTAGTCCTGAAGCCGGGTTTCACCATTCCGGAAAATTGGATATTGATGAGGGCTCCAAGGAAGAAGGACATTTATGCCATCAACATGGCTGTTCCTAATACTTCAATGGAATCTACATGTCTTTTATCCAAGGCTTCAGATGCAGACGCACTTTTATGGCACAGGAGAATGGCTCATCTGAACTTTCGAAAAATGAATTATATAACCAAGAATTGTTTAGTTCTGGGTGTACCACAAAAACGTTTCGAGTCTGAAGATAAGTGTGTTCCTTGCATGAAAGGAAAACAACATAAAAAACCACACAGATCTAAGACTGAAAACTCAATCTCCTCGTCATTTGAATTGCTACATATGGATCTTTTTGGCCCAATAAGCAAAAGAAGCATAGGTGGCAAATGGTACTGTTTAGTTGTCACAGATGATTTCTCTAGATTCTCTTGGGTATTCTTTTTGGGATCTAAGGATGAGACTCCCGGTATTCTTATGGAGTTCCTAGATCTAATAGAGAATGTCTATAGAACACGAGTTAAGAGAATTCGTAGTGACAATGGAACAGAGTTCAAGAATTCAACGTTCAATGTCTATTGCTTAAGCAAAGGAATACAACATCAATTCAGTGCATCGTATGAACCTCAACAGAACGGTGTTGCTGAAAGGAAAAACAGAACGTTGATTGAAGGAGCTAGAACAATGCTTGCAGATTCAAGGCTTCCGGTCATTTTCTGGGCTGAAGCGGTGAATACAGCATGTCATGTTCTGAACAGGGTTCTTACGGTTAAAAAGCAGAATAAGACTTGTTATGAGCTTTTGAACAATAAGAAACCAAACTTAAAAGGGTTTGAACCCTTTGGAGTTTCTTGTACTTTGCTGAAGACTAGCACTCAACCGAAATTTGGTGAGAAGGCTGACGAAGGATATTTCCTAGGTTATGTGCCTAATTCACCAAACAAACGTGTCTTCAATAAAGCAACGGGACGTGTGGAGATAGTTTATAACATTGAAGTTACGAGCTACACACATGACGTACATAAGGGATTAGATTGGCAATTCGATTATTCAGATCTCTTTAAGTCTTTTAATGTCCCAATCAGTGACTACAAAGTTGACTCAGAAATCTCTGAACATTTATTGTCGGGTGATGGGGATATTGGCCCTGCATCAACATCGAATGTTCCTAGAGATACAACTTTTGTAGATCCTAATCATGCTTCAACGAGTGCCACACAACAATCTTCTGATGAAAATATACCTCTATTGAGGGAGATTGGCACAAATCTAGAAGAAGAAATAGAACTTGAACCAGTGACGACAACAAGAACTAACAAAAATCATCCAATTGAAAATATCATTGGTGATCCGAATGCACCGGTTCAAACCAGGTCTAGTGTATCTGAGTACACTAGCCTATATGTTGAAATGAAAGAGACAGGGGTTACAAATCTATGTCTATATTCATGCTTTATCTCACAAGTTGAGCCTAAGAATGTCCAAATGGCGTTGAAGGACAACTCGTGGGTAGAAGCAATGCAGGAAGAACTTTCTCAGTTCTCAAAACTACAAGTTTGGGAGTTGGTTGATTTACCATGTGGTGAATATCCAATTGGTACTAGATGGGTCTTTAAGTGTAAGAAAGACGATCGGGGAATCGTGATTCGCAATAAAGCTCGTCTAGTCGTTCAAGGCTTCAACCAACAAAAAGGAATTGATTACAATGAAGTGTTTGCACCTGTGGCTAGGTTTGAGGCAATTAGGTTGTTCTTAGCATTTGCAGCTTCAAAGAAAATGAAAGTGTATCAGCTGGATGTTAAGAGTGCCTTTTTGTATGGCAAGGTCAAGGAAACGGTGTATGTTTCTCAACCACCAGGATTTACTGATCCAATGTATCCAAATAGAGTATATCGTCTTGATAAGGCTCTGTATGGATTACATCAAGCACCAAGGGCGTGGTATGAAACACTATCAACTTATCTTCTTGAGAATGGTTTTTCAAGAGGAAGAATTGATAGTACACTTTTTGTGAAATGGAAGAAGCAGGATTTTATACTTGTTCAAGTATATGTTGATGACATTATCTTTGGGTCATCTGACGAAAAGATGTGTCAAGAATTTGAGCAAGTTATGAAGGGAAAGTTTGAGATGTCTGCTATGGGAGAGTTGAACTTTTTCTTAGGGTTACAAGTTGACCAAAAGAAAGATGGATTCTTTATTCATCAATCTAAATATACACATGAGTTGTTAGAACGTTTTAAGATGGATGAATCTCGTATCTACAAGACTCCTATTCCAGAAAATCACGGACTCGGTCCTGATACATCGAGTGATCAGAATGTAGATCCTACTTTATATAGGGCTATGATTGGATCGCTAATGTATTTGACTGCTTCTAGGCCTGACATTATGTTTGTTGTTTGTATTTGCGCAAGATATCAGGCTAATCCGAAAGAGTCACATATGCAAGCCGTAAAGAGAATCTTTCGTTACCTCAAGGGGAAGCCGAAGCTGGGACTTTGGTATCCGATTGAAGGAGACTTAGATTTTGTTGCATATACTGATTCGGATTATGGTGGATGCAACCAAAATAGAAAGTCTACGACCGGAGGATGTCAATTCCTAGGAGGTAGACTTGTGTCTTGGCAGTGCAAGAAGCAAAGCTCAGTAGCCATTTCTACATGTGAAGCTGAGTATGTTGCAGCTGGCAGCTGTTGTTCCCAAGTATTGTGGATACAACAGCAACTGCGAGATTATGGGCTAAACTTTACCGATACTCCTATGATGATCGATAATGAATCGACGATTTCTATAGCCAATAATCCGGTAAAGCACAGCAAAACAAAACACGTTGATATTCGTCATCATTTTATTCGGGATTGTGCCGAGAAGAAGCTTATTAGATTAGTCAAAGTTGCCTCTTCTGACAACTTGGCAGATCTATACACTAAAGCTTTCGACAGGGCTCGTTTTGAGACATTAGTTCAACTGAATGGAATGAGAAATCCAGAATAACTTATCTTCCAAAGAAGAATGTAATAGTTTGTAAGGTCTTTTCTTAAAAAAAAGGGGGTTGGCGTATGGCATTCATTTGCTTTTTACCTAAGGGGAATCGCCTTCTATAAAGTACAAAAAGAATATAAATCATAAAAAGTTTAAGTTTTTATTTGCTGGGAAGTGATAGTACATTGGGAGAATAAGCTTAATAATAATAAGTATAAGTCTTAAGATATGTTAGTAGATTCTGGTAAGTCACATTAAAGTTACATCTTTACAACCAGGAAGGTACTTATATTTATTGTGTTATACACCTTTCTCCACATGTTATAATTGGATAAGAATAAATTTATGTCTAGACAGATTCATTATATGATGTACTGGTAGGCAAATTATGCTATGATTTCTGAGCATTTAATAGGCATTAATTCTCTTGCATGTTATCCAGTGTGACCTATTATATGATGTATGACATAAGTCTTAATTTGAGATTGATAGTATCGTCATACACTGTTATCAAAATATGAATATATGAACTGACAAATAGTTAGAATAATGACTATTAGCAAAACTACTGGTGACTTTGTTGTACTATGTACAGATCTGAAGCCTTTAGTTTCGCCAATGGTCTCAAACCTATTTTGCTCATACTAAGGGATCTTCTGTTGTACTTCGTACAGATCTAGAACCTCTAGTATCTTCAAAATCTGTTTGATGTTTGTCAAAAACCTTCAAATAACTCAAGGATATGTTATATGTTACGAAAAGTGCATCATTTAGTAACCTCTACCTTGAACATAAATGATACAGTGTTATGAGTTATACTTGATTTCTCAGTATATCATTTATTGGCCCGCACTAGTTAACATGCATACTAACAATAAAGGTTTGCTTGGAAATCGTTGAATAATTTGTTTATATGGATCATAATATCGGTAATCATCTTGAACTGTCGATGACAAATGAACGTTCACTTTGGTGAATAATACATTCTCATTAATATAATAGTATGTTCAAAGAACATGTTATTCCATGTGGATAAAGGTAACTAAGTTATAATCTTATAAATATAAGTTCATAAATGGTTAAGTTGTAATTTTTCTGTAACTTATTTGATTTTCAAGTACATAACAATCTTCTTAGACTTGTTTAATAAATAATAAGGTATAGCTTATTCTTCCTAATATGATCCCGATGCAGATAAACTCTTGACGCCAAAAATATGTAGTGTTTCTCCTTTTTGTTTCATTAATAAAATGGTACTTGATACCACTCATTAGTTTGATTATTTATTACGTACTTGATACCACTCATTAGTTTGATTATTTATTACGTATTTTACTATTTTTATTTGTGTTTCTCCTTTGGAAAATATGTTAATGCTGTAATTTATCATTCTGTGTTGAATAAATGTGACAAAATCGCATTGGAAAGTTCAATTTATATTTCCAACTAAATTTGCTTGACAAGTCAAAATTGCGAAGTTGACTAGTCAACGTTGCGAATTGAGATTTGGGTATAAAAGGAACAGGTCCTGCGAGCTCACTTCTCACTTTCCAAATATCCCCTGTGAACTGAAATTTTACTCCTGCGAGCCGGCTCTCAGCGAACCCAAAACGAGTCATCTTTTTCTAAAAAATTTCAAAATCCAAAGCACCAGATCGTGTTTTTCACTCTGTAGAACATTTACAACTTTCGTTTACGCATCTTTTGAAGTAAGAATCACTCGATTACACCGTCTAATTTGTGTTTAATCGATCGTTTTATGCTTTGAATGTTTCGGTTTAGAGTTTCACGGATTTTGTACAAATAAGTGAAAATTAAAACCTAAAACTCTTAGAAGTTGTTAATCGGACTATAATAAACATGTTTATACCATTCAATCGCATTTAAAATTGTTCGACCATCGGGTTAGAATTTCTTGGTGAACCAGACGCTCCTGCGAACCGAGCTCAGTCTCAGTTCGCAGCGAACCCAGGACCTTTGACTTCGGTTGACTGCGAAGCGAACCCATTAGGTTGACTTCGTTGACTGCGAAGCGAACCCATTAGGTTGACTTCGTTGACTGCGAAGCGAACCAAAAGGTTGACTTCGTTGACTGCGAAGCGAACCAAAAGGTTGACTTCCGTTGACTGCAAAGCGAACCAAAAGTTTGACTCGCATTGACCGAAGCGAACCCAAAAGTTTGACTTTGTTTGACCTGCGAAGCGAACCCAACAGGGTTGACTTTGTTTGACTTACATTTGTTTTCGATTTGAGATCTTTATGATTACAAATAAAATACAAATTGCAATTGTTAATTATCTGTTATATGTATCGACTTAAGGAGTTAATGTTATAAGTAAAATGCATATAATATTCGAATTCTGTTCTATTATATCGAAAGACTTCCGACTCATAAGTAGTTGTGCGGCGTGTTCCGATTTTCTATCGGCGGTATGATTTTTCAGATTATCTACTAGGACTTACGAACTGTATATAATTTAGAGAATATAATTGAAAATTAAGTCTCGTATGCTTAATCGTTCAATTAAGTTCAGTAAATTAAGTTATTAATTAATAGTAAACGTCGATGTTTGGTGATCGTTATTGTTCACAATACATAAACGTTTAAAATTAATTAATGTTCGATACGATGTCCTATTATTTGAGCTAATTGCCATTTGTGTATATCTTATGACTACAGGTATGGCTGCTCGATCTTTCACTCCTGCTCACAACATATTGGTGAACTTAGATGTAAATGAGCGTGGAGCTGCACGTTTCACAGAGATTTTGACGTATTTAGCACGTTCGAGAATTCGATATGCTATTACGGAATCTCCGCCATTGTCCCGAGATCTTCTGGAACAATTCTGGGAAAATGTAGTATTTGACGGTGCAGTAAACCCTCCAGTTATTCGCACGAGGGTTAACAACCATCCAGTGGTATTCTCTGCTGATGAACTGAGACAGATTCTACATCTGGGAACAGTTGATCAGGAAGCTGGACCCTCAGTGTACACCTCTGACTTCATTGAGGGTGCACTAGGTAGAATGGGTTATTCTGGACCCAAGAGAGGCCGCCAGTTTGTAAAGGCGTTTGTTCTTGGCCAGTGGAGATTTTTATTCCACATTATTGTTACCATCTTCGGTAACAAGAAGGGAGGATACGATGAGTTGAGTCCCGAGCTTCTCTCAGGCTTGCTGTCACTGGTATATAACAAACCATACAGTTTCTCCTCATATCTCTTCAACTCCTTCATTGGGCAGATAACCGGAACTGTTCGATCAAAGTTCATGGTTTATCTGAGGTTTTGCATGCTGATCATTACACACTGTATTCCTGATCTTCAAGGATTTCAGCCCGATCTGCGTGTAGACACCATTGGATTGAGGACCTACAATGCGTGCTTTCTTCATTCCTCTAGACGTCCGGATCAGGTCTAACCTGAAGCTTGCGACTTGTTCGGTCATCTTCTAGATGCCGCATATGTAGCTCCACCAAATAATAATTGGTTGAATGATGAAGCCCAACCTGAAGTACGACCTCAGCCAGCAGTTGTGGCTCAAAACCTTGGGCCGCAAGAGCTTATAGAAGATGTTCTACATCAAGCTGGACAACCTGACATTGCGGCTCAGGTTTTACATGAGGTTCTGATAGAAAACGATGATGCTACTGATCCTATCCTTCGTGAGATCGATCAATATCAGGTATTAATTATATCATCATTGTTAAAATTGCATTTACTTTCTAGATTTTCTTATCATTTATTATCATTCATCATGACTAGGCTCCTGAAGCTGTAGACCTAGAGGTCATTCGACCTAATGGTGAACAGGATCAGGCGGGTTTGGATGTTGGGCCCTCTAGTGCTTTTGGCAAAGATGGTGCTACCACATCTGACTCCGACAGCGAGGAGACTGATGATGATCTTCCTCATCCTCCTACTTTTTCGGGTATTCCTGTGGGAATGATCCAGAGAGGTTCCAAGCTGATCATGGATCCTGCCTTCAAGGGCAAGCGCAAAGTCGATGATTTGGATCCTGATTTTTGCTTGATCGAAGAGGAAACAGATGATGAAGAGGATCACTCTCTTCAGACGCAACGCCGAAAGCGTATTCGTTCAGCTACTTCTCAGCTGACGATTGGCGATTTGGCTAGTCCAGGTTATTCTTTAACCTTCTTATTCTCTATTGAATGTTGTGCGTTCTACATATGAGAAACTGAGATAGATTTCTATAACAGTAGCTCAAGATACACAACAGCAGGCTAGGCCTGCGGTACAACGTCCGAGTGCTCCGGTATCTGAAACCTCAGAGAAGGAGCCTGCTGCTGACGTTACCGTCACGATTCAGACTACTAAAGCTAGTAGAATCGTAGCTCGCTTACTCCTGACGGATGTTGCCACCCAGATTGAACAACATAATGTTCAACCTGGAATCACACCTACACCCCAGGCTACTACTTCTGTGAGAGCTTCTGAGCGGATTTCTAGTTTGGAACTTCGGGTTCGGATATTAGAGACTCAGAATGCTACTCTTGCAAAGGAGCTTGCAACTCAAGGCGAAGCCTACACTCATCTCCTGAAGTCTCATATGCTTTCTATCAGAGAGTCTGAAGATCAACAGAAACAGCTTGATCGACTGCAAGGCCTTGTCACAAATTTATTGAAGGGCAAGTCGCCTCAGGGGGAGATCTTGCTATTTAATGAGGCATGCAGAGAAGATGAACTGAGAAGGAAGAGACGAGATGATACAGACGATGATCCCAATGCACAGAAAGATAGAGAGCCGACTGGTCCTTCAACGACTGGTGAGCCGTCTACAATTCAGGGGGAGTCTGAGCCTGCTGGGACAAGTGGTGTTGGTGGTGATGGTGCTGGTACTGCTGCTGGTGCTAGTAATGTTGGTGAGAAATTCACCACGGAATAATTCTTGTTAATATGTATTCTTAGATTGATTGTAATAACTCTTATAATCAATGAAAGACTTACATTATTATTATTGGTTTCATGTTCATAAAATATAAGATTAGTTATATACGATTTAGACCTGAGATGTTATGTTACAGGTTAAAATGATATAAGATTAATTATATAAGACTAATTATATAAGATTTTGACTTGAGATTCATCTTGACAAGTTAACATTATATAAGATTAGTAATAGAGAGTGATTTCGTGAAAGAGATGATAAAGAAACTCTTGATAAAAGAATTTATATTATTCATTTGATTCATGACATGTTTATCAGTTGTAGATATGAATGATGAAAGCGATTCCGACACTGAAGTCGAAGAAGAAGTAGACTATAATCTAGAGGAGGGAGAATTTGTACCTCCTGAAGATTGGACTTCTATTTCTTATGGTGGGTTAGACGAAGGTGTAGATCCTGATGCTAATATCGATGAACACATCGTGAGCCCTTCAAAGACTAAAGTCGTTATTCAGGAAGAAGACGGAGAAAGAGTGATTGATTTAGATGAAGATCTAGACGATTCGACTGATTCTGAAGATGATCTTCCTGATAGACTCAAAAATAATCCGATGTTTAGGCCTTTGGAGAAGAAGAAAAAGGAGAAGACTAGGATTAGTGAAGTGGATATCTCTGGAAAGCGTATACCTAGAAGAGGTATTATTGGTTGGTACTTCGACGCAGATGTGCAGCTTTTTGCTATAAAGAGATTTGACGGAGTTCAATACTTTGAGAAGAAGCTAGCTGTCTTCAGTTCTTTGCCGAGATTTGAAATCCGAGACTTGGCTAGATTGGAATTAAATAACCCTAGTAATGATCCTTTTGGAAGATATGTCGAAAAGATTATCAAGACTGAGGGTTGGTCAATGAAGTTTGAAAGAATTAAGCCAAGAATCGGAAAGACAATTAAGCTTGAAGAAAGAAGCGAAAGAACAGGAAGGCGTCGAAGAAAGAAGATATATCCAGATGTGAAATGCATACAACAGATTCCTCTGAAAGCTATGCCTCAAGATATCTTAGGTAAGCTAAAGAGATGGTCTGTAGATTCAGTGACTGGGGAAGCTCTCATGTTCGAACACGATGATGAAGTTGAAAATGAAGAGAGAGAGATCTTAAAGATTTATGATCGTCGACATCTGATGAACCTATCAAAGGCTGACCTATTGATGTTACACAAGAATAGGATCACGGCGATTGAAGGTTGGGAAGATGTTGCACGAGATTATCAGTCAATGGTGAAGACATGCATTAAGCTGAAGATATATGCAGGTAGCAATATTTACAACTGATTACCAAAGACAACTTGAAGACAAAGACTTAAAAATGCTAGAGCTATTGTCAATGGGGAGTCTGTTGAGACATGTTTTGTGACAACAGGTCTAGCTTGTAATAGTGAGGTTTAGTACTTTTGGTAATTGTAATCAAGTATGTACATTGGTTTTGAATTGTAAATAAAATATATTGCTTGGTAAACATTTTAGAGTTAAATATCAAAAGGCTGAAAAATGTTGACCAAGGTTGACCGCGAACCGAGTCAGTTCGCAGGACAAGTTTGTACTGCGAACTGAGTGAGTTCGCTGGGCCGTCATGGGCTGCGAACCGAGTCAGTTCGCAGAGCCCACGAGCCTGCGAACCGAGACGAGTATATATGAAAAACTAGGTTTTCATGTTCAGAACTTTTGCCATTTCGATTACGGGAAAACCCTGTGACTCCAGAGACTTCTCTACGTTCTAAAGGCTAGGTATTGATCGTTAACACTTGTTATAATCGATACAAAGCAATTAGACAATTGATTCGCTAATATATTGCGAAAGAATTCGTTATAGATCCTATAACTAGTATTGAGGGATTCCGCACCTTAATACCTTAGATAACCTCGTTATCGATCCTATACATACGGACTTACATTAACTCGCGATTCGATTCGTGACTCAACTCGTAAGAGTCATAAATTTTACAATTATATATATAAGTCTAAGAACATAATAGAACAATATTTAATACATTTGCTAAAAAATTACAATCTTGCTAGTTATGAGTTATAGTTTACAATCATCCCAAAATATATACCACAAAGTATCAAAAAGGACATTTATAACATGCAAAATGGTATAACTTGCGATTGAGTAATAAAGCAAATGTCAAAAGATTTGGGAGACAAATAAAACTAATCTTCGGCATCAATGTGACCATCATCTTCAACTTCGTCTAGAAGCACGGTTGTCTCGTGAAGTCTTTCACCTCCTTCCTCCTCATCCTCATCTTGAATATCATCATCCACACCAACAATTGAGCTTTTTGCTTTGTTCCTAGCTTTGTTCAAGTTCCTTGTCCTATAATAAACAATTAACGTTGTCTTTATTATTTGATACATTTTGAAAAGTGAATATAATATATAATTTCTTGTTGGTGTATAAGTTGTTACCTCTTTTTCGTTTGTTGGAACTAGTTCCCTCATCCTCTTTGAAACATTCATGAACGTCCATCCAAGAGACATCTCCGGGGAGACATGCATCCTCCGTTTCGGTTATCCCCTCATCATCCGATTCCATGTCCGATAAATATATTGGATCATATGTCTCCCCTCTTTCCTTTCTCTTTTGGAGTCTTGTTTCAAGGTTAATGTTATATTTGACAAAGACTAACGCATTTAACCTTTGTTGCTCTAATCGATTGCTCTTTTTGGAGTGTATATGGTCGAACGTACTCCAATTCCTCTCACATCCCGTCGCACTACATGTGAGGCTTAGGACACGAATTGCTAGTTGTTGAAGTTCCGGGCACTTGTCTCCATAGTTTGCCCACCATTTTGCTATAGTTTATTTGAGCAAGAAAGAAATAAGTATTAGTTATGAACTATATATATAATGCACACACACACACACACACACACACACACATATATATATATATATATATATATACCGGGTTGCAACTTCTTCCTCATTTCCACGCTCACAGGAGAACCAAACATTCCAATACTATCCTTGAACTTTTCAAGTTGTAAATGAATTTTTATCATTGTTGGCATGTCCGACATCCTTTGAATAACTTCATACAATCCTTCTTTGATTTTAGGATCGTTCTTAAAGTTGTCATCAAAATGGAGACTAATACGAATATAAAACAACACAACTAAATTAGTCACTGTCAAAAGTTGTGTACCCATGTTACTGTCAAGCCGCTAAATTATTCAACAAACCATTATACTTATATGCCGATTATTATACTTATGTTATACTAAGCTAGTTTGATCTTTCTGTTTTAATTAAGAAAGTATTAATTTTTTTATGTTATAGCATGTTCCATTAAAATAGTTTGATTAAGAAAGCTTTAGTGAAAAATATGACAACTATAAGAATAAAATTATACAAAAGTACCTTGGATTAAGATAGTATCCCGCGGCATGAAGTGGCCTATGAAGTTGCATGTTCCATCTAGTGTCAATCTTCTCCAATATCGGGCGGTATCTCGCCTCAACACCATCAAAATTACTTTTAATTTGCTCTTTTGCACGATCCGTAGCTTCATATATATAGCCCATTGCCGGTTTCACATCACCATCCATTAGCCTTAATACCTTATAAATGGGACTTACACAATTCAAACAATATTTGATTGCCTTCCAAAAGTTTGGATCACCTAAAATGATATTTTCAACTGTTATCCCTTCTTTTGTACAAGCAAATTTAGATTCCGCCCAGTCTTTTGAAGCAAACAATTCTCGTATAGGAATTCTCAAATCTTGAAAGCTTTTCAAAGTAAGAAATGATGTTGCAAATCTTGTAACTCCCGCTCGTGTCAATTCTCTATCACCGGTGAAACTCCTAAACATAGATAATAAAACACAATGACGATAGATATACACAGTGACCTTTTTTGCCTTTTCTATTGTCTCCTTAAACGTTTTGCCTCTTCCAATGTCTTGTAACATCAAGTCAATTAAATGAGTGGCACATGGAGACCAAAACAAGCGAGGCCTCGCCGCTTCCAACATAGAACCGGCTAAAACATAAGCCGTGGCACTATCAGTGACGACTTGTACTACATTCTCCTCTCCTACTTCTTCAACGAGTGAATTAAGCATTTCAAACAAACTTTTAGCATCTTTAGCAAATGATGATGTATCAATCGATTTTATAAATACCGTACCGCTTGGACTATTCACAAGAAAGTTTGTAATCGACCTTTGCTTTCCATCGGTCCAACCATCTGACATAATCGTGCAACCCGTCTTTTTCCATTCTTCTTTGTATTTGTTCAATCCCTCTTCCACACTTTCTACCTCTTTCTTTAAGTATGAGACTCTTACCTCATGATAAGAAGGTAGTTTCAATCCTTTACCATAATCACCCACTAACCTCAATGTTTCCTTCCATAAAGGAGACCACACCAAATTAAATGGCAACGCCTCACCATATAAAAGCCGACTTAAAGCACGAATTACTGACTCTCTATCCTTTAAAGCTTGATTCATTATTTTTTGTGTTCGTTTTTTGACAAATGAATCCATGGTACCTTTTAACATTTGATTTTCATCTACTTCTTCACTATCGATGTCAAAACAATCACTATCTTTAGCCTTATCCTTTCTTGCCTCAAAATCATCCAACAATTTTTAGAAAAATTATTTGACACTATCATTAACCGCATGACAAGCACTACTATCTTTTCTTGTTCCGGCTAGATGATGTTTCATCCTATTAACTCCACCAAAAAAATCCTTTTTACAATAGTTACATTGTACTCTAGTTCTATTTGTTGGGTGTACTCTTATACAATGTTCCCAAGTTACATCAGGAGTTTTTGTTTTCGTCATGATACCTGAAAATTAAAACATATATGTATATATACATTTGTAACAATAAACTAAAATAGATGTAACAAGCAAGTAATAGATAAGTGACAAATGTTACATACATTTATTTTATTTTAAAGAAATATGTACTACATATCACACACACATAGAGCTCTAAAGTTCGGTTTGCTTTTCATCGAATTAAATGCATTTAACTTAAAGTGGATACCAGATAGAGTTAAAAATTGATGATATATTAAATAAATATATATATTCCAAACACACTCATATTATGACATATATAGTTATATACTCCACTCTCTATCTGTTTCACACTCACTTACGCATAAACAACAAAAAGACAAGTACCGTACTAACCTTCGGTTTTGAATCGATTCTCTGTGCAATAATCAAGCTTCTGACCTACAAATTGAAGAACTGGAGCCACGAAATACTAGCAAGTGCCTTTTCTTTTTTGGAAGTGATGAGATAGATTTAATTGTTAAAAGTTGAAATCAAAACCCTAATTTTTTTGGGGGGAAATCTTGAAAGTAGATGTTATGTAACACCCTAAAATTTGTAAGTTTTATATTTAGATAATGTATGTTATTTAAATATTTATATTTGTATTTGGTGTTAAATACAAATATAGTTTATGGGTTAGAAACATAAGAAAACTTTTAGTTGGAGGGCTGAATGTGTCAATTGATGTAAGTTAGAGGGTGAGAATGAAAGATATCAAGTTTAACTCATCTCTTCTACTAAAATTTGGAACAAAAAATATTGTGTATGTGTGTGTGGTATAAACCGTACGAGCAAGGGAGCAAAAAGGAGAGATTTGCAATTGAAGCTAGGTTCTTGAAATTGAAAGCTTTAATATCTTAATTCTACATCTATAAGGTAAGAACACCCTTCTTAACCCCTAATTTGATTATTAGATGATTGGGTGAAGAACCCTAAATTTGTGTAGTTGGGAAATTATGGGTTATGGGTGTATAGTGATGATTGTAATGTTGTTATGAGTTTAAAATGATGATTTTCATTGTTAAAAGTGGGCAAACAAGTTAGATATGATTATTGGAGTTTCACCTAGTTATGTATGAAGAGAAATTGTTGATGATAATGATTAGGTTATTATTGTTGTTAAATAATAACTTAATCATTTATAAGTAAGGTGTATGAGTAATTAGTTAGTGATTTAGGTGTGTAGTATAGCATACTTAAATCCTAGCTAATTAGGTGTTAGTGAGTAAAGCTTAGTTTAAATGAGTTGTATGAAGCTCATGTATATGTGTATTGATATGTATAGGTGGTTAAAGAGTGAAAGCTTGCTTGTGCTCAATTAATCATTAAGTTAAAGGTAAGTAATTGATGTATGATTTATGTTGCAATGCTTGGATTACATTGAGTAGTCAAGTATTTGCTCTAGGTATGTTGTGGATGAAGTGTGATCATTGAGATACAAGAGTATTCAATGATCTCACTAAATGGTGGAATTCAAGGGTGACTTTGAGACTTGAAAAACCTCAAATGTTATGCCTTGACACCATGGTATGGACTCTTTGAGTCAATGTACATGGAATCAAGGATCCTTAATTCATGTTATGTTGTTATGTTAATGTTGATGTTCATGTATACTTTCCTTTACTTACTAAGCATATTGCTTATAGTTATGTTGTTTATGTATGTAGGTGAGCAAAGTGGGGCAAGGGGTGATTTGAGGAAGAAGCCTAAAAGAGAATAGGGGTGAGCTTGCTGCATCTTGTAGTAAGTAATCTTTTGAATCATGCTCTTGATGCGTAGAAACGCTTAACTTGCAAAGTTGATGAATGTTGACAATGATGATCTTTTGTAACGAAAATTGTTAAGTATGAAATCTTTTGTAAAGAATGATGTTAAAGTTTGTTTTGGGTTGTAATTATCCTTTTGTAAATGTTGACGTAATGTTGATTATGTGAAATGGTTGAAATTCTCAAAAAGGGTCAAAATGGGTCCCTAAACGGGTCATGTTGTCAAAACTAGCCGAAAAGATGGGTTGGACATTTTTGTATGTATTGTTGAGTTGAATTGTGTCAATAGAGTGATTGAAATGTGGTATGGAAAGTTGAAACTAAATGGTTGAAATAATTGGTTCAAAAAGTGTCCAAATAGCCATTTTTCGGAATTTAGCCCAAAACCGTCATTTGCGTGAATTTTAGAAAAGTGTCAATTGGGAAACTTTTATTATGTCGTACGAAAGATGTTTGTAAAATTTCGTGTCATAATTCTAAACGAGTCAAAACTTATGCGCGTACGAAGTTGGGTCAAAAACTTAAGTTTGTTGTGTTTCGGGTCCAAGCACAAGTACGCGATCCTATATGATTGCCAGGATCGCGTATTATAGAGGAAAAAGTTTCTGTTTAAAAACCAAGCATAAATACGCGATCCCAGTAGTATGCTAGGATCGCGTACTACTGAAGAAAAGTTTCTGTTGAGTTTTCATGAACAAATACGCGATCCCAGGAAGCTATCAGGATCGCGTAATAGTGAAGTAAATTTTCTGATGTGATTTCATGTACAAGTACGCGATCCCAGACCAACGCTAGGATCGCGTAATACTAAATGAATAAAAAAAAAAAATTAGGGGCGTTTCATGTTAGAAGAGAGGTTTGTACTTTATTTCCTTTTATTTACTAATTATAATTTTAGATAGATATTTGGTTTTGACTAATGACAAGATGGGTGATTTTACCCAAAAAAAAGTTGCCGCCTAAAATCTCTGCCTCGCACGAGTCTGCGAGCCGTGTCGGCTCGGTCTGAGTCGCCGAATAACTCGCAAGTCAGATTCCGAGTCACATTCACTTCCGAGTCACCCTCCGAGTCGCTACTTTTTATTGATTTTTGACTCGACTCGTACGAGTTTGACAACGATGGATAACATAACTACTAAAAACTATGTAAATCAAAATAGTCAATTTCAGACTAAAATAACCTCAATGCAGTTAAATTTTTCTAAAATAAATTTAAACTATTTATTAAACGTAACCTTCCATGTTTAAAATGTAAACATTCCAGAATTAATTAATGACATATATAATAAATATTAATTTAAAACACATTATATTAATATATTATATGTATAAAAAGTTGATGTTAAATTGATAGTCAGTACCCTTACAACTCTATATATTATTTATTTATCAAAAACCATCCATATGTATTTAGATCAAATTTGTTGCTAAAATTAAAATATGGGCATGAGTTAAATTAGCTTATCCAAAAGGTCAAAACTTGACCATATTCCCTATCCACTTCAAACAGGCCAACCTGTTACCCAGGTTTCCAGTTGCTAATTTTCTTTTATCACACACACAAATAACTAAATAACACAATATTCCGCATAAAAATACCAAAGTAAATTAATTCCCATTTATATTTATATGCCAAAAAAGGTAAACGTTAAAAATTAGCATATATTAAATTGATTAAATATAAATAATAAATTTGTTATTATTATTATTGTAATAAATTTGTTAAAATATTTAGGCTAATGTCTTGAAAGTGGCACTTTTTAGATAGACATTTAAGGCATAGTTGTCAAACTCGTACGGGTCGCGAGTCGACTCGTACGAGTCGAGTCAAAAATCAATAAAAAGTAGCGACTCAGAGGGTGACTCGGAAGTGAATGTGACTCGGAATCTGACTTGCGAGTTATTCGGCGACTCGGACCAAGCCGACACGGCTCGCAGACTCGTGCGAGGCAGAGATTTTAGGCGGCAACTTTTTTTGGGTAAAATCACCCATCTTGTCATCAGTCAAAACCAAATATCTATCTAAAATTATAATTAGTAAATAAAAGGAAATAAAGTACAAACCTCTCTTCCAACATCTACTTTCAAGATTTCCCCGCAAAAAAATTAGGGTTTTGATTTCAACTTTTACAATTAAATCTATCCCAGCACTTCCAAAAAAGAAAAGGCACTTGCTAGTATTTCGTTGCTCCAGTTCTTCAATTTGTAGATCAGAAGCTTGATTATTGCACAGAGAATCGATTCAAAACCGAAGGTTAGTACGGTACTTGTCTTTTTGTTGTTTATGCGTAAGTGAGTGTGAAACAGAGAGAGAGAGAGAGTGGAGTATATAACTATATATGTCATAATATGGGTGTGTTTGGAATATATATATTTATTTAATATATCATCAATTTTTAACTTTGTCCGGTATCCACTTTCAGTTAAATGCATTTAATTCGATGAAAAGCAAACCGAACTTTAGAGCTCTATGTGTGTGTGATGTGTACTACATATTTCTTTAAAATAAAATAAATGTATGTAACATTTGTCACTTATCTATTACTTGCTTGTTACATCTACTTTACTTTATTGTTACAAATGTATATATACATATATGTTTTAATTTTTAGGTATCATGACGAAAACAAAAACTCCTGATGTAACTTGGGAACATTGTATAAGAGTACACCCAACAAATAGAACTAGAGTACAATGTAACTATTGTAAAAAGGATTTTTTTGGTGGAGTTAATAGGATGAAACATCATCTAGCGGGAACAAGAAAGATAGTAGTGCTTGTCATGCGGTTAATGATAGTGTCAAACAATTTTTCCAAAAATTGTTCGATGATTTTGAGGCAAGAAAGGATAAGGCTAAAGATAGTGATTGTTTTGACATCGATAGTGAAGAAATAGATGAAAATCAAATGTTAAAAGGTACCATGGATTCATTTGTCAAAAAACGAACACAAAAAACAATGAATCAAGCTTTAAAGGATAGAGAGCCGGTAATTCGTGCTTTAAGTCGGCTTTTATATGGTGAGGCGTTGCCATTTAATTTGGTGAAGTCTCCTTTATGGAAGGAAGCATTGAGGTTAGTGGATGATTATGGTAAAGGATTGAAACTACCTTCTTATCATGAGGTAAGAGTCTAATACTTAAAGAAAGAGGTAGAAAGTGTGGAAGAAGGATTGAACAAATACAAAGAAGAAAGGAAAAAGACGGGTTACACGATTATGTCAGATGGTTGGACCGATGGAAAGCAAAGGTCGATTACAAACTTTCTTGTGAATAGTCCAAGCGGTACGGTATTTATAAAATCGATTGATACATCATCATTTGCTAATGATGCTAAAAGTTTGTTTGAAATGATTAATTCACTCGTTGAAGAAGTAGGAGAGGATAATGTAGTACAAGTCGTCACCGATAGTGCCGCGGCTTATGTTTTAGCCGGTTCTATGTTGGAAGCGGCGAGGCCTCGTTTGTTTTGGTCACCATGTGCCGCTCATTTAATTGACTTGATGTTACAAGACATTGGAAGAGGCAAAACGTTTAAGGAGACAATAGAAAAGGCAAAAAAGGTCACTGTGTATATCTATCGTCATTGTGTTTTATTATCTATGTTTAGAAGTTTCACCGGTGATAGAGAATTGACACGAGCGGGAGTTACAAGATTTGCAACATCATTTCTTACTTTGAAAAGCTTTCAAGATTTGAAAATTCCTATACGGGAATTGTTTGCTTCAAAAGATTGGGCGGAATCTAAATTTGCTTGTACAAAAGAAGGGATAGTAGTTGAAAATATCATTTTAGGTGATCCAAACTTTTGGAAGGCAATCAAATATTGTTTGAATTGTGTAAGTCCCATTTATAAGGTATTAAGGCTAATGGATGGTGATGTGAAACCGGCAATGTGTAACGCCCCTCTCTTAGTATATTATAAAATACTCTTTAATTCGGAAGCGTAGGTCAAAATATATTATATTAACAATATTTACAAAAAGGTAAATACATATAATGTTCAAAACATCATACAAAGACGGGGGTTACAAAATTCAACTTTCATTATTTATCAAAATATATCAGAGTTGCCAGCCGATCAAACATTCCTTGAACAAAACCTGCCTGCCCGCCCATTCAATCATGACCTGCAGGGATTAAGTGGGGAATTAGCACGAAGCTAAGTGAGTGAACACGAAACTAACAGTTCAACTTAGCCTAACAATCTGTTTACATCAAATAATCGTAAACACATATCATCAATATCAAAGAGGATCGGTGGTTTTTGAGGAACCCTACTGCCGCGGTGGCCCTCAAGAAACGCTTATCACAATCTGTAGTGGCCACTACAGAATATACCGATAACTTGATATTACCACTACACAATATGGGTTTAGTACAACACATGTACAACACCCCATATATGTAATCTTGTAAATCATCAAGTCCAACAATCTGTTGACCTCTTTAGCAGCAATCAATGCCCAGAGGCCACATTGCACGTAGATTCGTAATCAGCATATCAGCATATCAGACTAAACAGTCGATCAATTATATCTACGTTTACTCGTTGCAACCAAATCGTTACAACTGAATCAAACACGTGAATTCCGGATCCACTCACCTGCCAGTCTCAGCCCAACAACTCAGAAGTCTAATGTTACTGAGTCTTCTGCTGATCTGAGAATACAACAAATAATGAGTTAGTAACTCATTCCATAATCATATAACATATTTAAACAAGCAGGTAAATTCCTAAAGTCTAAGAAAACAAGCGTTCAATCCGAAGCGAAACCAGAAAGTCCCGAAACGATGCTTAAAACTGAAAAATGCCATTTTCGACCCCAAGATGACCCCGAAAGGCCAAAAACTGCCTAGGCTCTTAGAGCCTTGATTATTGGGTCGTTTTCGAGTGACCATGCGAATTTCAACCCAATCCGAGTTAGTGAAATTGTCACTCAGTCGCGACCCTGAAAACACTTACGCAATTTCAAAATTTGCAAAACAAAATTTTAAAATCTCAGTTCGCAGGATCTCGGTTCGCTTCGCAATAAGTCTCAGTTCGCGAATCTCAGTTCGCTTCGCAGCAAACTCAGTTCGCAGCCTAACTCGGTTCGCAGGAACTCAGTTCGCTTCGCAGGGTTCAGTTCGCAGCGTAACTCGGTTCGCAGAACAACTCAGTTCGCAGGTCAACTCAGTTCGCTTCGCAGTCAAGCATTGCGAACTGAGTTCATCTTTTGCAAGCTGCGAACCGAGCCTGCTGTAACCGAAAAACCGAGTTTTTCTCTTCCAAAACTCACAAATTCGACTACCTATCATTCTAACAAGCTTTCTAACAACTCATATGCATCAAATATCATCAAATAACGTCTTTCAAACTTCTTTTTCACAACCAATTCGCAAATTGATTAATTTTCATAAAAACAAGTTTATAAACACAAATTACTCACAGGAACAAGAGATGATATTCGTTTCAACAAGCTGATGCTACTACTGGAGATTATAATTCTTCACAGCAAGTTTCCTTTGGTTTTGGTTTCTCAATTTGGTTTCTCAGCTTTTGGTTTTCGGTTCGCAGTGATGTAGAAGTGAGTAGAAGTTTTGAGAATGATACGGTAGAAGCATATATATATATATATATATATATATATATATATATATATATATATATAATCTACCCCAATACCAATACAATTTTAGTTTCCTTTTTAACCTATTGTCTGGAACCTAAAACCATGTTGCGAAACCAAATATTTTATTTTACCGTCAACTAATTCGGTTTAAATCAATGATTTATGTATTAGTCACAATAATTCATTTATTCATTTTACTAATATTATCAGACATAATAATAGTAAAATATTTCCTAACACATTAAATAATAATTTAAAGTTTTAGGGAAATTACCGGAATACCACTAGGCCCTTAAAGTGGGTGTTACACAATGGGCTATATATATGAAGCTATGGATCGTGCAAAAGAGAAAATTAAAAGTAATTTTGATGGTGTTGAGGCGAGATACCGCCCGATATTGGAGAAGATTGACACTAGATGGAACATGCAACTTCATAGGCCACTTCATGCCGCGGGATACTATCTTAATCTAAAGTACTTTTGTATAATTTTATTCTTATAGTTGTCATATTTTTCACTAAAGCTTTCTTAATCAAACTATTTTAATGGAACATGGTATAACAGAAAGAAACTAATACTTTCTTAATTAAAACAGAAAGATCCAACTAGCTTAGTATAACATAAGTATAATAATTGGCATATAAGTATAATGGTTTGTTGACTAATTTAGCGGCTAGACAGTAACATGGGTACACAACTTTTGACAGTGACTAATTTAGTTGTGTTGTTTTATATTCGTCTTAGTCTCCATTTTGATGACAACTTTAAGAACGATCCTGAAATCAAAGAAGGATTGTATGAAGTTATTCAAAGGATGTCAGACATGCCAGCAATGATAAAAATTCATTTACAACTTGAAAAGTTCAAGGATAGTATTGGAATGTTTGGTTCTCCTGTGAGCGTGGAAATGAGGAAGAAGTTGCAACCCGGTATATATATATATATATATATATATATATATGTGTGTGTGTGTGTGTGTGTGTGTGTGTGTGTGTGCATTATATATATAGTTCATAACTAATACTTATTTCTTTCTTGCTCAAATAAACTATAGCAAAATGGTGGGCAAACTATGGAGACAAGTGCCCGGAACTTCAACAACTAGCAATTCGTGTCCTAAGCCTCACATGTAGTGCGACGGGATGTGAGAGGAATTGGAGTACGTTCGACCATATACACTCCAAAAAGAGCAATCGATTAGAGCAACAAAGGTTAAATGCGTTAGTCTTTGTCAAATATAACATTAACCTTGAAACAAGACTCCAAAAGAGAAAGGAAAGAGGGGAGACATATGATCCAATATATTTATCGGACATGGAATCGGATGATGAGGGGATAACCGAAACGGAGGATGCATGTCTCCCCGGAGATGTCTCTTGGATGGACGTTCATGAATGTTTCAAAGAGGATGAGGGAACTAGTTCCAACAAACGAAAAAGAGGTAACAACTTATACACCAACAAGAAATTATATATTATATTCACTTTTCAAAATGTATCAAATAATAAAGACAACGTTAATTGTTTATTATAGGACAAGGAACTTGAACAAAGCTAGGAACAAAGCAAAAAGCTCAATTGTTGGTGTGGATGATGATATTCAAGATGAGGATGAGGAGGAAGGAGGTGAAAGACTTCACGAGACAACCGTGCTTCTAGACGAAGTTGAAGATGATGGTCACATTGATGCCGAAGATTAGTTTTATTTGTCTCCCAAATCTTTTGACATTTGCTTTATTACTCAATCGCAAGTTATACCATTTTGCATGTTATAAATGTCCTTTTTGATACTTTGTGGTATATATTTTGGGATGATTGTAAACTATAACTCATAACTAGCAAGATTGTAATTTTTTAGCAAATGTATTAAATATTGTACTATTATGTTCTTAGACTTATATATATATATATATAATTGTAAAATTTATGACTCTTACGAGTCGAGTCACGAGTCGAGTCGCGAGTTAAAAATATGAATTCCGAGTCACGAGTCGAGTTGCGAGTTGACAACTATGATTTAAGCTATGTTAATATCATATAACACTCATGTGTCATAGGTAATAATTAATAAACGCAATTATATTAATAGAAGAAATTAATGATTAAATTAGTAAATAAATAATTGAGGACACGTTATATCTAGTCAGCTACCTCATCCATTCCCCTGTTTCGTTATTAATCAAGATTCAAGAAATTCACTTTAATTTATCAATCTTTAATAAATCATTCAAGTCATTTAAAGACATTCAATTCAAATTTAAACTAATACTATAGTAGTATATTACAGGTGGTGCTCAAGGCCAATAGAGAATTTTATTGATGGTTTTATGTATCTTGGTGTTTTTGATGGTGTTCTTAATTTGTCTTCTTTTTAGGTCTCTCTCTTAGAGTCCTTTTGTTGTAATCATCCTTTTGAGTTTCTATACTATGTACTTTGTCTACATGGGACTTGTAAACTAATGTATGTATCCAAGAATATATACAACAACGGCAGTAACCAATTTCGTATGTGTGAAATATGGAAGAGGTGAAATGCAGATAGTTGTTCTTTTACCTAATATTAAATAGTTTTTCCTCTGCCCGGGGTAGAAAAAGTTGTTCCACTATTTGGAATAGAGAAACTACTTCCTGAAGTATTCAAGAATGGTTATAGTAAAAAACTGGTTATGCATTGAAACTAGAGAATTGTTTGAGTCAACCTTGTTTGCTTGAACACTAATTTTGTCTTCCACGGATTCTTGATTTCATAAAACTCGTATCCATTTCAATAAACACGCTTATCCGGTTTAATTGGTATAATTTAAAATGTTTGTATAATTGGTTCTTGACTGATTAATAAAGTGGAAGTTATTTTTATAAAACTAAAAGCGAAATATCATCATATCATAACTTTATATGTATATAAACACTTTTTTTTCTTTTTACAAAACAGCCGAGAAGCTTTCATTATAAACGACTAAATGTTATTAGAGCATCTACAATGCTCTGAGGTGTCAATTTTATTAGGAAATAGTTGAAGCTGACGTCATCACTTAATGCATTGTAGATGTCCACCTGTTAATACGTAGAATTACTGTGCTTCTGTATTACCACCCGTCTTAAAATGCAAATGGTGGGCCACCTTCTCTTCTTTTACATTTTGTACCTTAAAATATTAGTCACCCCACTTTATTTTTAATACTCAAATACTTCAAAAAATGGGTAATAAACACAAGAATTTACTTCCTGTACAAAAGAAGTGTTTTATAATTTATAAATTTGGTATTATAATACTACATAGAATGTGTGATTATAGAATTGGAGAATTTATTATTTAAAACTTTGTTTTACATAATACTCAAATGTTCATAATAATATATTCATTTTATTAAAAAAAAATTACTATATAATCATTTTATATAATACTTGAATGTTTATAAAATAAGAATTATATATTTGATAAGTATTTAACGATAGTATGATGAGTTGCCAGTCTAATAAAATGGTACCGTAAAGAGTTTAGGAAAAAATATAAAATACTAATGTATCATTCATGTAATGATATATTAATGCAATTGGAGATGATCTTTTATCCAACTTCTAATTGACTGATTCAACAAAATCCATCTGTTTTAAATGTTTAAATTTGATTTGATAAATTATTTCTAATAAGTGACCTGATCCAGTTTTTCAGGTAAGGTGCCTTTTACTCCTATTTTCAGAAGTGGGACCGGTAGTACTAAAACCCATTTTTATAGGTTTACAGTAAATTTGTAAATGGATAAAGTTCATTTAATGTTTAATAGAATATTAAAAAAGAAAAGAAAAAAAAAAAAAAACTCAAGATCATAAGATCCCAACAACCCATACTTTCACTTTTATCCAAACTCCATTGTTCTCTCTCATCACATAAAAAAGAACAAATCTTTTTGTATGTTTTCATGATCTTGCATTACTTACATCAATACCATCAATTCGTGTTATTTGGATTCTTGTTATCTGGATTTTATAAAACCTCATTTGGTCTTTTGTCTTGCCTCAAATCATAAGAAGAAAAGGTTCATTAAGCCCAAAAAACACATCTCTAATGGCTTCTTCATTGAACCCCACTATTTTACCTGGTTATTTTACTTCTTCATATGAAACCCTAATTAATTCAAATGGGTATCTTTCTCCTTCAGTTTTTTCCACAGATTTGACCAAAAGATCACAACTTTTGTCTGATCACAAGGATTTAACTTCATTTTCTTGGAATGCCAAAACGCCTGTCCATGTATGCTTGAATCTGTAACTTTTTTCTTAAGTCTTGTTTTATGGGCTTGGATTAAACCTAATTTTAGTTTTCATTTTTATGATTACAGGCACATGCATCACTTTGTGTGAGCAAGACTATCAGATGGTGGGAAAAGATACTTACACCCAACATGATTGAGATCAACTCAGCTCAAGAATTGGTGAATGCATTATCAAATTCAGGGGATAGATTGGTCATTGTGGACTTCTATTCACCTGGTTGTGGTGGTTGTAAGGCTTTACACCCAAAGGTATGAACTTTTTAAGAACCCAATTTTTATTTTAAAGATTAGATTTTTGTTAATGTTTAAGAATTAATTACTCTTTTTTTGGTTTATTAATAGATCTGTCAACTGGCTGAGTCAAACCCCAATGCAATTTTTCTCCAAGTGAATTATGAGGAACTCAAACTCATGTGTCAGACTCTACATATTCATGTCCTTCCCTTCTTCAGATTCTACAGAGGTCATGAGGGAAAGGTTTGCAGCTTTAGCTGCACCATTGCAACTGTAAGTTGATTCATTTTGAGTTTTTAATTTTTGGTGATAATAAGGTGAAAAAAATGGTGCATGTCAAATAGTCAATAGTCAAAGATTGATTATAAAGAAAGATTATATCATTGTTTGAATGAGTTTTGTGATACTGGTAAGAGTGGTAATTATTTGTGAAAGTATAATAGATAAAGAGTTGTTTGACCGATTTGACCCGGCTTTAAAATTACCAATATATCTTAACCCGTTATGATTTGTTACCTAATTATTCGTTTAGTATATTTAAACACTTGTGTTGAATCTTGATTTTTATGTCTGCAGATCAAGAAATTTAAAGATGCATTATCAAAGTATAAGCTAGATGGGTGTAATCTGGGCCCAGCCAAAGGATTAGAGGAGTCCGAGCTGTTGAAATTAGCTTCAATTGGTCAAATTTCGTATAATTTGCCATTAAAGTCAACTGAGGATGATTTCCTTCTTAAGGAGATCAATCCATCAAGCAAGAAATTGCTTCTTGCATAGGATTTAGATGGTAGTTTAATATGGGTCGAGTTATGAAAACGGGTTGCATGATGCAACAAAGTTTTTTCTAGCGAGACTTACTACTTGAACCACTATAAAACCGAGAAATCTTGGTGAGTCGGTTAGGGTCAGGGGGCTTGTAAGTTGTACATAATGTTTTAATACCTAAAAGGGGGTTCATTGGTTTTTTAGTTGATGGATAAGCCCTACATGTTTGATGTTTGTCATTAAGGACTGTATCTTGTGATTTGTGGTTATTGGTAAGTTAATCATGTCATCTAAATGTCAGTAAAATTGGTTATATTATGTTAACTTAATCTAGGCATTTAATTTTGCGATACCAAGATGACAGTATTGTGAAAATCCAATCTTGTTATTTATGGGTCACAAAGTAGATTTATGAGTTTACGTTTCTATGTATTACTTGGTTGTATTTGTTTGTGACATATTCGAACAGGTGAAGTCATATTTTGTAACTAGTTAGGCGTATGTTTTCTCCATAAAAACTATACTTCTCGACCATAATTTTTAAACAAGTAATCTGTGAGTTTAACCAAAGGGAAGGACAATTGTTATTGAGCTACTTGGGCCAGATTATACCTTATGACAACGCATATTATAGTAGATTTGGGCTGCAGTAGGTTATTTTGGGCCTACAAAACCCGATACAAAATATTGTAGTAACCCAACTACATTACTAACCCTTAGTAACCCATAGTCGAGAAAAACATTATTTAGGCGTATTACTTGAAGGGTTTATTGTTTCGTTAGGTGCTCAACTTTACACTAATTATTATTGTATGTTTTCAACTTTCGTAGCCTCTATTGTATGAGCTGAACTTTCTAAATACTCTATTGTAGGTTCTAAATTTTCATTTTCATTATTGTATGAGATGGACTTTTCTAAAAGAGTTTTTAGAATGTCTAATGTATATCATATTACTTGAAGTTTTTAGAATGTTCATCTCATACAATAGAGAGTATGAAAGTTGAGAGCATACAATGAAGTTTTTAAATGGTTCACCTCATACAATATAGGGTATGAAAGTTTAGCGCATACAACAGCAATGAGTGTAAAGTTGAGCGCATAACCGAACAATAATCCCTTACTTGAATCGACCGACATCAATAACTAATACACACAAATTTGCCAGAAAATATTATTGGTTTACATCTTCCATCCCATATTTTTAGAAAACTATAGACTCACAAAGGTTCCTAGTAGCAATTTCCATCTTCCATCCCATATTTTTAGGAAACTATAGACTCAAAAAGGTTCCTAGTAGCAATAGACTCGTATCAAACGACAACTGACAAGAAGAAAAAGAAAACGAAAAAAGAACACCCATCATTCGACGACAATCGTTTCTTTTATCTGGGCCATCTCTTACAAACATGTTATAGAAGTCATGAATCGGTTTTTCTCACGGTTAAACTTATTTGTATCCAACAAAGAAGAGTATAGCGAGTGTCATAGGGACCACTATAGATCGGGTTTTTTTTTTCTATAAACTGATGTTTAACATTCTCATAAGTATCCTGCTATAGTTATTCTAGTAAACATTTGATGCAACTTAAACATCATAAAACCAACATGTAAAACTCAAAAAACCTTTAGATTATGTCAAAGTGTTGATAGAAAGATTTTCAGAAGGATGTAAGTTACAAACAACCAAATGGTCCAGACACATGTCATCCAATGACTGGCTAATAAAGATACCAAATGGCAAGATCAAGAAAAAAATCTTCCAGTGTGGCAATAAGTGGGATCCTCGAAACACTTGTGAGCAACAAGAGCAAGGTAATAGATTTTCTGGATATGACACCTCAGATAAGGATAAGAACCTAATGCTTCTCATTGGCCAATTCCCTGAACATCTATTGAATAATCAAACCTTAAACTACAGCCACAAGAATACCACTGCAATCAATATTACAAAAGGATCCACACACATTACACATTTTCTCAACTCACATTTTTCTCTGCAAACCCCCATTCACCTTCATCCAAAGTTTCACCGGAAAGTATGGTAGCAGTCACACAAACTCCGGTTGCACTTTTCAGGCCGTGTGCATCACGGACCAGATTCCTTACAGGATCATCAGGGAAGTTAAACAGAGAATTATCTGTCAAACCTACCAACATTTGCTCATCTGCTTCTTTCAAGATTGAAGCAAAAAAAGGCCAATGGCTACCTGGGTTAGCCTCACCTGGTTACCTCAACGGAAGGTAAAATATGCATTAACAGTTGCTGTTCAAGCAGCCTAATACATGAGAACTAACTGTGACGTGTTTTCACTTTTCAGTCTTCCAGGTGACAATGGGTTTGACCCATTGGGGTTAGCCGAAGACCCCGAAAACTTAAAGTGGTTCGTGCAAGCCGAGCTTGTGAACGGGCGATGGGCCATGTTGGGTGTGGCTGGAATGTTATTGCCGGAGGTTTTTACAAGCATAGGGATACTTAACGTTCCTAAATGGTATGATGCGGGAAAGTCGGAATATTTTGCATCATCATCCACCCTTTTCGTGATCGAGTTCATTTTGTTTCACTATGTTGAGATCAGAAGATGGCAAGACATCAAGAACCCAGGAAGTGTTAATCAAGATCCTATTTTTAAAAGCTACAGTTTGCCTCCTAATGAAGTCGGGTACCCGGGTGGCATATTCAATCCCCTCAACTTTGCACCAACTGCAGAGGCCAAGGAGAAAGAGCTTGCAAATGGTAATATAATAAATTTCCATCTTACCATGAATACAACTAATCGTTGATAGGGTTGGATACCATGTCGAAAATCTAAAACAATCTTTTTCCAAACAAAAAGTTGTATATGATCCGTGGGTCAAATATGATCACAACTACATTATTTAACAATAATATAATATTTTTTCAAATAAAAACAATTTCATAGGTTTTATGCATTATAGATACACTTTGGTAAGTTTTGGCCCATTCGACCCATTTAAAGATAATTGTGTGGTAAAATCAAATCCATTTTACTGTACAGATATTATTAATAACTAATAAGTTCCTATTCTAATCTCAGGGAGATTGGCTATGTTGGCGTTCTTGGGGTTTGTGGTTCAGCACAACGTGACAGGAAAAGGGCCCTTTGACAACCTATTGCAGCACCTCTCAGACCCATGGCATAACACCATTGTCCAAACGCTGTCAGGAAACTAAATATATTATAGCTAAGTAAAGAGAAAGAAAGCATGTTGTTTTGCTCTGCTTCGTGTATGGGTTGTGACCCTAGATCTAAGCTATGTTTTTAATGTACAGGGGAAATATGAGATGGTAATTTATGATTTATTTGAACTTATTGTCACCAGTCACCATCTCATTAGCGTAACGTAAATAACTTGAATTTGGCAAAAGAAAAGATCAAATAAACTATAAGATGCATTATTACTTTATGATTCATACTATACAACTATAAAAGACATTGATTGACCTATATTTTAATTCTTAAAACGAACTTGAGAAACCATGTGAATCTTTCTGAGTAAAAGTTGTACATACGTGTGAAATGCGTACGATCCTTCAGCATTGGTGATTTGTCATTAGATGATCCAGTTGCTGCAAGAAACCATATAACCTCACATTATTAAAAACATACTCAATTATTGAACAACATGATTTCGAATAGAACTAGTGGGTGGGTTGGGCAGGTTGGTAACGGGTCCAAAATGGGTGCTTTTGCATAGGTCAGGACCGTCAGGTTGGCCCAGAATACTTTTGCCCCATCTTTTTAACAATAAGTGTGTCAAATATGAACATAGAGCTTATTTAAAAAATAATCTAATTTCTTGTATGAAATGATTCAGGACGTTTAAAGCTACTAGCATACACTCGGGCAACGTTCGACCTGTTTCCTTCTAATCTGTTTTCTTTTGAAGTTCACCCATTTCACCCTATAAAGATAAAACACAACCACATTGATGATTTTATACGTATATAATCGTAGAGAATGTTACCCCTAATTTTGAAGTCTTACCTGGGGTTGAGAGTATGGGTTTGCATCAATCATGGAAAGAGGACAAGGTCCGGGTTCAGGATTCCAGGCATGACACATATTATCATCGTAGACAGGTCTAGGCATCTCGAAATTGCAATTCGTTGAATAATCCAGGAATCCTCGCATAGTTGTTGATGTGTCAGTTCTCATTTCTTTCGGTTGTGCAAAATTAATATTACCGTATGGATGAAACGGAAATTGGTCACTAAAATCTGGTCTCAAGTTCGACGTACTACACAGTTCAGCCAAACCACCATCTTGCCTTGTGCAGTCGACTTTTCCAGGGCCATCCATCTCTAGCTCTTTGATAGAACCAAACAAACCAGAATAGTTCGGAATGGAAACCCCAGAACACTCCCCATCTCTGAAATATAAACCAGAGGAATATAGAATTATTATATTCCCAGAACATATTGAAGGTCCCAAGTAAATATCCCATAACATTGATGCATGAATTGCCATAATTTAACATAAATACTTGTAAATAGGCAGAGGAGGCAATTTTGACCCATTCAGTTATGAATGGCTCAATTTGGGTTATGCTTGATCTCAAACATGTCAATTAAAAAATAGCTAAAAAAAAAACTGGTCGAAAGTCACTTAGAGTGCTACTAAAAGTTGAATCGTTATTATATTAACATAACTTTCGTGATCATACTTGACACAATAATTTTTTACCAAAACTATATAATTTTGGGACAACGGAAGTATAAACTATAGAAGCTTAGTTAAATTAATGAGCTTCGCAAAACTTAGTAACAAAACACATGGGAAGAGATTCAAGGTAGGAGTCCACTGACCTTTGAGACATGTAATTTTGTTTCTCTGGTAAGATAAAATTTTGATTTTCATTATTTGGAAGCCATGGTAAGTTCTGATCATCTTGAGTACTGGCCATCATTAGAGGCAGTTGCAACCCATTTTGGAACTGTAATGCAACATTTCTGTAAATCAAATATACTCAATATATGATATATGACTGGTGGTAGCAATTTCGGCCTATTTACTTATAATAAACACAATTAGCTTAAGAAAAAACGTATCAAATTGACAGGCTAATTATTTATAATAACTTAAGATTTTTGAGCAGAAGTTTTTTGAACCCCAACCCAAGTTGACACCACTATCAATATGATGGATAACCAAAAAGAAAATAATCACAAAGTTATAATACCTGGGTAGTGCAATCTAGTGGAATAAGCTTTTGCTGACCAAAATTGTCCTGCCAAGTGCCATTAATTATATCAAAAAACAAATTATACAACTTGTAATTGGCACTTCATATACAGAAGAGGCTCACTAGGTGAAATGAAATGAAATGCCTAACAACAATCTTCCCAATGATGTCAAAGTTGGTCATATGCTACCTTGTGGATACGAATCCGGTCAAGTGATTCCCTTAAGGAATCTTCCATCTGCTTAAGATGTTCAATATTCTCGATCTTGTCTGGATTACTCCAATAACTAATCAAGAAGATGCATTAAAGGGAAAAAAGAGCCATATTAGCCATTAAATTCACCAGGGATAGCTAAAAGATAACGGAGTACTTCTAATTTGAGTTTGAAAACAACAAGAACACACAACCAGTAAAGGGCAAAACCAAACTTGAAAAAGGATTATACAACACTTAGACTAATCAATTATCTCAAAGGTACCTTAGTCGCTTATGTAAGTCAGCAAGTTGAGACCGTAACATCATTGCATGGTTACTTAAATCCTGAAAATATTATCAACTATTAAGATATATTATCGACAGAAGTTCTGATGTAATTTTCAATATAAAAAGTAATTGACTGTGTGTATCTTGTGACCTCAGCTGATTGACTGCTGCAAAGACAACCAAACGAAAAGAACCCAAGATCAGTTGCGTAACAACAGAAAGAGAGACAAAGAACAAATAATATATTGACATGAATCATCAACAACCTTGCACCCGTGAAGTCTTGTATATTTACATCATGGTCCAACTTCTTGAACGTTTTCTTCAAAGCCTGTATGCTCAAACGATAAAGAACTAATACTATAAAGGAACCAATATAGTTTTATGTGGATAGCAGTCTTACTTCAAGGCTCTCCAATTTCCTGTTAAAAGTTGAACGACAAAAATCTGATCAAAACTCTGTTTGAAATTCAGATTGAAATCCAACTAAGTATTGTCATAAAGGAATAAAACATGCACCTTTTTGCTCTTTCTTGTGGTGTTAGTCGGGTAAACTTTGCAATAATCTCATCAATGTTACTGCAGGTAAAAAATGACAGATTAAACAACTTTTTATCAGGCTATGTGCTCCTATGACATAAGATGTACATTTAAACACAAACTAATACGGAGTACAACTATTCGTCACTACATATATGTAAGCAATAAACTAACACATAACAAACCTTCGCAATTATGAAATATAGTAAGTATGTTAAATCCCGAAATATTGAAATGAATAGGAGATAATAACCTGCGCTGTCCGGTGAATAATGTAGGCTTTCCGGTTGGAGAAAACATAAGAAGGATAATATCAATATCACATAACACCGACAATTCTTTCGCTTTCTTTAAGATTCCATTTCTTCGTTTCGAAAACGTCACTTGTCGATTGCTAATATTCTCTAATCTCTTAATTTTCAGCTTCACCCTCCCCATACTGCAACCAAACCAAAACTATTACATCACCTAAAACCTAAATTAGAAAAAGAACATATATTCTGTATCATATCATGAAAATTATATATATAAAAATTCAAATAACGTAACAGCTGTTGATTAAATAGCTGAAAATACCTATAAAAAGTTATGACGGTCAAGAATTCCGGAAATTATGAAGCAATTTACGAGGCCCTAGAAATGGACAGAAACCCTGATCATTAAAATTGGCATGAAATTGAGAGATGTGAAAACAAATATGTTAAATCTGATGTAACTAGAACTCAAATTCATTGAAAAATAAAGGACATGAGTTAATTACATAAACATGAGAGAGGGGGAAAAAGAGAGAAAGGAAAGGGGAAAAGGGCTTACACTTCTGCTGCGATTACGGAGCTTGCGATCGTCACCACGGAGCGGTATAACCGGATATTTGTCACAATTTTCTTATGTAATAATAATATACAAGTTGATGATTATTATGCATAAATATTACATTATTATTAAATAAAAAAAAATATTTACGTGTAAATGAGAGAAATTGGTGATGGTGTTTCGCGCGGGTATATGACGTTCGAATTAGGCGGTGAAGAAACTGATGACTGTTCATGGTTATTACGTAGTACGGACTACTATAAAAATGAATTCGTGAGTTTCATAAATAGTCCTTTGAATAAAAGAAATTTACGTTTCCAGTCCTTACACAAAAGGTGGCCAAGTATTTGTTAGAAAAGGCTCTATTTCAATTTGTAGTGTACATTTTCTTTAGCGAGTATAGTAATAGTAATATATTGACTTTAAAGCTCAAAAATATACATCAAAGGGTGGAATCATAACAAGCCTTAACATAGCTTTTTTCCAAGTTCAAAAGGCAAAACTAGACAGATGATCATCAAGTAAACTTGATAGTTGCACTTAATTACCAAACAAAGGTTATTTTGGCCCAAAATATAATAAAAAGTTATGATCAACTAACATAAATAAATAACAAAACACCCCCTCAATGGCTTTATTCAAGCTATAATCCTTTCCTTTATAATAAGTTAAAAGAATATTTATAATGAATGACAAATGGAATGTTCAAACAAACAATCATATGGAGGTTTTTCACTTTTTCCTGTGTTTCAATGTTAATGTTGATGAAAAAAGTAAAAGCTGCTATTGGTCGGATTTGATGGCTGCAGCCTCTAATTCCTGCTTAGTTAGTAATCTGGAGGTGGGAGTAAACTTCGAGTCTGATGTAAGTTTGACCGCATCAAAGCCGGTTGACTGAACTGAAAAGTGGCTTCCTGCTGCATCGATGGTTTTGTTGATGAAATCTAACCGTGAAAGATAGTCCTTCATGGGGCAGATGAAATCCAGATGATCCCTTGCCTAAAAGAGAATAACTAAAATGAGGCTTAATGTGTAAAATTCAACCAATAAGATAAAGAGAGAGAATATACAACCAATAAGTGAATTAGGTTAATATGTAGGTGTATGTAATTAGTCTCATTTAGCATTACTCCATTTATAACGCTCATAAACGACTACAAAAAAAAATAAAAATCAATACAATAATATTAATTTGTGAAAAGAAAATGTGTAAGAGGTAGCATGCATTTTTAAATTTGACTTTGGGCGACTTTCAACCCATTCAACCCATTGGACCTGGCTGACCCATTACCCTTTTAGGTAAGTTATTTTACTTGACCTGATTCAGACAAAAATACAGTCTTACAAAAAGGATATCTAGCATACCAGTCGATATTCAGGAGCCCGTTTAGGAAGCTTGAGATAAGACATGTTATGAGTCTCATAATCCCACAAAAAGGATGTATGATGGATCCACCGATTTTTAGTAATTGATTGTGCATTTCCACCAAACTTGCGATGGCCAAATACATAATCTACAATAGTTAAGGAAATGTCATGCTGTCAGATTTGTAGCATATTACGTATATCCCTAAGATACTATTTGGGTTCTTAAAAAATGCATCTAACGAATGAGCCAAGAAACTATGCAACAAAATCAAAATCAAAATATTTTTAATTAAATATCTACAAAACAACTCTCACAAACAGTAAATCCAGCAACCTAATTGGGATTCAAATATTTTATCCTCATACCGTTTTCACGAAGCCTGAAATCAGCAGTTTCTTGAAACACTCTACTGTATAATAGGCTGCTCCAAGACATGATAGGTCGAGGATATGGTTGTACATCAGGAACGGCATCTTTGTTGCATATAAATGAAACAAATATTGTCCCATGATCAACTATTACAGTCCCACCACCAGTAAACCTTCGTATGACAGGAATTTGATCTTCTACTACAGGACTGATTTCAACAAGTTCAGCAGGTTTCCTAATAACAGATTGACGTAAAATAATAGTCTCTCAGTAACATACCAAAACCATAGTTAGCATTTTTTTACTGCACATGACTCAATATCTAATAACAATGGCATAAAATCAAGTTATATTGTCGTACCAGCTAAGTTTCATATTTAGTTGACAAAAATACAAGGCAAACATGACTGAAACTGTACTTACGAATTGCAAAGAAACTTACCCAGAAATACCCATGACTATATTGGGCTTATCTGTGCCATCATTAATGATGCACCAATTGTCCGATGAGGTTCGAAGAAGGCATTCTTCTAATTCCAACTGCTGCAGAATGGGCATTCCCTTCGTTCTGACGATATTCATCAATGGAAGTCCAACATGTCCAACTTTTCGTGCAGTCATTCCAAGCAGTTTTGTGTGAACCAATTTTTCGATTTTTTGTTAATGTGACATTATAACGAATTTTTTACAAGATCCCATGCAACTTAGCAGTGTTTGTATTCTATATATCAAGATCAATAAGAGCCAGTAAGTCACAATAGACAGGTATCAATTCACTTAACGAACGATTGCAACTTTCAATTTAATTATCAGCCAATAATTTCACAAAACCTCAAGGATTTGAACACCCAAAAATTAAGTTTTTACAAACTACCCCATCATTTCGCAGCCCATTATGTGGATTCTCCACCTATACAAAACTGTTATGCGATTTTGAATAAACAAAAAAACCTAATTTGACATTTGAAACCCTTGCTGTCAAATTCTATATAAAACACAGAATTGGCCTAAACCGAAATCATCGGTTGTCGAAACAAGGAGCTTGGAAAATCAGAGGCAAAATCAAGCAGTGGTACCTGCTTTCACGGTTTTTCATAAAGTACAAGAAGAATCTTGCAATATATTCATTTTATAATGATTTCGCACACGTCAATTAGCGAACATACCATTCTGGGAATACGTGGAAAGATTTCACACAAGCTTATGCAATTCATCCCTTATTCGCATACCATTCTACGAATCAGCCGAAACTTGCACAAATACTATCGCAGAATGGTATGCGAACCACAGGGGTAACACACTTAGATGGTTGTCAAATTGTTAACAATGATATCAAATAAATGCTTATTGAAGTAATTTTCCCATTAACAAATTACGCAGCAACTAGTATTAAAAATCTCAAATTACCGCAAACACGAAGTAGTTACAATTCACAATCATCATACAAAGTTAGATATCAAAATTGTACCTGTTGTTAGGTTCGGAACTTGGAAATCGGAGAAGGAGCCTAGTCTTTGGTCAACGGTGAGCTCGCCAAGTTATATGGGCCAACATATATTTTATTTCACTAATTAAAGCTGTTTAATGATAAATCTTTTCCTTTGTTGAAAGTCTCTAAAATGTACTAAAAATCCAAATTTGTTTTACTACAAAAAAAATTATGTTTTCTTTGTATTCAATACACGTATTTGTTACTCCTTTTTTATTATTATTATCTTTTAGAAAGACGAGTTTTACAACTTCCTCACATCATATATATACGACCACTTGCACGAGACTTAACCCACAACCACTAGGTTGACGGACAACTCACATACCGCTAGGTCAAAGGTTCTTTGTTAGTATTATATAGAAGTTATTTAAAATAAAATATGGAAAACGACATAAATAAGTCTAGAAAACATGAGTTGTTTAACTTGAATTCGTTTTGACCCATTTTATAAATTGCTTATTAATCGATATATTTGACAACTGAATTATATATCGACTATATGTTACAAAGTGACTTAACATATTCAAAAACGTGATTGGACATGTTCATATGGTAATCCAACACATCACAACTATTTGCTTTAACTTTATGTAGAATTGACTTTTAGCGGGTGATAACTTTTTGACTTTTACTTTTATATACCAGCAAATTACGTGTATTTGCTCTTTGATATTTCTTTTAATGAATTAAATAAAAAGACGATGGTTAGTTGGATGTCCATTTGGATATTTTGTTAAATTTTGGTGAACAAGTGATGGATGCACAACTAATAGCCACGTTTTCTTCTTTTTCAACTCTTTTTTAGCCACTTTATTTTATTACATGATAAGAAAATAAACATTAATATCCAATGTGGCTTGTTTATTGGACTAATAAGTTAATAATAATGAAGGCGACCTTCGCTAAATGAGTTCTTATCATATAATAAAATAAAGTGGCTAAAAAAGAGTTGAAAAAAAAAAGAAAGTGTCACTTGTTCACCAAAATTTAACAAAACATCCGATTGGACATCCAACTAACCATCGTCTTTTTATTTAATTCATTAAATGAAATATCAAAGAGCAAATACACGTAATTTGCTGGGTTATAAAAGTAAAAGTCAAAAAGTTATCACCCGCTAAAAGTCAATTCTACATAAAGTTAAAGCAAATAGTTGTGATGTGTTGGATTACCATATGAACATGTTGTCCAATCACGTTTTTGAATATGTTAAATGTCACTTTGTAACATATAGTCGATATATAATTCAGTTGTCAAATATATCGATTAATAAGCAATTTATAAAATGGGTCAAAACGAATTCAAGTTAAACAACTCATGTTTTCTAGACTTATTAATGTCGTTTTCCATATTTTATTTTAAATAACTTCTATATACTACTAACAAAGAACCTTTGACCTAGCGGTATGTGAGTTGTCCGTCAACCTAGTGGTTGTGGGTTAAGTCTCGTGTAAGGCATTGTGTAAGTGGTCGTATATACATATGATGTATATATGATGTGTGAGGAAGTCGTAAAACTCGTCTTTCTAAAAGATAATAATAATAAAAAAGGAGTAACAAATACGTGTATTGAATACACAAAAAAAAGAAAGAAAGAAAACATAATTTTTTTAGTAAAACAAATTTGGATTTTTAGTACATTTTAGAGACTTTCAACAAAGGAAAAGATTTTTCGGCTTAAAAGGGCTCAACGGCCTGTTAGTGTGAATATATATATAAATATATATATTTGGCCCATTTGACTGATGAGCCCATCATTAAACAGCTTTAATTAGTGAAATAAAATATATGTTGGCCCATATAACTTGACGAGCTCACCGTTGACCAAAGACTAGGCTCCTTCTCCGATTTCCAAGTTCCAAACCTAACAACAGGTACAATTTTGATATCTAACTTTGTATAATGATTGTGAATTGCAACTACTTCGTGTTTGCGGTAATTTGAGATTTTTAATACTAGTTGCTGCGTAATTTGTTAATGGGAAAATTACTTCAATAAGCATTTATTTGATATCATTGTTAACAATTTGACAACCATCTAAGTGTGTTACCCCTGTGGTTCGCATACCATTCTGCGATAGTATTTGTGCAAGTTTCGGCTGATTCGTAGAATGGTACGCGAATAAGGGAAGAATCGCATAAGCTTGTGTGAAATCTTTCCACGTATTCGCAGAATGGTATGTTCGCTAATTGACGTGTGCGAAATCATTATAATCATGTTAGATGACTTAGATCTCACTATACAGTTAGCACATATATATAAATCTAAACTACAAGATAATAGATATAACACAAATAGTCCTTGACAAGTATGACAACACACTCATCACAAAAGACAATGATCTTCAGAGATCACAAAACAGCAACCACATACCACAGACTACAAGAACAGAGAATTCACAAAAAATAACCCCATGAAATCAATGAGACATTAGTAGTATCACTTGTATTGTAACAATGAGGGATTACTAAAGTAAAGTTTATTAATGTGACATGTCATCTTCTTCATCATACATTTTGAAAAAAACCTTTTAAGCATGCACAAATACTCAATCAGTTAAATACAAACACAATTACTCAGAAAATCAATGTACACATACACACATATGCCTACTATTTTTGCTACAATTTAGCTCAAGCAGGTATTCTTGAAAAGTTAGTACAAAAAAAAAGGACATGGGATTTCTCTTCTTCAAGAAAAGTTAGTATAAACCTAGATAACACTTCATACACAACACAAACTAATTAACACAGATCAACAGACAACAAACAAAATCACTTAGTCACTTAGTCAGATGAGAATAGAAACGAAACGAGAATTAACTAGCACACAGGGGCCTTGGTCAAGTTTCAAGTATGAAATCCAGGGGGCAGTTGATTCACAATATGCTATGTGAACTCCCTGAACCACGAACCTGTCTCAACTCAAGAGGGTTTAGAAATCCTTACATAGTAGTCCCACGCTCGGTTAGCCAGCCAATCGAACCAAATAAGCAGCGGAAGAACAACACCAGATACAGGGCCCAATAAACGATTTCTTAAGAAATTGTAGTTTCAAGTCGAAACCCTAACTAATCAAGAACAGATAACTCGAGCTATATCACTAACCAACCAACCGGAGACACCTTCTGATATCAAAACCCTAATTTTGAAATTAGAGTTTGTTGAAATCAAACCTATATCTAAACCAGAAAATACAATCCACAGTCTTTGTCGAACCCAAAAATACCTAAATCGCCCTCTAAAACAACCTCCAGACGGAAACCTCAAATCAAGAGCGAAAAAACCCTAACCCTAAATTCAAGATTTCGAACAATCAAACCAAGAACGAGCCTAGAGCTCTGATACCATGTAAAAAATCATAAATGAATCACAAGAACAAGAACAAGATCAATATGAAAACTGAATAATACCTCAATTACCAAACCGGGTTATAAACCCAAAAACAAGACAAAAGATTCTCACAAACAGACTCAAAACGCTCTATGATCAATCAACCAACAGGTGATGATCATATCCCTCAATCTAGACCTAATCATAAACTCTAATTTGGGTATACAATGAGAGCGAGAGAAAATACACCAAATCTATCTGAACAGTACATGAATATAACATTTATAAGATCCATGTTGACTGACTTCAAATATATGCAACTTAGCCCCTGATCTTTCACAAGCTTCACAGTCCAGTCCCTCATCTTCCAAAGGCTTTCCATTGTACTACAATAATAAATGCAAATAATAACTCTTATTCAACAACTTACAACTTCACAAAATATGAAGAAAGAAATCAAGATTGAACTACATCTATAAATGTACTTTTAACATTTTCCATTTAGGCATACCCACATGATACTAAAATCATTTTGTTTTTATTTTCTTTTCAAAAAAAGAAAAAGAAAGGTTCAATAGATATTTTTGTTAACGAGTGGCTCGAATTGGCCCGATGAATACAATGTGAGGTGAACTTTACTTGCCCATACATGAATAATAAGGAAAATAAGAGAAAATGGACTTATTATTTTGTGCAAAAAAGGAAAAAATAAATAAAAATAAGAAAGCAAAAGGCAAGAGATAGAGAAATGACACTTTAGGTCCACATAACAACTCATAGATCGTATTTAAATTGTGGCTTGAAATTGCTTCGGCCTCATAATATCTTCATGTAGGGTCTATTCAATATTCTAAATAAAAATGTTAGCCTTTTTTATGTTAAGAGTTTGTATTTTGTGGCAAGTGTAATTCATTTTGGATTGCTTATCTTTTTTGGTATCATAATGCCAAATGTTACCATCTTTTATTTAGTTGTATACATGATGATTCATGATTTTACATGCCCTTTTTAACCATCTCTCGTACGTAAAGTGAAGAAACTAAAAGTCGTACAGGATAAATCGGATGGTCGTTGTCTCTTTAATTTCGTCGATGGTCATAGTCATGACTTAATGTGCCTGATTCGGTTAATTTGTAGTATAATGAGTCGTGTCATGTATGTACAGGTTTAGTTTCGAGTTGAATCCCATTGTGGTGCCATACCCCTAACACTAGCGAAGATTCGATTTAACACATACCAATGAGCCGAGTTACACCTTGTATGTTCATGTTTTCTTAGTTGATTGAAATTAAAAATACTCATGGCAACAGAAAAGAGTAAAAGTTGTTTATGCATAGACCGCGCAATTGACTGTATCCATTTATGTCATCAATAAAAAAATGGACAAGGAGTCACATTTCAAGAAAATTGATGATAAACAAAGCAGAAAATCAAGAAAATCGAAAAAGCTAAAGTATACAATGTATCTATACTACTATGCTAAGTACAACATAACAAAGCCACCATTTTTAGGCTGTTTCTTGAAAGCAAAGTGATCTGGAGAAAGCAGCAGGGTTCGCGTGCAGAACAGGAGAATTTGTAGCAACATGATGCTTCTTTCCGCCCTTTTCTTGAAACGCTTTAAAGTTTTCATTTTTGATCCCAAGTGATACCCATATAGAACTCTTTGCAGCTTCATCAAGATCATCAATTCTAAGTGTCTTAGGAATCACAATCGAGTTCTTTTGTTTCTTTGATTCATCATCACAATCATTAGATTTTATCAACAGTTCATCTCTTGAATGTTTCCCCAAGATTGTATCACTTGCAGGTGCAGGTAAGAATGGAATACAATTCCAGTATGTTGAAGGATAGATTGGCATTGAAGGGAAAATGGGAGGAATTGGTGTCGTCGAATTAAAGGGATTATAAGGCCAAGAAACTGCAGGGCTAGGAATGGAATGAACTTTAGGAAACTTGGAATGAAATTCATTTTTTTCTTGAAAGTTATCAGGGAATGAATCGAAAGTTGGATTAGAATTCTTGTTTTTACGACGACCTGCTCCAACTGGCATATTTCTCATAGCACCACCTGCGGTCCAATACCGTTGGCAGCTCTTGCAAAAATGACGTGGCTGGTTAACGTTGTAGTTGTTAAAGTAACAGAATTTTGTGTCCATGCTGGTACAACGAGGACATGGGAGAATCTTGTCCGGTTTTTTCAGGGTTTTAGGTTGCCGGTTTGTTGGTTTGTGTTCGGAATCTTGTGCTCTTGTTTTTTCATTGATTGATGGTGTTTTGGGATTGTCTGATTCTGGTCTGGGTTCATTGTGATTTGATTTTAATTGATCCTGGAAATATGAAAATTTCAAATATCGGTCACTAGTGTAAAAACAGTAAGGCAACTTTGTTCAATCAGAAAGTGCAGTTTGACTTCTAGGAGTCAAATAAATTAGCTCTTAACTTTAATTAACTTCAAGAAACCGATTTGAAATGGAGAAAAAATATTGATAACCGGATTAGTCCTTGAAATGATACGAGTAGTAGACTACTATACAAGTCATCTTCAAGATAAATTATAAGACTTTAAATCGAAAATTGAACTTGAAAACTATTAAGTTTGACCATTCTATCAGTTTGTCAAATTAAACAGAATTGGTCATTTCATCAAATCTCCAATTTTCATAGCAAGAGTTATTTTGAAGTTTAAGTTGAAATAGCTCGAAAGTTAATATCTAAACCCTTATAGATTTAGAACATTACGTTAACAAAAACAGCATCACGTTGATACAAGTCTTTATCTTTATCCATTGAAACATCAATAAAATGAAAAACTAAAATCGACCCATTAATTCTTTAATCCTTACATCAATTGGGTTGATTTTAGATTTACAAAAAATCTGAAATGCAAACACATACATATGTGGTGTGTACATCAGTACAGTGTGTGTTCATATATATATTAATAAACAACTGCATACCTTCTCTGCAGCTTCTCTGTTTACTTTCTCTCCTTCCAAACAAGTGTTGTCATGAGTCTGATCAAAACCACCATCTTTATCATCACCACCACCACCGTTAGGATCCTCTGTGGCAGCCGTGGAGACGACCCGAAGATTAATGCTATTGCTCTTAACAGTATCAGGCAACACAATCTTTTTTCCAAACAGTTTGATACCAGCATCCTCCGTCATATCCTTTACGTTTTTCAATGAAGCTTGTGGCGGTTGCAGGCTGCAAAAAATGGTAGTTTAAGTAGTATAAGAACTAGGAAGGTAGGTGTTTTTTTGTTGTCAAATTGTGGAAGTGTTGCTAGCAATAAATATATGGCTCAAAATATCAGACCAAACGTTAGTATAACATTTCTTGATGGTAAAAGTGGAAGGGGTGTTTAAACTTTAAAGTTGTGTGGGGTAGAAGAAGTTACACTTTGACCGAAATGATGGAGCATATGATATATCTATATATATATGTAGGTGCAAATTTTATATATAAACTTAAGAGAAAGGATATACTTGATGGAAATATAATATGTGAATTTTTTTAATCCAAATAGACAAAGAGCCCACAAGGTTAGCATGTGACTATTAATTCTATAACAAGTGATATGTTGTTTGTTTGCAGTGGTGGGGTCAAAACTTAATGAAAGATACTATTTATTTTAAAATATGTTATTTAATTTAGTGGAGATCAGAGGACAGGCTTCGAATGAGAGCAAGAGTGACAGGTCAAATTTACTGCATTTTAAAAGTAAATTTGTAGGTCTAAAATACAGTTAAATTTATAGGTGTAAAATGTAGTGATGCTAAAATGTAGTATGTTAAAATGCAACCGTTGATAAGATATAATGAATCTGAGAAAAAAATTATTTCTAAAATGCAATAAATTCGGTATGTCCCTCTTGCCTCTCATATGAGCTCTGACCTCCAAACTTACTCATTTAATTTATGGTTTTATACTAAATCTAATTGATATATTTGTTTATGATCTTTTTATAATCTGTATTTTTATTTGTAAATTTGAAAATTAAAATGTTGGATGATCCATCACTCTTATACCATAGAACAAATATATGTTATGTGTAAGAGTTCACATGTGTTTGAGATTGTTTATTTAAGCGTTTATCTGCGTATTATTTTGACAACATAGAAGCACATTCAAACACTCATATTAAACTTGCTTATCTGTTTATTTTAGAATGAATAAGCACTAAAAGATAAGTATTCTACCACCTACTTATTTTTTAAACAGATAAGTACTTATGAATAATCAATCTCGAACACCTTATGAACGACATATTAACGGCGTAAAACATATGTAACTATCATCATTTGATAGTAGATCCGACTTTCTTTCTTTTTCTAATTTAATTAACTTAAAATGTTAAATGTATGTTTTAGCTTCAATCGATTAACTATCTCTTAATATAAGTTGCTAGAACCACTACTACAACAAATTAACAAATTGTATCATAAATTTGAATGATTAATTAAATTCTATTAGAGTAGTCCGTAATTAACAATAATTAACAAATAACATTAACAATTAACAATTTAACAATATATCATGAAATAGGACCAAAGTGGCTGACACGTAAGCAATGTAGTAAATATTATGAGCCACAACTTTGTAATGGTCTTGATATGATTGGCCACAATGAGGTTTGGATTATTTTGGTACACCTAAAGATTGGGTTTGTAAACTGCAAAGGGCAAAAATGTCCACTTTTTGTTCTTTTTTTTATCGAATGGGACAGAAATAAGTAGGTGTGTTGAAGCATAATATCGTACTTTCGGTTACTTTTCGTTGATACATCCTTTTAATGTTAAGTTTGATTAGACTCCTCCCAGTCGTTCACCAAAATTAACTGGTCAGTTATTGCCACTTCTGCATTACGTCAGCTTTTTTTAAAAATGACAGAAAATGACTAACAAGTGACTGACCACTGCCAACAGTCATGGTCAGTTTCTCGGTTACTTTTATTTAATATATATATTTAAAACACAATAATTAAAATAAAATACATTTTATTAAAATAAAAACATTACATTAATTAAAAAAACATTACATTTCCTAAATAAAAAAATACAACAATAAAAAAATATTACATTTATTAGAAAAAAATATGATTAACGTTTACGGAAATTTGGTGGGAGTCGCGCAACGTGTTCGATTAAAGCATTACGAAGTTGATGATGCACCGTTTGATTGCGTAATTCAATGTCCATACGCAATTGAGTTTCAACCCTTTCTTGCCACGAACGTCGGGGTATATTCGTCGGGTTTGCGAAATAATCTTCTTCAAGTTGACATATATTTTGGATGTTGTCCTCGTTTATCATGTTGTGTAGAATCACACAACAATACATGATTATTTTTATTTTGTTGATGCTATATGGTCTTGTCAGGTTTTTGATGATTTACCAACGGCCTTGAAGTACACCGAATGCTCGTTCCACGTCTTTTCTTGCGGATTCTTGATATCTCTTGAAACGCATTTCTTGTTGCGTTACTGGAAACTTAAACCACTTTACAAGAGTGGCTCATTCCGGATAAATCCAGTCGGCAAGATAACAGCCTTTTGTGAATTAGTCCCCGTAATGTTGAAATTTACTTGAGGAGCTCTATCTTATAGTAAATCGGTGAATAAATCCGAGTGATTCAGAACGTTGATATCGTTGTAGGAACCCGCAGGTCCAAAGAAAGCGTGCCAAGTCCACATATCGTAAGAGGCTACTGCTTCGAGCATGATCTTTGGACAACCTTGATCACCTCGGGTGTATTGACCTTGTCATGCCAATGGGCAATTTCTCCAAGGCCAGTGCATACAATCGATGCTCCCGAGCATACCCGGAAAACCATGCAACTCGGCATGACGTTGATGTAAACATTGCACATCTTGGAGTGTTGGTTTTCTTAAGTACTCGGTCAAATATAGATGAAAAATACATTTACAAAAGTTATCCAAATGTATGATGTTTGTTGACCCATATGTAAGTATTCATCAAAGGCATCGGCGGCACAACCGTATGCCAATTGGCGTACGGTGGAAGTGCATTTATGGTAAACGTTAAAACCAAATGCACCGGTAGCGTCTTGACTTTGGTGAAAATATGAAAAATATGGAGGTCGCGGAATATGAGAGTACAATAGTATACCTTGACATATGGCTCATTCGAAAACGTTGTTGAAAGTAATCCGCCGGGAATGTTGGGTGCTCGGCAAAGTAGTCTAAAAATAAACCTTGGTCCGCGGCGTCAAGATCTCTACGTTAAAATCCTCTTGGTGTTATTGGCGAACGGAATGAGTTTTCGCCTTCGTCGTCCAAATCGAAGTCTATCGAATTAACCATATTGATTGCGGCGGCCGTATCAAAAATATTCGTAAGCGCTTGCGATTCTTCAATATCGAAATCGGAATCCATTTTATGATTTGAGAATGATTGGGTAGAATTATATAGAATAGTTGTATGCAATGTGTAAAATGAGTGTGATAATGTGTAGTTTTTATGTATGAAATGAGGAGTGTTTAATTGTATGAATTATAGAGTGTAGTAATTGTTTTTGGTGCGAATTATAGTTGTTTGGAATATATGTAGATATAGTAGTGTTTGTGTATGAATTAGTGGGTAAAATAAATTAAATAATATATATATATATATATATATATATATATATATATATATATATATATATATATATATTTTAAAAAAATAGCCGTTTGACAAATGGATACTTTTTTTTTTAAAGTTCGAACGGTCAAAAAGTAAAAAAGAATAAAAAAGTTTAAACCGAAAAATTGGCTCGCCTTCTTTGGAAAACCGACCATAAAAACCGACAGCCGGAACCGACGAGACCGTGCCAATTGCGTCAGTTTCATCGGTCTGAATCAATGGCCAACCGACGGTACTGTTGTGACGACTCTTAGAGTGTGAGAAATACATCTAAGATATTGATAGGTCAAAGATACGTTGGTTTTAACATTTAATATGAAAAGTTTTAAACATTAATACGAAATTTGAATAATTTATTTACTGGTATAATACAATAAAGAAAAGTTATTGAAATAAAATTTGAAGTAACACAACTAATGATTTCTTAGGTAAAAATAATAATAAATAATGTACTTTTTTTTCTAAAAAAAACAAAACGGTAGATACACTCGTTACATCATCTACTATTTATAACCACACATATTATATACACAGTTTCAATCGACAATTGAATCCCGAATTTTACAGTTACTTTCACACCCCTAAAGTAGAAGCTCTTTGAAACTAACAATTTTCTTACTATATAGTTAAAATTTAAACTTACTGCTTATAAAGTAACCCTCGGTAGGGTCAGTGACGGATCTAGGATGTAAAATTATAGGGGTCGAAATTAATTAAAGCTACAAAATGACTAAGTTACTTAAGTTATCAACTCATATCGGGTCGGGTTAACTAAATTGTGGTTTCAAAAGGTTTATATTGGCATGATTGAAAATTTTACATTATTATCATCTAATTTGCAGTTACGCTAAAAGTTCTCGAGACCAATATAGAGTATCATATTTAGAATTATAGAAATTTTTACTTAAGCATAAATTTATAATGTTTACTTAAACATCTCAAGAGTGAGAAAAATTGAAGTAATATTATGAAGTTAAACGAAATTATCATTAAATATTTAAATTATCTTTTAGTTGTTTCATTTCAACTATTTTAGATTTGTTAAATCTAACTGCTATTTATTTGTCTTTGCATAGACAACCTTGAAGAATTATTTAAACCATATATTTATATTATATTATTATTATTATTACAAAAAAATCCATTATCAATATTGCTATGTGTCGTGTTTTTGCAAAGACAAGTTATTTTTTCATGACTAGTGTTACTATGCAACATTCACTTGTACAATACAGGTTATATTGCATCTTAACTCTATTTTTCCCTTTTATTCTCTCTAACTCCACACCATTTTCTTCTTTCTCTTTCTTCTTCCCTGCAACTCCTACCTTACCCAAATCGAAAAGCCCCAAATTCATGAACATTTCCCCCCCTCTTTTTATGACCGTGTTCAAGATTCAAAGTTTAGGTGAGTCTAATTTCAATTTTAAGGTATGTCAACAAGAAAATTAACATAAAATCTCTAGAGCATTTTGTAATCTAAGGTGGGTCAATTGATCTACTTTAGAACAACATAGATCCGCCTCTGAGTAGGGTAGGTTATACAATAACATAGAGATGTGAAAAATTCAAACATTTAGTAAAACTTGGAAAACATTTTGTGAATGTGAAGGACCTAAATTGTTATCTTATGATTCTAGAAAAAGTATGAGTTACTAATAATGTTAATTTGTGCCGTATGAAACAACAACAACAACAAAAATAACAATAATAATTAATTCCATCGAAAGCAGAATAAGAGGAGATAAGATATGAACAGTAGTACATTTACCCAATAACAAAGAAACTGCTTCTAAAATTGTGTCATTTGAAATATTTGTGAAGAAATGATAGGCGTCATTGATAGCGCCTATTTTATTTGCTGCAAATCCTTAAATTATTTATAACTGAAGGTGTAATATATTTTTAACGGATTAGTGTCTGAAATGAAAATGCATACAACTTGGACATGATTTCAATTGTGTGTACCAAACTATTTTTTTTCCTATTGCGTGTACCGAAATATTATTTTTTTTCCTATTGTGAGTATCCAACTTTAAAAAATAATATATATCAAGTAGTATTTTTGATGATGTGACAATCTCTACGCATGTCAAGTGACATTTTAAACTGATAACAAATCAACAAAATATATCAAAAATACATTTTTTAAAGTTGAATATATACGATAGAAATAGAAAAGGAAAAAAGCAGATTACATACAATTATCTTGTCCAAGTTTGACATATTTTCGGACACCGAATCCCTATTTTTAAGAGACGATTTTGGCTGCATACAACAATACACCATAGAGCCTTTGTACTTCCTCAATATTGGCAAATTCAGGGTTCTAAGCTTTTACAATCAAAACTGGAGATAATTTCAACTATAGTGCCTGGTTCATAAATTTATTGATGGGCTTAATGTTGCATTATAACGTACCAACCCAATTATATTAGCCTGCATTATTTCGGGCCCATGGTTCTTAATTCTGGAATATGAGCTAAAATTCCAATATTCTTATTGTTTTAGTTCAAAGTTTTTGAATTCTGGTAATTATACCATTTGATTATAATTTTTAAAACCTTTTATTTATAAAATTTGATTTATGATTTATGATTGATGATATATAGATATACTGATGATAGTACTTGTGTTCGCAAAGTATAATATATTTTTTAGGTATTCGACACGTAAAATTGTCATCTTAAGAATGTTCAAGTAAGAATGACAATTACGATTGTTTGAACCAAGGGCAATGGTTACGATTGTTTTTTCTTCCATCTAAACAAGAACCAAGTATGAATAAAATGCATTAAGCTAGCGAAACAATATAGCGTTATTTAATCTGAAAAAATAAATTATAATTAACCATTCTCGTAGCTCATTTATTCCATTAGTTTTCAGTTTTGTATTTATCAATTTTAGTTGTTTTCCTCAAACAATAAACCTATAATTTAACGCACATAGTATAATCATCACAATTATTATATAATAATTGCTTCAAGTGAGACTTGAACGTGCAACTTAGTATTTCTTTCGTACCGCTAGTGCAAATACCCTCTATTGTGTATTTATCAGTGACACCCGACATTTTAAGACATCCTTTGTACCTAACCAAAACATTATTACGTGTATTTAGTTCTATTTTAGGCTAAATATCTGTAACATTGTGTGTATATATATATATATATACACTTACGCAATTGTTTTAATTGCGCGATTTCGATCGGATGGAATTCGACACAATAAATACGGACGTTGGTGAACAACATTTTCTTAAATAATGTAATTATATTAGATAATCGTTATTTAACTTATATTATTACGATAATATGTTAAACGTAATACGTTTTGTATAAAAGGTACGGTACGCGACGAAAACACGTGAATCGCGCCCGACGCTCGAACGAAACCCGACGAATATTTGAAAAGGGTCAATAAAGTATTTAAAATTTTTTGGTCAATTTAAAATAGCGATTATATATCAAAAACAAAACTCGAAAAACTAAACGTTAACGATTAAACCTTAACACGCGCTATTAACGTTTAACCAACCAAGGAACGTAACACAAAATCGAGGAGCGAGTCACAAGCCCAAGACCCACGATGGGTCAGGCCCAATCTCGGCCCAGCCCAGGCCCAGAACCGGCCCACTAACCCCCTCCTCTTTTAGCCTCACACCCCTAGTTAGATTTCATTTCCTCACACACATTTAACTCTCTATTCTCTTGTTCCTCATCCCTTGCTCTCTCTCTCTCTCTAACTCCCAGCCCAAATCCACCACCACCACTACATTCCTTTGCCCCTTCCAAGAGCCCTAGTCACCACCATCATCATCTACATCGTTACGAAGAAGGAGAACAAGCGAAGGAACGAGAACTGAACTGCAGCATCCCACTCTCTCTCGTTTCGGCTCTAGATCGCGTTTTTGTTGTAAGAATCTCTTCTAACCTCATTAGTTTTCCTTGGATAATGTTCATATACATGTTAGATGTTCGTTTTCACTGATTATGTCCAAGATCTAAACCGAAAACCATTGGATAATACGAAAAACCATCGGATAATACCTTTAACCACTGGACAAAACTTAACCCGACTTTAGATCGGCAATATCTAACTCATTTCTCAACCAAATCGAGTGATTCTTGAGCCTGAAATCAAGTTCAAGAAGTCTACTTTCGAACCCACTAGGCCTCATAATTTTCTGAGGTCAAATACTATTTTAAAACGAAAATATAAAAGTACATAGCAGACTGTCCTTTTAATCAGAAAACTTTAGTCAAATCTAGAACGGCATTTCTTGAGATCTACAAATGATTAGGACTTGAAACCAGTGGGAAAAGTTGGGTAATTGTGTTAGCTTTAAAAGTTGTACTCGCACGTTTCCTGAAAATTCGTAGAACTTGAGATATAGATGAAACAATGAGCATAGGTCAGGAAATCGACCCGCTGGACACAAGTTTGATTTTCAAATGATTTCATGACTTGCACTTGACCAAAAATTATGTAAAAATATGTTTTGGAAAGGTAAGACATAGAGGGATACCGTGAAATTTTCTTGGATTTTATCTCGACCCTTTGTCTAGTCAAAACGAGCTATGAAAAACGTATAAAATCTGGCGAAATCGCCTCGGGGACTGTTTTGACTTCGCAAATAAAACGACACTTTCGGGTTAACCATAAAACGTAACTCTAATTTTTATAAGTTCTAAAAACATATTTAAGAGTCGTGTAAAAGTTTCGGGTCAAACCGAGCATGTTTGACCAAGTTCCCGAACCCGAAAACACATCAGACCCTTAGTGTCGCACCAGGCCCAAATCGGGTGCGACACTAACCCCGTGTCGTTACTTTTCAAACCAGCAGTACTAACCTGCGACACTATCCTTGTGTAGCAACACATAACTGACAGTATTAACTTGCGACACTAACCCCTGTGTCTCACATCTATTTGAAATCGCAACCTGCGACACAAACCTTAGTGTCGCACACTTATTGATTTTCTCGACTGCGAGACAAACTTCAGTGTCGCAACAATATTTAACTCTCACCACTTGCGACACTAAGCCAGTGTCGCAACCATTGCAAGTGTCACAGTAACCTGCGACACTAACCCTCTGTGTCGCTTAAAACAATTTGATCAAGTCTATGTTTTCACAAAGCATTAAACACGCGTAACCACAAATAACAACGAGTATTTATATACGACGTTACACGCAATACATATACTCTTATAAGTATATACAATGAAACAAACATAATAATAATGTCTCCGGGAATTATTATTACAAAACGTCACCAACGGGTCGTACACGTTTTCTAAACACAAACGATAAACAAACATTTGGACATAACTAGTTGAGTGGACAACTAGCATGAATGATCTTTTGAGACATTCACTTACTCATAACTTTATGCGTTTAGGGCGCTAGAAGGTTACATTTCGGATACACGTTTATTGAATTAAACGCTTGCTTTCAAGACTCAGGTGAGTCTCATAGCCCCACTTTTACTGTTTTTAACAATTGGGGTGAGAATACATACACTGTTTTTAATGAACACGAGTACATAAACACATATACGGATTGCATGAGTGGTTTTACTTTCTAAACCACACAAAAATCCTCTGCACATCATAGTTTTGTTAGTATGGATCTTAGCGCGAGTATTAATGAATAGATCTATTTGGGATTGACCATCCACGTCCGGGTTAGTAGCGCTAACTGGTCAAACGGGCGCATTATTATTTGTTCATACGGGTGTTCCGGATTAGGCACCTGCAGGAAGCAAACTCATATCGGTTAAGCTTCAGACTATGAGCTCAGGGCAGTAGTATACATATTTTTGCATACGTGCAACGCATTGAAATCTCATGGTTCACACTTATACTTTGTTAACTAAACCTATGAACTCACCAACATTATTGTTGATCATTTTAGTATGTATTCTCAGGTTCACAGCAACAGTAGGATTCCTTCAGGGGGACCGCATTCTAGAGTCGAATGATTTCACAATTGCATTACTGGAGATTCCTCCGCATTACTTTTAGTAAATTGTTATGTAATAGAATCTCCCGTCTCAGACGCGGACTCTAGAGATTATATTTTTGAAACGATAAACAATATGTTATCAAGCATTTTATCTATGAAAATATATTTATTTCAAAATGACTCATGTAGTGGTCGTTCGTTGTAACTTTGTGTAATGATTCCTGATTAGTCGCGCACCGATCTGACTTACGCTGCATAGTAAATTTGGAATTGCGACATTATCATATTAACTCTAACTGGTATACATTAAAGAAGTATTTTCTTAATTGTTGAAGCTTACAGTAGTGTTTTGACCAAAAATTACAAAAGATAATTCCGTGATCAAATTAGTAAAGTGAGGTAGAGTGCTTAATTGAATTTTGAGATAATCTGTTAAACAGGTAATAAAAACTTGATATAAAACGAGATTAACAATGAAAATGTAAAGTAAATGCAATCAACACAAGGATATACGAGGAAAACCCTTAATCTTGATAGATTGCTGGCATAAAATCTCGGGAAGGAACAACCGTTCCTTGCATTTGTTGTTTTTATTACTCAAAATCGGAATAATACAAGCTAAGAGCACAATATGATCCATCTAAAGTGTTTATGGTAAGAAAGTGGTGAATCAATGAAGTAAGTGAGTAAATCTGCAAGAAAGTAATGTGAAAGTCGTGATTCAGTGTTGTGAGTGCATAAGAAGTGTTTTCTAATCGATCATATGCCTCATATATATACTAGGTACAATATAACAATATTTTCGAAATATCCGGGATCCTCCGGTTCTTCAACTAAGACTCTGTTGACTATCCCGAAATATCCGGGATCACCCAGGGTTCTCCTTGATTTGTTATGCCACACATTCCCGTTTGAATTTGAGTTAGTCTTGGTCCATAAGTCACGTTCATATGACCTGGTCAAACAAGCAAACACATGTTAAAAGTATATGATCCCGGGATACTGAAGATCCGGGATCCTGAGCGTATACGAGATCCTAGATGTCTGAAGGATCATGAATATATCCGTGATCCTGAATACATGCAGAATAAAATCATACTCCAATTCTAAATCTTGCATTTTAGACATAAAAATTAGCCCATAACAATTGCCCCCAAGTTGTTCCGCTGTCAGGATCCTGATGGCGATACAACTTCCAGGTATCCTGAATGTTAACAAAAGTAGGTGAGAAATTTTAGCACATAGATAACCGTGCCGGAGTAATGATCGGATTCCTGATATACATCTACCTCATATCACTTCTCATTACCGTCTTTGAATTCTGTCAGCAGGTATCAATCTCTCTCTTTTCGATTTTTCTTGTTCAAAAATTTTATTTTCCCCAACTCTTCTTATGGCTTTGATTCTTTGTTCCTCGTTGAAATCTGATGAAGATATCCTCTCCGAATTTGTTGATCAGAAGTTACTAACCAATCCCGAACCTTGTACCTTCTCTCACATCGATATCGACCGTCTAAAACACAAGCAAGTGTTCCCTGTAGGTACCATCTTCAGGTCATACAACCCTTCTCTTTATTCCGATTTTTGCTCACTAGAATGGGTTTGTTTCCCCGAATTTCCTTTTACTCTAGGGCTTTCTTTTCCTTTTCCCCCATTGTTTACCGAGTTCTTTTCTACTACCAAACTCTGTTATGCACAAACTATGCCGATGGTCTGGCGCACCCTTTTCGTTATCCAGACTGTCATTGATTTCTATGACCTTGATTTTGGTATCCCTGAATTAGCACAGACTTACAATCTCAGAAGCCATGGTTCCAGCTACTTCTTATTGCAAATCAAACCTAGAAAACAGCATCTTGTTCATCGAATTACCCAAAACGACCCTACATGGAAGGGGCGATTCTTCTTCATTAAACGTTCCTCTCTTCCCGACAGTGATCTTATTCCTTCTTTTTGGATTCTGAAGGGTAGGATAAAATATTTAGGGTTTTAAAAATGTAATTATTTGCACTTACCTGTATATTTCGTCTTTTAGAGCAAACTTTGCACAATTAGCCCCTCCTCGCCAAGATACTGAAGTTAAGATAAAAGGATTTTTAGAGATCCCCGAACTTGAAAGAACCTTCCAACTTTCTCTTCGTTCAGAAAGCATAGGATCTCGAGAAATCGAACCAGCTATGTCAGGTAAAATAATTATCTTCCACCTGTTATTTAAGAATTTTTTTCTAACCCTGTTGTCGTTATTTATCAGGATCCCAGAAAACTGCTGCCTTTTTCTCCCTTTCCGACATTGACGCCGATACACCGCTTTCAACTGAAAAGACTATCCTCGATTTCCGTAAGCCCCGCATCCCCAATCTTCGCTCTAAGGCATCGTCCAAAAAGAGGAAATCAGATGAAGTGGTTGAGATTGAGGATCCTCTTGCTGACTTCAACAAGGCTAAGAAGCTCTGCACTCAAGTAAGTTATCTTTTCTACAAAATAAATGTTAGTATCTCTGATCCTGAACCTGTTAGTTGTATTTTAAGATCCCTGATTCCAAAAATTCCAAGAGTAAATAATTCAATTTAATTGGACTTATCTTATGCAGGCTCTGGAGCAAATGACTAAGCACTTTGAAGAAAATCTCGAAACCATCGAGGATATGAAGAAGATTGCCGCTGCTAAGTCCGAAGCCATGGAGAGAGATGCTGTTGAGATCACCAAGCTCAAGAAAAAGGTGAAGGATCTTGAAACTAACATTGCCAAGAAATCTGCTGAAGTTGATGACAGAGTTGCCCAGGAAAAGGAAACTCTTCTTGCTGCCATAAAGAAAGACGCCACCATTGCCATCCTTGAAGTCAGGATCCTGATGGCTACAGAAGCAATCGCCAATGGTTGTAACGCTTCTGTTTGGAAAACTCAAATCTGGAAGGATAAGTTAGCATTGTTGAGGGGTGAGGATTCCACCGGTGCAAAAGAGGTATGCAGCAAGGCAGTAGCAGCTACAGCGGAGGAAATGCCGGTAGGTGGAGATAAGGCGGATGGAGAGATCCCGGTGGCATAGGAGAAGGAAGGCAATGACGTTCCCTTGGGCGATGATGGTAATAATGACCAGACCTGAGCCCAGGTTTTTAGATGTTTAAATTTTATTTTTCTTAAGGGTTGTGAAGTAACAAAGCTATTTAATTTGGGGGAGGTCGATCTGGTATGATCGGCCATGGTGGTGTTTTCAAGTGGTTTATGTTGACAACTTGATTTTATTTTGGATATTTGTGAATTTTACTCTTTGAGACATACTGGTTTCAGGATATTATGTTTATATTATGTTGCTCTAGAATCTTTATTATTTCTTTTATCTTCAAGATACTGGGGGAATTCCCTATTTGTGTTTATCCTGATCTGGGATCTAGGATACTTAGGTAAAACTTATTATGACATGAATATGTCAAAAGTTTTAAAATAATGTTTGAATGACGTATTGAACATCATTATTCGTTAGGGTTAACACCTTAGTGCACTCGGTGTTAACAATTCGTAAGAGTTCAATCTATAGATCAATGATCATGAAGTTGCCGGGCACCAGAGGCGACACCCATTCCAATCTCCTGATTCTATAATTGAACGTCCATGATCTTGGAAGTAGTTCTCCTTCCATTGTTGCTAACAAATATGCTCCCTTTCCAGCATCTGAGTCGATCAGATATAGGCCTTCCCACTTTGGTGCCAACTTCCCATCAGCAGGATCCCTAGTATTTTAGAAAATTTTCCTTAATACCAAGTCTCCTATCTTGAATCTTCTTATCCTTAAATTCCTATTATAGGATCTTGAAATCCTTTGCTGGTATGCTGCTATTCGCATTTTCATCTACTGTGTCGAGATCATGAGCCAAAGCCTTGTCATTATCCTCCAATGTCTGTAGTTGGGATCTTGCCGTAGGGATCACCATCTCTGTCGGGATCACAACTTCAGCATCAAACACCAATGAGAAAGGAGTTTGTTTAGTCGCCTCCTTTACTGTGGTTCGGTCTGCCCATAACACGAAAGGTAGTTCTTCAGCCCATCTTCCTTTCTTATCACTCAACCTCTTCTTCAAGTTATTGATGATGATCTTGTTGCTTGATTCTGCTTGTCCATTGGCTTGAGGATGTACTGGTGTTGAAGTTATCATCTTGATTCCTCAACTGGCACAAAAGTTTGTAGTCCTTTTGCCAATGAATTGAGATCCGTTGTCGCATACAATCTCTGCCGGGATCCCGAATCTCGTCAAGATATTCCGTTTAATGAAGGGTATCACTTCTTTCTCTTTAACTTGAGCAAAAGCTTCAGCTTCTATCCATTTGGAAAAATAGTCGGTCATTGCCAACATAAATACCTTTCCTCCTGCCGCTTTAGCTGGTTTACCCACTATATCTATTCCCCATTTCAGAAATGGTCATGGGGAAATGATTGGAAGCATAGGTTCTACTGGTTGATGAAGGATATTACTATGCCTTTGACAAGCATCACACTTCCGAGCATATTCTGTAGAATCTTTCCTCATAGTTGGCCAGATGTATCATGTCCTCAAAACCTTTGAATAAAGTGCTCTGCCCCCAGTGTGATTACCACAATTTCCTTCACGAATATCCTTCAAGACTTCTTGCGTCTCGGGATTCTCCAAGCATCTTAGATAAGGACCTGCAAGTGATTTTCGATACAATATTCCACGTATTATAATAAAACGAGATACCTTCATTCAGAATGCCCTAGGATTTTTCTCATCCTCTGGGATCACATCATCTTGTAGATATTTTATTATCGGGCGAGTCCAAGATCCTGAGCTGCTTTCAGTATCTTGAGGTTTAGGATCCTGAACATTGAATATCCCTTTTACGTCTTGATGCTCTTGATCAATGGCCGGTATAGCGACATGTATTATTGGAATCTTTACATTTGGAGGGATCTTGAATGCTGATCCAAGATTAGCCAAGGCATCAGCCTCAACATTATCCTCTCTTGCTACCTGTTCAATGTTAAATATTTCGAAGCCACCTGCAAGTTTTTTCAATATATCCAAGTACAATACTAACCTTTCACCCTTTACAGTATATGTTCCATTGAAATGATTAGCAATTAACAAAGAATCGATATATACTTGAAGATTTTTAATTCCTATATCCCTAGCTAATTGAAATCCTGCAATTAAGGCTTCATATTCTGCTTCATTATTCGTCGCATGAAATTCGCAACTGATAGCTTGGGGTATTATGTCCCCCTGTGGCGATTTTAGTATGATCCCTAATCATGTTCCTTTTATATTAGAGGCACCATCTGTATATAGTGTCCATTTTTCTTTCAATTCTCCTAATCGCCGAACTTCTAAGTCTACTTCATTTTGTAGATCACTACTGAAATTTGCCACAAAGTCTGCTAAAGCTTGGGATTTTATAACATTTCTGGGTTCGTATACTAAGTTATAGGCACTTAATTTTACTGACAATTTTGCCATCCTATCTGACATTTCTGGCTTTCTTAGTACACATTTTACAGGATAATTAGTTTTTTTGTGAATAGGGTGTGTTTCAAAATAATGCCTAAGTTTAGTAGAGGCCATAACTAGTGCTAATATAAGTTTTTCAAGATGAGAATACCTGGTTTCCGCATCTAGTAAGCTTTTACTTACATAGTATACAGATGTTGTTGACCTTCAAAATCTTTGACGAGTATTGCGCTTACAGCATTCCGGGATACTGCAAGATATAGGAATAGAGGCTCTCCATTTTCTGGCTTCATCAACAATGGTGCTGACAAAAGATATGCCTTCAACTTTTGAAATGCTCCTTCTTACTTTTCACCCCATTCGAATCTTTTATTCTTCTTCAGGATATTGTAAAACTCTTTGCATCTGTCTGATGATCTTGAAATGAACCTGTTTAGTGCCGCTACTCTCCCGGTCAATCTCTGTACATCTTTTGGACTTGATGGGGATTTCAAATTTAGGATAGCTTTTATCTGTTCTGGACTCGCTTCTATCCCTCTTTTAGTTACCATGTATCCCAGGAATTTTCCTGCCCCCACACCGAAATGGCATTTGGCAGGATTCAGCGTCATGTTGAACCGGTCCAGGATATCAAATGCTACCTTGAGATCCCGGAGATGATCTTTTGCTTTCTTCGACTTCACCACCATGTCATCGATATATACCTCCATGGTGTCCCCCAGCTGATCTTTGACACCTGCATTTTTAAGACCAAATGGCATAGCAATATAGCAATATATACCTGTTGAGGTCATGAAGGCGGTATCTTGCTGATCGAACGGTTCCATCTGAATTTGCTGAAACCCCGAAGATGCGTCCATAAACATCAGCATTTCATGGCCATCTGTCGCATCCACCATAGAATCGATGTGTGGTAGAGGGAAATGATCCTTAGGGCATGCTTTGTTGAGATCGGTATAATCCACGCATACTCTCCACTTCCCGTTCTTTTTCTGAATTACCACCACGTTTGCTAACCACCTTGTGAATTTTACTTCCCTGACCATTCCAGACTTTAGCAATCTTTTCACATCTGCTTGGATAATGACATTTCTTTCCGGCGCAAGTTTTCTCCTTTTTTGTTGGATAGGCCTGAAACTGTCATCAATACCAAGCTTATGTGTAATAATATTTTAGGAGATACCTGTCATGTCTTCAGGTTTCCACGCGAAGGTCGTCACTCTACTTTTCAGGAAGTGTACGAGATCCTTCTCGAGATTTTCGGGGATCTTGGATCGTACTAGTACCTTCTTCTCAGGATCCTGCGGATCAAAGATGATTTCCTTGACATCCTGTTCTTCAGCTTCCAAGATGCCCGGTTCATGTTTCTTTAATTGCTATGCTGGCGTCGGTTTGGTTGTCGATTTCATCGAGTTTGTATAGCAATCCTTGGCCTCTTGTTGGTCACTGTCTATTTTTACCACTCCCCAAGGGGTTGGCAATTTTACGCACTGGTGGTATGTTGAAGGCACGGCTTTCATATCGTGTATCCATGGCCTACCTAAAATGATATTGTAGGAAGATAGTGAATCAATTACACAAAACTTTTGAAGAGAATTTACCCCTTCGATGTATACAAGTAATTTTATCTCTCCGATTGTGTTTTTGATTTCTCCACTGAAGCCTACTAGCACATTGGATTTTGTTATGATCTCTGTCTCTGGTATATTCATTCTTTTCAGAGTCTCAAGGCGTATGATGTTGACCGAACTGCCTCCGTCGATCAAGATCCAGCGAACAAAATGGTTGGCTACATACAAGGTGATCACCAATCCGTCATGGTGATGATCCTGAACATCTGCTCTATCATCTTCATCAAAAGAGATCACCCTCTGGTCTGTCAAAGTTGAGGTCCTCGTAGGCTTGTACACCTTTTCTGTCTTCGCCTCTTTCACGTTTCTCTTGGCTGTGGAATAAGAAGTACCACAAATGTCAGATCCACCAGATATAAAATTTATTACCTTAACGTCTGGTGGAGATCCTGCTCGTTTCGGGATCCTGGAATCATTCTGGGGTTCAGGATCCTGATCTTTTCCGGAATCCCTGAAGGAATATTTCTTCTTGCCAAACAGTTCTTTCAAATATCCTTTGCTCAACAAGTAGATGATCTCCTTTCTGAGTGCTATGCATTCTTCTGTTATATGGCCGAAGTCTTCATGATATGAGCACCACTTAGACTTATCCTTCCAACCGGTGCTTCTGTCACTCTTTTTTGGTCATCTCGCTTTGTCTCCCAAGCCTTGCTTTGCGTATAATAGGCCTGTGGAATCAACAGAAAAACAATACTCGTTAATTCTGGGATACTCCTCGTCATCTTCTTCAACCGCGTTGACTCTGTGATTTTCCATTCTGGAATATGGCTTATTCCTGCTCGATCTATAGGATGATGATTCGATTCTCCTGTTCGGTCGATCGTAGGTGGATGGCGTATCTGCCTTCTTTTGTATCAGGGTGTCTTCCTCTAGCCTGATGTATCTCAGGGCCCTGTTTCTTACTTCGTCCAAATTCTTGCAAGGGTTCATCACAAGATCCTGATAGAATTGGGAATCCCTTTTGATTACCATTTTGAAGGCCTGCACCGCTGTCGCCATATCCAGATTCGGAATATCCAGAGATTCACGTCCGAACCTTACCATTTTGTACTACCCTGTAGAGATCATTAGTCAATTTTTCAAAGGTCTTACTGCATGAAAACTGATTATTAAACAAATTAACTAAATCAGCAAAGGAGGTTATGGAATAAGGTGGAACATTTAGTAGCCATTTTAATGCAGATCCTGTTAGAGTAGATCCAAATCCTTTGCATAGACATGCCTCTTTGAGATCCGCGGAGATGGGAATAATCTCCATTCTTTCTCGGTATTGTGCAACATGTTCTTCGGGATCCGTGGTCCCATCATATAGCTTCATACTTGGAGTTTGGAACCTCTTCGGGATCTCGGCATCGCATATCAGAGGTGCGAATCTGGAGATCCTGTGGGCTGATGGAGCCACTTCGGGTATGGGTTGTACTACGCCTGGTACACTTGAGATCATATCTTTGAGCTTCTGTAATTCTCTAGCCATGACGGGGCTAATTCCAGAATCCTGCAAGATGTTAGTACCAATAAAATAATCATTAGACATGTTACCAATATTGGGCGTTTGGAACGAGGATCCTAAGATGTACGCGGGATCCCGAACGGTTGAGATCCCGATCGAGTAAGTAGGATCCGGGATCCCGGTACTTCCTTGCACAGCAATGAAGTCTCCTCGGTGATTTCCAGTGGGCGACGTATCAAAGTCTAAGACCCTGCTCCTTATAGGAGTAGTTATTGGAGGATTGGGGGTATAAACCCTTGTCCTCAGGTTCTCCATATCTTTCTTCAGAATTTTGTTGCTGCGTTCGACTCGCCCTAATTGCTCCTTAACCTGTGAAAACATAGATAAAATGTCCTGGTTAGAGATAGTGACAGGGTTAGAATCCGGGATACTGGATCCTGAAAAGGTAGATCCTGCTGGAGTTGTCCTCCTATAGGTGATCTCTGGCCTAAAGTGCGGCGATGAAGTAGGTGGAGCAGGGGGAAGGCTTGTCATCGCAGAACTTGAAGAGGTCATAACTGAAGAGGTGGATCGTCCTTGAGTTGACATTTTCGACAAAAGTTTTTGAAAAAGTCGACTTAATAAAGATTTTAACAAGAATTTGATTATGAAAAGCACCACTTGCCCCACGGTGGGCGCCAAATTGTTTTGACCAAAAATTACTAAAGATAATTTTGTGATCAAATTAGTAAAGTGAGGTAGAGTGCTTAATCGAATTTCGAGATAATCAGTTAAACAAGTAATAAAAACTTGATATAAAACGAGATTAACAATGAAAATGTAAAGTAAATGCAATCGACACAAGGATATATGAGGAAAGCCCTTAACCTCGGGAAGGAACAATCGTTCCTTGCCTTTGTTGTTTTTATTACTCAAAATCGGGATAATACAAGCTAAGAGCACAATATGATCGATCTAAAGTGTTTATGGTAAGAAAGTGGTGGATCAGTGAAGTAAGTGAGTAAATCTGCAAGAAAGTAATGTTAAAGTCGTGATTCAGTGTTGTGAGTGCATAAGAAGTGTTTTCTAATCGATCATATGCCTCATATATATATACTAGGTACAATATAACAATATTTTCGAAATATCCGGGATCCTCCGATTCTTCAACTAAGACTTTGTTGACTATCCTGAAATATCCGGGATCACCCAGGGTTCTCCTTGACTTGTTATTCCACACGTTCCCATTTGAATTTGAGTTAGTCTTGGTCCATAAGTCACGTTCATATGACCTGGTCAAACAAGCAAACACATGTTAAAAGTATATGATCCCGGGATACTGAAGATCTGGGATCTTGAGCGTATACGAGATCCTAGATGTTTGAGGGATCCTGAATATATCCGTGATCCTGAATACTTGCAGAATAAAATCATACTCCAATTCAGAATCCTGCATTTTAGATATAAAAATTAGTCCATAACAAGTATCATAGTAAAAAATACCAAAAATGACTAAAAGGGAATGTTATAGAGAACCAAAAACGTGAATTATTAGTATCCTTAAAAGATAATTGGTCAAAATACATCGTTGTTATGTGGTGGATTAGCTTATGTTAGTACTTCATAGAAAACGTATCTAGAAGATAATTAATAAGATTCTTTGCACTCTTAAGATTAAATTAAAATTTACAAAGGAAAAAATGGAAAAATCAAAGTGAAAAGTTATTTTGAAATAAACATAACTCGAAAAAGAAAATAACGATTTTAAGAAGTGGAGTAGTATAGAAACATGACTATATCAGTGGCCAAGAACTGACCTTTGGGTACCGTTGACTTGTTTATTTGTCCATCCCACTTTTGGTTAACTTTTGTCACGCGGGGTCCGACCCTTTTCCACACGCTTTCCTAGTTTCATTCATATTAACTATGAAGTACATCTTAAAGGTCTAACTTTGTAATAGTTGTAATATACGGTAGTTTTAAAACCGGTTATATTATAGGAATGAAATACTTATATAATGTTTATTTAGAATTATTCAGATTTTAATATTACGCTATTAATAGCATACACTTGGAGCAATATTTTTTTACCAAAGAATCATTGGTCTAACGGTTTTGAGGTTGAGTGTTCAAGTCTTGAAGCCAGGACATAATATAAATATTTGTTAGTTATTATATATATTTATTTGGTAGTAGTGGTAGGATACTTAAAAAGCAAAATTTAGAACAATATTTTTAAAAGCATGTTATTGATTGTAATATAAATATTAGTATCCAATAAGAAATAAAAGGTATTTATGGTACGCATGTATTTAGTGTTATTATCCAATTCAATCTTTTTTTAAAGTTAGAAAAATAAAGTCTTAACAATACCTCACTATTGGTAGAAAAATAGTTATATATTCTATACCATTAGCTAGGTAATTAAAATCCAACTACTTATATTATTAACGTTTTTTATATTCATATTTAAATTGCTTTATTTGCTCATTATGACGTAGGTATTACACACTCATTTTTCATATTTTTGTTTTTTTTTCTTTTTCTTTTCATGCTTTAATTTTTTTTTTTTACTATATACTGATGTGATCTAACACAGGGAACCGCTTTATTTTCAATTTAATTTAATTTCATGGTGCGGAAAAAAGTAATCATAATGGGTAACAAAGATGAAAGATGTAACTTCATTGACTTCTTGAGATATGATTGCTACACCCAACAACGCGGGGTTTATTTTTTTAGAAAATTGTTTTTTTTTTTAATTATTTATCTAATATCTAATCTAATTCTAATCCTAATCTAATAATTTAATAAAAGAAAGTGAAAAAAATATAAATGAGATTATATATAACAGTCTCATAAATATTTTTAAGCACATATTAATTATAATGGTTCTAACTTAATTATATGCGAATTTGAAAGACTAGTAGTATATATAAAAAAAGGAAACGTTTGTGCTATTTAAATAAAATAATAATATTGTAATTACGTTTAAGACGCATGGGATTTTTTATTTTTTTTTTCATTTTGAGTAGTATATAAAGCAAAAGGGGAGAAACACTTGTGTTCAGCATAATTGATGTACACTTTACACCTACAAAAGTGTGTCACTGTGTGTTCTTCTATCATATTAGAATTGAAGCTAGGTAGCCATGCCAACAACCACAAGCTTTCTTCCATTTTCATCAACTCTTTTGCTGCTTCTTCTCCTTTCTTCTACTTCCAATGCAGTCCCAATCTCAAGTACGTAAGCAATTCATTTGTCAATTTTTAATCTTAAAAATTAAATATATGCCCGTAAATATTTCGATATGATCATGGTCGATCTAGTTTTTTTCTTAGCCAAGGTTTTAATTTTTATTTGCATTTAATTTGTTTTCATTTAACAGGAACTTTGAATCTCATGGATGAAGGATCACTTGGGGATCACAACGATTCAAGCAATATCCACTTGGTAATTAAATAATTAACTTGTACTAGCTACAGATTAGATGTTAAAATATGTTGGTAGTAGCTAATTGTATATTTTTTTCATTATATTCAGGAAAATGTGAAGGGACGTTGGGAGATTATGGAGAGGGTGACGGAAAGAATGGATATGGAAGTGAACGATTATCCAGGCTCTGGTGCAAACAACCGTCACACACCAAGGCCATAGCTAGCAATGGAAAAATATGTTGGTTAATAATATTGAACTAGAAATAACATACTGTTAGTAGCTAGCTAGTGTCCTATTAGTAACTAATGAAATATATGTGACAAAATACTAAACTATCCTAAGTTAACTAGTACTTGTAATACCATTCATGCTACTAATACAAGTATAATATACACTATATGTGTTACATATGTACTCCGCATTACTTAAGTACGATTATTAATTTAATTAAAGTGTTGTTTACTATATATATTGATGTATTTAACCAAGTTGATGAATGCTTAATTGGATTCATAAATTGAGTATGATTGTTGTAATATTAGATTCTGATGTTGGTTTTACTTTTGTTTGATTGTTTCCATATTCGCTCCGATATATAAACAAGCTTGTGGGTTCCTTTCAATCAAGAGATGAAGAATCAAACATGCATGCCAAATGAATCGGGCAATAATCTCGCAATTCACTCTATCTGGAACATCACAACATAATTGTGTGTCTTAGAGAAGAAACCGATTTTTGCTTATAGTGAAGTCTAGTTGAGTTTCACTATTCTACCGTTGTCCTTTTGGGGTTTTGCCCTAGCTAGATACTTTAGAAATTTTGGTTAGTAATGTTGATGATGGGTTGGCATATTATGTGCGTGTTAGGCAAAGAGCACTTTTGGATCTTGGAACAATTATGGGATTTTAATTTAGTGGGAAAAGATGGTGGAATATTGAGGTGGTATGCATTCTTGCTGATTTAAAGTAAGCTTGGGGTATTAGGTGGCCGAAATTTATAATCGACTCATATTAAATAGTTGAAGTTGATTGATTTAATTAAGATGTACTTTCTCTCTGACTAATTAAAGGTAATATGTTGGATGATTTTTTATATAAAGTCAGGTACTCTAAGACAACTACAACACGAATATATGTATGAAAAATGAAAAAAAATCAACCTAAACTAGATCTAACAAACGAATCAACATGACAAATTAATTCAATGTTTAAGATAATTTGAGAGAAAATATTCTATCAACAAGAGGATTATACGTGCATATAGTTTTAGTTCTACGTAAATATGTCTATATATCGTTACTCTACATACATTTATCCATAATAATAATAGTACATTTTAAGCTCTAAATTCTTCCAACTTAACCTTGTACATTTCCAGTCATTAGACAAAAGTCACAAAACAACCTTTAATTCAAAGCATCTTATAAGATCATAAGAAATGTATATATATTTCTCAAAACTTCAAACTGATAAATTACAAGACATGAACAAATAAAGACTACAAGAGTATTAGAAATGTTGTGTTACAAACGAAAAATAGATCGTTCCATATTGGTCAATCGTCACTAGGTGCAGGAGCAGAGGTCGGAGATGGAGATGTACTATCGGTTTGATTGACGGTCTTAAACCCTAATTTTCTAATAAGTTCGTTAGCAATCAACTCATTTGCACGATCTGATGGATGGTATTCATCCCAAAATAGATATTTACTTCGGTCTTTACATAATTTCGAGGCTGGAATACATGTCAATGCGGGTCTTATCTTCCCAAACGAGCAACATGGAGAATCCGCATTGTCAAAACCTGCAACAACATATCCCATTTCAAGCAACGTTACACTTGCAAGGTCATGAAAAGTTCGAAATATAAGAGAAGATGAATTTAACATAAGAGCAAATTAAATGGTATGATCACACATTGACATTTTAGTGTAATCGTGTCAATTCAGCACCACGTTGAAAACCACACTAAATCCAAATTGACTGATGGTTCATCTCTTCTGTCACATCATTGTGTGAGTAAATTTTAGTAAAATTGGCTGATTTATTACATCTTATTACATTTCCATAGAAATCAATCGGTCAAAAGTTGATTTAAATTTGTAGCAATATGCATATATACGATCAATCGAAAAGAAGAATGTACCGTATTTACTAGGATTGGTGATGACATTATTAACAACATCATACGCATCTCCAAATTTGTAACTCGCATTTGGAAGTTTTGCAGACAAATCATCCATGAGCTTAGCCGTAGCTTTGTTGAAGTTAAGAGCAAGCGTGTTCGTTTTATCTTGACATTCACCAGAAGTACTCAACACCCGTTGAAGAGGGATGCAGCCCATCGGACCTAACCCGAAAACCATCAATTGTCTTGCTCCCATCCCATGCAATACCTACAAAAATGCTCACGAATCGTGAAAAGCCGTCATTGGCGACAAAATTTGTTGCAAATATATTAGCAGCAATTTAGTGACGCCTTTTCGGTCACAAGTGTTTCATGGTTTTATTTACCGTAAGTTGAGCACCAAGAGTTTCCATAAGGTAGTCGATGAAGGTGTCGTCATTATAAGTCCACGAATCAGAGTAAACGGGCATCAAGTAATTGTTGATGAAATCGTTGCTACCTAATGCGACTACATATTTCGCATCCTGGAAGAATTTAGTAGCTTCTTGATCACCGATTGTACCTCGAACCAAAGTTTGAACCCCATTGAATAACTCAATTTGCTTGTATAATGAAAATCTTTGAACCTGTAACAGTTTCATTAATCTTAGTTCGTTGTCCAAAATAAAACATTTGTTTTCATTTACTGACTATTATTCTCTCTTAAAAACAGGATTCGCAAAATAAGAAAAATTGAACTTACAAATAAACCACCAGTTTCGTTCAAGATTCCGCCACCCCCTGATGCAAAATTCACTCCATTTGCGAGTATGACATCTTCGGATAACGAATGGTCGAGGAAAGGCGGTGGTCGAGGAAGCCCCATCTTATCACCTACAACAAAAACATTACATAATTACGTCACTATCGATCTCAATCAGCATGGCCCATTTACAACCCTTGTATGGATTTATTCATGCCCTGTTTGAGGGTCAGCGAGGTAATCGAGGTCAGCGAGGTAATCGATCACTAGGAACTCCGAGTTGCAGAGGTCTCAAAAAATAAAATACACGTATATAATATGATAAATATTTCAAATTTTAGTTAAGAAATAGAAGAAAACAGGCTTGATTGGGATAAAGTTGATCATAAAAAATTGAGTTAATTTACATACTATTAGCCATGTACTACAATCTAGCATTTTATGATAGGCTTCATTTTTGCGATTAACGTATTTTTATCTATAATCTATAAAAATTTGAAGACGGTTCTGACAGTACGAAAACTATTAACTGTGATTAAAAAATAAAAATTCACGAACGTAAATGAACAAACGAAAACTATATCCATGTTTGTTTGAATTCATTTTATTATATTCATAAAAATATCAATCATCTTCACATAGTCACATAGATATTTTTGTCGTGTATATATTAAAAATCATTCATATTTTAGTGGCTAAAAACATGGTTTATAGGTTAATTGCTCACGGTTTACACTAATATCTTTTTCAATTACCATCATCATCAGCAGTTTAAGAATAAAAATAGCATATCGTAGTATATCATAATTATCTCGCTAAATAATACATTTAGCCACGAAATAATTAATGGTTTTATTACATATTAAACAAGAAAAATTAGAACGTTATGTTAAAAACTTTACCTATAATATCAGCAACGGTTCTGCCGTTGGTAAATCTACCATTCGGCATTCCGTTACCATAGTCGATACCATACCATGGCAGTGCTGCCTGAGCAAAACTCTTGGAAAGTCGATTATTGTTACCATTATCAGACAACGAGTCACCAAAGATAAACTGCACAATCTTGCAATCGTACCCATCGATTAGCATCGAAAAAACGGTGGCCAAAACTACCACTATTGTCACTGTTAGCTTCATATTTTCTTGTACAAGTTTTTCAAGACTGTTTTGTTGTAGAAATGGAGGGTTTGAAGTTGGAATTTAAACATGAAAAATGAATTAGAAAGGTGAGTCATGCAAGTCATTGACAAGGGAGGTTGTACTACTTTTTCATTAAAAAATTGAACCAATTTTTTTTTTAATAATTGTGTGAAGTATGCCTAAAATACCCTTTGTTTTATTTAATCAAAGTCACCATTGTAATGATTTTAATGGGCAAGTATGTAATTCCATATTGAAGCAGTTAAAGTCTATTTTAAATTGCATTTTTATTGGCACAATATGATGAATATTATAATGGTTATGTGAGTATAGAAGTTGTTAAAATAATGTTATTATTATTGTAATTTACAAAATTTTAATGTAAAAGAAATGAGATTTTTGTGGGGTGAAATTAAGGGCATGGAGTTTGATAAGCTAACTGTAACTACTACTACAACCACTTGCAATGGTTTTGAGTTTGTGTTGCTTGTCAACATATTCTTATGGGTGTTCACCTACTTTATGATTTGGTGGAACTTATTTTGAAGCTTGTGTCCACAAGGGCATTTCTGTAAATATATGTTATATTTTTTTATATTAAAAATGTTTTAAGAAATGATACTATTTATTAGATGCTTAAACTTGATCAAGTAATTATCGATCCTAATGATAATACTGCAGTTGACAATCATTCACTAAGTGGGCCTTAATAATATTAATACTCCGTACATTGTAATAGGTCGTGGGCCTCGTGGCCTTGTGATGGGCCGAAAATATGTTGATATCTAGGCCGATATCTGGGTGTCACAAATCTATTGTTTTCTTTGTACTAGTATATAAGTATAATAATTTGACAATTATCAGGATGTTATATCTCTAACTATAATCTACTAATTGAATTTCCTTCTACGGTTTAAATTCGTTATAATACAACACTAGCTTTCAAACCCGTATATACACACAGACCGTTTAAACTATTAAGATAAATTATCATTAGTAAGTTATACATTTTGACACAAAAGCGTGTAACTGTCATATAATTCGTATTAATTTAATTCTATTATTCAATGACTACGTTAATCTTTTACTCCATTCGTTCCAAATTATTTATCACTAAGTTGAAAATACACGTCTTAAGAAAATCACATTAATTATAACTTTGACCTTAGTATAATGCCAATTTTAACCCTCGATCATTAAGTAAATATTTTCTTTGAGTTTTGTGTAATTTTAAAATTAAGGGTTATATGGTACATTTAATCATTAACGTATATTTATTTCTAGAAATGGACATGTATTTTGAAATAAGTTAAAATAGTAAGATGAATAAATAATTTGAGATAGAAGGGGTACTAATATAAGAGTCATAAATCACACTATTACTATTAATATTGATTGATATAAATCTATTATATATTGCAATTAATTATTAATAAATACATAGATGATAAATAATTGTTTTATTATTAGTATATTATTATAAGGACAAAAGAAAAAGAAATTGAATTGAAAAAATAATAAAGCGTGATAATAATGTCTAAAGAAAATAGAAAAGAAAAAGTAAGTAATAAGTTGATCTTTCTAATTTATTACTAAAAGTTAATTTAGAAAATATAAATAATCTTAAACATGGAAGGATTGGTAGGAATGAGAGAATGTACTCGATGGTCAAGGATAAGAATAATAGTGATAGATTTTTTTATCTTATTTCTTTGTTGATAGTTAGTAATTATTACATTACTTTTTTTAATCATAAGCCCTTTAGGGCTATGTTTATATATTTTAACACACATTATTTTGTTGTACTATAAAAATAATCATCTCACTAACTTTTTAATAACTACTCTACTAACTTTAATATATCATCAATTATGCACAAAATAGTTTCTTAAACATAACTCTAAGGATTATCATTAGATAAATTCTTATTAAATTATTTATTTGATACCAACACATTTCAAATCTCTAATATTGATTAATTATCATAATCATAATCATAACCATAATCATTGTCATTATAACATTGATTTAAAGAAATAAAATAACATATCACATATTCACTTCTTATTTTTATATTTTATTTTTTAAAAAGACAAGTAATCACATAATCGACTATTACGAATATATTTTAAATTTTATATGTAATATAAGAAATGAGTTTATCACATCGTCAATTTAAAACTATACTTTCAATTAAGAAAATCCAATCACCCAATTTGATCCCTCTATTTTAATTAATTTTACACAAAATTTGGGATAAACTATTTGTGCCAGATGTTCTATTTACACATTGGATATGATTTTATTATAATATTTGCACAACCACTGTAATGTTTTTTTCTCTCTTTTACGATTTTTGTGGCAATATATTATTTGACATATATTAAATGCTTCATTTATAAATTTTGTCAACTATTTACTGTACTAATAAAGAAAATCAAATAAAACATAAAAGGCGTATGTATATACGGACGTAAACTTTAGTGCATTAATTTATGAATATATTTAATTGTCTAATCTACAAGATTTGAACTTTCAACTTCATGATCGGAAGGATTACCTTGATACCTCGAATGGCCATTTGGTCACAAATTATTGAAAACATATAGTCCGTCACATAGTCTATTCCTTATGCTAGTTACAATTACAATCTAATTACAAAATAAAATATTTTGTCAAGCATATGTAATGTAATTTTTAAATTTTGATATTTGCACCAACTCTACGATAAAAAAGAATAGCCAAGTCTATTTCATGAATCCACGTAATGGAAATTATTGAATGTTCGTGTGCACACAAAACATGTGAAAGAATAACTCTTGTTATGTTCTTCCTTAAAGATAAAAATTAGAAAGTTGGAAACTTTAAAACAAAAAATAAAAGAAGTAAAAATTACTCGTATAAATGGTGGGTTAATTACCTAGATATATAAAATACGTCAAGTATTTTACGTATTATCAACACAAACTTTTTTCCACAAAATATCACCTCATTTCATAAGGATGGAGTAATTCGTAAGACTGAAATTCCAATTTGCAATATCAAATGAGAATATTAATTTCGTAAATTGGCAATATCAATTTCGCAACATTAGAGCATATTTTAACTTCAAATATTGGAAATATTGGGAAGTGGATAGGGATGAACATTAGTATCGAAATCCCAATACCGTACCCGTATCATACCATATTCGTACCCGTACCGGTACCATCCCACTTCAAATGGTACGGTATTCGGTATTTATATAAACGTTTTTTTATGCGGTACTTTCGGTATGGTAGCGGTATTTTTCCGGTTTAGTACCCGATCCCAATTTATAGAAGATATTATTATTTATTAAGAAACTAGATTACAATCCCGTGTGTATACATGAGCCGTTGAAAATTTGTATTTAATTGTTATAACTATCAATATAATGTGTACGATAAAATTATAGGGTTTTACCTTATTTAAAAAAATACGCAGTAGCGTTTGTAATAAAATTATATAAGGTATATTAAGCGTATAGTTGGGGTCATATTAATTTTACTTTTTGTATACAACTTTGAGTGTGTAAAGGGTAAATTTTTTCAACCGAAGTCAAGAAAAATCAAACAACTTCCCACTATAAATGTATCTAATTATATTTAACAATCATAAACGCTAAAGTTGTAATACGAATGAGCAACTATATTATTTGTAAGACTTTTTTTGTAATAGGGGCATATAAAAATGTCAATTAAGGCTGACATATTATTTATATACCCAACTACCCAAGTGATATACACGGAGAATCACTTGGATGTATGCGAAATTGATTTTTAAATAGTCATTATTTTTAACTTTTGTGTACATCGAAAACATAAGCATGTCGATTATTTGTCATCTTTTTGTTTAAGCTGTCATATTTGGTTCAGTTTGGTATTGATGTGGTGTTATGTTTTTGTATTGTACTACGCTTTACAACTGATCATTGTTCACTTTAGTATTGTTATATCGGTACCAAGCGGGTATAGTACCACATTTTACCGTACCAGTACTTGTACCGTACCGGTACCATACCACTTCAGTTGGTACGGTATTCGGTACTCACATTAGGACAAAAAAGAAAAGCGGTACCAACCGATTTGGTACGGTACGGTACCGGTTTCATACCACGCTAATCTCTAGAAGTGGATATTGGAAATTGAAATTTTAATCTTGCGAAATTTTCTATGTTGCGAAATGAGATGATATTTTGTAATAATATTTTTTAGTCGATTATACGTAAAATATTTAACCAATTTTATATATCTAAATAATTAACCCCGTATAAAATTCATATCAGAAGTCCGTATTTTAAAAGCTGAAAATAGAATGTATAGTGGTTAAGAATTGTCCACAAATAGTCATAAAATGACAACCACCAAATATACCCCCAAGTACCTCAACTACGTGGCTCTTTTCTGGCCACCCTCACCCTTGACGACATTATTTATATTTTTTTTATTAAAAAAGAAAAAACATTTGTGCAGTAAATATTCAAAACTATTTAATCCGTTTTAGTACTTTTGTTAATGTAGACGCCAACTACAACAGTCCTGATAAATTTAGGGTGCGCTTGGCTTGGTTCGTATTAGGTAATGGGAATGACAATGGCAATGAGAATACTAAGGTAATGGAATGAATATCCTCATTGCATTACTGATGCTTGGTATGAGAAGATATTATGAGTGTGAACATAATTTTTGAAATAATAAATTATTAAATTTTTACCTAATTTCGAGTACTAACATTGTAAAATTGAAAACGACACATCTAATAAACAACTTATAAATATATAATAATTAAAGATCTTGTTTGTTATGGACTTTTAATTTCAACATATCACGATAAATCAAACAAAAAATGAAGATAGATGCTTTTTTACAACAACATTGAAAGGAAATAAGCGGGATCTTTTCTTGTTTTATCTTCATATTGATGAGAAGTAGAAAACGAAAAGTAAAAATCACGAGGACTGGAAGTCGGTAATAAATGAGGAAGAAGAGAATTATTAACTTTGAAAAAGGAACGAAGTAGGAGATAGATGAATCAGTTCCTATTTATTAGGATGTGGGAAGTTACAATTTTCATTACCCACTTTCCATTACCCCCGTTTTGTTAAGGAATGCTCCATTACGTTAAACTCTATAATGATTCTTTCCATTATAGCTAACCAACCATCTTTAATGATTACTTTGCCATTCCTTAGTCTCTAATACCCCCAACCAAACACCCCCTTAAAGCTATGAAATATAATAATGTGTCAAACCCCAAAGCTAGTAGGCAGAGAGCAACAAAAAAACTAAAAAAATATAATAAAAACTACCAAAATGGATCATTAAAACACGGTTAATATAACATTATATATTATATATGTTATACTATATATATATAATATATATCTGTATATATTACAATTACAATTACAATACAATATAACACTACATATAATTTATTACCTGATTTAATAAAATTACAAAATAATAAAAAAAAATAAAAATCGCTAATTATGTAGACAATAACATTTTCGGTGGCAAAAAGGTCATTCACAAAACATTTCACATATTTCCTTATATTATCCACAACAAATCTCAACCGTTCATACCATCAAATCCAACGGTGTCAACAACCACCATATCTCAAACCATATCTTAAAAATCTTACAAAATCACTACTTCCACTTCACTTTGAGCTCACCACCACCACAACCACCACAATGGCGTCCGTCGCACTCAAATCCTTCGTCGGACTCCGTCAATCCTCACCGGAAAACCACCATCCGTCAATCACAGCTCTATCCAAACCCCTTACACCATCCCAAATCAACTACCGGCGTCTCAATGTCATCGCCAGTAAATCCAGCCCCAAAATCACCGGCCGCAACCTCCGCGTCGCCATCATCGGTGGTGGTCCAGCAGGTGGCGCAGCCGCAGAAACCCTAGCTAAAGGCGGAATCGAAACAATTCTAATCGAACGCAAAATGGACAACGCGAAACCTTGCGGTGGCGCGATTCCACTCTGCATGGTCGGCGAATTTGACTTGCCGTTAGATATCATTGACCGCCGTGTTACCAAAATGAAAATGATTTCACCATCGAACGTCGCTGTGGACATCGGTCAAACCCTAAAACCTCACGAGTACATCGGCATGGTGCGCCGAGAAATTCTCGACGCGTACCTCCGTGACCGTGCCGCCGCTGCCGGCGCCTCCGTCGTCAACGGTTTGTTCGTTAAAATGGACAAGCCGACCGATAAGTACGCCCCGTACGTCATTCACTACAATGCGTACGACGGTAAAGCGGGATCCGCCGGTAAAAAAGTCTGCATCGAGGTCGATGCTGTAATCGGCGCCGATGGCGCCAACTCACGCGTCGCTAAATCTATCGACGCCGGAGATTACGAGTACGCGATTGCATTCCAGGAACGCATCAAAATCCCGGAAGATAAAATGCAGTACTACGAAAATCTGGCCGAGATGTACGTCGGAGATGACGTGTCACCTGATTTTTACGGGTGGGTGTTTCCTAAATGTGACCACGTGGCAGTAGGGACAGGCACAGTTACCCACAAACCTGACATCAAGAAGTTCCAAACAGCCACGCGCTTAAGAGCACGTGACAAGATTTTAGGTGGGAAAATTATTCGAGTGGAGGCCCATCCGATCCCAGAACACCCGCGTCCGCGTAGATTAGCCGAGCGGGTTGCACTTGTTGGTGACGCAGCTGGGTACGTCACCAAATGCTCTGGTGAAGGGATTTATTTCGCGGCGAAAAGTGGACGAATGTGCGCTGAGGCGATCGTTGAGGGTTCGGAGAATGGGAAACGAATGATTGATGAATCGGATTTGAGGAAGTACTTGGAGAAATGGGATAAAACGTATTGGCCGACGTATAAGGTGTTGGATATATTGCAAAAGGTGTTTTATCGATCAAATCCAGCTCGAGAAGCGTTTGTCGAGATGTGCGCCGATGAGTACGTGCAGAAGATGACTTTTGATAGTTATTTGTACAAGAAGGTTGTGCCTGGGAACCCATTGGAGGATTTGAAGCTTGCAGTGAACACAATTGGGAGTTTGGTTAGGGCTAATGCTCTTAGGAATGAAATGGCTAAGCTTTAATTAATAATAATAATGTGGTTGTTATGTTGAGTTTGTAATATGATGTCAAGGAACTTATATTTAATTAAAAACTTATTTAATGTTTTATGTTTGATTATGTAACTTATTGAAAATAATTTGTTAGCCATGTTGAAGGGGCAAATTTGCACTGGAAAGTACATGTACATTGTGGTAGTGCAATCGTGCAACTCTTGAAAATGAAAATGCAAACTTCTGTCATAGTGTTGATGGGATGTTCGTAGGACCTTAAAATTACTTGGCTCAAACATGTTTGAGCAACAAAATAAAATCTTAATTGATGTTGACTACAAACTATTTAATTGTCACAGAAAATGTACTCTTTTGTTGTTTGATTTACTGTCACAAATTATAGAAAACAGCAATCTATGTGGCTTTTGGAGTTAAATTAGTTTTTGTTGATGTTCAATTTTCTATAAAATGATTGAATTATAAGTTTTATTGATTTTCAATTTGCTCGTGACACAATCAAGGTGTGTATATTAGCAATCAGCCCAAGTGGATGAAGATCTTTCTTTCTTAAAATTAGCCCAACCGTGTCTTTTAGCTCGGCCCAAACTTAAGAAGTGAAAGACAAATTACCAATTCATTGAACGATGACTAAAACAAGTAATTAATGGGATTAAAATGTAACTTACATTCGCTAGTAAGTATTAATTAAATTCTTGATCATGATGATGACGTAATTAATACCCCACCTCCACCACTAATTTGCAATTAGTAATGAGATTAAGATTTTTCACTTCATGCAACTCCCTCAAATATTAATACTTCATTTGTTCACATCATGATTAGTCCGTTATCTTTCAATTAACATGCACACATTTACTCTTTTACCCCCTCACTTATATGATCCGTAATGCTTCATACTTAAGAATTAGAACCCTCAAGTTTTAATCAACAAACCTACTAATCAAAATAAAGTTTGATAAAAATGAAACTCTTATGAGGGGTAAAACAGTAAATGCACACTTAAATTTGTTAATTGAGAACTTTATAAAAGCTCAAAAAATTCTTTTATTTTTATTTATTTTTTTGTGTTGCACTGAAACTCCTATCCAGACTTTGAATACAGGACGGCTCATGATCTTCATCAACATTGATTACATGATTTATTAATTTCACATTAACATAAAAATTAGCATTTAAGGCATAATTAACATTAACGAACTAACAATTAATTACTCAATTATAAATCACTTCAGGCTTCTCCACTTCCTATATATCCTCTATCATAAACTAATCAACAAATCCAATACCCTCCAACCGTGTTCTAGCATCTGTGCAAGTCAAATTTAGTCATGGAAAGTCAACATTCTTTGGAAATAGAGTGGTCAAACCATGAAATCATACCCAAAGAAGATGAAGTTTACTCCTTTCAACACCAATTGCCTTCTCTTTATTTAAGGTGATCATCTCTTGTTTTAGTCAATTGTAAATACTTTAAGTTTTCCTTAATCCTTACTATTCAATATTGTTTTGTGTGCATTTCATCATGAATCAGCAATGAAGAATATTGGTTTCATGGTCTTGAATGCAACAGTACTTATGACTTGATGCCTGTTCAACAAGATCATCTTGATGCTACTTATACGATGAATATCATCTCGAATGATCTAATCTGGCCTTTCATGGACATCTTACCTTCAGGTTAATTATATATACATTTGTAGTGAAACGGCGTGACCCGGCCTCCTTGTTGGCAAATTTTCTTGTTTAGTTCAATTTGTGATCTTATATTAAATATGTTAATGTCATGTGTAGATCCTGCACCCCATGAAGATGATTTAATGGTTGCAAGAGATGGTGCATTAGGGTTTCAAGATCAAGAATTGCATATGATGAACAACTCATCGTGGTTTCCAAATCAAGAAATGCCCATGATTATGAACAACTCATTGGTGTTTCTAAATCAAGAAATGCCCATGATGAACTCAATAGCGTTTCAAAGTCAAGACACACACATCAATAATTCTCCAGTGTTTTCTTATCAAACGCAACCGCCGATCATGGGAATGAAGGATGTTAACGACAAAGAAGAGATGAAGGTGTTAAGAAGTCAAGAACCGCAAAAGGAGATTGAACGTGAAAGTGATGGTGGGAATGCTTGTAATAATTTGAATTGTGCTTCTCGAATGGCATTAAGCAGGGAGATTATATCACAGTATTTTTACATGCCAATAACACAAGCTGCTAAAGAGCTTAATGTTGGCTTAACTCTCTTGAAGAAACGGTGTAGGGAATTAGGAATTCGTCGTTGGCCACATCGTAAACTTGTGAGCATTCAAGCCTTGATTAACAATGTCCAGGTTAAACCTCATTTTGCCAAAAATATGTGTTTTTTTATCATCAACCCATGTTGTATGTTTGATGAAAGTGTAATAGTAGTCATAAAGTTGTCATCTTTATCGATAATCTTGTTTTGCAGAATGGATACAATGGAGGTGATGAGAAGATACAAGAAGCGATTGCTCAATTGGAGAATGAAAAGAAGAAGATGGAAGAAATCCCTGATTTAAAATTTCAAGACAAAACGAAAAGATTGAGACAAGCGTGCTTTAAAGCGAATTATAAAAAGAGGAAGACAATGGGGAAGCGATCACCAACAAATTCATTTACATTTACTGTACATGCATCTTCTTCGTCTTCTAGTACTACTTGGGTTGATGATCATGGAGGTTTTCAAGTTGTGGAAGATGGTTATGGTGGTTATGAAGAACAAGAAGAAATGAATTCGATATTATTTACAGACGGCTATTCTTCTTTAAGTAACACCTTGTTTTAAGATTATGTAAGTTTTTCTGGAATTCTGATAACAGTTTGTGGATATTTGGATTTTGCCGTACAAGTTAACTACTTGCTAGCTTCTAATTACGACTACGTTACTTGATGATTAGTTTAATCAAGATTTATTAGTTAAATGCTTTATCTGCTAATTATATATTAGCTCTTTATAACCTTATACCTTCTGACTTCTGTTATATTCCGATTAAAATTTAGTAGAGTATATATATATATATATATATATACTAGGTAGAAGACTCGTGCAATACACGGTAATTTATTAAAATTATTTTAGATATTACGTGAGTAAATGATAACTGTAGTACATATATTATAAAATAATATTAATTAAATAATTTATAGAACTTTATTTTCGTATGTGACTCCTTTTTCATATTATTATAAGATATGTAGTATTTATATTTATTATTTATTACTTATTATAAAATAATAAATAATAATATAATATTAATTAAATAATTTGTTAACTGAAATTAAAGATTGACACGTGTCATTCATGCTTAGGTGGCAAATTCTTGAGCTTTCTTTTATACTTCTTTAGTATATATACCGATATATATAACACGAGTTTTTTGTCGAAAAATAAATCAATAGTTTTTTTTTTGTATTTTTGGGTATCAACTAATTTTGTTTTTTAAAAATGAATCACTAATTTAAAAATGTTCGACTTTAAGGGTACTAATACCCAAAAATGTTCGATTTTAAATTAGTGGTTCATTTTAAAAAAAACGAAATTAATTGATACTCGAAAATGTAAAAACGGAAACTATTGATTCATTTTTGAGAAAAAAACGTTTTATGATTTATGCATTATGTAATTAATTCATATGGTAATCCTATGTGTCGTTTCCACAATTTACTAAAGAATTTGAATGTCACGTCACATGATTTTTCAATTTTACAAGTTAAAATATCATCTCGTATTAATGATGTATGATAAAATGGGTGATTTGGTTACAATTTCATTGATTTAGTTTATTTACCATCCTACAATATTATTATATATAGCTAAAGGTCCACTTTCAGTATATTTATGCTAACAAAAATTAATATATTAATTTTACAAATGAATCCATCAATATCTCCAACTTCACCATCATGTTATATTGTTATGTACATTGGAAAAATATGTAATTATCTTTCATCCGTATAAATGAAGTTTTAGGCTTAAACGTCTCAGATATTTAACATCAGAAATTACAATATTACCTTTAATTCAATTAAATAATAAGGAAACTATTTGTTGATTGTTGAGTTTCTCTTGTTTATAGTTTATGAAATGTCATTTATTACTTTTATGAGCAACATGTGGATTTGTTGCGGTTTTAAAGGGTTTGTTTGGTGTTCGGGGATCATAATATAACGGTATGACAAATTGTGGCCAATTAACGCACAATCTCGATATTTTTGTATCATCACTGCATAATGTCAGTACTATGCTAGTCCAATAAGTTGGTATCTATTTAGGTCTCGCAAAAAAGTACTATGTGTTGATGCATAAATGTGTGTCAGTCAGTAGGTCAACGTTTGTGCCTGTTAAAGTTAATTAGTCTGAGTTTGTGAAGTGTTAAGTTTGTATTTTCGAGTCCGTAAACAAAAAGTGAATATAGAAAATATACAAGTGTGGACCTGCGACACTAAGCTAGTGTCGCAAGAGTCGGCAACTGCGACACTTGGCTAGTGTCGCAGGTAGGCCAGGTTAGCCTATAAATAGGAGCATTGTGTTTCATTTTACGGGAGACTTTTGCATATAGAGAGGGGGACGAGTTAGAGGCAGATGGTGAAAGTGATTGTAAACGTTTACACTTCAATTGTTAATACAAAGAAAACGTTATAGAGAATTGTGTGATTGTTATTTTGTTCAATACTTAATCGTTTGGATTCCGCACTTACGATTGAGATACGATCTGATAGATCTTGAGATAGAGGACCTACAAAGTGGTATCAGAGCCTTTGATTCGTTATCATCGGTTTCGGATCGTTGTTTGAACGTGTTTTCGGTTTGTTCGCGAAGTTTTTACGGGTTTGATCTTGTTTCTGGGATCAATAGCTTCAAAGATTTGTTTACTAACCGTTTTTGTAGGTTTCGTTCGTGGTTTGTTCGTCGAAATCCATTAGGGTTTCGAAAATTTTCGAATTTTAGGGTTTGTGGGGTTTCCGGCCGCGATCAAGCGACACTACCTTTAGTGTCGCCGGTAGGGTTCTAGCGACACTTTATTGTGATTATACTGCGACACCAGATTGCAACACTTCTCTGCGACACTATATACTCATCTTGCGACACTTTATTGCGATATACTGCGACACTTCCTCGGGCGACACTATCTAAGTATCCAGGCGACACTTTTAGCGACGAATACGCGCGAAAAATTGTCGCACTACCAAATTTTGATCTTAGGCTTAAAAGTTCTTAATTTTGGTTTTGAAAAAATTTCGTTTTACTCCGACTGTTTTCGATATTTTCGAACCAAATTTTGGAGGGAAAAGTCAAAAAGGGCTAAATTTGAAAACTCGCCATTCAACATCTGGGTGTTTATGATTTGGTAAATCTCTGGTTTAAAGATGTCTCTTTATAAAGCTCTTATGAATTACAATAGTGTAGTTGGTAACCTCCTATGTTTTCCCCAAATACCGATTATGCTACGTGGAGATCTGCCTTCAAAGCCTTCATATTTTTAAATGATCCAGATATGTGAAACTCACTAGTTGAAAGATATGAAAGGCCAGTAGTTGGAGAAAAGAATTTGGTAGCATCACCACAAAAGACTATTAAAGGCATGACAACCGAGGAGAGAAAAGCTTGGGATACTGAAAGGAAAACTCATCCAGCAATTATCAAATGTTTACCAAAGGAAGTTCAAGAAATTTTCAAACATTATGATATGGCCATCGAAAAACGATGTGGTGGATATGAAAAGTATAAGAAAAGTAAATTGGAACTTGTCAAGGAACAGTTTGACACATTTGATTTACTATCAAATGAATCTTTTGAAAAACTTTTCAAAAGATACTCCCAACTCGTAAGTGAATTGGCTAATGGAGGAATAGTGCTTAATAATAGAGAAGTAAATAAGAAGTTATCAGGTGCATTACCTAAGAATTGGGATACCAAGGTGAGGAGTTTAGAACAAGATCCAGAAATTGAACTCATGAATTTGGAAGATCTCATTGATAAATTACAGGCGTATGCTTTTGACATGAAGAAGAAAGCAAAAATGTCAGAAGCTAATATTCAAAATCCTAGTCTGAATGATACTTCCAGATCTAATTCTAATTCAGCTACATCTACTTCTGGAAGCACTTCATATGCTTCCTATACTTCTCATACAGCTCCTTCAAATGATACTGTAGAACATGCTACTATCTTTACAACTTTCCTCCGCTCTTATGAGAACTTTCTCAACAAGAAGACTAGTACTCTGAAGCTTACAGTAGAGGACTTTGAACAGATTGATCCTGATGATCTGGAGCAGATGGACATTAAATGGAGTATGGCCATGATAACCCAAAGAACCAAGAAGTTTCTTCAGAAAATGGGTAGAAAAGACCTGGACGATGATGGTGATACGGGTCTTGGTTTTAACAAAATCAAGGTGAAATGCAAAAGCTGTCAGCATCATGGACACTTTGCCAAGGAATGTGTGAAGGAAAAATATCCCTCATTTGGATTCACTACACCTTCAGTTCCCGATACTCCGGTGAAGAACACAACATCACAGGCGTTGGTGGTATATAATCAGGGAACTTTTGATTGGAGTGAACATGAAGAACATGTTCAATACAGTGCGCTCATAGCAAAGATACATGAGGTAGAAACAAAACATGTTTTTAAATGCTTATCTTGTAGATGCTTAACTGGTCAAAACAACAACTTAAAGGGTGAAATTGAAAACTTGCGATCAAATCTTGAAAATTTAACGCAGGCAAACAAAGTTTTGAAAGAAAACAAACTTCTTTTTGATAAGAAACTCAAAGCTTGTCAAATTGAGATTAGAGATTTGAAATGTAAAATCTATAATCAGCAAGATGAAATAAATAGTTATTTAAAGCAAATATCTTTACTTAAAAAGGAACTTGCTGAATCTCAATCTGAAGTTTTCGATTTAAAACGTAATAATTTCAAACTTTGCAACTTCATTCTTAGTGTTTGATCAAATTCTGGATAAGCAAAGGACGAATACAAAGAGTAAGGCAGGTCTCGGATATACCTCCGTACCTCCTCCCGCTGATTATTCGCCTATGCCTAGTCAGGATGAAATCAAAAACTTTGTGCCTATTACTTCATCAAAAGTAGACACAAAAGTTGTTCAGAAGCCAGTCAAGGAATCTAAGGCTTATGATAAAGTACCTCCGGTTAATGTTGACGAGGTAGTTGAGATAAAGGACTTACCTGAAGAGTCTACTATAAAAGTTGAGAAAATCAATGTCAACCCTGAAAATTTCATCATTACCATTGAAAATGATGATCGTGTTAAATGTAAAGGTAGAGCAAAGATTAACATTGAATCCTCTAAAGTTAAAAATTGAAAGAAGAATTCACAATCTAAATCTTCAATTGATTCAAACTTACCTATGAAGAATCGGAAGAAAGATAAAATAGTTGATAAATCTGAACAGAATAAACCTTCAACATCAACTAGCTCAACCTCAAAAACATCTACTTCAACTTGTTCACCTAAGAGTGCATGTTCAGTAAATGCTTTTGTTAATAAACCTCATGTGTATAATCCTCTATCTCAATCATTTGAAGGTAGTCATTGACATAAATCGTTTGTAGAAAGGCGTTCCTGTTTTTGTTGTGGTCAACAGGGACATGTAATACGAGATTGCTTGTTAATATCTCGTCAAAAGTTTGGTAGATGTACGCCAAGAAATACATTTTATAGAAACTCTTTCACAAAACCAGTTTCTAGGCGTAGATCACCATCTCCCAAACCGATTGGGAAAACCAATGTTGTGCAAACTAAACAGCCAAAATCAATGCACAACATTTTTAATAAACAATCTTCCGAACCTAAACAAGTTTGGACATTAAAGGGTGAAAAGACAAATAAACCTGCATCCAAAAACGACACATCAATAAATCTTCCGAGTTTTTGAAATATCGTAAACTTATTGATGTGATAGTTATGGATGATCTTGAACGACCCAAGTCTATCAAGGCTTGGGTGTCCCATAATCACTAATGTTTACTTTTTTGTGGTGATGCAGTCGTTTTTTTTTATATATAGCTAAATATTTTTAGTGACTGCAAGGATGAGACGAAAAAGACTGTTTTGAAGGTGGTTAAGTGTGATGATTTGTGATTGGATGAGTGAAATTTCTGAAGTGTTCCTTGACCTTGACTGGATATGTGATTTTGGAATTTTTATTTAAACTTTATTCGTTTTAGTTATGTCGGCAACTGCAAATTCTTTTGTTTTACCTAATGAACATTAAGATAAGCAAAGTTGCCACATCTGTTTATTTTTAGTATCAAAGAAATGCAATGTTGCGAAATGTATTAAAATTGGGTTTAAGGGGAGTAATTTTGATTAAAAATGTGAAAACCGAATCTGTTATTCAAGGGGAGTAATTTTAAAATTCTGATTTAAAATGTCAGAAAAATGTGAACAGACAGATTCTGTTTTAATCATTTGGGTTGTGTCTGTGAACAATTTAGGAAATGATAGTACATCAGATGACATGCATAAAAAAATTGAAATTTTAAGTTTTATGTTTGATGTGTCAGTAGGTTTATCTAGCATATTTAAATCTACTTTTCTAAACATTAGATTCACTATGTGATGTATTGGTAGACATTTTGTACTTAAGTTTCTAAACTGCCATACAATATAACTTAAACTTTGCATATTATTTTATATAAAACATATTATTAATGTATGACATTAAGTCAGAAATATGACATTAAGTCTTATATTTTGACACATAGTCTTAATACTATTTTAAGCATGTAGTCTTAAAATTTGAACGGTAAACATGCTATGATCTATGATTTAGAGTCTTAATATTGTTTTATCTGGGGAAATGTATGAGTTTCCTTCTCTGTTGTAGTTTATATAGAGCTAATCGCAACTCGTATATTTTTGAAAAGAACATAGGTACGTAGTCTGTATCAAGTTACGGACAGAATTATGAACCCGTGGTAATCCTGCACTCATAATATTGTACTAAGTACATGAATAATTTTTCAACAAAGGATTCCCTAGTACTGGTTTGTGTTAAATTATAATGCTCTGTTGTACTATGTACAGACCTGTATTCTCTAGTTTAATTGTTCAAACCGGTGTTTGTTCAACCCGAATCACTGTGAATGTGACTCTGTTGTACTTTGTACAGACCTGTCATCGTTGACATGATTCTAAAGATACTTCAATATTCTCACTCTTTATGTAGAAAATATTAACATGTTTTCATTTCAAATGTATATTATAATATGACTTAAATAAAGTAATACACACACTAATAATAAAGATTCAACGTTTAGCTTCTTAAATATAAAATGTTTAGTTGGAAAAACAATATCAATAATCATTGTGAACTAGTTTTTAGAAAAGTGTTTTTAAATATATTAAGTAAATTTAAAGTGGACAAATATACTAGTGATCGAAATAAAACTTATTATTTCTTAATAAAAGCATGTCATTTTGGTATGATTCCCAAGCAGACCTAAAACAACCCTATTTCCAATTTTTTTTATTTTTTTTTATGTTTTATTTTATTTTATTTTATTTTATAAAGAAAATACAAAAAGATTTTACTTCTGTGTTATTTTCATCAATGTCACATATCTTGTTAAAGTCAAATGTTGAAGATGTAAAGGATGTCTGTTATTCTCCAAAGACTTTGAAGATAAACTTTATCGGAGAAGCTGCTAATGAATGAGAAAGAGATGGTCACTGAGTTTGAAGATCTGATTGTATGTCAGTCACATGAAACTGAACATCAAGATTTTTGAAGACCAAGCTCTCTCAATGGGGGAGTTTGTTGGTTCAGACTAATTGAAGACTTATTTGACCATGCTGCTGACATGGGGAAGTTTGTTGGTGCATAAATTTGTGTCAGTCAGTTGGTCAACAAATTTGCCTGTCAAAGTTATTTAGTCCGAGTTTGTAAAGTGTTAAGTTTGTATTTTCGAGTCCGTAAACGAAAAGTGAATATAGAAAATATACAAGTGTGGACCTGCGACACTTGGGCTAGTGTCGCAGATTGCGACACTAAGCTAGTGTCGCAAGAGTCGGCAACTGCGACACTTGGCTAGTGTCGCAGGTAGGTCAGGTTAGCCTATAAATATGAGCATTATGTTTCATTTTACGGGAGGCTTTTGCATATAGAGAGGGGGACGAGTTAGAGAGAGGGGCAGAGGGTGAAAATGATTGTAAACGTTTATACTTCAATTGTTAATACAAAGAAAACGTTATAGAGAATTATGTGATTGTTATTTCGTTCAATACTTAATTGTTTGGATTCCGCAATTACAATTGAGATACGATCTGATAGATCTTGAGATAGAGGACCTACAATATGAACATCCAATTTTACAATAAATCATCATTGAATATAGTATATTAGACCTCAACCCCGTGTGTACACACGGGCCCTTGAAAATGTAATTGACTTTTATAAGTATGAACATTTTGTATATGATAAAGTGTATCGTTTTATATGAGGTAAAAAAGATGTGCAAGTTGTAATTAAATAAAGTGGTACTTATTTGAGTAAGTAGAGAGTATATTTCGGATAACATTCATGATAAGTCAACGAGCATTGATGTAACACCCCAAAATCAAATGTAATATTATAATATATGTATATGCTCTAATTTATAAGATGTGTATAAATTTATGTGTACTATATATAGTTGCGAAGTATTTAAATTTACCTAAATAATAAGTTGGGAGTAACCAATTAAATGATATATTTTTAAATAAATGAGACTAGAGGGACTAGGAGTGTAAATACCCATTTAAAATATAAATTAACCTAAATAAAAACCATATACACATAAATATATGTACGTATCCACATTTCGAGACAGAAACTTCTAGAGAGAGGGAGAGAATGCGGGAGAGAAATAGAGATCAAGAAATCAGCCTCTAATCAACAAATTAAACATAAAGGAAGTTGAATTCAAGTGTTCTTGCTCATCACTAACCTAAGGTAAGGTTCTACTCTTGTTAATTTGACCTAGAAATTTAGAGAAGTGATGAGTTTGAGTGAGGATGATGAATTAAATGAAATTAAGAGTGAGTAGTGTTTATTTGATATTAGTTGAATGTAGAAATCATTGTGGTTGATCACTAATTGAACAAAAGAATCAAAGTAATCAATTATTCATCCTTAACTAAATGGGGTTTTGATTGATTCTTGTAATTTAGAGGTAACCTACCTAATTGTTAGTTTAAATGATGTTAATTGATCATTAGTATGATGATTGCAATATGTGTGGTGGTTATATTGCAAATTCGAGTCGTTGGGTAAATTGGGCGAAAAGTTAAAATAAAGTATTTTTGGCAAACTTTGAGTGGCTGTAACTTTGTGTGTATAATGTTTTGGCAAAATCTGAAAATAGAGAATGAAAGTATGGTCAAATTTCTTTAATTCGATATAAAGTTTGTTGAAAATGGATATGTTTAGGTGGTTCATAAGTGGGTTGCAAATCAGCTCCTTGGTGTTGTTTGCAGAAATTTCAGCATCAGAAAATGACTATTTGATGTTTTGAAAGACTATAACTTGGCATGTGTTATGTTTTATAAAAAGGTGAAAACTTTACATTATAGTATGTTGGAATACCTTCGAAACGGTATAAAATATGTTTGTTTTGAAAAGGTTTAGAAGGTCCAAAAGTAGTGTCCAAAGCAGCGAACTGGAGCTGTACTAAAATGCATAAATTTAGAGTTAAAAGTGTAATCACTTTAAATCAATCAAGAGCATGAATACTTTTTATATATGAATGTTTATATGAAGTATTATGATTGTTTAGGTGCAAAAGAAAGTGATGCTTATATATATCTCATGCTTTCGGGTAGTCGAGGCAAAGGTGAGTGTTGTGGGGGTTAAATAAGTTAAATGATTATGTAATTCAGGATTACATCCGTGTAAGAGGTTTCACATAACCAAATGGTGATTTTAATTACATGTTATTATTCATTGACTTTCTAAGTTATAAAGTGGAGATTTCTAGCCTTGTGCTAGCTTTAGTTGTTGTGATGTTGGAAGTTGATAAAGTGATGTGCACAATCTCCTTGTGCACTAGTTGATAAAGTGGTGTGCCTCGTGCACTAGTTGATAAAGTGGTGTGCCTCGTGCACTAGTTGGTACAGTGGCGTGCAAAATCCTTTGTGCACTAGTTGATAAAGTGGTGTGCCTTGTGCACTAGTTGATAAAGCGGTATGCACAATCTCCTTGTGCAATAGTTGATCAAAGTGGATAATGAGTCGTGTGAATTCTGGATTGCATACGTGCAAGAGGTTTCACATGATCATGTGGAGTTTTTTGTTTTATATTTATGCTTAAGTCTTACTATTGTTACTTGTTTAATTGCTCATAAACTCACTAAGCTTTAATGTTTACTTTTAGTTGTTACATGTTGTAGGTGTAAATGGGTCGAGTGCTGAAAGTGACTATAGAGGTGGCTCAGGGATTATGAATAATTTCACTTGCAAAGAGGTTTGACAAGTGTACTTTTAAATTTTCGTGTTGATATTAGCTTGTTGTAAATCGCCCAAGTTGTTATTTGGTTTAAAACTTAAAGTATCAGATTGGGTCGTTTTGGTTAAATGGTCAAAATGGGTCATTTTGGTGAAATGGTCAAAATGGTGGCTTTGGTCAAGTTTGTTATGTATGTTTGAAGTTAAAAACGTGTCAGTATGAATTCTGGAAAGTATACAAAGGAGAAACGAGACTTGATGCAAGAAATGATTGCACAAGTTCTCAAATTATGACATTTTGGTTCAAAGTCCAAAAATCGTCGTTATCATGAATTTTGGAAAAGTGTAAATTGGAAGATGTTTGTTATGTTATATGAAATGTGTCTGCAAAATTTAATGGGTTGATTCCTAACGAGTCAAAAGTTACACCCGTTTGAATTTGGGTCAAAAAACCGAGTTTGGTGCACTTTTCAGAAATTCAGCACAGTACGCGATCGCGTACCCTCACTAGGATCGCGCACATTGTGCTAAAATTAGATCAGAAACTTCCCACGTTGTCAGTATGCGATCGCGTATCATCATCGGGATCGCGTACTAAAATTCACCTGGATCTATGTATATAAAACAAAGTTTTTGTTTGTCTACGTGGCAACCTAAGATTTTAGCAAATATGACATGTCTTTTGTATAATTATTTTTAAATTATTCACCAAATTATAGGAATGCCACACGCCTTTTCATTTTTATTGATTTGAATATCATAAACCATTTTATTTAATCCCGATAATTAGCAAATTACACATAACTCCTTATGACATAAAATTGCCAACTAATATAGGTTAAATGTCGGTTCCATTTATATTTATTTAAAAATTTTAAATTGCACTTTATATTGCATCAACTTGATTAACGAAGCATAGGGAATAAGGTTTAAATTTTACATAAGATATAAGTGTTAAAGTTAATCGAAACGTTTGGGTATGTTTTAAGCACAAATTTGAGAGGTTGCAAGACTATAAGAATTTTGCAACGTTTCTATTAAAGGTATGTTTTGCATTGATTAATACAATTGTCAAGTTACCCATGTTAGTTTATTTCATCAATAGTCGAATTCACTCATGATCAAGTATATGTTGACAATGCACAAATTAACAACAACATTAATGTTGCATATTAAATTTATATAAAATTTGTTATTCTAATATCTTACGTTAGCTGCTGTGAACATATTATTTTCGTTTTCTCATAAGTTAATGTATTTATACAGTTTATCATATACAGATTTAAACATATATAATGAACTTTAAAATAAAGTATAAACATTGAGTGAGATTATAATTTTTATAAAAGAAGTTATATAGTGTTTATAGATGGTATTTTTTTATTATCTCTGAATATCAATTATTGAACACTTATAAATAGTAAGTGATTTGTCTTATTATTAAACACTTTTATTATCTCTTAAAATCAATTATTTAACAATTATGAATAGTAAGTGATTTATCTTATTCTTAAATACTTATAGTGACACACATAAATATAATAATGTGCTAAGAATGTACAACTATATTTGTCTAGCTTGGTGGTGTTCGGTTGTTTCTTAACCTTTGATATAGTTTACAAGTTCAACTCCTACTTGCAACTTGAGTTTTGATTTGGTTCTAGTTATTATGATCACAAGATGTTTTTTTACTATTACTTGAACTTTTTTTTGTTTTTTGTTATTGGAAAACCAAATTTTATTTGGAAAGTTCTTCACGTATTTTAAGTTTGTTTTTTTTCTTAAGATTTTTTAACAAAACGATTTTTTTATAATTTAAATCAAAAACATAAACTAATTAATTAATTAAGAGATTGTTGATATGTTTAAGTTAATAGGAATGACACAACTTTTCAAACAAAATTAATAAGACATCTCGATTTAATGTAACTTCTAGTTGTTGTAAAATTTAAAGTTAAATAAAAGGGATCTAATTATTAAATTAAAAATTGTAATTAGATTATAATTAAATAAAGGAACTTAATTGTCAAATTGAAATTTTTAATTAAACTGATGGCATCATAAAGGTGATTCATATATTATATTTATTTAAGATGATGAAATAATTTCTATTTATAGGTTAACTTTGAACATTTAAAATTAAAAATCAACCTAATAACATGCGACAAAATCAAAAAGAAATATAAAACATTAGAAAATGACTATTCATTGTCAATGATTAAATAACTACCAAACTTTCAAATTAATGTATTTTACACACATGTAATTATTTATCACGAGTAAAACCTAGTTTTTTGCTCAAAATTGTCCAAATTGGGGCTCCTAGAAACATTTTCTCACAAAATTTGTCAACTTGTTATTCGTGTCAAACAATCCGAAATTGATCCCATCATCATTACTACAGATACATACATATACACACTGTACGTATACATTACCTAAATAATATCCAATTTCTTGTATTTTATCCAAATGTCCATATCCCCAAATTAATATCCTTTCACACCGAACCGAACAAGACGTTTACACAATCAACATTCATCAACCTCACAACAACAACTCCATCTCTCTCAAACTCTCAATTCCCATCTCGATCACTTCTTCAAAGGTATATTTATATTCAATCTCCGTTCAATTTCATTTCTTTTTTGTAAATTTTTAATTTTTGCATTAGGGTTTTCTTTTGTAATTGCTTTGATTCAGTCTTGATGATGTTTATGTATGTCAAGTTTGTACCTTTTTTCATTTATTGACCTAATTGTATCCAATAGAGCTGTTTTTATGATTCTTGATCACTAATTTAGGATTTCCCAAATTTTATATAAACATTAGTATTTTTAGGGTTTGGAGATGATACTTTCTGTATTAATTTTAGGGTTTAGAATTACACAACCATGATTTATTTTGTGATGCAATGTTGTTAAAGTTGTTTTTTATATAATTTGTAGTTCATTAATGCCTTAATGGATACTATTTGTTTTGCTGATTGAAGTTGTGTTTTATGTAGATGGAAGATCACCTAATTTTACGTGTTGATAAGCTCGATGCGCCACAGGAAGTGGACGGTCCGGGGTTCGTTCAAAAGGCTTCCAGTAGTCATGCGGCTGGTTTGGCGACAGATACCAAGGAAAGCGAAGAATATGATGTGTCCGGTGAGGACGAGCCGTTGATTCAGTCAATTGAATGCCGAATCTGTCAAGAGGAAGATAGCATCAAGAATCTTGAAGTTCCTTGTGCTTGCAATGGCAGTCTCAAGGCAATTTTTCTGTTTATTTAAAGGGGGGTTTGTTGATATGCATATGCTTATATATTATGCTTTGTTGTTATATTAGTGAATGAGTTGTAGGTAACTATAAGATAACCAGTAGCAGCTGTTTGTTGTGTATCAAAAAATTATGAAAATGAAGGCACGACATTCGGTCGTTTTTATCATGACAAACAAAAAAGAAGCTAGACTCATGCCTGATACTAAAATACTGTTATTTTGCAGTATGCTCATAGGAAATGTGTTCAGCGGTGGTGCAATGAGAAACGAGATATAATTTGTGAAATTTGTCATCAGGTACCTCTATTTAACCACTGTAAAATGATCTTTAGCTGCTATATCTTGTACAAACTTTTGTATAGCACTTTAAGGTTGAAAATGTGTCACCGAAGTATGTGTGAACTGTAGGTTTTAAGTGCATTTGCTTGCTGTAAAATATTTCATTGTACAGGCTTACAAATCTGGTTATACGGCTCCACCACCTCAGTCCGATGACACTGTCATCGATATCAAGTATGTTAGCCCCTTCCTACTTCTTATAAGATAGATAAATAATCAAGCACATTACTTGAACAATGGATCGAATTCTTCATTTAAAGTGATTTTGTTATTGGTTTTCCTTACAGTGGAGGTTGGACACTAGCTGGTACACCTTTAGACATGAATGATCCTCGAGTCTTGGCTATGGCAGCAGCTGAACACCGTCTTCTTGAGGCAGACTATGATGATTATGAAGATAACAGCGCCAGTGGAGCTGCATTATGTCGCTCAGTTGCTATCATAGTAAGCCCCTGCTATCTGTTTGATGAAACTTCGAATAAAGATTGGATTTTAGTTGTGCAAATTCACCGTCTTCATGGGTTTTGAGTAATTTGTCGTGGATTTTACGTTGCTTAACTGCTTTACATTTTTCTTGGATTCTGTTTGGGCAGTTGATGGCTCTTTTGCTGTTGAGGCATGCTCTGACTATTGGAGATGGTGATAGTGATGATGATGATGATCCGACTACCTTCTTTGCTGTGAGTGGAATTTTGTACCGGCCATTCATATTTGCCCAATAAAACAGTATTTGAGATATCTCACCCTCTATTGTTGAAAATTTTGATAACTTGATTAAATGATTGACAGCTATTCGTGCTGCGGGCAGCTGGGTTTCTCCTTCCTTGCTACATAATGATATGGGGAATCAGTCTACTGCAGCGTCGTAGACAAGCACAGGTAAAGCTCAACGATGTTTATCTGAATACTGTGATTTTCTTTTAATCATTGGATAATACTAATTCTGCTTCTAATTAATTAGGTTCAAATAATCAGTTAAGATAATCAGCTTCATACTAGCTACAAAAAAAAAAACTGATCATGAAAATGTAAAATAAGATGACCTATGTATCCTTTCTTTTAACTTAATTTGAGTGATTTTACGTTCTACTTTTTACAAAAATGTGTCCTTATTAGATAAATAATCAAGAATTGCCAAACCCCTAAAGTCCCAAAAAATTGATTTGCTAATTACAACTTCAACATCAAAAGCACACCAAAGCACTATTCTCTACCGTTTTATTACAACTAATTATTATTCTGAATATTCAATATCCTATCATAACTTTTAAAGAGCACATCAAAACACCCGTGAAGAATTCCTTTTTGGTTATCTATAAATTGCGTCCTGAACTCATGGACAAGAATCTGAGTTGATCTTCAGCATTTGACTTAAAAAAAACGTTTTCACATTATCCTTTTCCCTCTTTGAACTATTAAGCAGGAAGTGGAAACACTGGCAGCAGCAGATGTTGCTTTCATGATTCAGGCAGGGCAACATAGAGGCTTGCAGGTCACCATTGCACCAGGACCCGTCATGGCACCACCCCCTACGGTCATACCAGTACCTGCCCAAATCCCAACCCGTGAGCCACCTCAATAGTATACGCAGAAACATAACTTTATTTGTATGACTATGAAATTAAAAAGGTTATAGCCTGTGTTTAAGTTGTGTGTTCAGGCTGCCATTGTGTCCTATGACCTTGATTAAGCAAATTCTTTCTTGTATCTGAGTTTGTACATCGACTATTCGTGTTGTACATATTATAAGGCAGTGGAAGTGGAGGCTACTTTCATATTGATTCAGTCATGCATCATCCAAATGTGATTCACAAATTGGAAAAAAACTGGGACCCATTTGAGAAAAACAAATGGTTATAGGGAAAGAAAGAAAAGCATAAAGCACATATATTATGCACAAGAAACCAAGACTGGTTTATGAATGCATGGATATATGAGCTTGGAATTTTAAAGTCGAGTTTAAGAGAGCATAAAGCAAACTCTTGTTGTTTTTTTGGTTAGATGTTTCTATTCCTTCAGCTTTTCCTTTATCTGGCTTTCTTGCATCTGTAGCAATCTATAATTGCTTTAGCAGCCAAGCTATCCCTCCATAACATTTTCCTCAAAATTTGAATCCTTATATGGTTCTACAATTTACTTCGGTCCCACATTATTTGTAACTTTATACAAACGATAACCGTTGAAAATTGATTACATGTCCAAAAATTCGTATCTTTTGTATTTACGCTAGACTAAGAAATCTGTTACATCCCACCTAGTTAGTAAATCGTAACTATTATTATTATTATTATTATTATAGGAAAGTTCATATATACAAGAAAATGAAACAGACTATATGGGATGTAAAAACATGGAACTTGTATACTTTTCATTCAAGAGTGAAGATGACAGAAAAAGAAAGAAAATATGGAACAAATTCTATAAAGATTCCAAGAGTGGTGTTCCAACTTACTTTTCATTCAAACCTGTCAGTGTCTTCAAAAGAACATCCCCTTAATTAATATGCATCTATTTTATACTAGCTTCTATTGCACATCAATGCTTATGATTGAAGTGAATCTACTTCTTCTTTGCTTTTTTTACCTTTACTTCCATCCAAATCTGATAAAAGATCAAACTCTGCCTTATATGTAACAGTCATATTCCATAACAAACAAACACACCACCACCTCTCATCTCTTTCTCCAACCATGGGGATTGCTAATCACAGAGCGATGGTGATCTTTGTTTGTATCTTCGTCATTCTATCTACAAGATCCGAAACAGTTTCTGCAATCAGAAGCATTGATCTTGCTTTACAATTGGGAGAAGAAAGATTGCTTCAAAGAAATTCACGTGTTCTGAAAGGCGTTACAGTTGAAGAAGAACTTCACACAGACTTGAATATAGCTCCAACACCTGCAATGATGTATGATCCAAATCAAACAAACAAAAGAAGAATTCGAAGAGGATCAGACCCTATTCATAATACATGATGAAAGCTTCTCATTAGCCGAAAAAGGAGAATGATAGTTCACAAGTTGTTTTATAGGTTGGTTTGATTTCTATAGTTTCGTTTGATTAAAAAGTAAATCTCTCCCTCTCTCTCTTGTTCATTCTAAAACCATAGCTAATTACACCGAGTGCAGACTGTATTTTTCTTCTTCAATTTTGCTCTCAAGATTAGCTTTGCAATCTCTCTCTCTCTCTCTCTCTCTCTCTCTCTCTCTCTCTCTCTCTCTCTCTCTCTCTCTCCGTTTGCATACATATATACATGTTTATATATCTATCTATGTTTATATTTATATATAGATATATAGATATAGATAGATACCCATATGGAGAATGCAATGCATCAACTAAATACTCTCCTGGTGATACCCCGGTTAGATCGTGTACATATGAGTAAAAATACTTGCCCTCTCCAGGTAAGCTGAACATGAAAAATCTCCTTCGTTTAGTTTATAGATAGATACCCATATGGGGAATGCAATGCATCAACAAAACTGCATAGTTAGACGTTAGAACACCTGACAAGTATGTAAAAAGCTTGCATTTTTATTTTTCTCTTCACAGATGGATCTTTTCTCCATTTCTCTGTATATTATTAAAAAGTTAGATTACGAATATTTGAAGTTTTTATAGTCGATTAGAAAAGGTTAAATTTACATTTGAGCTAAAAAAATGCAGTTCAATTTGATCAATGTGAGATGGGTATAGGCTATTAAGGTTAACAACAAATACCCCTTAATCAAAACAGCTCCTTCTTTAGCAAATCTAAACAAGGAGAGCCAAAATCGAATGATGAATTTTTAAAAAGGTTTATACATTTGTTACAGGTGCCACGATATAAAATGTGCATTGTGCAAAATGTTTAACAAAATTACATCTTAAACTCTCAATTCACGTATCAAGATATACCAGTCTTTAACGCTATCTGTTGTTAAGCATGTCAAATTTCAAGAAAACTAAATTCCCGAAAACAGAGGAACCATGATCTTAATTAGCTAGATAATTGACAGTCAAAACCCATATTTGGAAATCTGCATTACTTGTACGCGGAATCGAAAGATAGACTATTAAATTGAAGTTAAGATCAACGATTAATAGATAATGTATTACCTGAAAATCGAAACATTTTGCCTGACATGTAGAGAAAATTGATTCAATTGAGTGTGTGAAGATGAAATCTTGAATTATGGTTACAGATTTTGGTGGGTTTTTCCCAATCAAGTAAGAATGATTCTAATATACGCTTTACCTCTTTTAAATTCCCCTGTTAATAAGGAGTTACTGTTGATATCATTACTTTAAAAGTGACTTTTGAACAATTGTGTGTCATCAAGTTATAGATTTTGTAATCTGAGATTCATCAAGTCTTAACACGTAAACATATAAAACATCGTAATGTCCATAAAGCATTTTCTCATTACAATATTATACAAGGGTTCGACTTCACTGATGTATATACTAACATTTGGGCAGTGTGACAACAAAACATATATACAGGGATATTGGGGGATACCTAGACTCATTTTCCTTGATGATAACATAACAAAATCATCAAGGCAAAATTCGTGCCATGAGAGATTGAGTACTTGTAGACTCGTAGTTGACACGCTGGTGATCAACATAAAAGCCTCGTCCCATCTTAATTAAACCACAGAACAAAGTTATTGGCATTTATAACTGTGCATTGAATGCATACAAACTCATTGATCTTGTTAACATTATTAAGAATCCTGGCCATTCAGCGTCGGAAAACAACAACTGAAGTATATCACAACACATATATCCTCCCATCGGTAACCAACTGATCAAAAGCCCATTCTTAATCTTGATATAAATAAACCAAACCATACTTAACTAATTAAGTACTTAATTCCATAACATAACACGTACGCTAGACATTTTTACTTATGTATGGGTACCAAATACAATTCACTACTCATTGAAAATTACATTCACCAGATTTACTTAAGTCTCATATCAACTTTATAAACAACAATATGAAATAAAGCAGTAAACCATAACAAACTAAAGTAAATACTATTATTTGCAGTCTAACTTTTTATTTATTTACTATTATTTAAATAAATAGAATAAGAGTTTAATCATATTGAAGAAGTTTTTTATATATTGAGTAAATTTGTACATGCAGATGGGTCGACCCTCAGTTTGATAGTCCATTTTTAACTTGAAACCCTACAAATGGTTGTTATATATAATAATTAAGAAGTTGAAGACGACTCAGAAACAACCTCTTCAGCTTCTCTAAGGTGAAAGTTCCGATGGCAGCTGCAGGCGGCACATTTTAGCTCGCCGACTGTACCTTTTTCTCCGGTTGCCATGAACTCACGGCAGCCATCTACAGCGTAACCACCAATTTTAGCTGCATGATTCTTCTGGCATTTTCCATAGCGAACGGTTGATGCATTTGATGTCACATTAGAACCACTCTTAAGGATCACTAAACGCTTCTTCATCGATTAAAATCTATCTCTCCTAATTCCCTTGATGAGAGCTTAATTTGAGATAATATATTATGGCTAGGTTTTATTTGGTTGATCAGTGGGCAAGGCTATATATGTTATAATATATATAATATACGTTGCATGTATATATAAACATTTTAATATAATAACAACGTTCAATCATGCATATATATATATATATATATATATATATATATATATATATATATATATATATATATATGAATTTTGTATGTTTTGTGCAAGTATAAAATACTAATCCTAGCTAAGCTAGCCAGCATATCTGTCTAATGACACTAGGCATGTGATGTTCTTGTTTCTTTTCTTTTTCAGACAAACAAACACTTGTAAATTAGTTCTTTTAATGTCAAGAAATTAATACATTGATTTTTATAATTACTTATTTTTATTTTTGAAAATTCGACTATCAAAGTAAAAATAGAGTTTTATTACATCTTATCCGTAAAGCTTAAGTATTTACGTAGTATTATAAAAACAAATTAGCTAAGTGTATGCTAGTGATCGATTCAACCTAACCCTACATAGTTTGACTTGTTCTAAAAAGTCAAAATTATTCGTTTTAACAAATTACAAATGTGAGTGTATGATTGACACAAAAAGGTTTGAATGTTCCGAATGATCCAATATTTCTAGTTTAGTGTGGTAGTTCTATCGTCAATTCATCAAGTCTTTTTAATGAAAGCTTTGACTATTGTTTTGGTCATATTATGGAGACAAACCCATGAAGTATGTGTTTTATTTGTCTTGTTAAAATCAACCACACGGTGATATATGGACATTTGATTTGATAAATAATATATAAAAAAAATCTTAAATATATGAAATTAAATCTTGTAAACCAAGTAATTATATATGAGTTTAATATTTAATTTGATATCAAGCAGCATCATGTGTATGTGTTTCTCTGTTCCTATCTAGACTCCAAACACGTACAACGTAAGTATTATAATATTTGGTCTTCTTAAACTTACCATTTTGTGATAAAAAGGTTCTATTAAAGTTATAATTGATGCGTTACCAAATGATCATATCGTATGTGATAAGACAAAATATCGTACGATTAAAATTATGTAGGCGTAATCAGTTTTATGAACTCATACATGCTATGTAATTATATTGAAGTAAATTATAGTTCATGTCTTATTTATATAGAGGATACATAAATGCTATGGGTAATTAAATATAAAATCTACAATATAAAGTATATATTATGTGATGTAGAGGAGCCGCCCTTGTATGAGAGGGCATAATGGGCAAAATTAATCTCAGCTTTTGATTTTTTCGATTAACGGTTCAGATTCACTGCATTTTAAATTCATTGCATTTTACATTTAAAATGCGGTGAATTTAAAATGCAATGATCTAGACCGTTGATCGAAAAAATCGAAAGCTGAGATGCAGAGTTGACTACCGTTCTTGTCCCTCGTATAGAGGTTGCCCCTCTAATCTTTACCCTAGACGTACATAATTAAATTTGAATATATGTAAGTCGTATATTGACAAAATTTTGAGTTTAACTCCACTTCATATGGGCCTCATCATGTACTCCTTTCATTCAAAGTCCAAACTACTACAAATATAAACGTACAACTAAAAATTTCAATATCGTTTTTTGTATATTAAGGCATGATTGTATTATTAAATAACCATTTGTATATAATTTTAGTTGAACTATAAAAATTTATACAAAACATATGCTTATATTGATGTCTAACATTGCTTTCAGGATTTAGTTTTTTAAAACAATGTATTGCTAGTTAAGTTAAGCTCCAATAAACCCAGTTGCCAAACACACCATCTAACGAAGTATATTGTCAGGTAAACGATTTGCATAGTAATGGGTCGTTCAAGTAATTAATGATTTCTAGTAGCCCATATGGGCTTCAATAAAACACACAAGCCCATACAATCTGTACTAAAGAGAAGTCCAAGTAAAATTGTATTTTGACCCTCATATGTAGGCCATGGGCTTCAGTAAAATACACAAGCCCATATATATGTACTTTAGAAGTCCAAGTAAAATATTGAAGGAGTGTTTGGATCGTGGATATCTAGGAATGTTGAAGATATTGAAGGAGTGTTTGGATCGTGGATATCTAGGAATGTTGAAGAGAAATTAAACAAAATGTCATTTTTTAAAAACTTATATAAAAATTTGTCATATTTTTTAAAAAAATGCATTTTTATCCCATCCGGACGCATAAGCGGGACGCATAACCGGGACGTAAAATCTCAATCCCGGACGCAAATACTCGTACCCGGATGCGTGACCGAGAAATGCAAGTTGGTGACCGAGAAATGCAACTCGGTCACCCGGACGCAAAAACCGAGACGCAATTTGCGGTCGCAATTTACGTCCCGTGTTTTGCGTCCGGGTGACCGAGTTGCATTTCTCGGTCACCGGCTTGCATTTCTCGGTCACGCGTCCGGGTACGAGTATTTGCGTCCGGGATTGAGATTTTGCGTCCCAATTATGCGTCCGGGTACGAGGATTTGCGTCCGGGTAGCGTTTGCGTCTCGGTCACCGACTTGCATTTCTCGGTCACCGACTTGTATTTTCGGTCACGCGTCCGAGTATGCGGATTTGTGTCCGGGTATTCGTATTTGCGTCTGGGTGTGCTGGACGGGTGGATTCTTTGGATAAGATGTTGGATAAGATATTTTGAGTTTTCGAGATTTTTATCAGTACAATTTTCAGATTAGATTTTTCTGGATAAGATATATCATCCTAAAAGCATATTTTGGATATTTTTCAGATAACATTTTTTTCCCTTTAAAATAACCCGATTTCATCAGTTTATACACAACAACTTCACAAAATACTCTCAACTTCATAAATTTATCTATATTTGTGCTATTTATATTGTTTTCATAATCAAAATGAGTCAATTCTCTAATAAGTTTAAGGTCTATATTTGTGCTGGAGGTCGTTTTGAATATATTAACAACGTCCTTATGTATTTATCAATAGAATGCCATAGAGTGCCTTTAAAACTTCCTGTTGCACGGGAAAAACCATTGACTTGCAAAATTTTATTGAAAAATGTTTTACGAAAATTAGGTTTACCACTTGTTTCCACCAATTTTAATAAAATATAAGGTCGATCAGTATGTTGTTGATATAACTGACGATGTTGAAGATTTTGGGGATTTTTTGACTCATGCAATTAATAATGCTCCTATTGAAATTTACGTTGTGGATATTGTATTAAATGTTTCTGGTGCCGGTAGCAACCAACCTACCAGTAATAGTAGTGGTTTTCAACAACAATTTCTGCAACTAGAAACTCATGATTATAACCAACCACCTCAATATCAAGTACCCCCACAATTTCGGCACCTTATCCACCACAATATCAATTTCATTTTCATGCAGCTCCACAATACCCAACATATACCACGTTACCAGAACAAAACAACCAAGACACCCAATTTAACGTATTTGAACAACCACATCATCACCAGGATGTTCAGTATATTTTTGACGATCCTCATGATGATGAAGAAAATGTCAATCCTCCTAAACACTTTGACCATCCCTTTGATAATCATATTGTTGGGGATGATGATGATGGGGATGATGAGGAGGAGCTGGATCCAAGAGATCCAAATGACAACACGACATCTCCTACAACAACCACAACCACAACCACAAAGAATATATTCTGGAATATGCCGCCACTATTAAGTGATAACAATCCAGAAAGTACAAAACGTCCAGTTACAATGTATGAACCCTCTAACCGGGTTCAAGTTGGACAAACATTTGAAAACAAGGAGGAGTTGCTTCTTCAGCTTCATACCAAGTATCTTGAAGAGGGTTTTCAGATCAAGCCGAAGAAGTCGGACAAGACAAGGTATACAGCATCATGTGTCTTGCATGATTGTGAGTGGAAGGTAAGTGCACGTCGTATGAACAACAGTAACAACTTTCAAGTTAGAAAGTTAGTTAACGTTCACACATGCACTCGGACTCAAATCATGTCGAATAACCGACATGCGAGCAAGAAGGTGCTTGGTCACATCTTGAAAGAGTTGATGACTTTGGAGGGACGTGTGTATCGAGACAAAGAAATACAACTCGATATGACAAAACGCTTCAAAATCAGTCTATCATACAACCAAACATGGAGAGCCAAATGTTACGCTATAGAATTATTGAGAGGTAGTCCGGAAGATTCATTTAAAATGATTCTGACCTACCTACACAATCTAAAGCTGCATAATCCGGGGAGCAAAACTAATGTGATCACCGATAAGAATGATCGATTTCTAATGTGTTACATGTCCATTGATGCAGCTGTAAGTATCTATAATTTGTTTTCACCTATGTTTAGACATTATATTATACTAAAATTGATATGTCTCTATAAATGATTGCAGATACGGACATTTGTCAACCATACGCGCCCACTAATTATCATAGATGGGGCACATTTGAAGGGTGGTTACTTAGGAACCAATTTAATTGATGTGGTGATGGACGGCAATAATGGCATCTTGCCACTGGCATACGGAATCGGGACATCAGAGACTGTCGATGTTTGAACGTGTTTCTTGGAAAACCTACGTGACACCCTCGAATCGGCGGGTGGAATCGAGAACTTGACCATCATTTCTGATAGGGCTTCTTCAATTGCAGTTGGCATCTCAAATGTCTTTCCAGATGCCTTTCACGCCATATGCTGTCATCATTTGTTGATGAACCTGAAAAGAAGATCTTCCAAAGTAAACCACTACGAATGACATTATTGGAAGATGTGTAAGGCGTACCGTAAGTTTGATTTTGATCACCATTTTGGTGTGTTTTCTAGACGCTTACAAGCCTCTGCCAAGGTTCTTACAGATGTTGGGATAGAAAGATGGTCAAGGCATCATGCTACCCGTAATCGATATGCTTACATGACGAATAACAGTGCAGAGTCCATTAACGCCATGAGCAAACATGCTAGGAGGCTCCCTGTGACAATGTTGTTGGAATTTTTTCGATCCTCGGTGCAACAGTGGTATTACAAACATCGTAACACTGCGGCCGAAGTTAAAACATTTGTTACACCATATGCCGAGCACAAGATCGGCAAAAGGAATGGGAGATCACTAGGTTGGATTGTTAACCCATCCACAAATATGATTTGTGAGGTGGTGGATGGGAAGAAGAATGTGACAGTGAACTTGGAAAACAGAACATGCACTTGCTTCCAGTGGCAGTTGTCAGGTTTACCTTGCGGACATGTTATGGCGATAGCCCGTTTCTTCAACCAGGACGATGTAAGCTGCTACGCGGAGAGGTATTTCACGTCAGACACATATCGAGCAGCTTACGCAGAGCCTATATACCCAATGGCTCATCCTTGGGAATAGGTCGGTCCAGGTAATCTGCAAACTGTCCTACCACCGGTCCTTGTGAAAAGACAAAGTGGTCGTCCACCTGGTCGTGCTCGTATTCCTTCGAAAGGAGAGGAGAAAACCAAACCCAAGCAACGATGTAGTCGTTGCAATGGAATCGGTCATAGCCGATCTGGTTATATGGCTCCTTACGATAAAACAGATGAGCAAAGCGGATCAAGAGCCAAATCAAGATCCACTTCAAGGTCACACGGCAAGGCGAAGGTGGAAGAATCTAAGTATGAACCGTGGAATTTTTCAAGTGTTCATTTGGGCCACCCTTAACTTATGTAATGTATGGAAAAAAATGTTAACTCTGTTTGGTTTTCTAATTACCAGCATTGTCATTTACATTGTCGGAAATGTGTAATCTATGTTTCGTTTGAAGTGATTTATTTTATTATGTTAAAAGTCTTAAATTACAACATTACAAAATACTACAAGTTTAAAACGTTTGACCTGAACATTGTTGACAGTTTTAAATGGAAACAACCGAAAGAAGAACATGTTGATAACTCGATTAGTTAACAAAGACCAAAACCATAAACCCTCGAGTATAACTCTTCAGTGTTAGGTTTTTCATTGGGAGATCGAAATTGTCAAGTGTTAACCATATCGAAATTATATAAATTATGAGATAATAGTCTTAACAATAAATTGCATTAACAATGAATTGTAAAGGTATTTATATAAATTATGAGACTCGCAAATTCCGGACGCAAATGTGACTGGCCATAAAGACTGGATAAGATTCCCAACTGATAAGATTTATGCAACTAGATAAGATTTTCCTAGATTTTCTAGATTTTAATGGATAAGATTATACCTTATAAAATCATTTAGCCATCTACATCATCCAGCCATCTCCACTTTCAGCCATCTCCATAATCATATTCTTATTACATCACATTTCATTTATATTTCAGAAATACAATATGAGCAATACACACAACTTGTATTGTAGAGTTATTGAAGAAGAAATAATAGTTGATCAATCTAACATCATTTCCAATTTCGTTTTACGGAGCTTTGAGGAAAGCTCATTGGGTATTCTGATAAACCTTCTTAATCGAATCCATTCACTCCGCATTGAAGAATTCTATACAAACTTTCATTTTGATCGGCGTTTCAAGATCGTTGAGTTCAAGCTAAACGGTCGTCCAATTCAGTGGAGTCTTTCCACTTTCTCTATGTTTTTGGAACTCCCCAGTAGAGGGGTTCAATTCTATTGCTCACAAAAAGAGCTAGGAAACATAAGTCTTCTAATTATTCATCCTCATCAGATTGTTAATGATATTTACAGTGAAGGGAGTCGAAGTAGATGCAAGTCACGTGGCCTAATTGAAGTCTTTGATCTTGAACCGGAGTTGAGAGCAATGTTTGATATTGTTCGTTATAATATCTCTTGTCGCCCTACAGAGCCACATATGATCTATGTCATTGAAGCCCTCATGGTTTATTGGATTAATAACAACATACACTTTGATGTAGGTTATATCGTATCATCAATCATGCAACATGCCGTTACCTACACCAATAATCCCTTTCCTTATGGCATGTTGCTCACTAAATTATTTCGCCATTTATCCCTAGACACTGCGCCGTCATACACACCTTCATTTTCTCCCATCAGTGAACACGTTTTAAATTTGGGACTTTAAACTTCTAGTATTATTTTGTATTGTTGTAATTCTTATTTAATGTTAGGGTCCCTTTAATGTTTAATAACTTGTAATGTTGTAATTCTTATTTCAAGGATCTACATTGGTGAATAATATCCTTTTGTTGTTAAAAAAAAGAAGTCCATTAGAGTTGGAAAATTCCAATAGTTTGAGAATTATTTTGGTTGTTTCCATTTAAAACTGTTAACAATGCCCAGGTCAAAGTTTAAATGAACAAATATATTACAAAATATTTACATTCGACAAAAAGTTACAAATTTATGTTATACAAAATATTTCTACGAAGTAGTTGCCTTTGGTAACGGTGGTAGGGGCGGCTGCCAGTCAAAACGTGCGCGAAAAAATGTGTCCATCATTCTCTTCCTATACTCCCACGCGACCTTTTTGGTATCTTCAACTTCGAACTCCGTCATATATATTGATCTCGTAGTCAACCGCTCCATGTTGTGGCACACCCACACACCGCAGTCGCCTAGTGAGTCGGTCTGCTGAGGAACATCAGATGCCAATGAAAATGGCAATTCTACAGTATCAAACATAAAGGGGCATTTGCCACCTTCAAAATGCTTTCAAAAGCCAATGACATCTAAATAGGGCAATAAATGGTCACCCAGCTCTTCCACTAAACGGAGTCGATCAACATCCTTACAAAGTCTTGTAAAGCTGTCATACCCCACAACATCCCAAGTTCGAAGATCCAACACCAGCAGAATCCAGTGACTGTGAACCGGCTCAACAACGAGAACATTACCTGCGAATATAGACAATTTATTGATAAGACTTAGGAGTATAAATATGCATTTTTAGGTATCCACTAAACGGATTGTTTACTTACTTTTTAGCACTCCTACCACGTTGGGTATGGGGCACGAGTGCCATTGGCATATCTCATCTAATACTTATAATCCGCGCCCCCTTACCTGTGTACACCACCTCGCCACCCTTCTTCGGCTTCTTCTTCGTTTCCGGATCCCTATAAGTTTTAAACGGCTTTAAAATCTCAGTAAAACCTACTGGCATGATGGTCCAACGCAAACCACGATTAAGCTGAGAGCATCGAGGCCAAGTCCTATATCTCCACCACATCAGTAGGCATGCCCAGCCGTCAATATGCTGTGGAAAATAAAAATTTAAGATCAGTATGGTCGTCCACCTGAAAAAATGTTTTCTATAAATAAACACCAATTCAGAACTCACCGTGTTTTCTAGGTCTCCGCTCTCGAAATCTCCATACAAGCGGGCCCAAAACTCCTTTGTCAAAAACATGATAGTCCCGCCCTGTTGGACGAACATGCAACGCACCTCACCGCCGCTCATATATAACTCGCGAACAGTGGATGGTCCGGCAATGACTCCCGTCTCAACAGATGCCGCTAAGGGGGGATTGGTGAGAAGACCGGTCTCCGAGTTCACTAAAGTTGACACCATTTTCACCATCCCATCCTCTGTAGTCTCCAGTCCAGCTGCCTTCTTAACGGATTTCTTACGTTGATGTTTAACTGTCACGGGCACAGACTGTTTTAGAGCAGTAGGAGCAACCACGTTGACTGCGGCTTTATCCTCATTTGCAACAGTAGAAGCTGCCTCCACCGATGTCGGCTCAGCTGCGGCTTTCTCCACCGGCTCAACTGCGGCTTTCTCCACCGGCTCAACCGGCTCAACTGCGTCAAGAACCATTGGCTCAACCGGCTCAGCCGCGGCTTTCTCCACCGGCTCGTCATCAGCTCCCAAATTAACCGGTGGTTCTTCAGGCACCGCCTCATTCACCACATAAGGTTTCTTCACTAGCCGTTTTAATTGGGTCGGGGTATAATATGGCGACAGCCTAGCCCTGCCGAATCGCCGCTCTCGAATACTACGACGCAATACCCTTGGAGCTGAGATCTTGGCAATAGTGGCTGGTAAAGTATCTGATACATAACCCTTATCAGTGTCGTCCTGAATATAAAACATAAAATTCAAGTTAAACACTAACCCTGATGAGTGTCAAAACATCTTGTGAACAACATGGTAATACCTGATGAGGGTCAATTACATTTAGTAACCTAGCAATTAGCGCGTCCTGAGCGTCATCCCGCTGAAGTAAAGTGGAAATCGAGACCTCGTGCCTAGCAATAATGACATCCTTACTCTCGACGCGCTCTCGCAGGGACTCCAACTCTTTGGATGAGGCACGCTGAGATGTGTGACGGCGAGTGGGCTGCACCTTAGCACGAGGTGTGGTGGGTTGAGGAGTGGACTGCTCCTCAGCCTCGAGCCCGTCAAAAAATCAGCAACTGTCAATCCACCATTGGCATGAAGCCTCCAACTCAGTCGGCTTCAGCGTCCTCAATGGCCGATCGTCTTTGTGAATATCATCATGCAGTGATAATTCGCCATTTATTTCAAACTTGATTTTAATTTGAAGAAACAACCATGCATGATGATAATTATGTAATGCACATCACTAACCGAAATAGTCAACACATCGACATATTCCTTCCAATCACTAATCCTCCTAAGTTGACGCCAGTATAATGCCTGAGGGACGCCGTCTTTATTGGTGTTACATGCATTATGCGACACTTGAAGGTGAAAGGCCTCTCAGATCCAAATCTTAAAACAAAGTAGAATGTCAAATAATTACATACGTTAATACAAACCGTAACTAACTTAATCAGTTTATAATTACATACAAAGTTACCTTAAAGGCCCACGTGAAACTGACCGAAGTGTATTTACGCCCGGTCTGACTACTCCGCTGACTAATCTGTTGACTGCTCCGAGCAATCAACGCATTCTTCAACTGCGGAAAAGTATGGTCCCAAATCCGAGAACCCCAAGGGTACTTGTTGATGTTGTTGAGGTCCTTAATCATGTGCATGAAATCAGGATGCACAATCTGCATGGGCTGCTTTCCCATGAAGCACCTCTCAACGAGCATGATAATACATACCCGGTCGGCATCCTCATCGCTCATTTTGCTCACCCCGTTAAACAAGTAGGGTTGATTGAATAACATCTCAATGTGCAAAATAGAGATCTCTTTCAACAAAGCATGGGGCTGAAAGACCCGATCGCGTAAAGCAGGTCTCGTGCCCCGAACTTCCTTGGGAATAGAATCCTTCATATCTGTCTAAGAACCGAAGCGGAATCCGGTTACTAAACAAAACTCTCTTCGCCCAAACCGTATAGCATAACGGGGCGTCAGTCTAAACCATAACTCCTCGGGCTCCTCACGAGGCTTAGATAGATTTGGACGCTCACATCGTCTCTGGAGCAAATTATGTACGTATCATGGGTCGTTGTCTAGACACTCGACGTCTAACCAAGGCCCAAAACATGTGCGTCTAAATATCACCTTCTGCTCGTCCGTCAACAACATGTTAATCTCCTTGATTACCGACATGTGGTTTTTCATTGTTAATGAAGCATCGAAAAAACCCTACAAATCGAACACTTACACAATTAGTACCAAAACAGTCCAAGTATTTTTGAGTGACACTTGGGAGTTTTGATATTTCTTATTATATGCTACAAACATAGACATTTTGACTGAGACGGACGAGGTATAAATCAATTATTGATTTTTGTTGGTGAATAGATATTATAAATCAATTATTGATTTTTGTTGATGCATAATCAACACTTTGTGACAACAGCTTGTATAGATTACCTAGCTTCGATTGATTGCGAGTTGCGAAACTCTATTAATTGCGAAACTTAGTTTTAATGCGAAACTTAGTTCAAGTTTCGCATGTTGCGAAACTCTGAGTTTCGCAGTAGTGTAGTTTCGCAGGTATATCAAGTTTCGCAGGGTATTATTCATGTGAACTTAAAGTATTTTTTAGCGACACTTGTTTTAATGCGACACTTAGCTACTGTCGCTATAGCGACACTGAACTAGTGTCACTAAGTGTCGCTAGTAGTGTCGCTAATATAATAAGAAATATTATATTCACATGAATATAATGAAGTTCGCAGGGTATTAATCGAGCAAACTTAATTAAGTTCGCTTGTACAAAGTTCGCTATAGCGAACTTATACTAAGTTCGCTGGTACAGTGGCCATCTTTGCGTCCCGATCATTGCGTCTCGGTCATGACCGAGACGCAACGATCGCGACCTTTGTGTCTCGGTCACGAGCTCGGTCACAACCGGTCATAAGCAAAACGCTCTCGGTCACAAACTAACGAACCGGTTTAACAGAGGTATTAATCAAATCTCAACAATAAACTAACCTCAAAAACACATACAATACGATAACAAACTAAAAAACCAACTATTTAATTCATAAAACACAAAAAAAATCATGCAGGCCAACTGCTCGATGAAATTTCAACTATAATTTTATGAAAATTCACGATAAATCGAAGTTTAAATGGGTTTATACCTCATAATTAGACATCTTTCGTAATTGCGTTCGAGATTTGCGTGCTTCCTTTTCGATTTGAACTTGCGAACGACTAGCGAACTTCGGGTTTGTGTGCTTCCTCGGGATCGAGCGAACTTTTTAAACTTTAGGGTTTGCGTGCCAAGATCCCTTTTTTTGTTTATATAACCTCAAATTTACGGGGTTGGTCCCGGAATTTCGGGTTGCAACCGGGTTACCCGGACGCATAACCGGGACGCAAAATCTCAATCCCGGACGCAAATACTCGTACCCGGACGCGTGACCGAGAAATGCAAGCCGGTGACCGAGAAATGCAATTCGGTCACCCGGATGAAAAAACCGAGACGCAAAGGTAAAAACGCAATTTTTTAAAAAATAGGACAAATTTTTATATAAGTTTTTTAAAAAAGGGCATTTTGTTTAATTTACCAATCTTGAATACCAAGTTTGGTAAGTACGTGATAACATTGAGTTACACTTTATAGGTTTAAGGGTGTGTTTGACGCAGGGCTTCTAAGGGTTTTTAATGGCTTGAGTTTCTACATTTTATAAACTCCAGCTCATAAGTCTTGTTTGACAACACAAAAAATGAGATTTATTTAAAAAATAAGCCTCCAGAAACCTTTAAACAAAATTTTTTTGAAGTGACTTTTGAATAGAACCTCAAACCTCAGCTCTAGTCACAAGTTTCAGCTACAAACTTGTAACGTCCCTTTTTTTTTTTTATAACACTTTATATATTAATATAAAGTAATAACCACATAATTCACAAAATATATACATTGTTTTTCGTAAAACATCAGATGTTAATATAGAGCATGATCTATGAGTCCATCACTAACAGCTCTCGGGTCGCTTGCCCGAATTCCCGCCCTTCATCTCTTTAGGCATACCTATCAACACGGTAAACAACAATACGTAAGCACATCGCTTAGTAAATAAAGGGATAATCCAGTTACAGCAATACAATAAACCAGACATTTCATGTCTGTATTCTTTAATCATACATTTATCATCTACACAGTTGTCACAATTGATCACTCAGCAATTTGACTATTTAACTCACATATACATAGGCACAATTGTTCACTCAGCAATTGCCCTTTTCACTTAATCTCACAAGCACAATTGGTCACTCAGCAATTGTCCACTCAATTCGACTTCATAGGTGCAATTGATCACTCAGCAATAGGCCTCTCAACTCATCCTCATAGGCACAATTGATCACTCAGCAATAGGCCTCTCAACTCATCCTCATAGGCACAATTGATCACTCAGCAATAGGCCGTTTAACATATATATATATATACATGGGCACAATTGTTCACTCAGCAATTGGCCGTTCAACTCATTGATACACTCAGTTATTCAATACAACTTTATAACACTAGCATTATTGACAGATTAGTCAATTAATATTCTTTACTCTCCTACTACTTACCTCGAGGACGACGATCGGATATTTACGAACTGCTACTCGAAATACCTGTCGAGGCGATCGTACCCAATTAACTCTAATAATAATTAATATTATTTAAAACATCAATTAATCCTGCGACACTACCCTCTAGTGTCGCTACACCTTCTGACAACATCAGATTAGTGTCGCTCAACACACTTTTGCGACACAACCTGCGACACTAGCTCTTAGTGTCGCTAAATCAACAATTCAATTAACAGGAGAAACTAGCGACACAAGCTGCGACACAAGCTCTTAGTGTCGCTAAAATAACAGTACTAATCAGCAGTAGAAACTAGCGACACAAATCTTTGTGTCGCTAAAGCAACAGTATTAACTCGCGACACCATCATTGCGACACAAGCTGCGACACTACCCTTGTGTCGCAATGACGAACAGAACAGCAGCAGCTTTCGATTTTAACAATTTTCTGGGTAAAACTCACACTTTTAACCCAATAAATTTACTGAAGATGATAAAGCACGTAATAAGCTCAAACTCTTACCTGGAATTGGTTTCAAAACACACAAGAACACTTTCAAAGATCAAATCTTTAGCAAACTCAACCTTTTCTTGCTTTCTCTCTCTAGAATTCTCGAAATCACCCACCTAAATGGTTCTGGAAGTGTAAATTTGTTTCTGGAGAATTTTGGAATGAAAAATGGGGTTTAACCCCTCTGTTTTACACTTTTAACCCTTACTAACCGCCTTTTGACCCAGCACTGCGACACAAGCTTTGTGTCGCACTGGGCTTTGTGTCGCTACCTGCGACACTAACCCTTGTGTCGCACAACAGTACACAACTTTCAATTTTAACGAATTTCGGGGTGTTACAAAACTTTAAGTTCAACCCGTAATTATCAAATACACCCTAAATAATAAGATTTAATGAAGTGGTTGATAACCTGTAACAAAGTATATTTTGGAATTTTAACACTTATAACACATGTCCAAATACCATCTTAGAAAACATAAAAATATAAAGTTATTTTTATTAAAAAAAAATTAAAAAGAAAATTGTAACATACATTTGAAACTAAATGAGTATTTTATAATACCACCACCAATATTTAAATGATGCTTGTCAAATTAAATATCATGAACAATTAATGTTTAATTATTAATCAAGAAAAAAAAACTTAAAATTTGAAAAGTATTTATTTGAAGTAATAAACATCAGCAAGATGGTCCATATAGAGCATGCCCTTCTTGTCTATTACATTAATTAATATTGTGATATTTTTTTTCTTCCCATGACATATATTTAAATAAAGCACCTAAGCATGAGGCCATGTCTCATCTCCACATGACCATGTCAAAAAGCTTTCTTACTTTTTATGCATTTTACTTTTATATGCACAAATTTAATGGCCAAAATATGTGAAATCAATACTTAAATAATTAAAATTCTTTTAATTACAAATTAACAACGTAACACATCCATTTATCATCTCTAAAAAACAGTTCTATATATCTTAATTAAACTTACTTTCTTATCCTATTGTCATCTAAATAACATTTTGATGTGATCGTGATGATAGTCTAGTGGTGGAGAACTTACAGCGTCAAAGTGAAAGTCAAAGGTTCGATCCCTATCACTTGTTTTCTTTAATCCTGACCTCTCATCGATTTTATCCTAAACTTCCCAAGTAGCATTTCGATTCTTTGATAAAAAAAACTAAATATGCATTAAAAAGTAAGATGGAAATTGTGCATGCCAGCTTAAAAGTCATGCATTAACTTCTTCTCAATTTATTTATGGCCTTCTTGAATTAGAAAATTGTAATTTTTCTATTTTTTATTTTTCTCTTGGGAGGAACCATATATACGATACATCATCTATGGGATTAATTAGCTAGCATTATATTGTGTTAAATAGAGAATCCTGTCAAAAGAGTACAAGATATGATCCCCATTAATGCTTTGCCTCACTTTGACAAATTCCAGTTATATATATATATATATATATATATATATATATATATATATATATATATAAAATTATCCAAATCTTTTGAATTTTAAGTACTTATATATGATGGCTTTCAATTTGAAAAGTCTTACGTATTTGACTTTTTATAGATTTTATAAATCAGAAATATAGCCTGATATTAATCTCGTCAAGATTTTTGTTTTTGTTTATGTTTTTGGTATGAAAATGAATGAACTATAGTTTGCTTTTAATTGGGATCGTTATATGAATTTAATTACCTACTAGGGTGGTTTGAAAGATTATTCGCATGTGAAAAAAGAAGGGCATATGTGTAATTTAAATGACCTTGAAAATTACAGTGGACATGGGTCTTTGTCAAAAAAACAACTAAAGTCAAATTTGTTTTAATAAAACGAAAAGTCAACGACTGTGTCTATATTCATTTTTGTGCATTTAAGATGCAAATTGTGCATTTTCCCAATGTAAAATGGAGTTTGATCGTTTTCAAGCAAAAAAAGATTTCTGAGTAAAGTAATCCCCCAATAATCGAATCGAAAACAGGGTTGTCAAGAAGATTTAGTGGTAGAATTTTTTTTTTTTTTTTTTTTTTTTTGACAGAGTAAATTATACTTTTATTATTATTAATTTATTAGTCTTATTTCGTAACACTTTTTATTTTAAATATATTTCCCCACAGGTTTTAAGTTTATTAAAATAAACAAAGAACACCTTGTGCCTTTGTTCTGTCATTATTAGATGCCTATCTTTAAAGATCAAAGAATTCAAGTATAACCTATCAACCCTTTTATTACTATTGTTATTAATCTTAACGTGACTACTTGCTAGAATTGCATTCATATTCATTCAAGTCTTTTAAACAACTCCATGTTTATTTAACATATAATAAAATTTAATATCAATAATCGCGTTATACATTTAATGTCGACAACACACAAATATATTATTTAATATCCAAATTTAAAAATAAATTATGATTTTGAGACCCATGAAATTAATTAATCTTATACTAGCTAGCTAGCTCCATTGTGCATCATAGATTCGGTTATTATCAGCTTGCTTTATACAACCCAATCAACCACTCGATTGATTAGTTTATGTCGGTCTTAAAACAATAGACATTAAATGTTTGATTGCATAGTTTGGAAACATGATTAATATATAAACATCTTTAATTCGAAAATCAAACCATGAAATTAACATACCTAAAATTATACTAGTAAATAAAATGCATACCAATTCACACCAATATCACTTTCTTCTAGCTTGAAAGGCAGTCAATTAAAGAAAATAATTAAATAAATTCAAGAAATTTGAAAACCTAATTCTCATTCATCAGTGTCTTAGATATATGCCCAATATAATGAAAGACAAAGTACAAAGATTAGTTTGTTCTAAGAAGATGATGAGGGGAATTAGGACTACTATGCAGTAATTAAACTGCTAAAATTAGTAGTGTAATTTACATTTTCAACACTTTCTAGCTAGAAAATGAAGATAAAAAACCACCCCCACAAAAAAAAGTTTAAATTACTGGAATTAATTAAGTAATATACTTAGCTGCCTAGATTTGATTCACAACTTTTAGTGAATTACCAGAAAAACGTTGACTGTCCATAAGCAAGTCTTTAACATCCTCTTCCAAAAACCAGGAGGAAAAAAGAGTCAAAACAAACCATCATCAGTTTCTTCTAAAGAAAGATTCATAAGGTTATCTTGAGCAGTAGCATCATCAAGAAGCCATTTCTCTAGGAAACTAAGAGGCAGTAATTGAAGAGATTCGATATTCGGTTTGCTTTCATCTTGGAATAAACCCGTTTCAGGCGAAACTGATTGTGAAACATCTGAAATATTGCTATAATTTGAGTAGTTGTTGTTAAATCCAAACTGCGATGAATTATCAAAACCTTCACTTGGAGGACTTGGAAACTGCCCTTCCAAAGAGTTTTGAGTTTGATTAGTACCGATGCTTTCAGAGCTCGTTTGTGAAGATTTTTGTGGCTTTTTCATCCAGTTTGGGAGCAACCTTGCGATATTTTCAGCACTTGATGCATAAGTGGTTGTACTTTGAGTGATCTGTGGTGGTGGTAGCATTAATTGTTGGTTGATTTGTGAACTAGGGTTTGTAGTAGTACCAAGTGATAAGGCTTTTTTTGAAACTGTGGTTGAGGATAATTCAGACAAATCGATGGATTTATTGTCGAGAGATAAAGCATCACAAAGGGCTTGTTTGGCCATACGGATATCAGTTTGAAGCCTTCTTTCCCATTTACCTTTAGACATAGCAGTTTCTGATGATGATGATAATGAATTAGAACCCCTCAAACAACCATGATGGTTTTCTTGATCAGATGAGTCTCCTTGGATCTTGTTCAGCTTCTTTTTCAGATGGGTGTTCCAGTAATTCTTGATATCGTTATCTGTTCTTTGTGGAAGATAAGATGCTATTGCTGCCCATCTACAAATTTTAGCCAAAACCCAAATCAAGAATACATAAAAATGTTATCTTCAACATCATACCATCAATTCTTTTTAATAAAGATCTGAAGTTTTTAAATTGATGAGAATTTTTACCTATTTCCAAGAAGGGCTTGCAAATGGATGATCATTTTTTCTTCTTGATCGGTGAAGTTACCGCGTTTGATACCCGGCCGCAGATAGTTCGTCCACCGGAGTCTGCAACTCTTGCTACATCTTAGCAAACCTGAAGATAAATAAGACGAAAAATGAGAAGAAAAAAAAATACTAAACTCAGAAAGTCAAAAACTTTCATAGAGAAAAAGAAAAAAAGTTGCAGGATACAATAAATACCCTAATTTAATGACTTCAACAAACCCACCTCAAAGCAAGAAACTTTATTGAAAAAAACTGCAAACCCAAACAGAAAAAGCACAAAAAAGTGAAAATAGAATAGTATACCAGTATTGGTAGGAACAGATCTCCAATTACCAGGACCATGTTCTTGAATATAAGATACAAGTATTATATCTTCTTCTGGAGTCCATGGCCCTTTTTTCACGCCAATTTTGTCACAACAAGGTGGTCTTCCCATTGTAATTTTCCTTCTTCACAATATTCTTGAACAAAGTTCTTAACTCTATGTTAATCAAGATTTCTTTAGGTATAAAGGTTGATGCTTTTTTATTCTCTAGTTGTGTTTTCACTCTCAGTGTGTGTCTTAGTGAGTGAAAAATGATATGTGGTTTTATTTTTTTATTTCAACTTAGGATAAATAAATTCTAAGACAAGGGTCTTTGGGTAGGGGTAGCCCCCCCTTGTAGAAAGTATATATAGAGAGAAGGGACGGTGGTGGTGATGGTGGACTTGTGGTAGTGATTTCAAACAACGCTGACCATGAAAAAAGGTAAAAAAGAAGTCACCAATTAATTTACTCGATTTTTTTAAGTTGTATAACTTTATCTCTCTTTCATCATAAACCAACAAAAGTCAAAAGAAGACGGCAAGCTGCATTTACTAGCTCTTGTTGCTTGGAAAAAGTCAGCCTTCATATGGAGATGTGATTAAGAGGGGAGGGGGTAAAAATGAACCAAGATTGAAGATGATCATGAAGCTTTAATTGATTGGCCAGGTGGCAATAATATAGTTTTCGATTTATTAATGTATTAATAATGTGAATAGGAGATCGAGTACGTACAAAATGAAACCAATTAATGATTGCATAGCCAAAATTAGGTGTCTCAGAAAAAAACATGAAGAGCGAAATTAGTGATATTGAAAAACGTACACTAGGGTTATTAGGGTAAGATATATAAGTAAAAATCATGAAATGTAATGGTTTTATCCCAAGTTCTTATAGCTTAGGCGGGTTCATTATGGTGACTAAAGAATAAATTGCAGATCAGAGAGCATGTTGATGTAATTACATGTGTTTTAGACTAGTTTTATATATGTGTTTAAAAGTTTAATGTACGTTAAGTGTAAGAAAATCTTTTCTTTAAAAATTCTAAAAAAGTTACCTTCTAGAGAAATCAATCCAAGTGTTTTAAATCTAGGTACATGTCATAATTTGGTTCGGGGTAGCATGTTCGTATTGATGGTTTCATATATCATAATCCTAACCCCGGATCATTTTGTTTGTTGTTATTCGTACAATCATCAATTTGTAGTCGAGTTGGTGCTCTCAATCCGTCTATAAGTTCAGCTACAATACAACAACAACAATAACAAAAATAAAAATAAAAATAAAAAATAAAATGATGTTATCAAATATAGATTAGATGATAAACACCTCCACAACGAAAATTATTCTTATATTTTTAGATTACTACAAGGCCAGGAAAAGATTGTTTTTTAAATTTAGGGCTAAGAATATATATATCTTTTACCCTATTTTTATGTTTTCAATTTAGTACTCATTCCGTAGCGTGCCTTGAACACAATATCGATTAAATTTTATATAGCAAATGAGCCAAATAAATATTTTTGCTATAAATAACGTCACTATAAGATTTTAAACGGTGTATGCATTTCTTTTTAGTGTTAAGTTCTACAGTTTACACTAGTATCAGTATGAATTGATCTGAATTCTATTCAGTTACACGCTACATATTCAAGACACCATCAATTTACACTTTCACATTCGATCAACACCGGTATAAGTCAGCCAAATGATGATGCAAAAGATACATGTTTATGACGCGGTCAGTTTTTGACCCTAGATCGACGATTCTAGCTAGTACCACACCTCTACAAACAAACGTGCGTCAGAATATACTCGAGAGAATTAAAGGGATAACTCATCAAATATATATGTGTGTGTGTGTGTGTGTATATATATATATATATCCACGTTTGTCGTTGTACTTTATAAATATGCAAGTTCAAAAGTCTTGTCAATAAGAGGTGGTTTGTGTCACTCGGACACTTGTCGCTTGCAAGAGCAAGCATGTGGGATTTCGTAGAAACTAAATTTTGTACGTTCTTTAGTAATCAAACCGCTAAAATACACGTGTGCAATTTCAGATGTACGTTTCGTTTGAATCCGTCTCTCGTGATGATCTTAAAATCAATCTAGCTAGCTTTATAATTCGTCATGAGTTGAATTTTAAGTCTACAATACTTGAATATATTTCAATAAGGATCTTTGTTTTCAATGTTCTTTTAACTCTGCATAAAATACTTTAATTTATTGAAATGCTCGTATTTGCTAGCATAATTGTGACTTGAAACTTTAATTTATAGCCGTTTATTGACTTACTTATCGTAATTTAACAAAACTTTTAACTTAATTATCAAGACAAGTTGTTACCAAAAACTAATGACAAAATCTTCCAATTAACTTAATGCCTTTATGTGACTAGCCACATGTAAAAAGGATATGGAACTTAGGTTTATGTACGTAAGATATCACTACTAGAAAAGTTGCCATCACCAACAAAATTTTATCAACTACTTGGAAGTCGTTGCCAAAATTACACTTTAGCAACGACATTAGCAAGGAACGGGAACAAAATCGTGTTTTTCGATTAGCAACGCATATTCGTTGTTAAATTCGTTGTTAAATTCGTTGTTAAGCTGTGAATTTATGGAGGGAACATTCCCGCCCTTTTTTAGCAACGACTTTTATTAAATGATATAAGCTGATTTTACCTTAAAGATATTAGCAACGACTTATTGGTCATTGCTAAATTATTTACCAACGAGTTATGTTACAATTGTTGCTATTTCAGCAAAATATTTTGGTGGGAAATTATTGATGACAAATTTTTTTGGAGGTACACCAATTTGAAGGGAATTTTTTAGAGGGAAAAATTCCCACATTTTTTAACAACAAAGATTTACAAAATTAGCATTAATAATATGTCATTGCTATATATTTTTATTTTTATCGTTAATTTATACATGATAAATATAAAGGTTAATTTGAAGGGTACATTTGACCCGCGTACTATATTTTAATGGTACACGTCTGCTTGCACCCGTAAAGATATAATTTTATTCAATAACTTAATCTCTTCGCGTTTAAAAATATAATTTATTCATTATATGAAAATGTGTCTGTCATTCATTGTATTTCATATTATACATGAGATGATACATGGTTCTTAAAAAGCTTGCCAAGTTTAAAAGTCTTGTTTATGTGAGAATGACCTATCCATAACCAAAAAAAGTCTAATGACAGTCGAGCGCCTAGTTTCAGAATCGACCTTAGTTTAAAAGGGCGATGGGCGCTTCGAGGAGCTAAGGGCCCAAAAGTTGAGGCGTTAGGTGCTAAGACGAGCGCCTCACATTGATGAAATGTATTATCTCATGTAGATGAAATGCTACGACTCTTCTTGTAATAAACACATCAAACATTAAGCTATGACTCGATATGAACTCCATTAAAATATAACTGTATTCAAAATATGAAAATGTGTTCGTCATCGATAATATTCTATATCATACATGAGATGAAATATTGTCACTGAAAGGCTGGTCAACATTAAAAGTCTTGTTTAAATGAGGGTGACCTATCCATAACCAAGAAAGTCTGGTGACAACCGAGCGCCTAGTTCAAGGATCGACCTTAATTTAAAAAGGCGCTTTATGACTTTAAGGGCTCAAAAGTTGAGGCGCTAAGGCTAGCGTCTCATGTAGATGAAATGCTACAACTCTTCTAGTAGTAAACACATCAAATATTAGCGATAACTCGATCTGAACTCCTTTGAAAATGTAATTGTATTGGAAATATGAAAATGTGTCCGTCATTGATCATATTCCATACCATATATGAGATGAAAGGCTGGTCAACATTAAAAGTCTTGTTTATGTGAGGATGACCTATCCATTACCAAGGAAGTCTGATAATAGCCGAGCGCCTAGTTCAAGGATCGACTTTGGTTTAAAAAGGCGATGAGCGCTTCGAGGCGTTAAGGACCCAAAAGTTGAGGCACTAGGCCTGTAATTCAAATGTTTCTACTATAATACATCCGTTAGGATATAAGGATAAAATGGAGTTTGAATTAAAAAAAAGTCAGATGGGCTCCATTTTGTTATGTGCTTTGTCAAGCTATTTTATTTTGAGTCATGACTTTCAAGCACAATAATGATAGTATTTATATGATTACAAATTTACAGTAGGCAAATTTTATATCTATAATTAGACAACTTAATATATAGGGATTGTGAGATACAGTTAGTTTGCTTGGTTTGATTTTATTATTGATATAGGGTTAAGCTCTAACATAATTGAAGATAACCTGTCTTTCGAAAGTAGGTCAAGTTGGAGCTTCTAAAAAGACAACAATTGTATTTTCATTATATCCAATGCATAAGTGTCTTTTAGTTTAATTTTGATATGTGTTTATTAGAAAAAGACCATGCGTAAGCTGATGATAAATTGCAGAAACTAAACAAAGATGAAGACAACTTGTGCGATGCAAGGTTGAAAAAGGTTGCCTCAAGGTATATTGAGGCCATGAAAATTGCTTATGGGCAGCCAAGCTCTCACGATGAAGCCATTATTGAATCACAAGTTGATGCTAGAGTTGGAGCCCTTGTTGAATCATTGGAAGAAGCGAAGGTTAAGATGGAGCAATGAAGAAAAAGTTTAATGATCTACGAAGCTTCATGCCCTCTAGCGAGTAATCATGTGTTGCCTAACAACCCTTTTTTGTATATTAGTACTAATTAACCTATGGCAGCTGATATTGTAATCTTTTTGTAGCCTTGTAACTATAGCTACTTTACTAATTTGGATGGGTTGTTACTTTGTAATGAATGCTAGATGAATCGTGAATTGATTCATATGTTGTACCTTGTAGAAATTTATTTGGAGATCTCGATTTCTATTATATGTATCTAGCTTCATGTTTAGACAGGTTTGTGTAAATGGATTATATGAAATTTGCAATTTTCAATTTGCAATATATATTATTTGTATTTATTAACTTTAGCAACGATTAGTTTGTTGATATTAAGATGTGAAAACAGCAACTACTGAAATAATTAGCAACATATATATTATCGTTGCTATTTTTAGAATTAGCAACGACTACTTAATAATCTGAATTTATCAACGATGTGGAATTCGTTGCTATTTAGCAACGACTTTACCAATAGCAACGGGCATATTGGCAACGAACATGTTTTGTTGCTAAATTCGTTGCTAACAGTGATTGGCAACGAATTTTGACTGATTGGCAACGATTTTAAGTCGTTGGAGATGGCAGTTTTTCTAGTAGTGTATGATATTCAATCTGTGCGATCATAATTACTTGTAAATTGTTATGAGTAACCGTGGGGGGCCGTACGTTAAACTAGGCACTATAGATCTTATTTGTTAGTATAGATATAAAAAGAAATTATTTTTGTTTAATTAATTAATATGATTGTATTGTAATTAATCAACCGTTGAATCTAAGTTGAAGCTAATCAGGTAGAAAATAAGTGATTTCTATAAGTGGTTAATGTCACAAAACACTTAACTGGAATGATAGATTTGTTCAGGGCACACATGGGTAATTAAGTTGTTGATTTCTCGACCTTTGGTGAGGTGGTGTTATTTAATTTATATTTGTTCCAAAATAATTGTTAAACTTTCAAAAAATAACTACTAAATTCATATTTTACCCTTTTTTATTTTTTCTTAAATAAATTCGATTAGTCAAATTTGTCTTTAATATAAGGGCAAAACTGACATTTATCCAATCTATTTTAAGTCAAATAAAAGTTGTTGGTGGACAATTTGTTTTGAATTTTTTGTAATATATAAACCTGTTTTTGACTACAAAACTAAAACTTGTTAATTCAATGTACATAATTAATATATTGTCCTTTCTTTAAAGATTTTTAATGAAATATATACACATCATTTTGCTTGTTAATATGAGAAAAGGAATGAATTGAGATCGATATGATACCCTTATTTGGTGTCAATCGTAAATACTCGGTATCATTTAATTTGATTTTTTGTATATGACAGTACATTCGAACGTACACCGTTCACCAATCAACACAGTTTAACCACAAATCAACACACAACTTGCTAATGCAACGACCAATTGGTCATATATTTATTTCATCATTTTGACGTTGATAAGCTTGTTTAATTTGCATTAGGCGCGCTTAATTAGTTACATCAAGAAACAAAACGATGAACTAACATGATACTCCCATCAATATCATGTTGTGAATTCTGCATGATCATCATTAATCGCGTTTTCAAAATCTTATAAATACAAGTATATAACAATTAACAAAAACAAACGTATAGGTAGCTCTTAATTCTCACAACTCAATGAACACTTTGTAAAACCAGTCATCAACAATGTTTTAAGAAAACCGGTTTGACCGGATTTTTTCAGAATTTTGGCTCAAAGTTAATCAGTTTTTTTCAAAGGTTAACTAGCCAGCGGGCCGCTTGGGTCGGCTGGCCGGACCGGGAACCGAACCGACTTGTTGAACCGGTTTCAGTTTTTTTTTTTGTTTGTTTTTTTTTAAAAGAGTTATAACTAATTAAATTATTTTATAAACTCAAGAAGCCTTTAGGCATCTTTAAACTTGATAGTATGTTGGAGTGTGGACTTTGTTGGAATTATACATAGAGAAGATGATTCTTATGTTGAAATTGTCTTCTCACCTATGTGGAATTACTTGTTGTTTATTTGTTGTTAGATTGTATGACTTTGAACGAAGTTTAATTGTTGAATTGTTGAATTGTTTGGTGAACATGATTTTGTATGTCTTTTACTTCATGTATATATTATGTTTCTAGATTTTAACAACTCTGGTCCGACCTTCCAGTCAAACCGGTCTGACTAGAAATTAATAATCGTCCGGTTCGACTAAAAACCGAGTTTTAAAATATTGGTCATCAGGTTGTACTTTAAACTTTTTCTTTTTTTCGTTTATTTTTTTTATCAACCTTGTAGCTTAAACTAAATGAAAATATTTTTCATACCGTAATATTTTTCATATAAGTTTTTCTAATTAATAATCAATCAATAATTTAATTATTTAAAACAAATAATATATACAAATTATCGTACCTTACATTATTTAAAATTAAAACGTATATTCTTGTAGTTCTTGTTCACATTCTCATCCCAAACAAGCCCTGAATCCATCGCCTCTCTATCACTGGTCAGGTATCAGTGTCATCCATGCATGTTATGACACGTCACTGGGGTAATGTGTGCTGAAGAAAAAGTTGACCATTCAAATAAAAACTAAAACTGGTAAACTTGAATGGGCCATTTATTGTAATGGGCTCGCTCGGATATACGATTGCTATAAAATTAAATTGGGCTTTAAATTTTGGTATCGTGTTCGTGACTTGATCGGAATTTGACTGGCATGCTACACGTTTCACGTGTGGGTTCATTAGGTGTTCCTAAACACTAGACGTTCTTTTCATCTTTTTATTCGGTTATAATCACTATATATTTATATCGTTATTGTTATTGCAACATGCCAACATCATAATATTATGACAATTATTACGGAGTATTATATTAGCTTTACGTTTTCAAGTGGTTTCAATCAAATTGGAGTGTGTTAAAAAGGTTTTTTAGAAACGATTGTTATCATTTGTTCTTCTTGGCAAAACTTGGCAAGTTTTCTCAACCGAGGACCTATGGAAGTCGGGGCTAGCCCGTCCCCATGGGCAACGCCACAGCGTTGCCCTAAGGGAGGAGTTTACTAGCCTTATAGTAGCACAAACTTTTTTTTTTAAGTCATGCGAAGGGGGCTAGTTCAAGATCGTATTGTTCCTCTACAAAGACAACAAACGCCTTTGCTAAGGACCTTTGTTGAACTAGATTCACTGCTAGCAAGATCGGCTTAGAAAGGATGCTTGGGAAAGGATTGTAGTAATGGCTTTGAACTAGATTCACTGCTAGCAAGAGCGGCTTAGAAAGGATGCTTGGGAAAGGATTGTAGTAATGGCTTTGAACTAGATTCACTGCTAGCAAGAGCGGCTTAGAAAGGATGCTGGGAAAGGATTGTAGTAAAGCCATTACTGTGGAGAATGAAGTCGTGAACGACAGAATTTGGCTGATCTAGAACAAAACTATAACATTAACGAGATCCACATAACTATGTTTGTTTAAAAATATTTGTATTTGAATTCGTTATTCGAAAAATTCAATCTGAAATTATCTAACAATTCGATATACATGAATTTCAAATATTCTATTGTGAATTCGGATATGGTTTTTCAGATAATTCGAATATCCGATATTTGAAAAAACAAAATTTGTTTCTTTTATTTTTCAAATAATAAAATCCGGTTTTCGAAAATTTGAATATAATTTTTAAATATTTGACTGTGGAGACCCATACACAACCAATTCATTAACAAAGTGCTATTGGTCTAACGGTATGAGAGGAACCCTTCAACTAAGTGATTGGGGGTTCAAGTCTCACTTGAGTCGATAAGTTAATAAATATTCTAATGGTTGTACGTAATATAATATGTGTTAGTTTGTAGATTTCCCGTTATATATAAAAAAAAGAACACATTTTTATGTAACGTTTACCAATTAATTATAGTATTGATGACACTTCATTATCTTATTCACATGCAATAATCGCACCTACAATCAAATCGGTATATAATCTAGACATGTGTAGAGATATTTTGTATGACAATGGACATGGAAGAAAGCATTAAAGAATCGATAAGAGGGACATAAACACCTTTAGTCACAATTAGTCAACTATACGTAATTAAGTAGTTTCATACCTTTAACAATAAATTCAATATCGGATTACGTAATTGATTTGGAAATTCGTTATAGAAAACTAATAAATAACCCGCTCTATGCGGCGGAAACAATTTTTGAAAATGATCATTAGTTTTAATTATTGCATAGTTGATGCAAATAATATTTCTTAGATCAACTAAAATAAAAATAATAATAATAATAAAAAAATTTGATGTGATATTTATGAAGTGGTTTGATCATAAAAGTTATAATTCGTTTACTTGCAAACCTCAATAACCAATTTGAAATTTAAAAACTAGCAATTTCAATAATTTGAGAGCAATAATTCATACTATTAATCATTATTAGTCACATCACAGAAGTTATTCTACTAAATGAATTGAACATTATTAGTATTATTGCTACTTTATCTTATCTTTTCAAGTAGCATGACACAATGATATTGATTATGTTTAGTTGTAATAATTAAAAAAATATATATAATTATAAGATATATACATATGATGATTCAAACTCATTCAGTTATAACTGATTTATCTATCAATAGCATATTGTTCTATGGACTTCCATGCTTAAAAAAATTTAAAAGCAAAAATCCATTTATATTAAATCTTGCAAGAAACTGTAAAGCTCTGTTGCAACTAAACTTGGGTATTCTTCATGTGGAAGAAGGGCTCCTGGAACCTCAACAAATTTGGTGACACCTTTAGCTTCTCTAAGAGCTTCCATTTCTGCTTTCGATCTCTTTGGTGCACCAGAGGTCGATACAACTAAAAGAGGCAGTTTGCCCTCTAACCCTTCAAATAGTTCAAGAAATTCTTCACGGGTTTTTACCGGGTCAAGTTGACCTGTCAAGAAAGCAGCTGGGACATAGCGTGCGCCTTTCTGTTTTGTCAGTTCGTATCTATTTTCAATGATGGCTGGTGTCACATTTGTTGAATCAGCGTAGACGTGGGATTTATATTGGGACTGAATGGATTTCTTGTTACTAACTAACACATTATACATCATCCAACCTACAGCTGGGGCTCTTAAGGTCTCTCTAAGAAGTTCGTATCTGTAATTGTATAATAACATATTCACATCAGCAATTTGAAGTCTGTAGTGGTGTCAATTTCGACCCATTTACTTATGAATAGGTGGGTAGATCCAGGTTTTGTTTTATGTTTTAACAGGTCAAACATGAACAAATAGATTGCTTTCAAAAAACCACATCAAACGAAATGTTGCCCAAAGTGTATTTGTAATGCATAAAACCTCCCAAATTTTCTATTTAGAAGTTTTAATTATTATTGCATTTAAATAAGTATTCATAAAATTATCTTTGAAAGAATCTGGGACAAACGTGCTTTGGGTCAACTCAATTTGACATGTACCCTAAACCCTCAAGCTGTGACCCGTTTTCTAACCTGCCCATTTTGCCACCTCGAGTGGGCTGTGTCAGCATAAAGAAATATGTACCTTGATTCTGTCTTGGAATCGCGACCGAATACAATGGGAAGAGGACCAGACCAGGTGGGAGCTACAGCAGCAATGGCGGTTGGTTTCACCAAACCCTTTTTAGCAGCACGAATGGCTATGGTGGCAGCATGGCCTCCTCCAACAATAACCAAGTCTTGTCCCAAATCTTGGTACATAAAATATGACAACATAAAGTGAATAGTCCATAGTTTTAGACATACACATTATTCACAACAAAAAGTGTGATCAATCTACTTTAAGTTTCTGTTTAAGAGAATGTGTGCATGTGCATTTTGAAAGATTTAATGTGATACTGAATAATCGAAACCAGATTATCAGCTATATTAAAATGGATCTTAATATATAGTATTTAAATGTACTGCTGCTGTTTGAGGTGATAATAATCATATGTTTGCTAGCCTGGCAAATCACCATTATTTTCAATATTAACAGATATTACGAATAAGAAGTTACATATTTTTCCGTTTTGTGAAATGGAAGTAAAATACTTATATAAATTATGTAAAACCAAGGTGTAAGGGTAGTTTTATTTACCTTGTAATCACTTTTCTTGCAGCTGATATAAAATTGATTATCCAAAACTGACTATTTGACTCTTAAATAATTGTAAAATTACAAAATGATAGTCATTTCCAAAATGCAGATACTGTAAGATAAATGTAACACTTACCGAGACTGCTTATCGGACTATATGGTGCAAGGATGAAGTCAACAAGAAATGATTCCATGACATCTGCATTGTAATCCAGCTTTGGCCGGTCAGAATAACCGAGACCAGGCCAATCAACAATTGTAGCTCGCCAATTAACGTTCCCTGATTGTCGAATGATGTCTTTAGCCACCAATCTCCATTCTTCCACTGTGCTAACATCAGAAATTGTGGGCATCATGAGAATATTCTTAGTTGGTCCATTACTTTCATTTCCATGTTCCTCATAGTGAATTTTGATAGAATTATCCTTGAATTTCCATTGCCAATTGCTTGTCTAAAAAAACAATAACAAGACAACAAATGGTACATAAACACAAGTACAACAATGTTAATCCCAAATCAGATCATGCAACATCTGCATGATTTCAAAAGTTCAATCTTTGACCTCTCAGCAGCAGAAAAACCAAAATGCACAAATATCGTCTCACTTCGTTCCGTCCATGATACAAAATCGACCCCCTATAAAGATAAAGACTTTAAATTTTTCCTGCACATGTAGTTTCTAATTGCTTGAGTTAAACCAACAATAACTCTATTTCCCAACTTCCACACACACTCATAACCAATGGTTCATTTCTCTGCTTAAATCAACTGCAATGCTATATAGATGTTCTTTTTTTTTTTTTTTCAATCCGCTGTTATTACATACAGCGTGTGTAAAGTTCAACAAGTGTTAAAATGATATTACATATGATTTCACCAAAAAAGTTATAAAAACTAAGCTACTACTCACTTCCTGCATCGCATTAAAATGACAACAATTTTCCAACATCTTTTTTAGCCACCCTTTTAATCTAATTGAGTAATTGTACTTGCTTGACATTAGTCATTGTTACAAATAACTAATAGTCTAATACTATTGATTTTGATCCAATTTTTTTCCTCTAGATCGAAAAATACGTATCATCCCTGTTTAAGCGAAGTACCTAGTGATAACATCAGACAGCAATATGTTTAATGTTCAAATGCACTATTAGGATTTATCTTTTTTCTGTAAATTATGGGAATCATATAAGAGGTGGTAAAGGAAGATTCAAGCTTATTAATTGCACATATAATTTCTACTTTGTGATGGAAAAAAATAACAACCTTTAACAAAAGATAGGAATTGCAGAATGTTATTGGGTCACCATATATAAGACAATGGCAAATTAAAAAAAAAAAGATAATTTGTGACATCAAAATCAAAAATAGCTTATTAATTACATTACATACAAAAAATAATACTAGCAATTTGGTGAAAGATTGTAATAAAGTAACAAAGTGAGAATAGCTGGAAATAGATAAAATGCTAACCTTTGATGACACAGATGACTTCTCGGTTGAATAATTCAAAGAAGTTGAAGCCTTAACAGTGAGCGATTTTGTACAGAAATTGGGATATGGAGAAAAAGAGGTTGAATGACGGATTTTGGTGGAGAAATTGAAGCATAAAGATGATGTAGAAATGGATGAAAAGTGAGAGATTGCAGTGGAAACCATTGACATTTTGAATGTTTTGGAAGTGAAATTGTGTAGATTTTTGGAAGAAATTTCAAGACTTTCTTTATGAACGTTTCATGACCACCAAAAACAGGGTATACGTGTGCTTACTTGGAATACATACAATTTTTTTTACATAACTTGGACCTGGAGCTTAAAATTTGTATTTAAAAAATACTTCAACTATCTTAGATTTTTTATAACTTATTTTTAATAGACCTTTAGCTTTGCCTTTTTTATCTGTAACGTATATAATGTTAATTAATGAATGTACTTTTTTCTTAATTAATTATTACAGTAGTATAATTCTTAGGTAATATTTCTTTTAATTTTGATTTTAATTATAATAATTAATATTTAATATTAATAATTTATAATTAATAATTAATAATAATTAAATTATAAATAATAAAACCAAGCGAATCTGAACCGTTGAAGAGAATAAGAGAGAACCGTCAGATCTAGGGCACATGCAAATAACAGAAGGGGTTTAACTTGTTCCGCTTAACAAACCCTAGAGCCCCCTTTCATTTCTTCCATTATCACACTGAAGAAAAAAACTTAAAAAAGAAAGAAGAAAAAATGGTGCAGCGTCTAACCTACCGCAAACGCCACAGCTATGCTACCAAATCAAACCAACACAGGGTCGTCAAAACCCCAGGTATACATCCCCTCGATTTGGTCTGTAATCCTGTTATAATCATATGTGTTTATGTATTTGAATAATTGATTTGATTTGATAATCGAAATTGAATACAGGTGGAAAGTTGGTTTACCAGACTACAAAGAAGAGAGCCAGTGGTCCTAAATGTCCTGTTACTGGCAAAAGAATCCAAGGGGTAATTCAATCTTCTTTATTTAATTACGCATTTGATTTCACTGAAATTTTTCATTTTTGGCTGAGTATGATTGGATCTGTGTTTTTTTATGTTATTGTTCCTGCAGCATTAAGAATGATTTTTAGTTAATCTTACACTTACGAAATTTCTGTAAATTTATAGTCCATCTAAAATCAAAATCAGTATGTGGAGGCAGTTCAGAGCTGATGTGACACTTTATTTCCAATGCAAAATTTTGACTCTGATTCTGCGTGATATAACTTTTAGTTTCATCAATGATCTGGAAATGAAGACTAGAGCTTGAAAATGTTTAGGTAGATGGTTTCATAGTTTATGTGATCTTTATTTATGTTGCATAAACAGCTCAAGGCTTTTTGATATTTTCGTACACTAGCCTCCTAATAACATCAATATAGTTTACCTGCCAATGCTGCTTCAATCTAAATTGATTGGATGACAATAACAATGTTTGGTTTTTGTAGTAAGATGTATAGATGAGAGTATGGGTCTAGTTATGTTGATGTTTTAACGTTAGCAAATAGCTGTGTTACATGTTAAACGGGTGTTAATTATTAGGTGAATAGGTTTAACGTTGCCTTTGACTTTTTCTTTGATATGCTATTGCCCTACCTGAAAGTGTTTATCTGGGTCTATTTTGCTCTGCGTGTGTTTGTAATCGGTGGTGCATTGAAAAATGAAAGGTTTTATTTATTGGTCACACAAGGATCCAATTGCTAAATGAGTCGTCTTTGTTGAATCATCTGCAGATTCCTCACTTGAGGCCGGCTGAATACAGAAGATCTAGGCTATCAAGGAACAGGAGGACAGTTAACCGTGCATATGGTGGTGTGCTATCTGCTGGTGCTGTGCGAGAAAGGTATCCGAATGTTCTCTTATGGGCAATTGTAATTTATAGAAGTGACAAAATGGGTTGGGCAATAGGTCTTAATCGTTTAATAGCAATATGAGTTGGGTTGTGTCGCGTGACCTGAAAACACTCCGGTCCCTTATTAGACCTTTATTACAATTTGTAATTAACGCCATAAATATGATTGCAAATTTACAATAAACTATATTATTACATTAATAATCTAGGTTTTATAATAAAGTGATGTAGGAGGTTTTATGCATCATAAGTATGATTTGGCAACCCATTTGGCTTGTTTCTGTTGGTTGGTCTCCTTCTTGGTGCCCATTTGTACCTTTGTCTCTTTTGCCCTTTTGGTTTTTTAATGCGATGCTTTGCTCTTCTAAAATTTTTCGGTTGTTTCATTTTTAGTTTTTTGCCCATTTGAAAATATAGATGTACATCTCAAATCGACCCACTCACTGGTATGAGTCAAAATTGCCTACTCTAGAAAGTTGTGTTCTTTTTAGTTACTACATTTGCTCAGTATTTTCGGTTTTTGGATGCAGGATCATCCGAGCTTTCTTGGTTGAAGAGCAGAAGATTGTGAAGAAGGTTCTGAAGATTCAAAAGACAAAAGAAAAGCTAGCTGGAAAGAGTTAGACAGGTTTGCGACAAGAGATTTCGATTGGTAGTGTGCTTGAAAGAAATTTTGACGTGAACACAATGATTATAAGATGTGAACTTATAGATTCTTGTGGAAGGTATTTGATTGATTTTGAATTCGAATGAGCTCATTATGTTACTTGCTTTCTATATTTATGTCTACTAGTTCAAAGTTTTTCGGTGGATCTCTTATCACATACAATGTGCTGCCATTTTGATTGATGGAAAATGCCAATTATAGTGATAACTCCCTTTAATTAGCTACTTGCCCAATACAGTTACCAACTTACTATAGAACATTTGGTAAAATTTTACTATCATCTTTCAACTTTGTGCTTAAAGGTATTTTGGGTACATGAAATGCTGTAATCTAAAAAATTTCATCCTAAAGTTGGTGCCTTTATAAAATAACGAATTAAACGGGAACAAAAAATAGCAAATAAAGTGTCTAGGAATTGGATTTGACACATACACTTTTGGACCAGCACCTGAAGTTGACGACTTGTACTGACTCGTCCATACGTTGACATAAAATTCGACGACACGGATATATACATTTTATATCAATACGATGACTTGAAATCATAATTTAACGATTGAAAGTTTGCCTTATAAAAAGGGAAACCTTATCCGTTTAAAGGTATGTTGCATTATACTACGCCCTTTGTTAAAGTTCTCAATTTGTTATAGCCTTTTGTGTGTATCAAATGAATCTTGCAGTTGCAAACTATGAAGAAAACTAGAGCAGTTATCTTTTGACAACAAACTATGTTAGAATTTGCAAAAATTAAAACAAAAACAGAACATAAGGTAGCATATAATACTTAAAAACACTTTTTAAGCAAGGTTCATTTCCAATTTTACTCATCAAAATTTCTTTATGAAGAAATATATGTGAAATTCGTTGTAGTGTTGATGATTTTAATTTTTAAGCAAACCATGACTCTAATAAAATGCTTCTTTAATAGTCTACTCTTCAGTTACATACATGAAATATGATATGATATATATGTAAATATAATAAAGTAAAATAAATACATGAATTTTACTAAACGTAGTCTTAAGGTTTATATTTAACAATTGAAAATTCACGGTTGGTCGATGAAAAGTGGTTAAAAAATCAACTTAGTTGGTTAAAGTTTGCTATCTAACTGTAATCGGTTGGTAGTTCTGTGGTGGTAATCGTTTTTTAATGGAGGTTAGTAGTTTTTTGTGACGTTACGATTTTAAACTAAATCCTTAAAACTATGTTTAGAAAAATCCTAAATATATAAGTAACAAATTATGTTTAAATCCACATGATACATGTTTTGATGAACACAACATAATCTATACTACATTATAAATTGTTTACATGTTTTATTTGGAGCCTTACAAGTTTAAAGATCGAAAAGACTAAGCTACCTATAAAAAATTTCACAAGACAAATCTACCCTCACTAAATTAAAGAATTCTTATATAATTAGAAATGATATAAATCAAATCATATTTTATTTGCAATAATATATTTTCTATCTTTTATTGCAAATTAACCATAAATGTTTTCTAAATATGAAAATGAACAGATAACTTAGATTTATACACAAAAATAAATTCTTCATAAAATCGGCACCATTAAAATCAATTTAAATAGCCTACACCATCTTCTTAATTACAATTGAACAATTAGATATTTATTGTATTTTTATATATGTTTTATATTATTGTTCATAATATAACGTCACAGTTTATCACTACAGTTACATCTCATCATTCATTTGATATATGACATATAATCGTTTAAATCAACATTCCAAACGCTAGCTTAATTGCATCATTTTTCTTTTTTCAAACTTAAAATTTTATCGGATACTCTATTAGTATATTAGAATTAGAATTTGTTGATTTCGCATTTCCCTCCAACTTTATGGTTAGTTTTTTTTACTTCCCATAATAACAATAATAATAATAATTAATGATAAAATAATAAACAATAATCATCATCTACATGAACAACCACGGATGCTTTAACTTCTTCAACCGATCATTATCTATTCATCGACACATTTCCATTTATTCATCGTCTAAAGATCCGTAAGATTTACATTTCTTTAGATCTTATATTATTATTTACAAAATGCGTCCTTTGTTTACGAGTGTTCCCGACAATGATTCTACGAATCCAAATTATATTTGTTTATTCGATTTGATTGAGAATTCTGTGGTCTGTTTAGGGTGAGTTTTAATTAATGTTTAAAAGGTGTGTAAAAACTGAATCTTGTTTAGTATTTATTGATTTGTAACATTGAATTGTTTATGCATGCACGAGCGGTTCGTATGATATTACTTGGTGAGTTTAGGATTTGCTTATTTGAAACTGCTTATGTGTTTAATAAGCAGTTAGCAATAAACATGTACAGATTTGCTTAATACCGGAAACTGTTTATTTGACTATAATTAAACTGCTTATTTGTGTTTAGTAAGCATAGCAATATGAAACACCCTTTAAATTTGAATAGCATCAAATGTGTACTTATAAAGATTCTTTTGTTGGGTTATATGAGGTGTTTGAGTATCATATATATACGTATGTGTGGCGATATTTTGATTTTGTTAATGAACTTTGCAGGTGAATCATGAAAACGAAAGGGAATCCAGGAGACAATAGGACTAGAAGATCGTTTTCTTTATTTATAATATTCGGTTTGTGTTGTTTTTTTTATCTTTTGGGTGCATGGCAGAGAAGTGGTTTTGGAAAAGGAGATAGTATAGCTCACGAAATAACAAGAAAAGCCGATTGTAGTATTATATCCAATCTAAATATCGAGACTCACCATGGTGTTGGTGTAAAGAACTCTGATGATTTAAGATCAGAAAGTAAGGTGTACGAGCCATGTGATGATCGATATATTCATTACACACCTTGTCATGATCAAATTCGTGCAACAAATTTCCCTCAGGAAAACATGAATTATATGAAGAGACATTGTCCACCTGATGACGAGAAGCTACATTGTCTTATTCCCGCCCCAAAAGGTTATGTGACCCCGTTTCCATGGCCCAAAAGCCGTGATTATGTACCCTTTGCTAATGTACCTTATAAGAGTTTGACAGATGAAAAGGTGGTTCAAAATGGGATAGAATATGAAGGCAATGTTTTTAAGTTCTCAGGTGAAGGATCACAGTTTTCTCATGGGGCTGATGCTTATATTGATCAAATTGCATCTGTCGTCCCTATAGGCAACGGAATGGTTAGGACCATTCTAGACACTGGTTGTGGAGTGAGTTGATATATTTAAAGTTTGTTTTCTTATTTATTTGCGGAAATTGCATTAGAAGGTAACTAGCTTTTGGTTTGATTTCTGTTTTGGGTAACCATCTTTGTTTATACTCGTAAAAAGGTAACCAACATTCAAATATATTGATAAAAAATCTCGAACTTTTGAAATAGTTGATTTAAGGTAATCTGACTCGATTACCCGATCAAAATGATGATGTGCCAGCTGACGCGTGACCAGATTGACTATTTATCGACTTAAACACTTACGCGATATGAGTTAGGAGTATGTTTTTTAGTTTGAGACTTTGGTGAGTTACCCGTAACATAATTGAGAACAAAGCCTTGCCTTTTTATGCAATTTGCACTTGAAAATATGATATTTAGTGATTCATTCATTCTTATTTATGGTTGTGGATAGGTTGCAAGTTTTGGTGCATACCTATTCAAGAAAAATGTTGTAACAATGTCATTTGCACCAAAAGACTCGGGGGAAGCACATATTCAGTTTGCTCTCGAAAGAGGTGTTCCTGCATTTATTGGTGTTCTTGGTACTACAAAGCTTCCATTTCCTTCTAGATCTTTTGACATGGTTCACTGTTCTCAGTGCTTAATCCCTTGGGCGCAAAACGGTATGCCCATAAATCATATATGTAAGAATCACATACAACAAATGCTTGGATAATATAATGACTTCAAGATCCTCTAATTAAACAGATGGAAAATACATGATGGAGGTTGATAGAGTTTTAAGGCCAGGTGGCTATTGGGTACTTTCTGGCCCCCCAATTAATTGGAAGGCCAAATATAAAACATGGCAACGTCCTAAAGAAGAACTTGAAGAGGAGCAAAGGAAAATAGAGAAGATTGCTAAATTTCTTTGCTGGGAGAAAAAACACGAGAAAGGTGAAATGGCGGTTTGGAGGAAGAGAGTAAACCAAGATCAGTGTAAAGAAAGAGGGTCTCGTGTTACTTCGTGTGAATCAACAAGTGTCGATGACATCTGGTATATTAACTGCTTCCTAGCTCTCATTGCCCCATTGAATATTGATTTTCACATTAGGAAGTGGCAATTTCAACATGTTTACTTTTAATTGGGCTGTTTTGGGGTGTGTTCCATCTCAAACGGGTCTAATTAAACTTGTTGAAAAGTCACCCGAAGTGTATCCGATGCATACAACAACAAAATTGTTTTCGTTCAAAGACTTAGATTATCATCGTAATAATATTGTTTTTTTTGTAAGGACAAAGAAGTGTTTGCGACTGGCCTGACCCGTTTCAATCAGTACTAAAAGAACCCATTTTGACCTGCTACCCAACTGCCCTGACTTGCCACCTCTAAAACACGACACAAATGCTTATATTTATTACAAAAAACATATTGGCATATAGGTACAAGGAATTAGAAGCATGTGTAACCCCTTACCTGAAGACAAGTAATTCAGATGAGGTTGCTGGTGGTGAACTAAAACCGTTCCCACAGAGACTACATGAAGTTCCTCCTAGAATTTCCAGTGGTTCAATTCATGGAATCACTGCCGAGTCTTTTGAAGAGGACAACAAGTCATGGATTAAACATTTGAATGCTTATAAAAGAGTGAATAAGATTGTTGATACAGGCCGTTATCGTAATATTATGGATATGAATGCGGGTCTTGGAAGCTTTGCTGCTGCACTCGAATCTCCTAGATCTTGGGTAATGAATGTGATGCCAACCATAGCCAATAAAGACACTCTTGGTGTAATTTATGAGCGAGGTTTGATAGGAATCTATCATGACTGGTACGTTTTGGAACTTTTACTCTTACCATGTTATATTTGATTAGTACATCATTCTTTTTCCAGCCATGTGAAAAATGTTCTCTTTAACATCTTTTGTTGATGGTATTTGACCTAACTGCATGTTTTTTTTTTCTTTTTAATATTAGGTGTGAAGCGTTCTCTACATACCCTAGAACATATGATCTAATTCATGCTCATGGTCTTTTCAGCTTGTACAAAGAAAAGTAAGTGGCTTTTCAGTAGAGTTGTATGGGGGTGGGTTGGGTATATGATTGGGGTTGAAACATGTCATTTTTTAGTACAGTTCAAAACAGGCTGGTCGGGTCGACCTGCTAAACATTGTTTTGTTCATTTTCTAAATTTGTTTATAAAAGGTTGTATTAGTTAAATATAGATGTTGGGGAAATTTCAACCAGTTTTACCAATAGTTTTTTACCCATTTGAGATAAAATGAAACCCTGCAGGTCAACCCATTCATAAGTAAATGGAACGTAATTGCCACCTCTACTTTTCAGGTGTTTTTAGTTGACCTTTTAATATGTCTAAGTTTTTTATGCCCAAAATAAACACAGGTGTAGCTATGAAGACATTTTATTAGAGATGGATAGGATTTTACGACCTGAAGGTGCTGTTATAATCCGTGATCATGAGATTGAAGTAATCAAAGTGAAAAAAATTGTTTCTGGAATGAGATGGAACACCAAAATGGTGGATCATGAAGATGGCCCTCTTGTTCCTGAAAAGATACTGTTTGCAGTCAAACAATATTGGGTTGGTGGTGAATTTAATTCAACGTCTTCAAGATAAAACACCAATTTGTTTCTCTTGAAAGTACTGAGAAGCTTACAAATATAAGGGAATGTGATCAACTATGATTATCAGTTGATTTCCTAAAATTCTTATTTGTTTGTTTTAATGAAAGCTTTTAGTTGGAATTTAGTTTAGGCTACTTAACAAATCTTGCTTTGATGCACAATGTAAACAACAGTGTCGATATAAATTATGAATTATGATGACAGTTACTTGAGCCTTATTCCATTTTGTTTTTTATATTTAAATTTCAAATCATGCTGCATATGCATTATGTATATGTAATAATTGCTTGCTTTTAAACCTTTTTATGTAAATAGTATATATGATGTGGCATATTAAAGCTCATCCTACAAGCAAGTACTTTTCTTTTTGCCTTTATTTATAGTCCTGCATATATTTCCTTACCATAAACAGTTCCTCTCATAAAAGAATTTTTGGTGTACAAATTCTTTATGGAGAGTGGAGTTAACTCTAACTCCATGGATCTTCGTATAGCCTCGTTTTCTTTTTATCTCAATCATAACAAACACAAAGATGCGCCTCATTTTCATTCGAACTGTAAGAGGTTTTTTCATATTTTCTTCTGGGTCAAAAATCTTTGTATGACCAAGAAAGCAGTTTATGTGAGCAAAATGAGAGGCTATGGAAGAACAGGTGACCAATTTGCATTCCCAGTTCTGAATCCCACCATGGAGATTTCGCCTGCTAAAAGTAAGCAATATGAAGAGGCAGAAAAAAAGTCTTCTGAAGTTTTTGGCTCTGGAACAATGAACAAAGAAGATATAATGATGAGCCTTCAAAGAAAAGCATCTATTTTGACATGGAATCCCATTCAAAACGATGACGAGCTCGTTTCAATGACGTATGATGATGTGGCAAGTGATGCCAGCTCAGATTTATTTGAGTTGGAGAGTCTTTCTAGAAATGGATCATTTGCCGAGTTTTCATCTAGTTATTCTGATTATGATGAAAACATAACAGTTCAAAAAGCTCAAAAAAGCCTTTTTGCTGGTTTGTTGGATTGCAAGAGTCGAAAATCCGTCAGAGTGGCTGAATCTGTATATAAGACCACCACCATGTCAAAACAGTAGTTGCATTTTATCTATGTATATGAGAAATTTCTATGCTATCATCTTATCTGTAATGTGTTGAAATACTTTTCTTAAAAATTAATTATCCAATTACCATTCTTGTTAAGAAATTCATGTGCATAGGTATATACAATATTTTATAAGATTTTGTGTTAAGTATTAACAATGGGACATACGAGACGGACGAAAATTTATCGAAGGTAGAAAAAAAGGTCTTTAAGTTTCTTTTTTGGGGGATGAATTTGTACTTAAACTTTCTTCAGTTTATGATTCATATTTAGAGAATCTGTTTAGTGCTCAACAAAGCTGCTTTAAGTTTCATACCAACAATTTTTATTCTGCTGCTACATCTTTAGGTTTATATTACTTGGTTATTTGAAGAATGAAGGGCCTACAGCATAGATCCTTGCTTAACAAAGTGACAACACTTTGAGAATCTTATGTATTGGTGTTTCATTGTTTCCTAAGGCTTTTCCAAAAGGGCAAAAATGTCTTTTGCTTTTATTTTTTACTATAGTAATGACAATATCTCTAAGAAATAATGCAAGTACAGATACAACACCCTTGAAACCACATATGAAGGATAGCGATTATTTTGTTTCGGTCGATGAATTCACTGAATGTTTATGATTTCATTGGATTGATAGTGACGATATGTGTTTACGCATTCAGAATGTAAGATAACGATATTATCCATCAAATTTGAAGTGTCAAGTTCTCAAAGAATATACTTGATGGTGTAGGGCAAGTTGTTTACAGGTTCTGTACCTTTCAAAGTTCAAACAACTAAGGTGGAATCATCATCATATTCATATACTTGTACTGAGATGAGATCTCTCATTAGAGTACAACAAATTTTTAAAATATGAAAGAACCAATGAGATTGTGTCATTTGTACAAAAACTCATTTACCCCCATCTTTTTGAAAATTAATTATCTCACAAACGTCAAATCGATTTGCCGTTTGTGAGATAATTAAGTTTTAAGATTTTGGGGATAAATGAGTTATTGTACACGTGACGTATTTTCATTGGTACTCTCGTTCTTTCAAAAAAATGAAATATTGTAACCTTTTTCTACTTATACTATAATGGTTTAAAATATCATAATTCAGGTTGAGATTCTTTGAACTGTGCCAAAGTGGCAATGTACACAACTAATAATACTTTTTCTTGTCAATTAACTAATTAAAAGGCTGGTATGAGACCTTCAATTTAATGAGTTCAAAAACTATAGATAAATTTTAGTCATACAATTATATATTCTTATAACTATTTTAAGACAACTGACATAAATTCTAAAGCCTCTGAGACCCAGTTACAAAATTGTTGACATATCGAACATTGATCTTAAAATAGTTGTTTAGACAATTAAAAGAAGGCTTAAGCATATTGAAATGTAATTATTTATCTATATAATCAAGTACTCGGAGTTATATTCTCTGTAGTGAACTTTCAATTTATTGATACTGTATGTATTTTGTGACGTGACAACTTATAAGGATGACACATGTCACTTTATATAGCTGACAAAGCAACAAAAGTACCATAAACTAAATGCAATGTCAATGAATAACAAGTTTATTATATAAAATGGAAGACTGAATAATTAGTTACATACTATGAATGTTATAGTATAAATAATTACATTTTCGATGCACTTAGACCTAAAAGAATTTCCGTACACAGAATATAACTAAACATTATCCATATCTGAAATAAATCACCACACAATAGTCTAGGAAATGATTTTTTTGACAAGATCATGACATGTTATTATTATCTTCATTTTCTAGGATGTTAACATGACCAATAAGAAAAGTAGAAAACCAATTGTTAGGCAAAATAGATAATAATTGATGTCAAAATAAAAGGTTTTTATATATTAATAGAGTAACAAAGAATGAGAAGTTGACAACTAAACGAGTATGCATCAATTTTTGGCGTGTATGGTTTTCAAAAATAACTATCATATTTTGCTTAATTTTCAATTTGCTTGTGCAAACGTGAAGTTTCATTGACAGTGGCGCATTCAGAAGTTGAAGTCACACGTAGCACCGGTATCTCAATTTTAGTAAACCCGTATCACAAACAAAAAATGCAACAAAAAATGCAATATCTTACAAAAATTTTACACTTTGTGTAGCGAATGGACCGGTAGCTACTGTTACCTCTACGTTAAACATGACTTCGCACCTGTTCATAAAAGAGTAACAATAGTTTATATTTTATATCACCTAAAGTTTAGTAATATAAAACAAGAATGTAAAGCTAGAAAATGATTGAACAAAATTAAATTAAATATAAATAAATAGGTTACCAATTAAAATTATGCATTAAAAAGTTGTATTTTACATAGGAAAAAAAAAATTATAGATTTTTTTTGTCGGATATACTACGGAGTAGGGAGTAAATATCCTTACTCTTCTTTTTAACAGTAAAAACATATTTTGGGTTAGGCCCACATGCTAGCCCATTTTTTAGTATTAGGCCTAGCCTTGATAAGATATCTGCGGTTGAATGTTTAAGGTTTATTTTGTTGTTTTCTTTCTTAATAAAATAAGGGTTTAAATTTTATGTCACATTATGTTTCTCAAATTTTAAATTATATACGATTATCATCGTTAAAAATACATTAATTGACTCCAAACTACAATGGTAACTTCCAACCGTGACACAAACTGACGTATCAGTTTGTACCACGTCAGCGTCACGTCTAACACTTTTTAAAATCGTTTATTTGAGTTCAAAAATCGTGTTTGGTATATTGATCGCTTAGATACCATATACTAGCATGTCTTTCCATTGAGTAGTTACCGAATATACGAGAATAGAGCAACGGCTAGGCGAATTTTCATGATAGTAAATTTTAACATCTCACTATAGAAAAAATAACCTTTTACCTTTTACTAATTACTAATATATTTTTTTACTTTTATTTACATTTACATTTACATCATAAGAAAAGGAAAAACAAAATATGCAATTTAGGTTTTAGATAAAAAGATAAAATACAATATCTATCTATTATTTGAAAAATATTAAATTAAAGACAAAATTACAACGGTCAGGATGATGTGTTTGGGCACAATCGTATATACCTCGCGAAGTAGCCAGCCAATATATATTTTAGTCCCAAAAACCCTAATCTTTTTGTCCCTCCTTAAAACCCTAAACAACTCAAAACCTTTAATCCCTCTTCAAGTCGACGATTAATCGTGCTTCCGATATCAAAACCAAATTTAGGGTTTCTTAAACATGGTGGCTGACAAGGGTAAAAAACCCAAAATTGGTGAGAAAACAGAAGTTGATGAACAAATTGATGTTGAGCTTGTTCAATCAATTGAAAAATTGCAAGAAATCCAGGATGATCTCGAAAAGGTATGTTTTGTTAATCAAGATTATTAAATTAATTTACCCAATTCAGGAAATCCGTTATTAAGCATGAAATTGTTGCGATTGTTTGCGTTTTTTGTTTGAGAATTATGTTTACTTTTTTAGTAGTGCACATTTGTATTTTTTTTCGGTTTTTTAGGGTTTTCGTTTTTTAAGGTTTTTCTATGTGATACGGAGTAATATTTATGTTTATGAAAATCGATTTAGCATTTCTTTTTGATAAAACTCTAATTAAAGCTACAGTATTATGCGGAAAATTTTCTGATGATTTAGAATTAGCAAAAAAACAACCCCTAGAGGTTGGCTAAGTGGTAAATTTGAAAGGAGGATAAGTCTCTAACATTTGGGGAGGTCCAATGTTCAAATCCCACTTAGTGCAAACAATTTCTAGGTGCCAAGCCAGTCTCCTTATGAGAGAGCTTTACCTGGACCAATTCTGTATGGCGGTGGATTTGGTACCCATGGAATAGTGGCCCACCAAAGGTGGTATGTAATATTAGGGCTAAAAGAAAAGGTAAAAAAAAACTGATTACTTGAAATTTAGGTAAAATAACCCAAACTATGCTTACTGTTAAAGTCCAAGATTGTCGAATATTGATATATATATATATATATATATATATATATATATATATATATATATATATATATATATCCCCTTTTGGTTGACGTGTTTTAGGAAAGATAAATGATGAACTCAGTTTGTTTGTCGGGTTTTGTTTTTTTACTTATCACATTTTGCTACATGCTTCAAATGGAATGTATATGTTATGCCTGGTGATGTATTGTTTATTGTGTGTTGGATTTTCGTATTTACCAAACTAGAGGTATAAGTGGATCATTAATGGAAATCTGGGTCATCGTACTTAATCAGAAAAGCATCCACTGTTTCTGCTTCATTTTGATCCGATGAGTTTTTATGGAGGAGTTGTGTATTTTAGCTAAGATTTTAGTATGGTTTCTTACATTTCCATTTGGTGTTGTAGTGGGTCTTTTGTTTTTCAAGGTTAGTTGGTATATCTTGGATTTGCATATTGGAACTAATTTATTCAATCAGTTTTTAATATTTGGATAAATGGAATCTGACATTGGATTGTTAAGGGGTTAAACATGTAGTTTTGGATAATCACTTTCATACCACCCTGAAAAGTGATTACTTAAAGGTAAGCCGTACTTACCTTTATCTATATTCTTACCTTATATGAGAGACGCCTACTCCATTTCCTAAAACATCTTTATTTTTCACTTTGAAAAATGTTCTCTTTTGACATTTGAAATATTAGTTCCTTAAATATCAGAATTTGCCTTACCTTCCATATAATTGTTACGACTTCAAGCAGCAGAAGTGTTTTTGAAATAATCTTGTTGATTAATGATTATTCAGTATCATAATTCACATAAGCACATTCATAATGCATATTCAAACACCCTCTGATTCGTATATTTTATTTTGGCTACAGATCAATGAAGAGGTAAGTGAGAAAATACTGGAAGTGGAGCAGAAATATTACAAGATTCGGAAACCAGTGTACGATAAGCGAAATGAAATCATCAAATCGATTCCCGACTTTTGGTTGACTGCTGTAAGTTGACTTTTGCAGATCATGCTTGCTTTATTTGTTGTCTTCATTCTCTCATATCTAATGTGTATTTGTTATGCAGTTCATGAGTCACCCTGCACTCTCTGATCTTCTGAATGAAGAAGACCAAAAGGTTAATTTTTGATTCAATTCATGAAAAAGTATTTGATTAAAAATCTGCGTATTGATAACATCTTAATTCCTAGATATTTAAGCATCTGACCTCTCTTGAAGTCGAAGATTCCAAAGATATGAAGTCGGGTTATTCGATAACATTTGTAAGTAGTTATTTTCTTCTGAAAGGAAACTTAAGGAGATTACATTATGATCGATTTAATGTTTCTTTACATTTATGTGTGTGCCTTTAAGGAGAGATTGTGTATTTCCTAATCTATGTGTGAATACATCGTGCATAGTTACTTTCAAACCACACACAGAGAACTTCTTAATTCATCGTACATGGAATTCTCGGGCTGTTTTTGACTAGGTGTATGATAATGACGAAACTTATACTACTCACTCTTATTTCAGAACTTCAGTCCTAACCCTTACTTTGAGAATGAGAAGCTCACAAAAAGTATCACTTTCCTTGATGAAGGAACAACAAAAGTTACTGCGACATCCATCAAGTGGAAAGAGGGCATGGTAACATCTTGTTAATGTTACTTGCATGTCTATCAATACATCTTTATATACTAATCTGATTGTGGGGCATTATGTATTATTATTGAAGGGACTTCCAAATGGAGTTGAACATGAGAAGAATGGAAACAAGCGGCCCCATGAGGATGACAGGTTTTAATCTTGATTTACCTTTTCAGTTTTCTTTCTTTCCATATGATTATTGCTGTTGTGTTATGAGTCGTTTCCTCTATCTTTCTTGGCTATGCCCTTTGTGATTATTATGTAAATGAGCTAGTAACTTGTTGCTGTTGGTGGACTAAATGTGGCAAAGTTGGCCTGTCGGGTAGGATTGATAATGGGTCAAAACTAGTCATTTATGTATGGTTGGGATGGACTGGCTTGACCCATTTCTTTCCGGTTTGTTTTTCAGTCTTATTAATTTGTGTATCAAATATGATTACAAAACTATATCACTACTATAAAAATGTAAAATACTCTTTCTTTTTTCTAGATTAAATGATCTGGGAGACTGGGACATGATAAAAATATGAATCACTATATGCCATTTTCAACTGTTCTGATATATTTACAACCTGAATCACCCCATTTTTGTATGAATGAATGGGTTGAAATTCCTAACAAAAGTTCATGAGTGCATAAATGTAATATTAAATGAGGATTGCTTTATTGTTTTTGAGTTTATTTGTTGCTCATTATGCTCTTCCTCTACTTTTTAATTTCAATGTGTTTATCTCATGTGCAAGTGTCTTAGGTTTCTAAGTTCTTGGAATTTATTTTGCAGCTTCTTTAGCTGGTTTAGTGGAACCCAACGGAAAGAGGACATGGATGAATTACAAGATGGAGTACGTTCCCAATATCTATTAATTATACAAATGCATGATTTAAATCTTTCTGGATCTTCTTGATGTTTCAATGATGTATTTGCAGGTTGCTGAAATGATTAGAGAGGATCTATGGGTTAATCCTCTTACGTACTTCAACACTGTAATCCTTTTTCCTTCTTTTTAGCTTCACCTATCATATATCGATCTTTTCTTCCTACTAATTGTTGCAAATATTTTTTATTCCAAGGATGCTGATGAAGAAGACTTTGACGACGAGGATACTGATGAAGAAGAGGTGAACTCTAGTTTGCAATAAATGTATTTGCTTTTCATGTTTTTTCAGTTTTGATGTCGATCTAATCGGGTTATTTTAGCAGGACATTGGCACAGATGACTCAGATGAAGAAGAAGACGGTGATGAGGACCAAGAGAACTAAATGTGTGCAGTGTTATGCTAAACATTTCAGCTTTAGGAGTTTATCAGCCGTTTATCCGTCAGTAGGTTGATAGTTAATTTTGCTGGTTGACCGATGCTCTAAAGATTTAACTTTTAACTTATGATTTTATACTATATTTTCTCTTGTGTACACCTGTTAACTATTTTATTACTAATTTTTGTGGTCTAGTTAACCGTTAACCTTCTCTTAAGGTTAAATGCACTCGATCAACGGTTAGCTTATAGCCATATTATGCAAAACAAAAATAGTTAGGATAAGAAATAGATTGCATTTCTTAATCATATCTTGCCCACCCAAAAGTTTTTTTTTTCTACGTTTGAAATTACCAAAAAGAAAGGTAACAAGACCACTCCCATCGGGCCCGTCGGATATACGTCGGAATAAACCGACAGAACCGATGCCGATGGCACGTGCCGTCGGTTTCAGTCTATTGGTTTTTTCCTTCGGATATCCGAAGCTCCGTCGCTTCTTTTCGTGTGTGTTTTGTGGGCCAGGGCGCATGTAGTTACCGTTTGAAAAAAAAATAAAAAATTAACGGTCATAAACTAGCCGTTTTTTTTTTGTTTTACACTCTATAAATACACACTCCTATTTTCAAACAATTCACACTATAATTCCAAATATTTCAAACTACAATTCACACTATATAATTCCAATATGTCATCCGATTCCGATCTTGATGATTTGCAAGAATTAGCGGCGGTTTTCGATCCCCAAGCTACGATCGATATGATTAACTCGATCTCTTCCGAATCTGAAGAAGAAGATGAAGTTCTGATCCCAATACCAAGAGCACCACGACGATACTTTAATAGAAATTGTGAAGCAATGAGCGAGCGTTTGTTTGTCGACTACTTTGCGGAACACCCAACGTATCCGGGTGATATATTTCGACAACGTTATGGGATGAGCAAGACATTATTTCTCCGTATATGTCAGGGTATTTTATCGTATTCTCAGTTTCTAGTACCTAAATACTTTACATATTTCCATCAACGGAGAGACGCAACCGGTAGACTTGGTTTTAACGTCAGGCAAAAATGCACTTCTGCTGTACGTCAATTGGCGTACGGTTGTACAGCCGATGCGTTTGATGAATATTTACATATGGTGAACAAACATCGTATTTGTGTTTGGATAACTTTTGTAAATGTGTTTTTTCATCTATATTCAACCGAATATTTAAGAAAATCAACACTACAAGACGTACAAACTTTACATCAGCGTCATGTCGAGTTGCATGGTTTTTCGGGTATGCTCGGAAGCATCGATTGTATGCATTGGCCTTGGAAAAACTGTCCAGTAGCATGACAAGGTCAATACACTAGAGGTGATCAAGGTATTCCAACGATCATGCTCGAAGCGGTTGCCTCTTACGATTTGTGGATTTGGCACGCTTTCTTTGGTCCAGCGGGTTCGAGCAACGACATCAACGTCCTTAATCAATCGGATTTGTTCACCGATTTACTACAAGATAGAGCTCCCCGAGTAAACTTCACAATTGACGGCCAACAATTCACCAAAGGTTATTATATAGGCGATGGAATTTATCCGGAATGGTCTACTATTGTAAAGTCGTTTAAGCATCCACTAACACAACAAGAAATGCTTTTCAAGAGATATCAAGAATCTGCAAGGAAAGATGTGGAATGAGCATTTGGTGTGCTTCAGGGCCGTTGGCAAATCATCAAGAACCCGGCACGACCATATAACACCAACAAAATTAAAAGAATTATGTATACTTGTGTGATTCTACACAACATGATAACCGAGGACAACAAACGAAATATGTGTCAACTAGAGGAGGAATATCCGACGGTTCCACCAAGACGTTCGTGGCAACAACGGGTTGACACTCAATTGCATATGGACAAGGAATTACGCGACCGAGAGGTTCATCATCAACTTCGCAATGCTCTAATCGAACACATTTCGCAACTCCCACCAAATTTCCGTACTCGTTAATTAGTGTAAAATGTTTTTTCATTCCAATAAATGTAATGTTTTTTTTATTGTTTTAATTGTAATGTTTTTATTTTAATAAATTGTGTTTTATTTTAATTATTGTGTAATTAATATATTAATTAAATAGTGCGTGGGTCCCTGAAAAAAAAGTGACGGACTACTGATGGCAGGGGTCTGTCAGTTTCTTGAAAAGTTGAGGTGGCGCTGATGTGGCGCATTGATATCTGTCAGTTTTTGTCACGGATGAGAATGATCTAAGTAGCAACGAGAGAAATAGTGCATCTGTTGCCTTTTTATTTTTTATTTTTTTACTTTTTACTTTTTGGGGAGTTATTAAAGATGAATCTTGTTATATGTGGTTATTTTTATCTTAAAGTTGACTAGCTCTTAGGCGTTAGGGATGACAAAATGATTAGATGACCCTATCTGTAATAAAATTCCTCAATGACCACTCATAAGCTGCCACATAAGCATGCCAGATATCAAAAGCTAGATCGAAGAAAGAGCTTTGTTCAAAAGAAAGGGCAAAGTTTTATAACATTTTAATTTATAGAGGATTATTAATATTAATGATTAATGTAACTTTGATCAAAAGTTGTTTGGTATAAAAATTTGAATACATTACATTTTTCTTTTTAGTTTTTACAAAATTTCATATTAATTTATATTTCTTAAAAATAAAATAAAAAACTCACGGATAACATATAATTGTGATTATCCATTTATTATTGTCTTTAAAATTACGTTTCTTGAATTAAAAATACTAGACAAAAATAGATATTTGCATTAAACCAGTATATTGGTTGAAATGACACCAGCCCAAAAGTCCTCGTAGAGTCCAAAGATTCCAACTGTCTCCCTACAGGCTCTTCCCCACTATTTTCAATTTAAATATTATCCGCGTCATCTAAACTTTTTTTTTTTTTGTTGGAAAAGCAAAATTTTATTATTAAAACTGAACTGAAATAATTCAGAACATCAATAACTCTAAGGGTTCAGCAAGAAGGAGAGATCCAATAAAAAAATATATAAAGAAGGCTACACCAAAGAAACAAAATAAAAGAACATTCATTTAATCCATATTTAGATCCGTAAAATTAGAGATCCAGTTCAATCATAAAAGCCCCATATTTTTACATCTGTTGGAGATCCACAATAGATGGTAAGTTTGAATTTTAGGAAACATGTCCTCTTGATTAAGATCCTCTTAATTAAGCATCAACCGCATGCACTATTTTTTCTTCTAACTCCAAATGGGTGATAGTAAGTGTCTTACTTTCATATAACAAATCAAAACGTTTTTAAATATATAGTACATATATAATAAATATTGTTTATATATATATATATATATATATATATATATATATAAGTGGGATAAATGGAGAAGGTTTTTTAGGAAGAGAAGAAGGAGAAAAAATTTTGTTACTATGATTCAGTATTTTTATTTTAAGATTCAATTTTTTATTATTATAAACTTTTAAATCATAGCAACAAAAGACTAAATCTTATTAATAAAATATTGAACCAAAGCAATAAAATATATAATTTATTAATAAAAATTTGAATCATATCAATAAGTATTGAATCATAGTAACAAAAAATCATTATCCATCTTCTCTCTCTAAATTTCTTTCTTTTTTGATCCTGTTACTATATATATATATATATATATATATATATATATATATATATATGTACATATGTACATATGTATATGTACATATGTACATATGTATATGTACATATGTACATATGTATATGTACATATGTACATATGTATATGTACATATGTACATATGTATATGTACATATGTATATATATATATATATATATGTATATATATATGTACATATGTATATGTACATATGTATATAGGAGAATGTTCAAATGAGAACCAACTAAAAAGTTAAAAATTTGTGAGAACTACTGGTTTACGTATTTGTTCACTTGTGATTAACTTCATTCATATGTGAACATTGATGTACGTTTAATTGATAAATAAAAAATTCAAAAGAATCCTAAAATAATATCGAAAAACACAAAAATACAAATATGTGTTCACATGTGAACGATCATGTGAACAAATTGGTTCAAATGTGCTTTACGACGTGATTTTTAGAGTTTTTAGCATTTTTTTCTTTCTAAATCTATCATATATCAATGTTCACATATGAATGGAGCGAATCACATGTGAACAAATACGTCATCTAGTAGTTCTCACAAGTTCTCAATTTTATGTGGTTCTCATTTGAACATCCCTATATATATATATACATATATATATATATATATATATATATATATATATATATATATATATATATATATATATATATATAGAGAGAGAGAGAGAGAGAGAGGGGTGGGTTCAAATAAGAAGGCCAATTTTCGTGAGAACGTAGGAAACACTTCAAAATCACTTTTTAACTATCCAAAATACATTTTTCTGCAAAACTTTTTCAATGATTACTAATAAAATAACTTTTGAAAGCTATGATATAAATATAAATAAAAAATATTAACTTTTTTTCGAAATTTTTTTACGGTCGTTAGTGTCATGATTAATTAAGATTATCACAAAATATAATATGATTATCACATGTGATAATTCTCTAATATAATGTAATTATCATGTGTTCGAGATAATCACAAAATATGATATGATAATCACATATTATTCATGTGATTATTAAGTTATAAAATGTGATTATTATGAATAAAAAAATTAATAAAAATAAATTAAAAAATAAAAAAATGTCAAAAAATAATTTATTTGAAAAATAGCTTCTAAAAGTTATTTGAGTAAGGAGTTACGAAGAAAGTTTTGTGAAATAACGTGTTTTGGATAGTTAAAAGTGATTTTGAAGTGTTTTCTACGTTCTCATAAAAATTGTCCTTCTTATTTGAACCACGACTATATATATATATATATATATATATATATATTCTAACTATTTATATACGTGTGTGTAGTGCTTGTTTTGATGAACACAAGTGGCTTAAAAGACATGTTTATTAATGGGGAACAAAATTAGGTAATAATTAATTTGTTCGAGATTAAAGTATATGAGATAAGATCTAAGGTCATTAGGGTTCTTAGGAATTAGGATTTAGTGGGGCTTACAACAGGGATTAAGTTACTGATTGTGATCTTGTCCATTATTTCCCTTTTAAATTATTCATTAGGACAAAAAAAAAACTATTACAACCAATTAAGCTTATAGAATCACAAATCATCATGATATATATATATATATATATATATATATATATATATATATATATATATATATATATATACTTAAACCTTTATAAAACATTGATTGTACTATTGAATATTCACATAAAACTTATGTTTATGTCACAAAAACGGTTTCATATCGACATCATTTTAATAAGTGCATAGCATCGTTTTACGTACAGTTGTTACACTCCAATTTTTCTTGTCTTTATGGCATTTTGTAGTGTAAAAAACTTCCAATTGTATCAAACAAGAAGAATAGTAAAATGTCGGAAAATGTTTTCTATTCTATTATATATAAAAAATTATGTGTTCTTGACCCAACTACTATTATTTATTATATTTATTTATGATATTATTTAATACTTTCATGTGTCATGTTGTATAAAAAACATATATATCTTATTCATGGCTAAGATATTGATCATGTCGAATCGTGTTTTTCCTATTATCATCTCTCAACGTGTTGTGAAAGTTTTGTTTGAAAAAAAAAAAAATAATTGAATATTACAGTCTTTAAATATATTCTCATGAACATCAAGAGTACAGACTCAAAGTCATGAAAAATGTATTCAAATATTTTTTGGTTGGTGTAAATTTAACGAACGGTCATGTGGTTTATACGAATTCAAGAAAATCAAGAAAATTGCCTTTCAATATATTTTGTTCGCGCTATCAGTGAAAAAAGTTTACTTTGTCTCATAACTAACTCATCCACCACTTGAAATTCTATAATACTATTTTTTATATATGTTATTAGTTATTGTTTAAAAACAACTATAATGAAGAGGTTAGGAGTATTTTAGTCATTTCAAATGGTAAATAAATCATTTACGAGACAAAAGTAAACTTTTGGACTGACAACATGACAAAAAAAAATTAATGCACGATTTTTATAAATCCGTATAAATCACACGAACCATTAATGGACTTTACTTTTATGGTTGTAAAACAAGTTCAATTATTAATATTTTCAGAAAATTAAATTTATAAATTTAAAACCACCTGATTCATATGTTACTCATTAGTTGGGTCTATCTATTTTTCCACTTTTGTTTTATAGTCACCCGAATAAGTGAAAGTGAAACCGGGCGTGTAACTTTTGAGTAGATATATATAAGTAAGTATATATAGTAAGTTGTTTCTTTTTAGCTTATTTTGTTTATCAATACTTCTATACATCCATTCCTTTTCCATTAAGGTTCAAAGATCGAAAATTACCATTATGTCCCTTCATTGACCACATATATATGAAAATAATAAACATTCAGTTAATAATATCATATCACATATTTGTAATACCGACTTTCTTTCTTAATATCACAAATTTAATTTTTTTATTAAAACATGCGAATTTTGGGAAAATTACTAATTTTGTCAAAAACCATGAATGCTTTCAATATAATATATGTATATTACACTTTTTAAATATCCAAAACACATTTTCTTCAAAACTTTTTCAATGACTATTATTAAAATTTTGAAAGGTATGATATAAATATAAATAAAAAATATTAAAAAAAAATTGAAGTTTTTTTACGGTCGACACGTTGTGATTATCATATATTCGACATAATCACAAAATATGACTTGATAATCACATATTATTCATGTGATTATCAAGTTATAAAATGTGGTAAAAAGTTAAATAAAAATAATTAAAAAGGTAAAACAAATGTCAAAAGATTTTTACTTGAATAGCATCTTAAAAGTTATTTGAATAAGGAGCTACGCATGAAATTTTGTCAAATAACATGTTTTGAATATTTAAAAGGTGATATTGAAACCATTCCTACGTTCCTACGAAAATTAGTCTTCTTATTGGAAACTACATTATATATATATATATATATATATATATATATATATATATATATATATATATTAACCGGATCAAAAAAGAAGAAAATTTAGAGAGAAATTTTTTTTTTGTTACTATGATTCAATACTTTATTGATATGATTCAAATTTTTATTAATATAATTTTATATTTTATTGCTTTGGTTCAATATGTAATTAATAAGATTTAGGCTTTATTGCTATGATTCAAAAGTTTATAGTAATAATTAAAAAATTGAATCTTTGAATAAAAATAATGAATCATAGTAATAAAAAATCTTTTCCCTCTCTCTTTATCTCACTCCTCTATATATATATATATATATATATATATATATATATATATATATATATATATATATAATATTAGTATAAAATAATAGTAATCCAAAGTGTAGAGAACTATAAATAGAGAAGATAGTTGAAGTGTCATAATCAAAAAAGGCAGTGGTCTGAAAAGATGCAGGCAAACTGATTGGGGTTATGTTAATGAGTGAGTCACCAGCACCACCTGCTGGATCTGGGTCTGGGTCTGGCTGTGGTGGGGTTGCACCCACTGCTCAACTGGACCTCTACTTGTCCCTTTGTTCCACACAACACATCACATGTTCTTCCACCTTTACTTTTTCTTTCATTTTATATCTGCTTACAAATATAACAACATACTAATAATCAAATGTCACATACATACATTTACATATGTATTATATATATTGCCATGGCTACTTGGGTAGTTTGGTGTAAAAATCATGTTTTCATACCAGTTAATTATCTCATAATTACTTTTAAGTACACGACTAGATTTGATAATTACTATTCGTATCAAGTATCTTGATCACATAATTGGAGGATAAAGTCGTTGGTTAAATACTAGAAGACACTTTGAACTAGAAGTTACCCCCACCAAAACCGTTTTAATCATTTGCTCTGGGGCCATAAACGTTGTCATTAAATGATGTTAGGGATTATTCACAGTGAAATTAGCATAATTAACTTTTGCTCAAATGATTGGCACCAACTTCTTTACGACGAGATTCACAAAATAGCCTCCATACATGTGTATTAATTAAGAGGCTAATTCATGTGTATTAGTTGATTTATCATATATTAATGTCATTTTGTATTTAGTTTCTTGTGGTGTTTGTAGAAATTAATCACTGTCAACAACTCATTTTATTTCCGGCCCCAACATGTCTATGATTATAATGATTGACTTATAATGAAACATGGTCACATATAATGACTAATTAGTTTAAGGTTGTCAAGTACTAATCAAGAAATAAACGACATGTTTGTATCATACTAATGTCTAGTTTGTATTAGTATCATGAGGGTTCTAATTGTGGAAATTAAAGCATCCCCATGAACTTATTCGTATCATGCCATTTTGGGCTTTTGGCTACTCCAATATTGTCAAGCATTTCACTTGCCGTTTAATAGTATAGCAATGTTGTGTGATCTATGGGTTTAATTAGGTAAACATGTTTGAATAATTTTAACTAATTAGATGTTACTCAAAGTCTCAAACTCACACAAACCAGTTTCAAACGACGCATTTCCAAATATATTTAATTTCCTTTTTACATAGATGAAATAGTTACATCGAACATAATGAGGCAATGCTAGTGCGTCAAATCATTAGAATGTGTGCATATAGTAATAAGATTATGATCGCCAGCTTTAAGGATTGTTATTAGTAAGTTTGATCCGAATAAAGTTTCAATGTAAGTCTTAATTAAGACCTTAAAGACATTCATTAGAGTTGTTATTGTTATTGTTTTCCTATATAGCATATCAATACCCCTTATAAACCATTTACAATGCTACCTTAAACCTTAATTTCTGTAAGATTGAAAATTTACTTTAATACCCTTAACTGATATTTCAGGTATATATGTTTTTTATCAATTTTTTAAGTGTTATTAAATTTAGACGACGGGATTTAATTTAATTTTAATGTAAAAAAAGTCACTAATAATGGTGTGATTTGATGATGTTCATGATGAATTTAGGCTTTTTTGCTCGGTAAATTGTACTTCATTATATTGAAGCTATCTCTTCTTTTTCTTCGTGGTCTAAAAGTTTGTCTATAAAGTCATATTTCGTAAGGATTTTTTCACTATGCATACGTTGTATTCTATGCTACATTCGGGTGATATAGGTCAAATTGTCTCTTAGACTCATGTATTAATTGTTGGAAGCTAGATAAATGATGATACAAAGTTATCGGCGAATTCATAATGATATATGCACTATACGTTTTAGAAAAACAATTTCACTTTACATAGTAATAACAAATTGCTCGATTAATGTGCAACCATTCTTTTATGTGTTTGCTTGAGCAGTAATGACGTACCACTATTAACATTTTACTACTTAAAATGGAATTTTACTTTCTGTTGTTACATTACGCGGGTTTTGTACTAGCAATATACAATTCTCAGTGTGTATTATATATCTAAATGCATCTTTAACCTACTGAAAATCACACACTATTTAATGACCATGATAAACATTTTTTCAGCCCAATGTAAATGGATAGTAGAAAAATGCATTAAACGGGTCAAAGAAGCTTTTACTTTCATTATCCATGATCCAACTATTATTACAGCGAAATGTGCATACTTTCAGTTACTTTCATTTTTTATTTTATTTAATTTCACTTTTGCAAATTGTTATAGCAATATTTCATAAAAAAATAAATACCACATATTATTTGTTAAAGTTTTTACTCAAACAACGCTGGTTTAGGATTATACGGTAATTGAAAGACGCAATCAGTGTTTCTGGAACTGCTGAGTCAAGGGGGTGGGACCAAAACGATGGACAGTGGGACCCGCCACTGATTTATGGATTGAATGATAAAAAAGAGCACCTCACGTGGACTCTGAACCAAAGGCTTCTGTCCAACCACAATTAAAGGAACCAACTCCCTCCTATTTATTTATTTATTATTATTATTATTATTAATTAATAATTTTAATTTTAATTTAATCAAAAAAAAAGAAACAAATATTTCAACAAATTTAATTTCAACTGTAGATTGTGTACAATAAGACTGATCCAATCAAATTGGTATGCTATAAAATATAAATTGAGGTACCATTAATTAAATTTTAAACTAATTTATTTACTTTTTGATTATTATAATGAAAAGGTTACAACAAAAATGATAACAATATCTGGAAAAGAAATTCCTTTTTTGATACATTTCAATCAAGTTCAAAGATACCAGCAAAGATGTCAACAAAGTCATTTCTTTTTCTTTGTTCTCCTTTTACAACTTCACCCATTAACTTTTGTATAATCTATATTATGGTCCCTGTACTTAAAGTGTCACGATTTAGATTGATAAGCTTGAATCAAGTCCTATAGACTATATTTTCAATATTAAGTTGCACTTTTTTATTCAATTTGATTTAGTACATAGGATTTGAATATGCGAAATGTGATCTATGATGTAATGTTTGTAAGCTCTAAAGATTATTAAAAAGGAAAATCTTTCGTGCAGCAAATTACACATGATTTTACATACATCAAAGTATACATCAAAGTATAAATGATGGACTAATCATAACATTCATGAAATTACACACAATGAATTTATATTGTCAAAGATATATATGATATCTCATGATTAATAATAATATCTTTATTTAGTTTAAGTTGAATTGAATTGCACCAAACTTCCAAATGATGAATAGTTCATCTCTTTTTAATTTATACCACTATATCTTAATAAATCATAGAATGTGGTCCCTATGCATGTGTAACGGATGAAAGCATACATAAACATCTAAACAATACGATGATAAATTTTTCACAAAATAAGCTTTTGCGAAAACAGAAATGTAACACAAGTGGATGTCGACTACAAAAATGTACGAGTCCATTTTTGCTAACATCAATCGTTTTCAAGTCTAAGGACTAAAAATGTCGGTTGACCAATACTTTATACACCAAACACATACTTTAATTAACCTTCAATTCTTTCTTTTTTCTTATTTCCATTTCAATTTCTTTTTGTTTTTGCTTTTTAAAGCTCACCCATATAATTCCCACTCATTATCTTTGTTGCTTAAAGCTTGCCTTCATTTCTTATCTTTCCACACATCCCAAATGTGAAACAATTTCATTTCAAGAGAAAAACTATTTCACATGTTCTTGAAGAAAAAAAAGTAGTACCATAATCAATTTCCACACTACAAAACCCTAATTCACTTCATATTAGTCTATAACATAAAAAAAGTCAAGAGAGTGACAAAACATTACATGAGTATTTCTTTTAGCGTTCTGGTGCATATATTATTATTATCGTAATCTCATGCAATTATGGACGGTGGCGATAATCACTTCCACCACCACCATCACGACCACAATCACAACCACAGCCAGAGGCCGAACTTTCCTTTTCAATTACTCGAAAAGAAAGATGACGAAACCGCCAGTTGCTCCGCCACCACCAGCATGACTTACCCTTCCTTGTCGATATCTACCGACACTAATCTCGTCAGATCCAACAACCCTAATTTGAAAATAACCACAGGTACCGCAACCACACCATCTTCAAGTGATCCATCAAAGAAACAACCACCTAAAAGAACTTCAACAAAAGACCGGCATACAAAAGTCGACGGCCGTGGCCGTCGCATCCGTATGCCGGCCTTATGTGCCGCTAGGGTTTTCCAACTCACCCGGGAACTTGGACACAAATCCGATGGTGAAACCATCGAATGGCTACTCCAACAAGCCGAACCGGCCGTCATAGCCGCCACGGGGACCGGTACAATCCCGGCCAACTTTACTTCACTTAACATCTCACTTCGAAGCTCTGGTTCGAGCATGTCAGTTCCATCTCAACTCCGGTCCACTTACTTCAACCCTAATTTCACTCTCCCACAAAGAAGGAATCTTTTCCCATCTTCAGATAATAATTCATCATCTTCTAGTTATTTAAATTTCGGTAGTTTAAACAGTATGTTACAAACAAAACAAGAAATGAGAGACAATTCAGTTGAGTTACAAGAAACCGAAGAGAGTATAACACGAAAACGACTAGATTTACATCAACAAAACATGGGGAATTATTTGATGCAATCAACTACAGGATCAATGACTAGTAATCATGCATCAATTCCGGCCAACTTTTGGATGGTTGCAAATTCTAATCAACATCAAGTTATGAATGGTGACCCAATTTGGACGTTTCCAAACGTAAATAATAGCGGTGCAACGGTGTATAGAGGGACGGTTTCTAGTGGTTTACATTTTATGAATTTTCCGACACCGGTTGCGGTGGTGCCAGGTCAGCAGTTAGGGTCAGGAAGTGGTGGTGGCGGTGGTGGGTATGGTGAAGGACAATTAAATATGTTTGGTGGGTTGAATTCGTATAGGCCAATATTTGGACCTGGGTCATGTGATTCTCCGGCGAGTGGGTCACAGTCGCACCACCGTGGTGACGGTGGTGGTGGTGCTGATGATCGACATGATACGAGTAGTCATAACTCGTAGTTACCTATGATTGTGGTGGTGTTAAATTTGATGTGTGAAACAAGAAACTAAAACACACGTGAGGTTTGATTTTCTCCATTTTTTTGAGAATTTTCAAAAATTATTATTATTAAAATTGTTATGATTTTTATTTATAATTTATTTTTTATTATTTAAATTATTGGTGTGATTAATATAGTGAAAATTTTCAAAGGGGCTTCGGGAGAAGATGTTTTAATGATGAAAAGTGTTCATTATGCTTTTTTATTTGAGTTCTAGCTACATCATTCCTTAATTGTAGGTCTTTAATTCAGTTATTTAATTGATTTAATTAGCATATATTACGTGAAATTATTTACCTAAAAAATTCAACTTACTATGTTACAAAATGAAATAACATCTGTTTAATTTTGAACAGTTTTATTATTAAGAACCTCTGGAATTGTCGTCAATTTATTGAATAACACTTTGCAATCAATTATTTTCAATTTTCAATTTTTACTTTCTTTTCGTAATATTAGTCAGATAAATAGCTAGTACTAAAATTCACCCGTTCTGATAACTTACGATGAAATTACACATAAAGTTTAAGTGCTCTTGTACAAGAAGACTCTTTTAAAATATCGACGTTATAAATAATTAAATTTTATATATGAGACAATTAAGGATGTATTACAAATGTAAAATGTAAATTCTAAATTTATTTAACATAAATTATGTGTAACTAACATATAAAATATATATACTACTGATTTTTATTTAATCCGTGATTTATGAATTTATCACCTTTGGAAAATTGTGAAGGAGCATTGAGCCTTGAGGGACATATATGTAATTAGCTAACTTTACTAAATGATGGTGGTTGGGGTAACTAAATCAAATCAAGTGGTCAGTTGTTATGCGATATGCATTTGAAGCAAACTAAACCAAAACTAGGTGTCATCATTTTATAATAATTTCAAATGATTAATGAAGGACAATAAAAGTAAAGGCTACTTCTTTGTTGTTCATCGTAAAGGTAAAGGTTGATTTGTAGCTAAGAATTTTTAAATAATGTATAATATATACATATATATATATATATACACACACACACACAGTAGTTACGCAATTTCTCTCTTCCATATTAGTTATGCTTTTCGCTACATGTTTTAGCTTAACTTTTTGTTGATGGATAATTATAGTAGGTCAGTAATATCGTATCAATGTTTAGATGTCTTTAGAAATAAGTCATGCAGGTAAGTCATGTTGACCCGAATTAGAATTTGCATGTACTTTTTATATATGTCCTTGAAGCTACTTTTTAGCCTATATATATTTTTAATAAATTTTATGTACTTACCTTGTCCATGGACGACACCTACTAATTAACCAACCTAGGAAAAGACATATGCATGGCCCTCCCTCGTCGTAAATGGAGTTTAAAACCACACAAAAGCTGACTTAATTAATGGCAAATTGTACTTCCATTTTATTTTTTTTAACATACACCTTCAAAAATTCGCGTTTCGATAGTTGAGATGCATTTTTTCACATCGAGTGATATTTACACCATGAAATTAATTTGTAAAGTAAAAAGTTGCAAGATGTTTCTTAGTATATCTATCAATGTCATGGTGTATATATCAACCTTTTCTTTGTAAAAGGGCCACACACTCGTCCCCATTTGTAAATACATTAAGGTACTATAAATAAAAACCTATAAGAAATCGACGTCACAATAGATAATTATTGGATAGTTACCTTTTACGAATAAATTTTTTTAGTATCATATAAAGTTTTACTGTAAAGAAGTATTTAATTTGTAACTATATAAAAACTTATATCATAAAACCTTTCGTCATTACATAGTACTAATTATCATTAAAATTACTATAGCCATCAATTAAATTAGATAGTGGCGACAAGACGACAACTACAAATATTATTATTATTATTATCATTAAAATGTAAATTAAATTTCGATATAACTTCATCCACGACGACAACTACTTGAAGAAGTTCAAAATCACATGATCTAACCGATTATTCCCATGAGCTCCATTAGTGTCTATTAATATCATTACATCGTTTTACAAAGACATTAATTACATTGTACTAATGTAGTAATGTTGGTTTTAGTTCAAAACTAATTTATTGTAGCTTCTTTTTGCTTAAGTTTTTTTGTTTCAACCAAAAGTTAGATAATTCAATAGAATAAATGTTAAATATAAATTATATGTATACGACAAGCTTTTATTAATCTACTAAATGTCGTAAAATAATGAATCATATACTTTCTAAAATAATATAAAAAAATGAAGTATGTCACATAAAAGAGAGAGTGATCATAAATATTCTTGAATTAAAATTATAAACCGTAATAACTCAAGAAAGAGATGGGCCGAAGGGGCAGGTAATATGAATGAGAGGAGGTGTGGGGCCCATTAGGTTATCGTTCCAGGTGTTGGGTCAGGGTGTGGGACCATTCTTGTTTCATACACCAATTATACCAAATCATTCTCTCTTGCCTTTTTATTATTCAAATGCACCCTGCTTGGCAGTCCTATTAGCAAGCACGAGTAATTACTAAAAAACTTCACTAGAGAAACGTCATTTTTTTTTTCATTCGAAGGTTAAAACAGTAATTTTAAATGAAGTAAATTACAAGTGGCATGAAAGTTCTTAACATAGGAATATAAATTACCAGCTAAAAATACCCACCGAGTTCTGTGAAGAGTCCAAAGTTAAAACGGAGTACGTATATATTCATCCAGTTTGATCGTTATGTAAAAATTATTTACCCGAACGACGTATTAGACTGAAGTAGGTAATCATTTTATGTAGGAGGGTGTGCGTGAACCAATCCAAGTCCATGAAACGAATGTCAATCTACTCTAAAAAGAATGTGGCATTTTATGTGTGGTCATTTAAAAGCGAGAACACAAATAAAGTTAATGTGTACATGTGTAATAGTGTACCCATTCATTAGACCTCCAATTTAAGTCACTAAAACTGATACATCCGGAAACTACATATATATAGTCAGACAGGTCCGACTTAGTCCTGTTCGTTAGGCCGCAGACCTGTCAATTGACTCAAATTTTACGTGTCATTCAAATTAGAAAAAAAATTTAAATCCACCTATTATTTAGCTACTAAAATTTTTAATTTCAAGATTATTGACTATCAGTCCTAAATACGTTACCACATACATTACAAATTCTATTTTCACTTCACACCCTTTATTCATTGTTTGGTCCAAAACAACTTATCAATAGTTAACTATTTATTTTGTGGGTTTGGCCAAAATAATTAATCAATAGTTAACTATTTATTTTATGGTTTACGTAAAATGATAAATATCAGTTATTCTGAAAATGCTATGGTACAATCATACATTTTTTCTCAATTTTAACAAATTTTGGTTTTTTATGTACTTTTAATGTCATTGAACATCAATCCGAAATATATAAAAATAATCGTTTTACAAGTATACTAAAACCATATACTATCTAGATTATGTTATCATTAAATTTCTTAAGCATTTATAAATACAAAATAAATATGTTTTTAAAAAGGTGTGTATCTATTCTTCACTCAAAAACAATATAAATTGATAGTCATTTCTTTTTTTGTAATACTCTACTGAAAAAATTACGTTTTCCTTTAGGTTCTCACCGTGCATCACATAGGTGGCGGATTGTTATTTCAGGTTGTCCCATTATAAGTGTGTACTTTGATTTTATACAATAAATAATAAATTTTACTACATTTAGATGATATTTGATTTGTGAAATAGTAAAATGTACATTTTGTTTGAGACACTACATTTACATTTTAATAAGAAAAAATTTTAGATAACTTTTGATATATCCATTGACAAAAGTAATAATATTGACTACATTATTTCATATATCATCTAAAACACTAATATATATATAAAAACATTTAACCGTTTATTGGACGGATATAAAAACTAGTATATAAAATAAATAGGTATAAAAACTAGTATATAAAATAAATAGGTATGTTATCAACGTTTATTGTTTTGTATAATTATAATAATATAAATATAAATAAATAATAAAATAATTTTTTTATTTATTTATATTATGACCTTTTAACAATGTACCATTCCAATTTACCGAACCGACTGTGGCACTAAAATTACCGATTTTTCACATGAATTTCATGATTCATAATTCATACACTTGCCGTGACCAACGAGATTCTTCAATCTCAACCTGGAAATCTAAACATGATTAATTAATCTCAATTTTCAACCAAATATATCTAATTAGCAAATGGCTAGGGTTAGGAATTGGTATAATCAGTCAAAATCAGCTGCTTTAATTTGGTTCGTTTCTTTGATCACCTTCTATACTATCTTCCGTACAGCTTCTAAACTGTCACCTCCTTCAAAAGGTAATTACTTCATCAATTTTATGTTTATTTTGCTGTTTTGATTTTAACAAAGCAATTAATGAGCCTTAATTTATTGATACTTTAATTATTTATTTGATAATACTATTATATGAAGGTAATATTCATAATTGTTAACTAGACATTAGCATAAGTTTAGGTTTCGTATATATAGTGATTAGAGTGTTTGCAGGTATCTCGATTTCGAATGGAGAGAGGTTGAAATTGTATGACAAAATGAGCAAGGATTTAGATGAGCATGGTGCATTATTTCTTAAACAAGGAGAGACTTCACAGTCATTGTTGCTTTCGGATCTGTTTGATGTTAAGAATGGATCTGTGACTCCTACTTATAAGGTAATAATGTGAATACAAGTTAGTGATATGGACATATCGTATTTTCATTTGTTAACGATATCCTTGTCCGTTAGTGGTTAATACTCTTATGTTTTCTCACTACAGGCTGCTAACCCTCCTGTTAGAGCTAATGTGCTGCGTATGAGTCCTGAGTACTCACGTCCTATATCGTAAGGAAATTGCAATGTTTTTCAGCGTTTTGTGCTTTTATGTGATGCAAATTGGTGTGTTGTAAGTTGGTCAATTTGATAAGAATGAAGTTATTGAAAATCAATACTTGGTCAAATGAGTGAGCTTGTACAGAAAGTTTTTTACAGATCTTAATACGGGGGTATGGATCAATGACGAACAAAAGATATTCCTGAACTCAAAGGCTAATATTTGCATTTAATTAAGGGTTAAGTACTCTGAAATTTACTTATTTATGGTCTGACATTCATAGTATGCAAGAAAGTACTCGGACTTCCATTGTGTGTAATAAACTTTCAATTTGTTTCAAATCTATTTTCGTGACGTGGCAACTTGTAATGATGCCACGTGTTACCTCATACAACTGACATGTAAGTAGAAGTACCAAAAGTTGCATACAATAGCAATGAATACCAAGTTTATTACACACAATGGAAGTATGAATACTTTGTTGCATACTATGAATGTCAGACCATAAATAAGTACATTTTAGAGTACTTAACCCTTTAGTTAACTAATAGCTGAACAATGCATTCTAAATTTTTTTTTTTCCCTCTCAATTGTTCTTTTTGATGGGAGTAAGTGAATTTGTGGATGTGTTAAGAATGTCTATTTGGTCACACATGTATTAATATTTTACTCATGTTCTTACGTAGAACATCATGCTCTGGGTATATCTAAAACTATGACACGAGAACTTAGAGTCATGTTACGACGATGGTTATGTTATGAAGCCTTAATTGTCACACTTGTATTTCAATTTTTAGCCTACCAATATAATGATGGGGTAGAGCATATGTTGTTGTGGTGGTGCTTACAATGAACGTTGTTCATTATTTTTTCTCAGTGTCCAATTTGTATCATGCTTCTAAGTATTTATCCATGTTGTTTGTTAATTCAGGAAAGCAGTAGGAGAAATATTCTCTCCAACCCTCAATGAAGGTAAGTCCAATGCTTTATGGAACACAGGTCTGAGGACTGCTACAATCTGCAAAAAAATTCCATTGTTATCGTATTTGTCTCTTTTGTAATGCCTAATCATTCTTGGGTTAGTAATTTGGTTTCAGAATTCCGAGCTCTACCATTTTAGTATGTTCCATGCTTCACACCACATTATAGCTGTTCCTGCCTCAGAAGAGGAAGTAAGCATCTTTCAGTATAGCCTTCATTCTTGAGTTCAATAATTTTCCGCTAGTGCTTAACCTAAAATTGGCAGATTGAGGCTGAAGTGAATGCGGTAAAAGCAGTTGCAGACACACTCTGCCCAATGAGAATTGTGTTGGATAGAGCCGTTTTGACTTCAACGGGTGTGCTTTTGGGTTGCTGGCAGGTACAGGCTAGTATTTTATTATTATTGGAGGAAGTTGTAACAGAACTGTATGTGTGTAAAATAGTGGATTAATTACTTAATTCATTTTCATATAAGTTTCTTTCATGCTTCTTTATCTTACTTAGGTGATCTCGGGAACTGATCCTGTTACTATCCGTTCTAAGTTAAGAAATGCCCTTCCACGTGCACCAAAAAAGCAACTTGTAAGAACCTTATAGTTTCACATCCAAACTTATAAAAATATCCTTATATTTGCTTCAATTGCTATAAAGTAATCAGACCCTTACTTCTTTATATTTATAACAGTTCTTAGACAATGTGGTTTTATTATGTCTTGTCACATGTGTTAATGTATTGTCTTTCCGGAAGCAGTCTCTCTACCTTAGGGTAGAGGTACGACTGTCTACATATTACCTCACCCATACGGCCATACCCTGCTTTTGGCGGGATTGGGTATTGTTGTGGTTGTACATGTGTTAATGTGTTATATTCAATTACATGTTCAAGTTCCTCACCCTTTATTGACTAATGTTGATTAAATGCTGTAGTATGCTCCTGCCATACTTCATACATCATTTGCAAGAATTCTTGGTCATCCAAAGAATTCGTCGAAGGTTGGTATTCTAGTTCTGATGTTGTAAATGTTGAGATCCTTTTACTTGCACCTTTGTGATTGGAACACATATGGATACGCTAGATGTCTTTTATATCACTGCACTCGTTGAGAATGTGTTGTCTTGTGTCGGTCCTGCCTTATATATCGTAACTCGTGTTTCTACGAGCCTGTTGAACTTCCTTTCTCAACTTAATTATAGTGAAGAAAATGGTGACGAACATTAGGAACCATTCTTTTGGTATAATTAAGTGAGAAAGGTCTAGCTTGATATAGGATGGTTGTGCCTCCTGTATCTGGCAAAATCATCAGTCCGACAGGTTGGGTGACAGGTCAAAACTAGTAAATTTGTTGGCAGTGCTGAAACGGGTCGGGTCGGTTTGATCAGAAACATTTTGTGTCCAATACTATTGATTTATAATTATATATTTAATGCTTCAAAGATGAATTACTTAGAAAATGATCCAAGAGATTTTATGCATTAATAGTACACTTTGGGAAATTTTCAAACCATTCCCTTTGAAGCTATATTTTTTGTTTTACCCGTTTGACACGTTACAGATTAAAGATAACCCCAATTGACCCGTTCATAAGTAAATGGGCAAAATTGCTACCTAGTACTCCTCGTATGCAGCACATTGGTAAATTGGTCTGTCAAAATTTAAGTTAACTGTTGTTTCACCTGTAGATCATCCTAATATGTATAATGTATGTTCTAGGAAATCTATAACTACCACTAAATGTTACCACCAAGTGCACAATTATTACTTTTTATAGGATAAATAGGTGAGTAAATGCACGTTCTTTCTCTCTGTTCATAACAATTTTTGTTGTAGTTTTGGTGTTTGTCACGGACTGACTCGTTTATTTATATGGTTGTGTTGAATTTAGATCAGAGTCTAACCCTTTGACTTCTATCGTCACTGTTCAGATATTGGATAGTGCTTCAGAACTGCAACATTTTCATGAACTAGTCGCTCGTCTGAACAGTCGCATCCGTGGAAATAAGGTATTTTTTTTGTCACTTAATATTTCATCATGCATAAATTTCTATATATATAGGACATTTGGGGGCAACATGGGGAAATCAATAGCATGCAACACGGTTTGTTCATTGGTGCAACACCAATTCTTCTGTTTGAAGTTAATACTTAAAGTTTGCTTTATTGTTATTTTCTTTTTCTTATTTTGTTATTAGTTTGTGCATGATTTGTGATCGTGCACTTTCCATTGGTTCAGGCTACCATCTCTGAACTGTGGTACGTGGAAGAGTATGATGTCTTGGCTTTGGCACTAGATGGAAAAATGAAAATAAGGCGTTTCCCATTTGGATGTTCGAAAGCCTGAATGTCGAAGAAATGCGGTCCCCACATTTTTTGTATTTGCAATAACCTTCGTTCTCGAGCCTAATAGTATATAACTAGTTTTTAAACACGTATGTACACACTAGCAGTAGCTCTTCAAATATAATTGAAAAAACAAATATAAAAGTAGTAATAATAATATAATAATAATTAAATGAAATAGATATGATTGTCAATAGAAATTTTAGAAATTTCAATTAAGACAATGACATCATAAATTCGCTTCCTATAGTATATTTAAGATCTTGTACCACGAGTTAGTTCATTCGTCATAGTACATATGATATTTTCCACTAGAGAACTTGTTATTGTTTCGTAGTTGTTTATTGAATGTTAAAAGATAAACTGTCATCTGAATACCGGGGCCATATATGATTTGAACTTTTAAAAAGGATTTAAATTGAGATCGCAGTGCTTGAGAGAAGGTATACTACTTTCTATACTTGATAGGCATGATGTGTAACTACAATAGATGTAGTGCATGTTTGAAACGAATGTAAATGATGGAACGCTCTAAGCACTTAAAGAAAGCCTTGATTTCCTATTTACGACTTGATTAGGACACAATGACGTTGGCCCGCAAGGCCACAAGTGGCTAACACGTGAGAATTGAATTTCGATACGAACATCAACTTGAAAACCAAACCTTAAATGCATAAAAATCTCAAGAAATGCAATACTAACATGCTAATTAAAGGGCAAAAACCAACTTGAGCTGATATTTTTTCAACGGTCACAAGAATGAATAAAGCCTAGATATTAACTTTTTTCAATGTTCACACAAGCATATGCTTCGCCCCGACTCAGTCTTGCACTAATAATTTTATTTTCAAATGTTATACAATCAACTAATTTAGAGAATGTCTGGGAGAGTTTATTTGAGAGGTTTTTTTAGCTTATTGGAGTACTGTACCACTCAAAAGCTCGCCGTAAGTGTTTGGATAATTTTTTTTTTTTTTTTTTTTTTTGCAGAAGCTTATCAATATTTGAAAAGGTAAAAAGGTTAAAAAGCCAAAAGGTAGGATTTTGTGGTTTTTTCTTACCGCAAAAGCTGATAAGTAATACTCTCCAAACACTCATGTTAAAACTCAACACTTAAAGACCTATTCATCATTACATAAAACAATTTTGATTATCTTCTAACCAAGGACAGAGCTTTTGAAGGGCAGGGGGTCTTGGCCCCTCCAAAAACTTTTGTCCTTAATAGCATTTATTCGATTTTTAAGGGATCTTGTATTGCAATTTTCGTTCTTGGTCCACCCAAAGTCCCAAACGTGTGCAGTTACACATTTTAAAACTAAAAATAAAAATAAAAAATCAAAGCTCCCTGACCCGTTGTCTTCTTCCGCTACATCCATATTAATGATTCTTCTTATTCAAGATTTCAAACTTCCATCATAGCTCTAAAAATTCAAGATATGTTTTACTTATCCAATTATCTCAATATATATCGTTTCATTCAATTTTTAATATGTTATATACTTCCATAATATAACTTTTGTTTTTTAGTTTCATCACTAACCCCTGTTGTTGTTTTTTGATAACAATTAATATGTTACTTTTATTTATCATGCTCTAGCACATTGAATAATTGATTAAACTATGTTAATCACATTTTTTATTGAATCTTTTCTGCGAGAGCTAAAATAGCACAACCTAAAACAAATTACTTCCTTTTTAAGATATAGTATAGTGACACAACAGATGAAGTAACCTTAAGGGTTGTCGAGCTGAGTTGTATTATATGCTCGTTAATCATTGTATTTGTTTTATTTTGAACTTTATCGACACATTATTATCTATTTATATATAAGAGACCAAATATTGAGCTTGAATTATTTTGAACCCTCTATTTTAATATTCAAGCTCCGTCCTTTCTTCTGACAAATGTTTTCGATTTTAAAAATGATCAAATCAAACAAGTGAATAACACTTGTAGGAGCAACGAGAGTGATCATTCCACCGTATTGAAAAAGGGTTGTCAGCTCAGTGCTACATCATTTTCACATTGAAAATCATACTGATATTTGTTTTTAACTGTATTCATCATACTATTTCCATACTGTAAAAATAATTAATTATTAAAAACTGATCCACATCATTTTCATATTACTTGTTCAATATTATTATTGTCATCAAATATTGGCCCACTTTTTTCATTATTATTAGAGCGTAGGGAGTGAGATGAGGTGGTACAAAATCGTGAAGCACCATATTAAAGTGACCATTCTACCCCTCAAAATGGTTGATAATATGGTTGGATCAAGATGGTGACTACCATTTTGAACTATTGCTTTTTTATTTTTATTTTGTGTGTGTGTATAATTATTTATAAAGTTAAAAATATGGGTCTAATTTTCAGTTTGATGATTACGAGTGAAAGTCAGTTTCAGTATGATTTTAATATATAAATGACGTGACACTGATGTATTTATTTTTTCAAAATGGTCAAATAACTTGAACCATATTAAAATGGAAAGTGATCATCCTCAAAGTAGTATAAACCATTTTGTGTCACGTATCTACGCTCCCTTCACTCTAGCAAGAAGCAAAATATAAGATCCGTAAAAAGCGTGCAAGCACACACGAAATGTGTGATACTAAAATGAAATCAGCATGTGTATCCACTCTGTTAAATCCTACGTGGCAATTTTAGTGATGCATGCATCTTACTGGCAGGTGCCCGCCACGCTCCACTTTTCCCCTATAAAAACCATTCTTTTGCCCGCCACACGCCTCCCTCTCTTCACGACGGCGCGTCAAGGTATCTCTCTCTCAATTATTATCCGAAAGCGTGTATATGTATACGTATGTGTATGTCTTTTGTGTTGTGTTTTTATCATTTATGCCCTAACTTGTAGATCGGTGGACTATCGATTATATATCAGTATATTGTGTTTATGAGCTTAATTTGTTCTTGCGAAGCTACGATTCCTTCATCTGCTGTTGTGTGTAAGTTTTTTAATAGGTTTTGATCAATTTGAGATTGATTTTGCGTTGATTTTGGATTTGGATTTGGATTTGGATGTGTAAGTTAGGGTTTCGATTTTGTTACATGATATCTAGAGTTAATGTTTGTTTTAGATGTGAAATGAATTATGATTCATCATGTGCTAATTGTGAGCTTAATTTGTTCTTCGACTTTTTCGATTTTTCACCTGGTTATAATTTTTGAAGAATTGAATTTTTTTAATTGTTGGATTGAGCTTGTACATGTAAGTTTGGTTTTCAGTTTTTACAACCTGAAGTATATGGTTTACAAGCTTCATATATGTAATTTGGATTGGATTGGAACAGCTATTGAAAAAAGAAAGTAATTACTATGAATTATTTTGGTTATTTGCTATAGATGACTGAAGTTCTTTGCCATTTTCCTGAAATTTTTGAAGTTTTCTTCTACTGATTCGTTTATTCTTTTATTCTCGTGTGTGTCTTCTTGCAAATGTTAAAAGTGAAAACTTTAGGTTGTTCTCTTTGATTTTGTTAACTGTCTTACAGTAAGTCAATGCACTCGATATGGGTGCAGGGGTGTATCACATATCCTGGTGTCTGTTTTATGTAATAATTCATTGTTTTCAAGTTATAGGGTGTTATGTTTGTTTGTCTTGCTTTTAACGTAGAGTTCCCGAAGTTGATTTTTTGCTGTTTTGTTATGTCAGACAAGAATACAGCTGTAACTAGATAACCAATACGAATCTGAACATAGATTTTGGAGATTAGCATCGTGGACATTTACCAAGATCAGCATGGGAGCAGAAAAATCACCAACTTGGTCAGTTAATTTAAGATTCACTTTTGATTTTTGATATCTTTACAAGTTAATCGAATAGATAGAATAGGAACAGGGCTTAACATGGTGATTGTTTTTAGCTTCTTCCTCTTGCTTCTGTGTTTTAAATTTACTTAATGGCCAAGTGATAGTCATCCACAAAATGGTATAGTTTCCGGGATTTGTATTTCGGCAAAATGAACATGAAAAATATTGAAGAGAAAGTTATAGCATATAACCAATTTTACTAGAACATGTTTGGTCAGTTGGTTATGCCTACTTATGCACATCTTTCTGTAAAATCCTAGAACTTGTTTATAAATCTAATTTCTACTGAGCTCATATGAGCCATATTAGTTTTTACGATAAAAAACATTGTATGCCTTTATCTACCGGTTTTCAATACATTTCAGTATCAAAGCAATCATATTTACAAATCGTTACTTTCACGAACCCTAAACTTTCACACTTTCCCAGCGGATTATGTTTATTACCACAATTTTTACCAGTCATTCACTGCAAACTTTTCCCGGTTCCCACATATGCATTGAGCTATGGTTATAAAACTGATATCTGATTCAAAACCAGACAAAGTATTTCTTTTTTTGTTACTAAGATTAAGTGCTCTTGATGCAGCTTGCAGCCTAGCAAGAAGAATCCCGGTAAAGTTCCCAAACGAATTCACAAGGCTGAAAGGGAGAAACTAAAGCGTGAGCATTTGAATGAACTCTTTCTTGAATTGGCTGGTGCACTAGGTAATCATATATTAGTTTCATTGTATTTGTTATTTGTGTATGATCTTATTCTGGTAATTAGTAATCAATTGAAGAAAGACCTTCCCAAGTAAAATACTGTGAATCTAATCATTAACCCTACACACATGTTAAATTGAAAATTGTTGACTTATATAAACAAAAACTACTGTCTAGTGAAGGATTGCCATGGGAGGCAATATCTTATATAACTGTAAAACATATAAAAAGGAGATATAAAAATATTACAAGTCTTGTAGGATGAAGGAGTCCCAACTTTTGTATCGCCATTTAATGCTATTACATATATTTTCACATGCATTTACCTCGAAATGAATACATAAATGCAAAGCAGAAATTTCAGTTAAAGAATGGTTATCTAATGACTAATGTACCAATTGTTACCTTGCAGAACTCACGGAACAAAACAGTGGCAAAGCCTCTATATTAGGTGAAACTACTCGAGTTGTCAAGGACATGCTTGATCAGATCAAGTCCCTCAAAAAGGAGAATGCAGCTTTACTGTCTGAATCACAATATGTAAGCCTTTTAACTAACTAATAGTAACTTCATTAAACTGATACGACCATATGGAATTTAACATGCCATATCACTAATTTTGCTATTTGTAAATTCTCATCTGAGGCTTATGGTAGTTGGATTTTTATTTGATCCATTTGATTGAAATTTGCAATTACATTTTAGTCATCAAACTGTTTCATGCGCAGGTGACAGTTGAAAAGAATGAACTTGAAGATGAGACTTCCATTCTACAGAACCAGATCAGCGAACTAAAGAGAATGATAAAAGAAAGAAGTGTCGAGAAAAACCTGGACCTGAATGCACCTGCAATAGAATCTCAGGAACCACAGTATTTTCATCAGGAAATGATACGCTTACCTTCTGGTGATCCAATTATAAATCCTGTATTTGTTATTCCTGCATGTCACAATATTCAAGTTCACCCACAACCGGATTCTAGTGTGATTGTTGGGAACAAACCCATGTCAAATGTGAGTAAACCAAACCCTCGGTATCCCACTCCATCCGATTCCTGGCCTTTACAACTCCTTGAAAAAACGTCTCAAGAGGAACAGCGCAGGGAAAGAGTGTAACACTTGTAATTTGTATTAATATTGTTCCTCAACTGAACAAACGGTTAACTGTTAGTATTAATACCATGTTTCTTAGTGGTTGATGTTATACAAAGTAATCAAGTTAATATTACTTAATAATAATCAGGTTGGTTTGTTAAAGTTACGTTATGTGCATTTTTTTCCCTTGGGCATTCCATTTACTTTTATTCGCTATTTTTGTTACAAATATTTAAATTAAAATTAAATTTAAAAATTTTGATGCGTGTTAGGATGATGAGTATGCAGAAGGGATTGGTAAAATTGTGACAAACAATCATTTCCCATTCAACACGTGTCCCTCGCTCCTCTCTTCCGCCGACTTTTGTTTCCATATCTCTCTCACTGCATTAAATTAATTAAAATTCGACAGAAAACCATGAACTGAACTTACACACTGGACTAGTTTCTATATTCTTGTTAGATAGATTCATATATATAATCTTTGTGGTTTTAATTGGGAAATTATAATTATAATATATAATAAAAATGGGGAAATCTGGAGCTGCAGCTGGTGATTTGTTACTACTCATTGCTCAGAACATTGATGTTCTTGCTGGGTAATTCTTTTATTTATGCATGCTACCTGTTATTATTAATAAATTTTCGAGATTTATTAGTCATGCATACGATCAAATATTATAAAATTAATTAATGGTATGTTTGATTTTGTAGGCCTCTCGTTAGTTTGGCTTACCCTCTGTAAGTTCACTTCACTTTTCTTGCCTTTCAATCATATTTATTTAGTAACATAATTTGAAAATGATACAAGTCTTTTCATCATAGAAATTGTATGATAGAAGTAGAAAGTAAGTATGCTGTTTGCGTTCATGTTCACGTTTCATGACATAACTCTAGGTAATAGGCAGGGTGTGTATGAGTTTGCTAGAAAGAAACTTGTGTTAAATAATTTATAGTTTTAAGATAAAGTGATAAACGTATTTCGATATCTCGTTTGGTTTCGATATCGAGCTTGTTTCTCATATGTTGCAGTTGATTGTTCTTCTATCACATATCGATCTATTGCAGTATTGGATACCTCTTTTTCTTTATGCATGTAACCCGAAAAAAAAGAACCATAAATTTGGTGACCACTTTAGGTAATGTACAGTTATCATGGAAGAGAATGATACCCCTGTTTATCTTTGACCGTATAGACTTTATGTCACTACAAATTGGAAAATAACTGAAAACATATTCGATGTAAAGTTTTCATTTTGAAGAACACTAGAATAAACATCACATACCAAAAGTAGTTCCCTTCTGTGTAGGTGAATACATAAGGGTAAAACTAAATTGCTTAAAAAATACCGTATGTTATCTTCCTTGATTGTGCTGTATTGACATTATTTTTTGTTTGCATTTTCTGTCAGATACGCCTCCATCAGAGCAATCGAGACTAGAAATACTGCTGATGATCAACAATGGCTCACATACTGGGTCTTATATTCAATGATCACTCTTTTTGAGCTCACTTGTTACACACTTGTTGAATGGTAATATCTCTATTTTATAACTTCACCAAAAGTGTTTCTGGTTTTAAATTTTCCATGTCTTTGTTGTTTGTTACGGGCATCTTATTAGTCACTTACTTAACAGGATCCCCTTCTGGTCATACGCAAAGCTTATTCTTACATGCTGGTTAGTTATACCGCAATTTAGTGGCGCTGCCTATGTATATCAGCACTATGTTAGACCTTTCTACACTGGAAACCAAACTGTTAACGTCTTTTATGCCCCCAAAAAGAAAGACATTTTCACCCGCGCACAAGATGATGACATCCTACATTCTGCTGACAAATACGTTCATGAATACGTCCCAGATGCTTTTCAAGAAACTGTTCTACCTGTATGCAGCCAGCATCTCTCTCTTTTACCAACACATATATAAACTTTCTATTTTGAGATAATTAATATTAGTGTGTTGATATTGTGTTTTGCAGTCTGATATGGGTGGTGAAGTCAACTATAGAGGTAACAGTTTCTTCACCGAAGACGACTACGCGTACTGAGGTTAGTGTGGATCACGCATTTTGCTTGGGATCAGAAACTTGATCTGTATATAGTATGTAGTTGTACGCAACAGAAATCGTTTTTGATCTGCTATTTAGTTTCACAAAGTTGGTATGTAATTGAGTTGACTCTGGAGACGTATCGTTCAATAATGTTATCATTTCTGTTGTTAATGTAATTTGTTCAACTTAAATGGTGATTTCTGAGTAGGTAGTGGCTAACCTGTTGATACCAAGAAAAGAAAGCATCTATCATGTTTTTACACCAATATGTACTGTGTTGTGGCAATTTGAACCAAAACTATCTGTGCGCAGACATTGTACTTTTCAAACGATCAGAGGCATTGCAGTATGTAACATGAAAAGCAGCTCTAAAAACTCTTCACATTGGATACATCAAATACATTGGTAAAATGTATGTGCCATTTCAAACTAAACAACATTACACATTGGTCACAAGTTAGGGAGGGAAAATAGGAAAAAATAGCATATCATGTTTAAAGGCTCGATTATGCATCCTGAACCAGCACTATGTGATCGATCTACTTTACCAAACTATGTGGGTTTTTTTCTGTATACGCGGTCAAAGATGGCCGCGTGATAATAATACAGAGCGAGTGAAGTGAAATGAAGATCCTCTACATTTTTCAGTTTAACATTTGGTCAACTTTCATTATTTGCTGATGCTATTTCTTGAGCTTCAGCAAGTGCAGACTCATCTGCGGCATACAGTACCTTCTTAACTGCCACAACCATCTGTGCAATGTATCCAACAGTGAAATCCATGAGCATTTTTCCCGAAACTTTAGAGCTAGTAACTTCAACATATATACTTGCTAATCTGGTGGTCAACACTATGAAGTGCAAGTGTATTATAACATGCCAAGTGGTTTTCAAAATATGAAGTTCCAAGTAAGGATGATAAGATAATTCAGAAAATAAGATGACATTTGCAGCAGATTACCGGAATATGTTCTAGTTGAGGAGCCTGGCAAAGTATCTCGATATCCCGTAACTTAGCAAAATAGTAATCTCTTTCTTTTTCCAAAAGATCCACAGATATCTTCAGCTCAGTGATCTAAGTGATGGTATCAAAACTTCAAATTACTTTTGGAATGATAGATATAAGAGCACAGTGAGGAACCTGAGATTTCAATTGAAGTTTACCTCATTGGACAAAGCCTGAATTTCCTCTGAAGAATCAGATTCAACTGCTACTTTACTTGGTTTTTGCTTTGTCCCTAAAACAATCAATATTTAAATCAAGAATCATATATACACACACATAATCTACATACTTCAAAAAGTTTCCTACGACTTCATTTTTCCCAAAATAAATGTGACATTTCCATTTTGGGCCGTTCTAAAATAAAAATGTAGCGTTCCATGTTTTGGTATAGTTTTAGCTCACCAGTTATCTTTGGAATGTTTACTTTGTCCCCTGAACCAGGATTTTGGGAGTTGTTTGTTTGCAAAGACTTTGAATTCTTCTGGGATGCCTTCGATTGACGTTCTTTACATATCTTACTTCTACGTTCCAGAGGGTTATAATTCCTGCAAGATGTAAGCAAATTCGTAACCAAAACGTCTTACACATAAAGGAACCATGTTCTAGTTAAGGATCAGAACATACTCATTCATGATGCCACCATTAACAGAGTCACAATAGCGTTTCAACCATTGTAGAAACTCCAAGTTGTCCAACGGTCGACCCTTGACTAGCCTATTTACTTCAATATGCTGTAACAAAATCAAAAGCCTCAAACTTTTGAGAAAATTCAACCGCCCAAAACTAATATTGCTTTATATGCCAGGAGTAGTTACTACTTGGGTTAAGTACTCTAAAATATGGTCTGACATTCATAGTATGCAATAAAGTATTCATACTTCCATTGTGTATAATAAACTTGTTATTCATTGCTATTGTATGCAACTTTTTGTACTTTTACTTACATGTCAGTTGTATGAAGTAACACGTGGCATCATTACAAGTTGGCACGTCACAAAAATACATACAATTGAAACAAATTGAAAGTTTATTTAACACGATGAAAGTCCGAGTACTTTCTTGCATACTATGAATGTCAGACCATAAATAAGTAAATTTCAGAGTACTTAACCCTTGGTACTTACCTTATCAATTTTGAGTTTGTTAAATACATCTTGCAGCACTTTGTAGTTCTGGATCATATCATATTCTGTCCTTGCATCAAAGTTAACCTGTAGTCAAACCACATCATCTCAGCCAACACACGTGTCATTTGCAACTAATCACATAGGCTGATAGGCAGTTTGTATAAGCAATCTCAGAATCCTTCAATTAGTTGTAATAAACAGATAAACAGTTTTAATAAGTATTAATTGATTTGAAAAAAAAAAAAAAAAAGAATTGTGACCTTATGCATAGGAACCGATCCTGGATAAGTCATGTCCATCATTTGACACTGTACAGCACCTGAAGCAGCCTACGTATAACAAGTTAATTAATCACAAACATTAGTATTAAGATTAATTAGGTTTGTATTAGTATTAATTATTAATTAATTACTTTTAAAAAGAAAAGAATTAGCAGTAATTACTTCTTCAATACGAGAAAGACTAAGATGAAGTCTGGCATTGATCCATGAAAGAAGCTCATTTCTTCCAACAAAATATGCACTATCCATCATTCCTATATTACTCGCCATTTTTGTATTTCTTACAACCAAATATTGGTTCAAAATTCAAATCAAAACTCAAAAGAATTGAAGGATATGGAGATGGGGGGCAAAAGCTGTCAATGGCGTCAGGGATCACCAACTGGCCAGCCAAAAAGACTTCTTAAACATGCCGCTTAACTTAACTTATTTCTTTTCTTTCCTTTTTTTAAAAACTCACTATTATAATAAAAATAAATCATTTTAATAAAGCTAATTGAAAGGAACTTACGAGTTATGAATAAAATAGTTTAATTAATTTGATAATTTGTAATAATTGAAGGTCGTATCTTTTAAGACCAAAAGATTGCATTATTTAATTGTGCATGTATACTTGTATAGGTCCTCGTTTTGTTTGAATTATGCCTAGGGTGTCTTTCTACTTTCTAGCTTGTTTGTTTTACATTTGATACCACGAGCATGCGATCTCCGGTTTTTAATCTTGAAAGATAAAGTGGTTTTGATCATAAAACTATCAACGTTACTGTACAACGCTTTAACCATAAATTACGTGATTTATTTGTTGAGTTTTTATTTGGGTTTTCAAATATGAGAAAGATTTAAAGCCCAACAAATTAGGCTCAATACAAGATTCATTTAGTCTTGTATGCCAAAGCTTTTATAATGAGGAGGTGAAACCATTTTTTACACAATTGAGAGTTTTCTACATTCCCGTATTTGAGTAAAGCAAATTACAAAATGTTCGATCCTCGGAGATTGAATGGTCAAATCGTCACTATTTTTGGACAGGGTGTTCTTGACATCTGGGCCAACGTTTTAGACGGCCGGAATTGTCTCAGGAGATTCGAGTTTCGAGTTACAGCAGGATGAATAGAAGGTAGTTTTTTTGGTGATGTTATTTCTCTTTTGTCTTTAGATTAATTTCATACTTGTTGATGATATAGTGCAAGAGTATGATGATTATTGTATACCTCTAGTGAATCTAGAGAAGACCCATTGAATTGCTCTCTTGTTGGTATTAGTGAATTTTAAGCGGCCTACGGGTCCCGTGGTTTTTACTCTCGCCTTGAGAGGTTTTCCACGCAAAAAGTTTCGTGTTCTTTACGTGTGCTTTATTACTATTTATTTCTGTTGATTGGGGCTGATTTTGATTGCATGTAGTGTACACTAATTGTTGTCATCCTCATTGGTTCATACGAGTTGGAAAAGTGTTGTCTAACGAAGGTTTAATTCCGCAATTGTATTAACCGTTGTGACTTATTTCCAATCATTATTTCTCTCGTATTAATTACACTTGATAGAGCACCAAGGCTAACACAGAGCCCGTTACCCTTTGGCCTTTACTATGTAAATTAAAGTTGATGAAACTGTATTTAAAAAGGGTGTTAATGAAAAAAGTGTTAAAGTATTGAATCCGATGCGTAAAAAAAAAAGTGGGTGGGACCATGGGACTCGGTCGGGTGCAGCTTCTGCCGGGGCCCCGTGTGAGACAAGGCTCCTTAGCCGGAATCCGCGTGACTCATGGCTTGATAGTGACGCCCTCTAGTGGAGTTTCATGTTTGTCGTTACAAACAACTGCATAAACCATTTTGTCCCATCTGCTTGTCATCTAGTACCTTTAAAGTGCCCTCTGTTTTATTATGATTAACCAATTCTTAAATACATGAGAAACTACAATGTTTTTATATAATTGAGTTAATTGCATGGTTTGTCTACGTGCTTTATATACGATTGTACCGCCAGTTCATATATTTTACTTTTTGCACTGACAGTCTAAAAACACAAAAATTATTGCACGTCCGGTCCCTCCTCCAACTAAATTGACTAAGTTACACTCACTTAAATCAATACAAAAATTAGGACATTAAGGGTATATTAGTCATTTTAGTTGGAGGAGGGACCAAACGCGCAATAATTTTCATGTGTTTTGACCACCGTCGCAAAATGTGAAGTATATAGACTGACGATGCAATTGTGTGTAAAAAGAACAAACCATACAATTAACTCTATATAATTGCTAGGAAAAAAATAAGCTAATATTTTCATAATGAAATTTGAATATTGATGTATCAACGACTAATTTGGATTTATTATTTCTATATTTTCCAGCTGTCTTTGTATTTAATCACTCATGAAAAAGGCGTTTAGTAATTTGTTTTTTAACTTGAATTTAAATTTTAGCTATTTGTGGTCTTTTTATTTATTTTGCATTAAATTAATTAGCTAAGGTGTTCACTGTTTACATTTACTTTTTATATTTATCTATTAATTATTAAATACATACATAATGCCATACAACTACTTTCCCATTTCGGTGATTAATTCTGCTATGAAACATTATTGTATTGTTATTATTATTTTTGTGTACACATTTTATGATCTCTTTCCATTTTACCCTGGAAAATATTACTCCGTATTACATATACTAATACTAATGATGATGATATTATGTCTGAAGGAAAAAATCGTACAAGTGTAGAAAGTGATCGACTTATTTGTATTTTTTTTTATTATTATCTATTTAATATATAACACATTTTACATGTTTTTTTAAGAGGGAAATAGGTGATTTTTTATTTTATAAAATAATATATCGTAATGTCAGTCATTAAATTTTGATTATAATTTATACAATATATATCAAATAGACATAAAGCTTATATATATTAGCCGCTGCAGAATGTGGGCATTCTACTGGTCATTGCAAAACATTTAAAAGTTGTTAGCCCAATAGGCCAATAATCAGCACAATAACACATTCTAGGCTTTCCAGCACAAATCGGCCCTAGAATGCTTTGCAAATGGGCTTAATGAAACCCGGTACACTATTGAAACCCATATTGTATCATCTGTATCTCCCACGGCCCACAGTTTCACACCACTGTTGCTCCTTGGTGAGTCAAAGCACTAGAAGACATCATAACTTTTTAAATAATAACTATTTCGAACATGAAATCATGATATTTTAACATCTAAATTAATTAATTAATGTAAAACTCATTACGTTTTAATATAACACAAAGATTTTTACTTTCACTTATTCAAAAAATGCAATATTCTTTCGAATTTCGCTAACAATAGTTGTAAAGACTACGGTTAACAACTATAATTCAAATTAAGTCATCATTCAAATTACCAATTCAATTACATACTATCACATGGATATTATTCATTGGTTGTGTGATAAATTAATTAGGGAATGGTTAGTACAAGGATAAATTAATTAGGGAATGGTTAGCACCAGAAAGTTTGTTGTTAAGTATAGTCCTTAGGGCTATCGTTAGCATTTTTCCATTCCTTAGAGCTATCGTTAGCATTTTTCCATTCCTTAGAGCTATCGTTAGCATTTTTCCATTCTTTATATGGCACTTAAACTTGACCCATAAGAGCATGATGAGTGGTTTGGTATTTAGCTTAACTTCGATTGGGTGTCGTGAACGCTGACATCCTGACGTTCTTGAGCATGAACGCTGAAAATTTGACATGTCACTCTCTTTGTTCTAACGGTTGCACATATATACGTCTGATTACAAAAAAAAAACAAAAACAAAAAAACAAAAAAAAAATTAGGGTAGTTTAAGTTGATTATATTAGAGTATTAGCCTAAAATGTTAAGCAACATTTTTAATCCAAAAATTATAAAATATTTATCCAAATCAACTAATAAAAAGTTAGTTAACTCATGCAATATCTGGTTTATATATATTCTGCATATTTAGTGTAGTTTAAGAAGAAAAGGAAAACTACTAATAATAATACAATAAAAAGGCAATATGAAGAGACAAAGAGTTAGTTGACATAAGGTATCGAAAAGACATTTTATATGAAGTTCACAAACCGACGACATTTAGACTATTTGCAGCCGTGACAGAAACTGACGGGTCATGTCAGCATTACGTCAGTTTCTCTCAAAATCGACTGAAACTGACAGATCACTGTTATCAGTGGCACCGTTACTTTAATTTTTGGGTCTCACATTTACCAATTTACCTTTATTTATATACACACGCGAAAAAAGAAAAAACAAAAAAAAAACTGACCGAACGTCGGATAATCGACAGATCAAACCGATGGACCGAACTAACGGGCCGGTGCCATCAGTGTTGGTTCCGTCGGTTGGAACCGACGGCAACCGACATCTCCCGTTGGGAGTGCTCTTATATAAGGAGGTACATTTATTGTACCATTTATATTTTTATTTTTATATCCATACAATTTTAAGATTTCGTACGTACGTGTATTTCTTACTTCCCATCATTATTTTGTGGTTTCTATATCATTCATTTATTTCTTATGGTACTTGCACTTTATATATATTGACTTAATTTGCATGGATAATAATGTATATCAAAAGTACGTATAAACTTAAAATAAGTAATTAAAAATATATATTTTTTCTAGAAACTTCACATACTAATGAAGTGCAAATCGACAACAAGACGTCCGTAGGGAATTAAGGTACATTTAATTTTAATACACATATAAAACACATTTTATTTATTTAATTCTTATTTTTTAACAAAGAAACCTAAGATTTCATACGACGTGTATTTCTTATTCCCCATAATTCTTTTTGTGGTTCTTATGTATCCTTCATATATAATATAATATATTCGTGAGATATAACCAAGTAATATGAAAACCATGTCACTAATAGTAATAATTGTATTTGTTTGTCTACCTACTTATTTTTACCTCATATTAAAAGTTTTAAGCTGGATAACTTGTTTTCTTTTACCTATATAATTTTGGCATATTTCAATTTAAACAAGGTTTAATGTTTCTATACTCCATTTTGTCTCCTACATTAAAAAAATGTGTTTATATATCTCTATGTCTCTCCATAAACAAAGTAGATGAAAAATGTTTTATATGTGTCTAAAAACATAAATCGAAAATTAGATCTAAATATTTGATTGATGCACATAGTAAAATGATTGATGAATATAAGAAGAGAGAATAAATGTAATAAGTGTGTTAAAAACTGTATGGTTAGATCTAAATTTAGACTTATATAACTAAAAATGTTTAATATTACTCGAATTGGATATAAAAATTGAAGGTCATTTTGTTAAGGTAACTTGGTGTCATATGAATATTTTGGTCTAAAGAAAAGAAATTTAGGGTAATGCACTTACGCAAAGTCTTTGTTTTGTAAATGCGAATTGGGCCCAAAAAGAATAGCCATTGGGTCCACGTCATTGATATAAACCACGTTGCTAGTTAATCACAAGAAAGACTATTTATCCACTTAATCTTATACACAATAAACATTTTAATTTTAATTTAATAAATGAACTATAATAAAAAGGTTAATCACAAGTTCAATGTCCCCCAAATTTTGTCGACCCTCTTAAAAATTGATTAAAGTACACTTATTGTATATATGTCCAAACTTGTTAATAACATCACTTATGGTTAACAAAACCTAAATAAAAAATAGATAAAATAAAAGGGAAATATAATATAATAATATATATTATATAATATAATTATTATTATAATAATATATAAAAACAAAAACAAAACCCTTACCTACCCTAAATTCCCATATATAGTAATGTTCAAGCTTCACATTTCTACAAAAACCTTTTCTCGTTAACATTCTTATTTCTCATTAATTAATGGAAGAATACGTCTATATCGTTGATTCCTCCGACGACAAAACAACCGTCGTTCCACACAAATCTCCACCGCCAGAACAACGTAACACCGTCCACGTTATCATCACTCTAGGCGTCTTTACCATCATCATCGGCGCAATACTTTCAACTATGGTGGCCACAAACATCGAACCTTCTGATCCTCAGCCATCATCCATTAACTCCATATGTTCAATTACACGTCATCCTGAATTATGTTTCACTGACATTTCATCCATCACTACCTCACATCCAGAAATGATCTTCAATTTAACGTTGCAACTAGCGTTGAACGAGCTTCTAAACATTTCGTCGTTGTTTACAACCCTAATTTCGACTTCTAATGATTTACAAAGCGTTTACGTGTTAAATGATTGTGTGAGTTTGTTTAATGACGCAGCTAGTCAACTTAATAAGTCAGTTGACACAATGAGTAATAATGCAAAAAATAATAAAAAAATGTTGTTGAATGAGAAAAAAGTTGCGTATTTGAAGGCTTGGATTAACGTTGCGATGAAAGATCAGGAGATGTGTGTGGATGGATTAGAAGAGATGAGATTGACGGTTGTGAATGAAGTGAAGGTGAAGATGAAGAGATCGAGTGTGTATATGAATATCAGCTTAGCGATACTCGATAATAAGAATCAAACGATATTTGGTTGGTTTCGTAATTGGTTTTCATTTGGATTGAGGTTCATAGGATTGATATAGTGATTGAATTGAATGTAATTTTGTCGTTTGAAATTGATTTTTGAAAAATTGATGTATATGTTCATTGTTTGTTAAGTGACAACATCATACTAATTATCCTCTGTAAATTAACCTTATCATCCTTTAAATTATCTCGCTTTTTGGTTGATACTAACGTTATCTGGATTTAAATATTCATATTTTAAATATCAGTGTCATGTATCATGTATGTATAAACTATTAAGCACCGTGAATACGTGAAAAAGTCAAATGTTGACCTGTTACCTTCATAAAAACAACTAGTAGTACTAAACATGAACATCAAGTGACTGAGTTTGGCATTGGAGATTATCGAAGACTTTAAACCAATAGTACTCATAATCATTTGTTGCTAAAGATATAAATTTTCACATGTTAGACTATTCTAATTGAAGAACCGATTAATTTACTTTATTAATTGATTAACTTATTATCCTTTTATTAAACAAAAAGTCAACATATTTGTATTTTTCTTTGTCAAATCACTAATTCATGTCAAGTAAGATCAGATCGGATCGGATTAAGATCCTATGTTCAAGATCAACGTAGGATCGAGATCTTAAGCCGATCATGTGATATTTAGATTTTAAGCAAACATTCCATTCATGGAAATTGTAAAATCGGAAATTTTCCTTGTCAAACGAAATTCGAGTCTGATGTACATCAAAATTTGAAAGTGTCTCCCGGCCCAAAAACACACCCACTTAATTAAAAAGAATTAACAGTAATGTGGAAAAGTCAAAGTTGGGCCGAATCGGCGTCGGGCTTCGCAATACTCGAGCCCAAAATGTTTTGAAAGTGGACATAAAAGGAACCGAACAACCTACAACTTCGTTTATCATTTGGAGAGGGAAATCCAAAGATTAATACGTAGTAATTAATAAGATAAAAAAAACATCATTGAGAATTAAAATTACTTCTGTTAATTAATTAGTATGCAGGACTCAAACTCTCAACCATTTGATCGATAAATATATTAATAATTATTACTTTTGGATACCTTAGGTTAACGATTCGTTAGAAAAGATAATTACAATTACTTTTAAATAATTTAAAAGACGGTCTTGAGTCCGTACGATGCATGACCATTTATAAAATACAATTATATTAATTTGTAACTTTAATGTTGTTGATTAAAAGATGCAATTATTATTGAAAATGAAATGATTAGTAACATAAATCAAACTATAATCGATGAACTTGTATTTATTTTTTCAGCCTCCTTTCCTTAAGAGCGCTTGTAATTTAGGCCTCTACCCACTTCTCACGGTAACACCGATCTTTCACCGTGTGAATGACAAATTGCAAAATTATGTTAAGTTTTAATACATTTGTTAAGCTCTTGCGATGCACGGTAGTACATTTTTTAAGTTTTCAATTGTATTAATATTGTTGAAAGTTAAAAATTTATATATGAAACTCAATAGTAATATATGCCAAAATGCAAAGATTTCATATATTTTATTAAGACTAATTTCCTTAAAATATGGTAGTTGATGATGATAATATTAGATAATTGCAGTGTATGAGATATCAGTAAAAAAAAATTATTCTTTATGTAGAAAAAAAATTTATAATTTATTAAATGTAATACAGAAATTTAAAAAGCTATTATAATAAAGTATAATAAAACTGAATTAGGCCTTTTCACAAAATAGAAGGCAATAGTTTGTTAGGAATTTAAAATTTTGAAAACTTTTAAGATGAAAGTGTTAGGAATTATAAAGATTTTTAAGGACAAGCTAATTTGATAATGCAATATAGTTAGGAGGCTATTAGGAGAAGGTAATGAGATGATGTGATATAACTAAAAATTAAATACAAAATCTTATTTTATAAATATAATAATAATAATAATAATAATCTTCTATAAACATTAATAAAAGAAAACTTTGTTATATTCAATTTTGTTTAAAATTAACTCCTATTGACCAATCAAATCTCTTAATTTTACTCAACTTCCATTTAACCAATCAAATACCCTTATTTACCTAAAAAATCTCTTTTAAAAAACTCATTAATTAATTATTTATTAATTAATATGACAAACTCCTAAAACTTCTAAGAAAATCTAATTTAATTAACTAAATATAATGTTTGAGATAAAATCTACCTTAGTTCTATTCAAATTATCATTACTTTATCTCACACACGTAGACGTAGATCGGTTTATTTGTAGAGGTTTTCTCCATTCCAAGTTTAAGATTTAATTAATTAATATTTAATAATTAATACTTTTCCTATTATTTTAATATCATAAAGCCAATTATTTAAATAATAATTATTTTACTACATATATATTGAAATAAAATAACAGTAATAATAAATATCTTTTAGTTTATATCCATCATGTATATACGAGTTTAAAAACTGAAAATAGTCGCTTTGATGATGTAATCATTAGCAATTAAAATCATCCAACGGGTTTTGTCAAACTCCTTTTTTTATTATACTTGTAAGTTCATCTAAAGAGCATTTTATAATGAGACAAATTTTGTAAAAAAAATAATAAAAGTTAGTTTTAAATATATTTTTCCCAAGTAAAGAGAAAAAGTTAACAATAAAAATAATCATAATACTAATACTTAGTAAAATAATAATAATAAAATAGAAGGTATCTACGAAAAGTAAAGAAAAACAAAAGAATAAGTGAAATAACGGGTTTTGTCAAATTCCGTTTTACATTACGTATAAGTCCTCATGAAGCGTATTTTATCACGGGACAAATTAATTGAGATATAATATGTAGTTCGTGGATCAAGAAGTAATAATGTGGAATGATAGTTCCCCTTAGGGAAATGTTCCATGAGATATGTTCATTTTCATTCGAATGTCAAAATTTAATTTTGTATAAATAGAGATCTATTAATAAATCAAATGTCTAAATTTAATTAAGTGTTCAATTAACCAATCAAATCAACTAATTCTCCTAAAACTATTGATTAAATCTTATCAATGACTTCCTAAAAAGTCTAATTATCAACATACGAATAGATAAATAAATAAAAAAACCTCCGGATGAGAAACCGTGTGTTAGATAGGTGTGACAAAAATCAATGTTTTTAGGATCTGTGTGAAAGGAAACTTATTATCTTTTAAGATATATATGTATATTCTATTAAAATGTACTTTAACTTTTATTTGTTTCAAATGGTTCTCATATAATAAGCTATTTGAAATACGATATAAACTGTTACTTTACATAGCTCGTGTGTATATATGGTTTTAAATTTTTTATTTTCTATGTCATGTTAACTATTTCAATTATGTTGCGAAATAAACTTGCAAATTCTTTTAATAAATCTCAAAACATTATAACATAATGTTTAAATTGTACGGTCCGAACTAACATTAGGTAATTTTAATATTTTAATATTAATTTTACTTTTGATTTAATAAGATATGATAAGTTTGATGTTTATGATTACGATTAATTACATATTATATGTATTCACAGGTTTATAATCAAATATTATACAATTAAATAATTTATCCCATAACATTATTAATGTTCATTTAAGTATTACTACTTATTATATGTATTCACAGGTTTATAATCAAATATTATACAATTAAATAATTTATCCCATAACATTATTAATGTTCATTTAAGTATTACTACTTACATATTAATAACGATAAATGTTACGTATATTTAACTAATTAATTTTTTTAAAACAACCCGTGTATATACACGGGTTTATAATCTAGTAATAATAATAATATACCAGTAACAACAAAACAAAAGGTAATAGAAAACGAATAATGACAAATTTCATAGATATAATCGTAACATTAATTTCTACAACTTCTCTTAATAGCATAGCATTAATCATAATAACATTTGTTTATATTTTCGTCCCATTAGATCACGTTATAGTACTTACCTAATAGTCAATTATTTTCATCACAATAATATACTAATGTAGATCCGTTACTACCTTTACATTAAGACAAATCTCATCTCATCTCATAGACATATACGGTTGGAGTTAAATGTATGGAAATACAAATAATTAAGGTTTGACACTCGTAGTATATATACAACTACTCAAACGTAACATTATGTATAAAAAAAATATTATTTGTTGTTATTGTATGTAATTTGTGGGTTTTTTTTCTGTATATCATCTATATAAGGTGACACGTAAGATCCTACAATAAATAACAAGTTTCTTACACACAATGTACACTCGAGTATTTGAATAGACATTATAAATGTCAAAACTTAATTAATTTAATTTCCATACCAATAACCATTACAATCGTTCGTCAGTTTAATTATAAACTTGATATTGCTGCTTTTTAATGCATAATGATCAGAAGAATTAACTAGGATGTTTTGAAAATCAAGAGGCGTAACCCATGAACAGAAATACTTTTTTCCTCCACAGTGTAACATCACAACAAAGGCCCCAAGTTCACCGTAAACCCTTTCGCTCCATAAATGCTAATCACCGAATAGTTCATTCAAAACAATCACCATGGATCCAGTAGAACAGGAAAAAATTGACCGTGTTAGAGATATGATCGTTCCCCCCAATCCCCCAGGAAATGATATACCCGACACTCAAATTGTTGTAAATTGAAAAGATTTTAAGTATGTGATACATGATTCGAATAATATAGAAGAAATGGCCACTAAAAGTCAAAGGATAGCACGTGAACGTGAATTTGGTACTATAGAGATGACAAAAGTAGGCCGAGAAATACTTTACAGAGCAATAAAACTATGGGTTGACCAACGCTGACCATTATATATATATATAGTAATGTTATAACCCGTGCGATGCACGATAAACATATATATGACAACTCACATTTGACTACACCATTTGAAACTCTTCAATTGGACTTCATTTAACGGGACATTGTACTTAGATATTTAGACTCAAACACCCTTGTTATCCCTGTGTCTTTTTTTTTTTAATCAAAGTGTCAAATTAAAAATAGATAAAATCAAAAGTGGTCTACAAAACTTTTGAAAGTAAGATTAAAGCCTGAATTTTATTATCTTGGAACCTTTAAGAAATGGATGACCATATTTGCAAATACAAATAATCATAATCTTAATTTTTTATGAGCACCTGATTATAAGATAACACATACAAAATGAAGATTACAAACAACATCCATATCCCAAATTAAAGCATTTGGTTTCTTCAATCATTTTGATATATATCATGATCATATTATTCTTATAAAAACTTTGGAATAAGCAAAAGAAAGAAAAGCAAGAGACTTAGTAAAGTATGAATCAATAACAATATGAATGGGCTTAAAAACACTAAATTGTGAAACAATGTAAAAAATCAAGTTAGATCAACTTCAAAAATATGAAATATCACAAAGTCGAACATATGATGGTAACTCTTTAAAAGGATAGCCAACCATATATATGTAAGCTATATTCTATATTCCATGAACATAATCAAATCAAATAAACCTTTCTTAAGTTGAAAAAGAATCAAGAAAAAAATCAACCGGCAACACACAAATTTTAATCATAGCAAATATATGGACATGGTAGAAAATATAACTTGCAAAACAATTTAGAGGAAAAACAGAAGAAACATGGCATGAATATCTATAAATATAATTAGAGTAGTAGTGAAATAAAATAATTGAATTACCAACAAAATTCTATAAAATAAAATTTATGAAATCAAAATTAGATGTTTACTAAATCCATACTCGGTAGCAAATCATAAATTATTGATATTAATCTAAAATAGTTGGTTAATATTTTGATACCCACTAACAAACACATATCTAAACATTAAACTAAAAATAAAAAATCATAAACCTGGAAAAACAAAATTCTAATTGGCACACTTAGAAAAAAAAAAGTTGATTTAATATTTAGTGGAAATTTGATGGATTGGTTAATATACACGATTGGTACTTATTACCAGTTTGATAAGCTATTACTTGAAAAGAACGTAAAAGAATTTACATTAATGCCATTTAATTGTGTATTTAATTATAAATTTTAAGTAAGTGTGATGAATGGTTTTTTGCATGACGCATCATCTTTTAGTTTGTAGAAATCATACAAATAAGTAAGGGAGATCCTCACTTAGTATAGAGGAAAGATTCACAGTCAGAATCTGTAACACCCCACTTTCTATATATCATTTTATATTCGAAATATCGGAAGCGTCTGGTCAAAACATACTTTTATAATATATGCTTAAGTTATATCGTTTTAAAAAAACATAAAACATACATCAGTTTGGGTGTTATACAGTACAACTCCCATCATAATGTATCAAAATAAAATCAGAGTAGCTGGTCGTCAAACATCCCATTAAACCAAAAGTTTCTTGCCCATCCCCTATTCAAACATTAACCTGCAAGAAGTAGGGTGGTGGGATTAGCACACGGCTAAGTGAGAAGAACTGTAACTAACAGTCTAACTCAGAAATAACAAATCTGTTTACAGCGAATAATCATAAACACACAACGTCAAAGAGGACCGGTGGTTCCTGAGGTATCCTCCAAGGAACACTTAAAATCAACTGCAGGCCAATACAGTGATTAACCGATTGCTTGTTACTATCTTCACCAACAACAGTTTCTATCAACTATGTGTATAAGGAACCCCTGTTTGGCCAAACAATAGTAACTAAGCCCAACCAGTGTTGACCTCTGAATATACATATCACATATGCCCAATGGCCAAATATCACATAATCCATAATCATCATGGATAATATAAACAATCCAGACTAAACAGTCTATCAACAGTAGTATTACATTACCCGTTGTAACCAAACATGTTACAACTAAATCATACTGAGGATCACAGATCCACTCACCTGTCAATCTCAATCCAACAACTCAGAAGTCTTATATTACTGAGTCTTCTGCTGATCTGAGAATACAACAAATAATGAGTTAGTAACTCATTTCATAATCATATAACATATTTAAACAAGCAGGTAAATTCCTGAAGTCTAAGAAAACAAACGTTCAATCCGAAGCGACATCAGAAAGTCCCGAAACGAGGTTTAAAACTGAAAAATGTCATTTTCGACCCTTAGATGACCCCGAAAGGCCAAAAACTGCCTAGGCTCTTAAAATAGAGCCTTGATTATTGGGTCGTTTTCGAGTGACCATGCGAATTTCTACCCAATCCGAGTTAGTGAAATTAGTCACTCAGTCGCGACCCTGAAAATACTTACGCAATTTCAAAATTTGCAAAACGAAATTTTAAAATCTCAGTTTGCAGTGATCTCGGTTCGCTTCGCAACTCGGTTCGCAGGGCAAGAACTCAGTTCGCTTTGCAGCAAACTCAGTTCGCAGCCCAGCTCAGTTCGCAAGTTCAGTTCGCAGCACAACATCTCAGTTCGCAGAACAACTCAGTTCGCAGGTCAACTCAGTTCGCTTCGCAGTCAAGCATTGCGAACTGAGTTCATCTTCTGCAAACTGCGAACCGAGCCTGCTGTAACCCAAAAACCCGAACTTTTCCTTTCCAAAACTCACAATTTCGACTTCTTATCAATCTAACAAGTTTTCAAACAACTTATATACATCAAATAACATCATATAACATGTTTCCAACTTCAATTTCACAGATAATTCATAAATTAACTAATTTTCATAAAACAAATTATAAACACTAATTACTCACGGAAACAGGATGATGATGATGATGGAATTCGATTTTTAACACCAGATGATGATGCTACTGATGATTTAATACTTCACAGGAAGTTTCTTCAAGTTTTGGTTTTCAATTCTTTGTTTCGGTTCGCAGGCATACAAAAGATTTGAGAATGTTACAGAATCAATTTGAGAAGGTATGTATATATATTTATTAATCTAACCCAATACCTTTACGATTTAGTCCCCTTCTTAATCTATTGTCGGGAACCTAAAACCATTTTGAGAAAATAAAATATTTTATTTTACCGTCAACTAGTTCGGTTTAAATCAATGAATTATGTATTAGTCACAATAATTCATTTATTCATTTTACTAATATTATCAGACATAATAATAGTAAAATATTTCCTAACACATTAAATAATAATTTAAAGTTTAGGGAAATTACCGGAATACCACTAGGCCCTTAAAGTGGGTGTTACAGAATCAGAGGTAGAACTATTATTGTGGCGAGGGTGGCACGTACCACTAATCAATTCGTGATCTTTAATATTCTTTGATATACTTAATGTGAAACTACTATTAAATGTTTAGTATAACCGGTTCATTTTTTAAATTTTTATGATTTGATAAGCTCAAATTCCTTTTAATGTTTTATTTTAGTGAATATTATATAAAAAAAACTTGTCAAACCCGTGACATTTGATCCTCTTCCGCCTCTGAGTTTAGTATAAATTCAAATACTTGATTTATTATTATCAACTAAAAATGTTCGGGGAGAAAATTATGTAACAGCCTATCTTAATTGTATCAATTCATAATGTTCTTTTTAATAAGTATAACTAAAGAGTTGGTTAAATATATGATTGTGTTCGAATTGGATTATCTGACTGTTGTGTTCAAGAATTGCAAATAATCAGTTTTGATTGTTTGGATGAATTTTAATTATCCGCCTACTTTAGGGGAAGTTAATCACATGTGATTTAACATTATAAATTTTTAAAACTAAATAAAAAATGAGAAAAAATATTTATTAAAAATATATCATGTGAAATCTCTAATTAAAACTAATAATGACGTTAATTTTAATAGTGTAATTTTATAATTTATTGACATATAATTTCGGAGATATTTAATTTCAAAAGAAAAATTGAAAATAGTTATATCTTACTGGTTCTCCAATTTATTAGTTATTTATCCCCTTATCACGCCTGATTGTTCTTATTGAAATTCGTACTTCCATTAGCAATTAGCAAAACTCTAACTAAAAAAGAGTGATAAAAAAAATAGAGAATCATATAAAACCACGGCACAAGATTTTTTTTTTAATGTTAGATATACGAAAATGTAAATATTTATAGTCTGACATTCATAGTATGTAACAAAGTATTCGGAGTTACATTGTGTGTAATAAACTTTTAATTTGTTGCTATTGTATGTATTTTGATGACGTGTCAACTTGTAATGATGACACGTGTCACTACATATAGCTGACACGTAAGTAAATGTATCAAAACTTACACGCAGTGGCGATAATAATAAGTTTATTTTATATACCGGAAGCACGAATAGTTTGATTACTTTTTATGCAATACACACCTGCATCCAACACATAACTCCCCACAGCACTTACCGATGGCCGGTTTTTCGTCACCACCTTCTTCTCCGGTGAAATTAACTAAAACTTAGTACGCACGCCGCCACAAATCGATCAAATTTTCCGGTGAATTCGCACCTAAGAATTTCAATCCGTTACATTCTTTTCAATATCATTTCAATTTCTCAAGCACGTTTCATTTTCATTATCCGAACAGATTTTCGAAGGTACAACATTATATATATATATATATATATATATATATATATATATATTCGTATTTGAATTTATATTTCATTTGCATCACATAATTAATTCTACCCATGTTGCATAAAAACGAATTTGAAATTCTATTTTTGTTAGGGCACACAAATGATAAAATTAGGCAATTAATATCCGATTCCGAATTTTATCACTTACGGCACGCAAAGGATATATGCTTAATCATGAAAAAAGAAACATTTATTTTATTATCAATATATACTAGCTTTGGTTAGTTTAGTCTTATTGGCCTTTTAAGTGATTGTGTAATACTTAGTAAAGTAATGAGTATAAATGAGCAAATTCCCATTTAGCAATATTGAAGATAATCATCATCATATTGGTTGATCCAGTATTACAGTTAGGAAGTCAATGAAATAGAAAATAAATAGTGGAGTGATGAATGGCTGTTAGACACTCTCAAGTCATAACCTTCTTAATGTGAGGATAATATGGAATCCATCTTCAACACGATGTTTGATAGTGAGTATGCAATTTGTATTCCTGCCCGAAAAAGGTGTACCTATACTGGAGGCGTGAGTGCTATGGCTTTAGCAGAGTGAATACCAATTTCTAAGTGGAGTTATAGTAGGTGGAAGTGAAATTTGTTTATGCCATGTTATCCGAAATCCAAAAAATTGTTTTTCCTTTTATTTTTGGGCAATATGTTTGTAAATGTATTTAACTTTCACTGAAATCCTTTTGTATGTATCCAACTATTAATTTTCCTATCGTATGTATTCATTTTACTAATCCATCATATTGTATCAATTTACTAATCCATCATATTGTATGTAGTCATTAACTAAAACCAAGGTGATTGGTCATCATTTGATGACATGGCTCAAGAGAGCTTATGTGTCACTGACATGTTACTTCCATATCATTATAGTTGGATACATTTTTTTTTTTCCGGATCATCATCTTCATCAACTTCAACTTTCCGACGACACCTATTTTTATGGCGACCTCACCATAAACAATTTGCAACACCTTAAAACACCAATCATTATCTTCTCCACCTTGCCACCATCTCTGCACATCACCACCATCTCCGACATTTTCCAGCGACACGTCCACACCCAATTTACACCACATTAACCACCAACCCCTATCATTGCCACATTATCTAATCGCCGAAATTGTACGATGAACCTTCCTGTTCCAGGCGTACTACCCAGATACGTTAAGGTTTAATTCTCCAGCCCAATTATCACTATCTCTGGACTCCGGACATCATCACCATCTCTGGCATGGCAGCATCATCACCATGTCCGAATTTTTTCCGGCAACATCATTTTTTTCCGTCCACACCACCACTCTTACTTTACACCACCTTAACCACCAACTCTATCATCTCCACACCCAATTTACTAATAGGGTCAAGGTAGCGTAAAGTTGGTGTGGTGGTGTGATCGGAGAGAAATGATGTTTCCGAAAAACATTTTGGAGATGGTGGTAACGCCGGAGATGGTGATGATGTCCGTAGATGGTGATGAGATTCTTATACATCTTAACTCCTCATAGTTAATTTATTAATATTAAGTAAATTATAATACTAATAACATTATAGAATTTGAGATTAAGCGTGTTAATCATGTGCGTGACACTATTGTTAAAACTTGACTCCTCAATCAGCTATTAACCCCCAACCGTTTCGTTAATCGAAACTTCTCACAATCTCTATGGTGTATGTTTCTATTATCTTCTTTTTTGATACTACACTAAAAATTCCCTGAATTTCTGACTCGTAGAGTCAGGAATCAACATGACTCGGAAGAGTCGATAAATGACTTGTAAATAAAGATCAAAGTCATTTAAGAGTCTAGGTCCGAGTCATCTCATTTTTAGGATTTTTGACTTGACTCGTGATCGTAAGAGTGTAACAACTATGTTTGTTTGATTTCTTCAAATTTTTGAAGGATGGTTTTGTATTAATTTCAATTGCATTTTTGTTTGACTTTGTTTTTCGAATAAAAAATTTCAATTAGATAAGACTCTTTAAAGTTATTATTTATGAGTATTCTCTTTTTCATTTAAGTTATTCTATACATTTTTGGATAATTGGATATCCGAAATTCGGATTCGGATTTTGGATAATGAAATCTAGTATTCGATTTTTCGGATTTTTGGATTTTCGGTTTTGTACATCCCTAGATAGGACCGGCAATCACGTCTTCATTTTCTTCATGCCGTATAAGTAGGGCCATGTTGTAACTTTTTATCTATTTTTCCCAGTTTTGCATATTAAAAAGGATTCACAGAAATACGAGTCAGGAAATGGACGTGTTGGGTAACGGGTCAATATTGGTTTGGGACAAGATGGGTAGTTTCTTATGTCCTGGGATACGTGGGGCAGCTCATAGGCACTTCTTTATAAGAAATTTTTGAATCTATAAACAATTGGTGTGTTGAATAATAGTCTTGAACTGAAATTAGAGCGATGGGCAATTTCGTACTATTCATTTTTGCAGTTTAACATTCCTTATTAGCTTCTTGTTAGGCTGTCAGTAGTAGACGTGAGTGTATAACACAGTTCGTTACTCTCTCTCACCATTTTAGTTCTTGATCCAATAGATACAATAATTCGGGATTGAATTTTCTCTCTTATTTGACTCTGATGTGCTTTTATTGTAGAAGAGAATTGATGCAGAGAACCGTCGTTTCTTCGGTTAACATGTGAAGTCAAAATTCATAACGATTCGAATATCGAAAGGTCATAAATGACAATTTATAATTGTCATAATCTATCCAATTTAATTTAATATTTATTCAGTTTTAGTTAAGATTTATTTATATTTGATTTATATTTATCTTTATAATTGCTTTCTTTTCCACCAAGTTTAGTCTAAAGTTAGAAGTCTATATAAGCGTTTGATTGTATTAGGGTTTGAGTTAGTTGATTATGAATTATTGAAAGAGAGAGTTTTCTCGAGAAGTCCCGTTTTGGGCAACCGTTTAGGGTTATTGAGTTTCCGATCTTGGTTATTTGTGTGGTTTCTTCTATTCACAAACACCCCGTCATCAAGAATATTACATAATGCTCTAAATATAACTAAAAAGCTACATTATCACAATTGTTATGTTGTATATCATTTACCCAAAAAATAAATAAAATTAATGTGTTGTATAACCTTTTAGCTCAACTCGTTTACGTTATTAAGATTATCAACCCATTTGTATGTGAAATTGCCACATCTATGTCTTCATTTGAAGCCAAACGATACAAGTGGAACCTACACCATAGTATTTAATATATTTACAAATGTTTTCTGTACACTTTAATTCTTTGTGGTGCTTTTAGTTTTGTTGATAAATCACTCATTATTCTGGCCCTGTGGGCCTTTATGTAGGTTAAGATTACTAGAGAAGTGACTCTTAACTGATTGAAATTGCTGGATTTGGGAGCCTGGCACCAAAGACCAAGAATCTGGTGGTTGCTGGAGGTTTGACTGGGTTCGTATTTGGGGTGTATTTCTACACCATGAGAGCTGTTGGAGGCTCAGATGAGCTTCAAGTAGCTATTGATAAATTTGAATCTCAAAAGGTAACAAGCGAGCCCGAAGCAACATCCAAGGTCAGATCCGATCATGAAATAAAAAAAAAATTAACATTCCTATGTCGCTCTGATCTTCTAGTGTTCTAAGACTTCTTTGTGTTGAGACAACCTGAGTTGTGCACCAAAAGTGAATTAAGCATGTGGTTCATATAAGACCAATTCTACTGCCACTTCTTTTTACCTTTATATCGTTGATAGTTGAATATATTTGTTAAAGTATCTGTGACTTGCATTTTTTTTTTTTTTTTCTGTTATGGTTATAGTTTAAGTTTACTATACATGTGAATGTGAATACAACGGTCTACACTGATGGGCTTGACCCAGAAATGTTTGAATGTAAGCCCAACAGTGTGCTATTGTTGTGGAGTCATTCTTCTACTTTAGATGACCGATAAGTGTATTGAGTCTAGTGTCACATACCATTTTAGTTGATGAACACTTTCTTTTAAGCAAAAGTGGGAGGTGGTGCTAGCTGCATTCAAAATTAGGCCTAGCCACTCGCACACAGAGGGTGGTCGTTGTAAAAATCGAAAAGCTTATGTGTAAAGTGTAAATTTTTGCTGTTGCAAAACCTAACTTAGGTGCTTATTGCATATAGTTTAAAACAGAAATCATTACACACACTAAAGTTTGTTTATTGGTTGAGTTTCTAATAGTGAAAAATTACTTTCAGACATATATAAAATGAAGGTAAATAATAAATTCAAGTATTATTTTTTCGAGAGAATAATGTTCTAGAAATATAAAATTAAGAAAATATTCATAACATGCCTTTACTTTGTACTTTTTTTTTTTTTATCAACTACTCGTGTCTTTTTTTTCTCAAAGTAATTTTCTGTACAAATATAAATATGGGTTAATTGCATAAAAGGGTTAACTAATATAATGTAATAACACAAAGTTGGTAACGAGTACATAAAAGATATTGTTTGTTATGTCTTTTTTTTTTTATATATATAAAGAAAGCCTAATGCTTTGTTTATTTGACACGTCATCACCTCTATTTCTTCTTCCTTGGCTGAATCATTGACGTTGGTCCTCTCACATAAGATATTTATTCCACTCTTATTTCATCTTCGATGCTTTTCTGAGTATTCGAATATTATTATGAATACTAATGAGTTTAGTCAGAGGCTAAGCTACTATGGTGGCAAGTGTGACATTACCACAAGTTAATTCGCAATTTTTAATATTCTTTGTAATTCTTAATGTGAAACTACTCTTAAATGTTTAGTACAATCGGTGCAGTTTTTAAAATTTTGTGATTTAATAAGCTCAAATTCCTTTTAATCCAGTGTAGGTTAACCCTTACTCGAGCCCAATGGTACGTTTATATGCGTGAAACAATCGTCTAGAAACATAGAGTCAAAAAAGACTCTCAGCTTAATTAGAAATATTTGTAGAAGGTAAGGTTGTCATAAAAAGACAATCATGTAATAACCAATGTATAATTCTTTTTTTTTTTTTTTTTCTTTTTTCCGTTCTCAAATGTTTGAAATTCGGTAACCAAACTAATTTTTAGAAATTTGTTGGTGTGAATGGATAAATTAAACGAAGGTTGGAGAAATACATTTTAAATATATAGAACATGTTAAATCACTTTCGTGTTCTTTTAGGACCACGAGTACACAAAAACCGGTCTTCAATTAATTGCATTGACCTAGTTTGGTGTTGAATGGTACTATCAATATATATATTGCAAATCATATAATTTCGTTAGAATATTATTAATAATTCCGTGTGGTTCTTTTGATTTAGAGGCTAGCTTTTAATTCATATATACCAAAGTAGAGAATTTAGAGGCTTTTCATTCATACATACAAAGACATAGAAATTAATTCTCAACTCATAAAATACCGGTAAAGTAGGCACAAACAACCAAGACAACATTGTTAAAACCAACAACAACATTGGTTTCCATAGCCATGAATTTTCTAGTATTTTTCTGAATCTACTTTTCTTTTTTGGTTTTTCTCAATACGAACAGTTTGGTGTTATATTCAAGAATTTAGATTGATGGGTCATAAGAAAATCATTCAAGATTTCGTCCATCCGGTTGTGATTTGAGGATATGGATCATTCTTGGGTTTGTGTACTTGGGTTGTTTCTTGATTTGAGCTTTTCTTCAAAGTTTCTTAATCAAGGGGATATATCTTTAAAGCTTGTTTCTTGCTTCTGTCTACTTTTTAGGTCATTCATCTTTTCATTTCTAGTCATTTGGACATGATATATGCTTGGTTGCAACTCCTTGTTAGTTTTCTTAAACTTTCGTTGAAGAGTCTTTTATTATATTTATACATTTTTTCGCCAAGGAAAAAAAATAGAAAAAAAAATAATAATCCCATTTTTATGTTTGGTATTGCAACATTTAATGAACCATAACAGTTTAAAAGTATTATTTTTCACATCATTTAATGTTGTCCTTTTAACATTTATATGCATCCGCTCAATGTACATAAATTTTATCATCGGTCAAACCACACATATCTTCACATGGGAGTCCGATATATACTCTTTCCAATCAAACATCAAACATTATTTATAAAAAAGATTGAAAACAAGCATCCAAGGTACCAGGTGAATTAAAGACCTAACTCATGAACATATACAAAACGTTTCAAAGGACACCATTTTTCGTATTCTTTATTTTGCATGTCAGACTTGAAATTCGAGCACAAGAAGTTCACAATAAACCACGTCCATCATCATGATCATATATATGTATATATATGGTAGAGATCCAACGGGAACTAATTATTGACGAGAACTATGAGAACCAAGTTATGCATCTAATTTTTATGATATAATTAAACGCGGAATGTGAAATGCATCCTTAAATTTAGATACAGAATATAGTTCTTACGGTTCTCACGATAACTTTTCATATGTGTCATTTTTCGAGGTGAAATGAATGGAACCTTTACAATCAATACTCTCTAATTGAGAAAATTATAAGGCTAACTTTTTAGTTATTTATTTGTTAAGGTAAAACGATATTTTTCTTTGATTGTAGTAACATCGTAGTGGTAACAAGTATCTTTAGATATTAAAAGCTCTAAAAAGTCGATAACTCACTAATATTAATATTAATATTAATATTAATGCACTTGAATATTATTTGGTTTGCTACGTAGGGATCGAGCAGTTATCTTAAATCCTATGGATGCGTTAAAGATAATTAATAAATACATGGACAAAAAGAATCCACCTCCCACCCCCTACCTCGATTCATGCTGCCAACTTTTTGTTAAAAATATATCGATCGTACAAACTCATACGTATATTAAATATGCCAAGTTTGTGCATGTAAAGATGCTCGTCATATAAAAAAAATCTCTACACACGTGCGTCCACTTTCCAACTTCTTTTGTCTTTAGTTTGTTTGATACTGATTTTGTTTGGATTTTTGCATGCAATTAGAAATCGGTCGGTCATCACTGTAACTAAATTATAAATAATTTTAATTTAAACCCTAGGGTTACGGAGAGCTGACAGTTGGGCGTATCTAACAAAATATGATATGATTTATCTAGTTAATTAACAATTAATATAATCAGTTAATATATTTTTGATTCAACCACCGGCGAGTTTAATTTTTATCTATTGATCACATGCATGATGAATTGATGACAGTTAGAAAGCTAAATCAAAGACTAAACCGAAGCAAAATATCTGGAAGATCTTCATGCAATAATCATATATATGTGCATCGGATATCGATTTATCATTTAAACAATATTAACTTAATCCATATAACTATTAATTATAAATGTTTCTTAATTGCAGATGCGAGATCATGGTCGATCAGTACCACCTCACTAAGAGATTGAAGATCAGTATCGTTAAGTTTTATCGATCAGCTTAACATATACTATCAATCAAAGTCAAAAATTGTAAGACAAGAAGGAAATTAAAATTAGAGGAGAAGGGAAAATGTAAGCCCGTAGTTCATATTCACTATCGCGCGAAGTTCAAGAGCAAATGAAAATTTTCAATCGTCTTGGATTCAACACACAAGGAATGGAAGAGAAATTCGGGCAAGCATTATTTAATGTAACGAAACAACAAACGTTTGAAAACAACTCAATCGGAATAGCGTTATGGTGGTTGTTAGGTTGTTTTAGGTTTACGCAAGTCCTAAGGTGATGATATGTTATTGTTGGGGCTTTTCCTTTGGTCTTAATTTCGACATATTTAGGTGATTGTAGGTTGTGATTTAGGAGTGATTTCCGGTAGTTTATTTGGGAATATTCTAGCATCGGTTGTTTAGGGTGATTCTCGATTTGGTATTTGTATCTTCTGGCAGTTAGTTTTTTTTTATTTTAATTCAATTGCCGTTCAAAAACGATTATATATATATATATATATATATATATGACAAGAAACCATCATCAAATATCAAAGATGAATAATTTAGGATTTCCTTGATACAATTGGATCAAATTCATGTGCGCCGTCTTCCACGCTGATTACTGCACTAATATACTATTCCAATCAACTTCTACATCATATCATATCATTATATATTATATTATATATATATATATATATATATATTATATCTCATAAGAATACGTAAATATACATACACGCGTATATCCTAATACATACATACATAACAGTATTTAATTTCATCTGTCCTAATAGCTAGGGTCGATTAGTATTTCTAGCTTTCAAGATATATATGGCGTCATCCTTTGTGTCATGTGTTAAACATGAATTTTTAAGAAAATCTTATTCTATAGATCAAAGTTCCAGATGCATGTTTGTCGTAAGTATATGTTTTTAAATCTGTACATTTAATGAAACGTCAAAGCCCAATACATGTTCAATCGAACAGGATCGTCCATTGATCCCCATGCATTAATATCGATATACATACACCTACTCCTATATTTTTACGTAATTCATATTATAGATATTTGGGATTCGTTGTAGTAATGAAGCAGAAACATTTTGATATTGTATACCGATCTTGCCCTAATGAAGTCAAAAAGAGCTACCATTTTTAACTGTGCTAGATTAAATTCGAATACGATCAATGTCATCCCAACTTAATTTTCAGGTTGCAATATGAGTAATTCACATTATACTTGGTTATTGGTACAACCAAATATATATTATGGGCTGTGGGTACTTATAAACACATGGCCGGTCTTTGTATATTTATAGTTCTTTCAACAAGAATATTAATTTCAAAAACATCACAATTTTATAATGAGCTACATGTTATTACTCAAAATATGTTATTGCCTAGAATATATTTTCAGAGTTATAGTGAATTTTCTAGATAGCTTATGATGTCTTACTATATATTTAGCGTGTTTCAAAACTGAAGTTTGATAATACTTGCAAAGCATTGGGTAGATAGGAAGCGTAAAGCTAGAGAGACATAAGGAATTCACTTTGGGCGTCTTGTATGGATGATAATTCGGGTTGAATCGGATTTTGTTTAGTTTAGCAGGTCAAACGTACTAGTTGAGAAACCTCTGTTTAACTTCTGTGTAAGAATGTAAACTAGATGATGACGTTCATATTTTGGAGCTATGAAATTCAAATGAATGAGGTGAAAACAATTTACTTTTATTTCTTTCGTAGTTTTCTGAGACGATTTTTTTTATGTAACTTAAAATTTGTTGTGGGGGCGATTGATTAAACTACCCTCACCATGTCTCCGCCCATATTCATATTACAAAGAAAATTGTCTTTAATTTATATAACAAAATGTTCTATATGTAAAAATAAAAAGAAACAGTGGGTTTAAGAAATTAATGATTGGGGAGATAGGGTCGGTAAAGAGATAGTGAGGGTTGTTCCTCGACGAGACTACGTGTCATGTGGAGTACTTACTAAGCATGGCAAGCTTCATGTCATGTCAATCCTTTGACTGGTCAACCCACATTCACATTGCCTTGTTCCCTTATTTATTTGGCTTTCGTCCCATTAGCAAAATGTCAAGAATATGCATAATGTGAATGTTTGTTACTAAATAAAAAAAGATTTTTGTTCACATCGATCTATTGTCATATGCCAATGGAACTCTTATGAATAATTAAGTATAACTTCAAGTTGGTATCTCAAGAGTAAACTCGATGAATAGTTCTAGTGGTTTACGTAAAGATGTATGAAAACCGTTCCCCTAATTATATTTTTTTGTTACGCTATCAGTTCAAACTTTCATCTGCTACTTGAAATAAATAAAATACTTTAAATTTATTTTTGTTTTTTTATATTGAAGAGTTAAGGGGTATTTTAGTCATTTTAAGTGACTGAATGATCATTAACAAGCTTTTAGAATGATAGCATAAAAGAAATTGTTGCGAGATGATTTTTGTAAATCCGTGTATTCTTTAGGGATTCTGTTTTGTCTTTACTCTTTATAGGGATTCTGTTTTGACACCTTAAAATTTTTTTGTTATATTGACCTTCGTACAAAAGGTATAAAATGAAAAGAAGAAAAAAATTATTAGATTACTGTCATGCTTTAACGTCAAAAGAAAAGGTACGTTGGGATCATATATTTATATATCAATTGCATGCACGTAAAATATGATGAGTCATGTTACAAAACTGAAGTGTTGATACACTCAAATTATGTAAACTCTCGTATATCTTGTATTTTAATTCAAATAGAAGAGCAAATAATAGTGTTCTAGAAGGGGTGATGTGACAGGCACATTGTGGGGACTTCGGAGTGGGAGTGAGTCGATCACTTGGCTTCGGCTGACACCATTCTCGTATCTACATATTTGATACATGATTTGATGCTTGTTATCTTTTATTTTATGTTAGAGCACTCCGAATTAGAGTATGGAGTGGAATTTGTTTCACTTCGAGAACGTTGTTCGAAGCCGTTCACCCACTTCGATACAACGTTTTGGACGTCACTTTCGAACAGCTTTCGACGCGCGATGTTACTTTCTTCGTTTCTTTTCTTTTTCTTTTACCTCACCAACGACTAGTTTGAATTATAAAAAAAAAATGTTATACATCCGTTTATTATCGTTTTTCTTTACATTTTCTTAGACCATTTTTTCATACTCTATAAATACAACACTTGCACATCAAAACAACATTACTATAAGAAGATGGACCTTGAAGCTCAACTCAGAATTTTATCGATGCCGACGGACCACTTATCGAAACAGGACATACATAATGAAAATGGAAAAGGAAAAGCCCGGGTAAGATTCGTGAGAGGACGGGTGGAACTTCGGCACAAGATAAGGATCGGATGACGCTTGATTATCTAGAACTTTTAATTTGTTTAACGCAATTTTAGAATTTAAGACTTTAAAATTATTGTTTTTCAATTTGTAATTTTTAGGACTTGTAATATGTAAATTTATTTTAATGAATGTATTTCTTTTTTGGTTAGAAATTAATAGAGTTTTATGTAAATATAAGTGTATATCATTCATATGTTGTATATTTTAGTACATTGGTGTATTAGTGGACACGGGGTAGGTGATACAGAGTGCATACCCGGCTAAGTTACTAAACACAGTCTTAACCAAGATTGCGGGGGTCAAGGGGGCTGCGCCCCCTTGTGGAGTCCAAGAGGCAACGCCGCTGGCGGGGTCCAAGGGGCAGAGCCTGATTCGTTTGACTATATGACCCGGATTCGGTTATGAAATAACTGCCGGTTTTCTTTTGGTTATAACATCGTTTTCTGCATTTGAAACAAACACAGAAACACACAAATTAACATTTCGCGTTCGGATTTGGTGCTATAAACTGAACGATTATCTGGTTTTATCCCAAAGCGAATTTTGTGAACCCAGGCACGTTAGGGTCGAAATATCTCTTTTGAAAAGTGATCCACACGACTCACAGAGATTTTTCAGTTGAAATCATAACCCTAGTTATATGAAATACCCAACGTCATAATGTTGGACCGATGCATTTAGTTTGAACTTAAAAAATAATTAAAATCGATTTGTTACAAACAAGTTGATCGAAATCGCCACGTCTTCTTATCAAGTAGACGTTATTATTTAAATTTCTATACATCTTGTTTATTTTCATATTTCCATAAAACTCATTATTTATTTTCGAATATAAAAAATCATTAATTGCAACTTTTATTTGTTATCTTGATAGTAGGAAGATGGAGGGTATTTAAATAGAAGCATAGCCCACACTTATCTCCCATGCACTTGTTCATCTTTCATATCCTAGCTTTCAATTACTCAATTTGTTTCTTCAAATATTTCTGTATTCATTTCAGACAAGAATTAAAAAAAAAAAAAAAAAAAAAAACCAAAAAACATGTCTACAAGAAGATCAAGATCAAGACAGTCAACGGCTTCAAGAATTAGTGACGATCAAATCAACGATCTTGTTGCCAAGTTGCAGCAGCTTCTTCCAGAAATACGAACTCGTCGCTCAGACAAGGTATTCATATGGACCCAAAATGGTCATAATTATATCCTTTAGCCAGCTTATGAAAATTGTAGAAAAATGTTTTGTTAACGACGACTCTTGGCACTATCCTTAAAAGTTCAAAAATAAATTACTGAATTTTAACCAATTATCGTGCGACATTGAATTTGTTAATGTTTCAATACAAGTATCTTTACATATCTTAACGGCTTAATGAAAGCAGGCAAACATGTTCTTGCATACACGAAAAAACAATAAATCATGCATCTACAATCATGATCAATCCTACGATATTTGATGCCTATAATAGCGATTCTGTAAAAGGTTTCGATATACCAATTACTTCTATAACTTCACATATAAAGAATTGTACTCATAAATAACGAATATTAATATTAAGTTCTACTATAAATAGTAATTTGATATTGAATTGATTCAGGTATCAGCGTCAAAAGTTCTACAAGAGACATGCAACTACATCAGAAACTTGCATCGAGAGGTAGACGATTTAAGTGAAAGACTCTCCGAGTTGCTCGAGAACACTGATTCGAGTCAAGCTTCTATCATTAGGAGTTTACTTACACAATAGTTAATCGATCATCTTCTACACAAATTACCATTTTTCTTTCTAGTTTAATTTCCCCATTAGGTAATATCGTATTTTGTATGGGGTATTATATTATATTTTCCCGTCATCTTACATCAGAAAAATATGTATTGTCGTTAGACTTTATTTGGACAAAAGGACTTACTTGATTTGCTTAGTTTAATTAACTTAATAGTTATTAATAAAAGAGATTAAATTAATATATTTGAATATTTTTATGTTCAAATGAACCGTTGTTATCTTTTTAGTCCGCTTGTGTTTGTTTCTTTGAACCTAGCTAGAATATTAAATATGAAATTCATTTTTAAAAACTTGTCTGACAAATAATAATTGTTTAATAAGAAATATAAAATGCGATCGAGAATCTTATGAACTTTGTGATGGACTCAGATCCAATCACTTCACACTGAATTCAAGTCCATCTACGATCGATTGCACTATTAATTCTTGATACTTCGTTAACTAATTGTCAATATATAAAGGGTTAATGCTACGGATTAGTAACGAAAAGGAAAAAAGTAAAAAAATTGTTAACTATACACTTTTGATCAACGTAAAAATCTTTATTATTACAAGTTAGAGGGATAAGTAGGAAGATCAATTAGTATGATGTTTCATTATCCACATTTTTCAAATGCAACTAATACTTAGAAAAAATTACATGCTTAGTCCCTGTAATTTGTAAAAAATTGCACTGATCATCCTTATAAGTTTTTTTTTGAAACTGGAAAATCAATATGGTTGTATAATCTTGCATTGATAGTCCCTATCACTAACGGCCGTTAGTCAACAACGTTAAATATTAACATGTGTCATGCATATAAGAACCATCCGTGTAATATATTAATTCAAATTTTAAATTTATTTAAATTTAGTATTCTTTTTAAATTGTTTATAGTTATAGTTATTTAATTTTTTGTAATAATCTTTTCAATTTAATTTAATTATTTTAATTAACTTTTTTTAATAACAGTTATCTTTTTTATCAACGTAAATATTTGTTTATTCTGATTCTGTAAGTGTCCTGATTTACATCAACCCACAAAAAATATCATAAGTTTCTTTAAATAATCAATACCAAAAACTGTCATGGACGATGCGTGTAATTTTTTATTTTAAATTAACCAATACATGTTGCATCAAATATTTTCTATTAAATTTGATGTAACCTTTGCATTTTAACTTTGAGTCAATAAACCATTTTAATTTTAATTGTCTTCTATATACTCTTAATCTTGGGTATCATTTCACATCGACGATTTCATTTACTCCGTATAAACAAATCTACATGTCTACATATATATTATTAACAATTTTGTATATCGTGAACATACACTAATTGCACATTTTCAACATGTAATATTTGTTTTTGTTTTAATCGGAGACGAAAAGATGAAATACTAACTTGCAATAACTACATAGCATAGTCTTGTTTTACTCCATATATTCAATATGATGTAATTTTTTCTTCAAATAACCAATACATATTAAATTAGTAGAAAAAAACTTACACGCATCATCCCTAGTTTTTGGTATTGGTTATTTAAATACAATTATGATAATTTTATTGGGATGGTGTAGATTAGGACACTTACAGAAACTAGAGTAAAAATATATTTAAGTTGATCATTTTAATTTAAAGTAAAAATTAATCGTTACTAAAAAAAGTTAAATAAAATAACTAAATTAAATTGAAAAGATTATCAGAAAAAATATAATTAAAAAAGAATATTAAATTTAAATGAATTTAAAATTTGAAAGAAATATTACACAGACGGTCTCTGTGGTTTACAATTACACTCGCAGTCCCAATGATTTACTAAAATGACTATTGTACCCTCACATACATAACACATGTCAATATTTAACGGAGCTAACTAATGTGCGTTAGTGATAAGGACTACCAGTGCAATATCATGTAACCATAGGGATTACCAGTGTCATAAAAACTTGTAGAGATGACCACCGTAATTTTTTATAAACCTCATGAATGATTTGTGTAATTTTTTCCTTGATTGGGAGTTTGGGACATGCTCAGTTAAAATGTATACAAATGGGCTTGGGTCGGAAAAGCCTGACCGCTGCCTTGGTTACAGCCCATTTACTTTTGGTATTGCGTGAATGGTTGGTTACTTGGTTCAACCAAGCCCGGTCCCAAGTGTTGTCAGCTTCTAGTTTGAAGCCGAAATACCTGAAAAGAGGCCCAAAAGAGGATAGCAGTATCGATTTATAGGATATAATGCTATTTAAAAAAACAAAAACAAAATGTTATGTTTTATAAGATTTTGTTATATATTTTCAAAGGACTACTTTTATAAGACAACACAAAGTTATTTAATGAAGGGAAAATCACCTTAATGCATTTTTTCAAAATGTGTATAGAAAATACAGTAGCATCAAATGAAAGGAAGGAAAAACAAACCGAAGGAAAAACAAACCGAATTCATTACATTTTAAAATAAAATAAAGTTTTACTTGACCCTATTTTGAAAATTGCATAGTATACTTTGCTGGACTGATGACCTTTTAAGGCAACATTTAGTTTTTACTATTACTATATTTAACTAATGAGGTAAAACAAAAAAAAAGATTCGTTTTATCATACATTGCATAGTTTTTTTTCGTACTTTTCATTTCAGTTGCTTTTAACAGCATATATATATATATATATATACATATATATATATATATATACATACATACATACATACATACATACATACATATATATATATATATATATATATATATATATATATATATATATATATATATATATATATATATATATTTATATATTGTTTACTTTGTAATTGACTTTTCTTATTGAACAACTTAATGGCCCAATAAAATTTCTATTAAACTTTATACACTGTGACATGAAATCAATATTTACTTTTTTAGATTAATATTCAATTATATATTTCTATGCTTGTCAATATATTTGAGTATACAATATAATATTGTAATTAAACATAAACATTCTTACAATTAAAAATTTGTAGTACGTGATATATCTATATAAATATAAATAAAGTTATAAATTAAAAAAAAAAGAATAAAATAATAACAATTTGTCATTAGGGGCCTAATATGACAAATGAAGTCTTTAATATTCATTTGTATAGCTGCAGTCAACATCTGACCATGCACAATTTTCTTCACCATACATCACCCATTGCCAACAAATATAATAGATGTTACATTACATAATATTATAGAATAATTACAATTTAACTTTGTGTGATCATCGATCATTGACTATGTTAATTTAAACAAGTAAAAGTCAAACTTACAAAAATACAATAAACAAATACAATTTAATCCTAAAAAATGTCCATCAAACAACATGGTCTCTGCTAGTTTCTGGCGAAGTAGATTTACTCCTTGAGCTAGAAAAGGGCAACGAACTCGAACCTGTAGCTTGAGAATTCATTGAAGTTGTTGCCATTGTTTTATTAAAGAAAGTTGATGAACATTTATTCGTGTTTGAAGTTGAAGGGAAGCTCGAAAACACCGGAAATGTATCTCCTAGTTTCACATTCTGGCTCGATTTCTCATTTCCGCCTTGACCTCCCACCACACCACCGCCAATCATTGACGTTAATGCCGCCTGCAAAACTGATTGGAAATTAGGGTCTGAGGTGATTGCTCTCGTTGCAGCTTCAATGGTGTCTGGCTGTAGAGAATGTTGATTAGTAGTTGGAGTTGCCATCATGCTTTTATTTTGCATGTAAGAGTGGTATAGATTTTCTTGAGGTTGTGTTGATCCAAAGTTAAGTGACCCCATTTGATTTTTCCCATAGTTAAGGGTCCCATTACTCCAAGAAATTGGCAATGCATTAGACTCCAAAGAACTAAAATTCAAATTTGTAGTTGAATATCTTGGTGGGAAAGTGGTGGACATTGGTTGTGATCGGTAGCCATAAGGGGATGATGTTGAAAGTGTGTTTGAAGTAAGATCAAGTGTGACGGTTGGGCACGAAGGTGAAGGTGACATCGAAGAATGTGGCAAGTAAATTGGCTTTAACTTAGAGTGCTCATTGAGATAAAAGTTTAGACCATGAGAAGTGGCACTAGGGTTCGAGTTTGAGTTTGATCCTGAAGTCGAGGAGCCCGATGTTAGCATACTGGCTGCTGCAGAAGTGGTGGAAGCCATAGCGGTTGCAGCCACTGGAAGTGGGTGGTTGTGTGTTCCTTCATACGTTGTGATCAAAATCGACATATCTTGAGGACATCTTTGCACCTAGACAATTTTATCAAGAAAAACTTGTTAAATACAAATTGAACATTTAACTAACCATAAATGTTACTACTATGGGGTCAATTTCGGATATCCGAAATTTCTTATCCGAAATTTGAATCCGAATTTCGGATATTCAAATATCCAAAAATTATAAAATCTAATTTTTAAATCTTTCTAAAGGTAACATTATGTAACAAAAACTTAAGTTATTGAGTTTATATATTGGAAATAGAGAATATTAAACCATATAATATCATTATTAATCAATATTCAACAATTACAGTCTATTTATCCTTTATACTTTTCATAATATTATAAAAAAATACAAACAAAAAAGATTTTGTGATTTTTCGGATATCGGATATCCGAACTATCCAAAATTTATGAAAAATACTATCCGAATCCGAATCGAAAAATTCGAATATCCGAAATTCTAGTATAAGAATTTGTTTTATCTCTAAACAAATGGTGGCTTAAACTACAGCCTTCTATTCACAGTGTCAATGTCTTTTTTATATAGAACTATATATACCTGTTTCCTCACAGGGCAAGTTGGAGAAACGGTGCAACGATAGTAGGCTCGTGGACAAGGATTTCCTTTTGCGATCTTTTGACCATATTTTCTCCATTGACATCCATCGTTCATCTGCGAATTCAAAACACCAAAATTAGTTCATCTGGTTAACAAGATTAAAAGCTATCCTAAACATTTAAGGTATAATATATATAGGAACTTGATAAAATGATTACGTACCGTTGGGGTGTCACATCGAACCCTAACGGAAACCCTAGTTTTCTTTGCAGGGTTTTGTTGTGAAACCTCTTGATCATCTGCACTTCTCTTCGGAGTTGGCGGTTTTTGTGGAGTCCAAGTCTCGCCGGCTTCATCTTTGGCTTCTTCCAAGCTATTATCCGGACTCGGGTTGACAGGAGATTCAACTTGTGTGGTGGATGAAAGTTCAAATTTTCCACACTCGAGTCCAAGACCTAGTCCTTCTACACTTTTGGTTGGAGTTGTGGATCTCTTATCTTTCGTAACTAGTTCGGTTGATGCCGTTCTTCCAAGACTAAGGGAAACAAGCTCGGATTCATCGTTGATTTGTGGTTGGTCGTCTTTATGGATGATCATTGGGGTTGAAGTTTGCTGTTGTTGATGGTGGATAATATCTTGGAATTTCTTCTGAAGGGTTTGGTAGTCCTTCATTATTTGGTCTAGGTGCACCCTTAGCCTTTGGTTTTCTTCCCTCACTTCACCCATTTCCACTTTCGTTAACTCAAATTGCTTCTCATCCTGCTGTCAGTAAAACCACTCTAATTAGCTTATCATATTGCAGATTGTATAACTATTGCATGGCTAGCTAGTTATGTTTATTGATCACGTTCTTTGTAAATTGATGATAAAAGTAAGTATTACTCGTTGAATATGGGTGAAATTAAGTGTGAAACAATTAAAAGTCAAATGCTGCATGCAGTATAAGTTGACGATTTATCTCATGATGATCAGTTACTAAGAACTCACGTTCATTTTAGGAGAGATTCTATTTTATACATGCTCGGGTTCCAGTTATAAATTAAAGGTCTCGATATAGTAACTAAGTTCTTATATTCAATCCATTGAATTGGTTTGAAATTTGAAATATATCATTATCTACAACTTGCAACATAATATCATATTTTTCTTAAAGATTCCTATATTAGATATTTTCATTGATAATATATTTATTTCATTAAATAATGTTGTTAATATATGCTTGGAAAATCATTTTGGGGTTTAAAACACAGTCCACAAGATCTGATATTTCCAAAAACCAACAAGATCGATATTTTGTCTACGTACGACTACACTTGCGTTTTTCATTATTATCTTAAATCTTAAATATATTTATACTGCTGTAATAAAGACTAGATACTGAATACTCCAATTATAAAGACTGCCATGAACAAGGATTTAATTTTGATTTTTTCAAGTTATCAATAAAAAAAATATATAGTAATATTTATATTTACAGACAAGATAAAAGGTTTCATATAGCGAACGCCTTAGCTGTTGCCCCCGAGAAATAGAAAACCAGTCAATTTTTAATTGAACAAAGTAGTCCTATTTATGAATGAAGAACACGCTAATCTGATCTTTACAAGGGTTTCAAGTACGTAATTATGAACAACCTCTTCATTGTAGATTATATTGCAAGAAATTAAAATTCAATTCAAAATGAAATAAGAATGGTTCAACATTAATACTTGGTGCACCTGATGAACCACGTACAGCTTCTTCATTTCAAAAGAAAATATTCTAAATTAAACAACTAAAAGTCTGAATTACTTTAGAAGACCAACCTGTTGTTTGCAGTCGGTACGATCGTCTCCCTTGTCTTCATGCTTGATTTCGGTTGTTTTCCGAAGATCAACTTCCATGGCTGTCGTCCAAAGTATTGTTTGAATGAAATGAATAAAATAGAATTGTAAATGAGGAAAATATAGCAACTTAGATCTGTTCTTATAATGAGGGGGGCTAGCAATGTTTGACTTGTTGTATATACGTTTTCTTTTGTTCAATATATTACTTAATTCATTTTCAAATATGGAAAAATATAATGTCAATGCCCCAATTGCATGCCATCACCTACACATTATTTTATTTTATATCTAGCTACTAGTATATTTTTCTATTCAAAACAAGACTTCATTTCTTTAGACTAAATATATATATAATAGTATTATAATCCGTTAATATTATTAAGGTTTTTCCTAGCAAGATTGTGCAATTAACGGTTAATTGCTTCAGTAAACTACAAAATATTCAAATTTCACCAACCGTTCCATGATAAATGTAATACTATTAATGTGACACCAAAATGAACTCATCTAATCTAATCTAATTACTATATTGCAAGGGGGAGAAAGAATAAGTATAAGTAAATAAAAAATAAGAAAATAGATAATATGTGAATAAGGAACTTAATTGAAGAATTCAACTTCAACGTTTAGGTCTTTTAGATTATGGAGGTTGGACCCGCAAGAAACGGGCCTATTTGCTGACTGCCAATCTATTATTTTATGTACTAATAATTTATAGCTAATTAACAGCTAAATTTCATAGGGTTGAAGTTTCCTACACCAAAAAGTCAAACATACAAAAATCTTAAGATTAAAATACGATCGGTCAGAATTACGTCACATTGGTTTTGAATTGCAGATGGTAGTCATGATTTAGGGTTTCGGCTTCATATTCAAGTAAAGGTGAAAATGCTTCAACTCAAAACTGCCTGGTTCTTCCTTCAATATATTGGTCTTTGTTTTTGACTACTTTTAATTCGTTAACGTCTTTTGGTTCGTTGTTATTAGTTTTTTAGTATATAAACCATAAAATTTGAATGAAATTATTTATGTCTTAACTTAATTTGTACCTAAATGGATTAGTTTGGGTTGTATTTTAGCTATTTAAGATAGTCAACATAAAACTTTGGGTTGTAATATAATTAACACGTGTACGGTTTTAGTAATTAATTAAGTCCATCAATTTGTATCAAGGATAAATGATAAAAAAAAAATTGTAGCTTTAACTTTGTTTCAGTAATGTAAGTAGTAACTTAATATTAAACCTAATTAACAGTAAGTGTTTAAATGTCATTAATTAATCCGGTGAGATTCATTTTGGAGAATATATTACTGTAATACTAAAGAGTGAAGAGTAATATACTACTCGTAATATTAATTGTGACTTGCTATTTGATCCGTCCAACTCATATGCTTTATAGAGAACTAATTATTACAAGTATATATGCATGCTGTCAAAGTACTACAATTTTTCTTTCATACTAACAAGAAATTTTAACTGCTTGATTACAAACTCTATGCATGCTGTCAAGAAATTTTCAGGCCGGAGTTAATTAGGCATAATTAAGGAAAGGAGAAGAAAACGGCTAGCGCGCTCAGCTCTTAGCTGAAGGTAGGTGTACGTGTCCCCGATCAGAGTATATAGTACGTTCAGAACAAGATGGTACGGTGAACGAGTTATATCCAGTTCTACCTACACACTTTTAATTGTAGTGTCGGGTTCTAGTTTATTAATTTGGCAAACTTTAATTCTGTAATTAAATTACAAGGGCTAAGCATTTTCAACAGAGTAGCCTGTAATCATCGATCTAAATGCATTTCAGTACAATTAATATTGAACTTTGGTAGTACTTATTTGAACTGGACTGAGTATTTTAATTGTCATTCAAATAATTCAAAATAAACAAATTTAACCTCAGATCCTTAAGTTGGGTGAAATCATTCATCATTTTTAACATTATATTATTAGTCACATGAAACTTATCATTTAATTTTAATCGAACAAAAAAAGATGATTGAGATAATATAACTTAATTAATTAAAGAGATATATCCATTTTTTCAACATGATTAACTGCGCATTGACTAATTTTCTCAATTAATTTATCGTCTAGCTAGCAAATGATTTTCAATCTTGGTTTCAAAATGCATTATATATTCCTCCGTATTTAATTTGTTATTTATTTTAACTCGTAGAATCGCATGTTGTTTGAGTTTTATACACGTAGATGTATTTTTATACACGTTCAGAATGAATGTACAACTAGGTTTCAAAAATGTGTTTCATTAAGAACATACAAATTATTATTTATTGTAATTATAAGAACATAAAATTAACGTTTATTTTGGCGACCCGTTCAAAGTACTCGATCTGCATCTACTATACGCATCAAGTATAAAATACGATTGAATGACATGTATTTTGAAAGTATATCAAGAAAACTCATACCGGATGTGTACGAAATTTTCATACGATGAATTGACCTCACTAGTTGTATTTTGTTAGGAAATGGTCATATACACCATAATTCCATTATTAATTCCATATACAATATTACAACAATATTAAATTCTAATGTTTCTTGTTCTCGAATGAACCAACAGAATGTCATGAATTATAGCAGATCTGTGGAAATTTTTAACTTAAGATATGACAATCCGTATGCTACTACAATCCCGGTCAGCTACAATAAGATATCCTCCTCTAGCGACTTGCTAAAGTGCTTCGTTAATAACATATCCTCCTCCCTTGCCGTTAAAAGAAAAAAAAAATAAAAAATTTCCCAGTCAGTTACAATATATAGTTAATTCAAATAATGATTAATTTGTCGATCAACATGTGAATTAAATATTTATAATTGCATCATATGTCCAATTTCTCTTGTTTTTCTAACGAGAGTAGACCTTTATTCTTGGATCAAGAGCGTTGACAAAAAGTTTAAAAAATATGATTAAAAAGAAGACTTTGCATTAATAATCTTCAACGAAAGGTCGGATAACTTGCGATGCCCATATTCGTATTCAAATGCAGTTCCCATTTGAATTGAACGACCTACTCGATCAAGAACAAACCTCCGAATGCGGACTGCATTTTTTTCTTTTTCTTTTGGTGACTATAATAAAAATTCATCATTATGAAGTGTTTTGGATTAAAAAAAATACGGATATATATATTTTTTCCTTACATAACTTTTAAATTCTCTTCAATCGTGTATAGCTCCCGTTGCTTCATTTTTATAAACTCATTTGAATTTTATACGTTTTCTAATGTATATTTTTATATATATATACAAAGAAAAGAAGATGTAAGATTAGTGGTTTGAATTTTTCCGACAAACTCATTTGCTGGACATTTGGTTTCTATTAATTAGTGAAAATAATAAAAACCATGGTGTCCTTAAATTCTCTCTCTAAATTCTCATACGCTTATAACTAGATAATGACAAAAATGTCCCTTCATGATTCCGTAAGGACCCATATACCTAAATTAACAAAGTATATATAATTACAAGAATCTAAGTTCAATAAAAAAAAAATAGATAAAAATAGGAAGAAAAAAGGACAAGAGTTGAACTTGGAAAGTCAACTTTTAGGTCTCCAAAGTCTATATATTGTATTTGTATGATATGTTTTAATTAAAGCAAGTGATTGCATGTGAGGTCGTGAGGAGGGTGATAGTTTTAACAAGATATATTCAATTCAATGTTGTAAAATTCAAAGCTAGCTCTAATTAATTATTTTACATGTCTTAATTATTAGTTAATTAATTAATAAACCTATAATTAAGGAAACAAAAAATATTTTACAATTACATGACTATTTGTTCTGTATATTGAATGTAGAGGAAAATTATACCTGAATATAAAACACAATATACTCTAATTTAATTATAATATTGTTCATAATAGTGGAGTGTTAAGTGACCTACGTGTCCCGTAATTTTACTCTCGCTTGAAAGGTTTTTCCACGCAAAAAGTGTGTGTATCGTGTTTTTTCTGTTTTGGACGGTTTTAATTATTGACTTATATATGGTTGTGTGATTTAATGTGGTGATGATCGATCCCAACGAGCAGTATGAGATCGGAGTCAATCCCAACAATATATGGTATCAATAACATAATAATACTAGAAAAAATAGTTGGATATATACACTTGGTGTGCTGGTGACAAGAAAACAGATGGATTTTTGACTCTTCAAAGTCAAACATTTAATTACAAGTACTTTTTTTGATTTCATCTATTGTTCCAAAACCATATTTCATATACACACGCATGCAACACATTTATTTTCTATTTGCAAATTTACCTCGTTTCTTTATGGTAAGTTTCAAGTTATGAATGCATAATAACTACTCAAAAGTTAAAAAAAAACTGAACGATAAAATAGTTTTAATATAATACTTGCTTTTTATTTTGTCAAGACTCTATTCAGATTTTTTTAAATCTATATTTTACCTAAAATCGAGTTTACACCGTATAAAACTAAATACCGTGTTATATTTATATTTGACTACGTATACGGAGTAAAACTAAAACCGTGCTCAAAAAACGTACGTTTACTATTTTTATTTATCATTAATTAATTGGTATTTTAATTAAAAGGGTGGAAACTAGACCAAGTTTACCAAACAAGTCTAGGCGCGTTTAGTTACGGAAAACTCCTCCATTTTTCTGGAAAATTTTCTAAGAAAACTGAAAAATTAGAAAACGCGTTCAAGTTGAAGTTTTCCGAAGGAGTTTTCTAAGAAATGAAATATATGATTTAAGGTTTTCTAGTTTTTACTAATTTGAAAAATGAAAACTCCATCCCTTACATTTGAATGCGTTCTCTAAACCCCTTATGATTTTCAAGGGACAAAAAACTCTATAAAAATAGAAAAGGAAAATGGAGATACTTTTCCGTAACTAAACGCACCCATAGCTTTTCAAAGAAAAAAATACTTTTTTTTATACAATAGAGATAATTTGTTACTTGTTACATTGCGTTGTTCGGAGAAAACTATTTATTTAAAGTATAACAAACATGAAACCAAATTCACACCCATATATCTAGCTTTTGTGAATTAAGGCCACAGAATGTCAATGCATGATATAAACAAGAACTTGTGTCTTTTTTTAGGAGTTAATTGCAGAGAAGGTCCTTGTGGTTTACACACGGTACTATTGTTGGTCTCTGTATTTTACATTTTACATTGGCAGTCCTTATGGTTGTGAACTTGTTGCGCGCTTCATCTCTCACCCTAACTTCCGTCTATTTTACCGTTAGGGTGAGGGATGAAGCGCGTAACAAGTTTAACGGTAAAATAGACGGTAGTTAGGGTGAGGGATGAAGCGCGCAACAAGTTCACAACCATAAGGACTGCCAATGTAAAATGTAAAGTACAGAGATCAACGGTAGTACTGTGTGTAAACCACAGGGACCTTCTGTGCAATTAACTCACTTTTTTTAGAAATACAAGTCTTACAAGTCTACAACTATCACACTCATCATATATATACAACTACGAATATTTACAAATGTCTTTTACGAGATTTGAAACTCACAAGCTAATAGGTTGATAGCTTACGTCAAAGGTCCTCCGGTTGTCTTTCATCTTTTAATTAAGTTGAGGGCTGCCCAATTGGACACTTGCAAATTAAGTGAGATCCTTTACATATAATAGCATAGTAGCACTATTTTATACTACGAAATAATTTTTCTTAATTAAGGAAAGTCATAGGAGGTATCATACTTATAAATGTCAAAGTCAAACATATGATCTAAGGCCAGCTTTTCAATGCTCATTATAATTATAAAGGTCCTCTTGTTTACTCACCAAATTGAATATTCCAACTATAAAAATTAAAACTCAGAAATTGAAACATGAATTAAGCATGCTTAAGCTTCTATGTTTGACCTTTTAACTGCTCTTAGTTAGTTTCCAATGTCAACCAAATTTAAGTCTTTTCTTTGTTGTCGTACGTACTTTGATCATTAACCAATTAAGTATGCGAAATTTGAATTCACAGCCATCATCTTGATCAGCAGGTTGAATTTTTCCACAGATAAACTACATCAAAACAAAAGTTAATATATATTGAATCTTATGTGATCAAATCCGATATCTTGTTTACTAAACGATAGATCGTAGATGACGTATCGCCTAATTGTTGAAGGTTGAATTTCAACTGAACTTGTTTATTAGACATTCAAGTTAACAACGTATATTATGAATCATATCATAACGTACTAATTTTTATTGTTTGTAACGATGATAAATCGACATAACAGAAAGAACCATATTTGACAATTACATTTGTTAACAATTGAAACGACAACATTTGCAAAAGATAATTTACCTAGCTTTGTTATATGTATGTTATCATACTTATGTTTTTATTGTAGGAACTTGTAGATGGTTCAAAATAAAAAGTAACTGAAGACAATAATGTGAATAGCCATCAAAATAACCACGATGGGGACACGAACAAATCGCTATCTTTAAACAATATTATCTTTCACTACAATAAAGGGTTAATAAAGGTTTAATTCACAAAGTTTCACTTTTTTGATTTTAAATCTTCAAGTTTTTTCCTCATGAGTTAATCCTTCAAGTTTTAAAAATTTGATAATTTAATCCTGTACGGAGATATATGTTCTTTATACTTAAAGAGTTTGATGGTTTAATCCATTAAGTTTATCTTTTATAATAATTTTACCCTTATAAGTCCATCTAGTTTAATCATCTTTAGTAATTTAACTCTTTGAAAGGTTAAACCAATGAGTCAATACAAACTTAAAGGATTAAATCATTAGATAACAACTTAAATGGTTAAAACGTTAAAAGGTTAAAATTTGAAGGATTAAACCATTATTAACCTACTTATCAACCAACCGATGGCTAACTGGGAAATTTTCTTAGGATTAATATTCTTCTTGAATTAAGTTTGGAGAAATTGTTTTTGAATTAAGTTTTGCAAAAGTATTGTATGACCCCCAAAGCGCTTACTTATCGCCTGACATTTGATTTTGATTGCGATATGAATGATAATAGCAGTCAACTTATACACAAAGGGATGTATGAGACCAAATAATCTCACCTTGTGGACACTTTCAAAACACAAACTTAATTGAAGACCATTCCAACATGTGTGTACGTGTGGATCCCGTATAAGTGTATCCGAATTTGACTTTACGGCCCAATATATATAATAACATTAGAATTAGATCGATAGTATGATATACAAGTCCAATTAAAACAGGTCGAGTTAACCTTAAACATTACCATTAAATCAAAATAAAGTTTTCATGAAAGATAAACAGTACTGGAGCATGCCCTTATAAAAGAAAGATGATGGGCCTAATTATTGAGTAGCCCATTGTGTTAATGGAAAAAGTCCAACCGCTGCAGGTACAAACAACCACTACTATTAATGACCCAGTTTGACACTTAGACCACCTAACTGAACCCGGGAGAAAAGGTGCCCATTTAGGAAAAAGTCGCTTTGATCTGAAACCACGTACATGGAGTCAAGGACCACCTTGTTACGCCAATGCCATATCACACAGTCACCCATAGAGTGATGTAAAACTGTAACAGGTTGCTTGGAGAGCTTTCATAGAATTAAATTTTATCGACCCAAAACTTTAACCGTCATGTAATAAGTTCCCTTCACTGCGTCGAAAGATAAATTTGCTGTTTTTGTACCAGCATAAAATTTTACACCACAACAGATTTACCTTAAAAGAATACCGAATCGGAATGTAAGAAATTCGAAACTATCTAAGACATCAATATATTAAAACGCTAACATATACTTTCATTCATTTTATCTGATATTTCTGAAACTAAAAGAGTTAAAAGAGTCGACATCCTTTTGAGGATAAACCAACCACAATCGAACAGATTTCATGAAATTCACAAACCCTAACATAGCAATATAGCATATAGACATAGCATGCACAAACCCACACAGTTGAAGGGTATAAACAGACCATAGTTAGTTACGAAAACATAAAACTGTACTCCTAACGGTGTATTCTCACTCCAAATCTAAACGTGTCTGAGACAATCAGTTGGCTGCATTACCCTGAAGAAGTCCATCACGTATTTGAGTAGCTACGTCACGAACGGCACCAGGTCCATGTGGGATGAACACAGCAGATGATTTCGATGAAGCTCCAATTTCCTTCATGGTGTCAAAATACTGAGTGACTAGAACCATGTCCATCACATGTTTAGGAGTCGTTCCAGGAACATTGACCGAGAATCCCAACACGCTGTCTCTTAAACCATCCACAATGGCTTGACGTTGTCGTGCAACACCTAAACCTGACAGGTACGTAGATTCAGCCTCACCCTCAGCTCTCTTGATTTGTAGAATTTTTTCAGCTTCGGCTTTCTCACTAGCTGCCACCCTCAGTCTTGCAGCTGCAGATATCAATTGATTTGTTAACACTTAAGCAGTCAAATTGATAGCAAAAATTCGTGTGTTAATGCTTTTTGTTTGTTCTAATTTTATAAATAGATAAAGTATCAAATATGAACATAAACATCATAGATTTAAAATAATAATCTAAAAATGGAACTTTAAAATATTGCAATGTTAATTAGTTTAAAGTATCTCATGCTATAGCTTATATATTATAGTTAGCTATAAAAAAAATTTAAGCTAAATTGGTTGGAATGGTCATGTAACCCAATCTTAGCTTGTACTATCATCCCCTTGTAATATTTGGTTTTCACCTCTAGCTTCTTGCTAGGGTGATTTTTTTATTGAATGTCAGCCGTTCAAAAAAAAAAGTTATAAAAAAAAGACTAAGTTCATTTAATATATTGTCTATTATCAAATTCAAAAGAATGTGAAACATTAGCGGATCAGCCCAACCTGACACTTGACCCACCCTAAACCGTTTCAACACGTGACCCAACCACCACATATTGCCACTTCTACTACAAAACTTTACCTGCATTGATCTCATTCATTGCTCTCTTCACATGCTCATCTGGCTCTATATCAACGATCAACGTTTGAACGATCTCAAAACCATACGCAGACATTGCCTATAAGCAAGATCGAAGAGAAAAACGTCATATAATTAATTCAAGATCCCAGTGTTCATACTTCATAGACATACAAATACTCCACCATTGATTTAATCACATTACCTTTTCAAGTTCTTCTTCAACAGCCTTAGCAATTTCATTCTTTTGCTCAAAAGTATCATCAAGATTAAGCTTCGGAACACTAGCTCTTATAACTATAAGTGAAGAATTAATGTGCATGTAAGCTAACCACAACATGTACATATATAAATTATAAAGATTAATAAGGTTTTTACCATCAAAAACATAGGCCTTGATCTGGGACTGTGTGTTAGTAAGTTTGTAGAACGCATCATTTGCCTTATCAGCCAGAGCACGATACTGAATTGAAGCTACAACATTCACAAATACATTGTCCTGAGAAACAACAAAACCATATTAGTTACAAAAAATACCTTCAACAATTATGTATTTATGTATGTATACACATATATGTATAAGTAAGTAAAGAGGGAAAGAAAACAAAGGGAAGAAAAAGACCTTAGTTTTGGTTTCACACTTGACATCTAACTGTTAAAGCCTTAGTGTGAGTTGACCAGCAATTTGTTTTCCACAAACCCAAGGCACACAATTGTTGGAATTAAATTCAGATCATATGCTAATTAATGTAACAGATTGATCTGCTGGAGTATGACGTGTGGGATACAAGTTGAAGACAAGCAGTTATTGTTAGTCATTAGTAGTTATTGTCAGTTATAGTTAATTGGCAGTTATTGGTTATTAGCAGTCACAACCATTGGTAATAGTTGCAATGGTTGATATGTAAATATATATGTATGTATATTTGTAACGTGTGTAATATATGAATACAAAAGGAAGTGTTTTAAATATTCTCTCTGTTGTTCACGTACAGATTATTACATATTCAATTCTTACTTCACTTCAACAATGACAACCTGGTTCAAGAACATCTTCAAACTTCCCAAAAGATTCCTTAATAGCAACAGTTGATTGGTCCACTTGATACAAACAAAATAAATTTCCCATGATGCAAACAAACCTTTAAAGAAAATCAAGAAAAGAAACACATATTAGCACTATCTTAGTTCACATAGGCGTTTTCACAAACACCTGGTGTACAACATAGCAAATACACTAATTTTATGAAAACCCTATAATAAAAAAGTGGGTGAGAAGGGTATTACCGGAGGAAGATGATTTAGGATGATCAAGATCAAAATTGTGTTGGTTTTTATAGGAGGGGGAAAAAAAAGAGATGGAAATACGCGTGATTGAGTTGCTACGAGAATAAAAGGATCTTTCGTGAAATTAAATAATTATTTAGTCCGCACTAAAGTCGTCATTCGCATTTATTGTTGGAATCGTTGTCTCTACTTGCAACGTAATTGATTAGGATATTTCACCACAATTTCTTTGTTGTGGACTAATAATCATATTACCCTTTTGGAGTTAAATTCCATCATTTAATTATTTGAAAATTGAAATTGAAAATGAATTTTCATTATCTAACATTTTTGCCATTTTTGATAGAATAAATTCAAATAATAACAATAACAATATAATTATCAAAATCGTTATCTAAAACGTAAGACTGTTTCAACTATGAGATCCATGAGAGTTTTCATATATAATCATCATCATATCATATGATATGATATAAAATTTTGTATTAATATAGTCCTGATCAAGTTCTAAAAAGATAAAATTCTAGCTTATTGTAATATTGTTAAAATCTAAAATGTACGTATTTAACTATAGGAGTTCTGTTGATGCAAAATCAACACTCTGTGACAACAGCTTGTATAGATCACCTAGCTTCGATTGAATATGAACTGCGAAATTCTGTGAATTGCGAAACTTAGTTTTAGTGCGAAACTTAGTCCAAGTTTCGCATGTTGCGAAACTCAGCAGGTCAAAGTTTCGCATGTCAAAGATTCGCATGTTTGTATATATATAGAGTGTTGTGTTCATTAAGGAGGTTAAGCTTTTCATTAAGTTCTTGTAATTCAGTTACAAATAGTAAAACATTATCAATCTGGGTTTTTTCAAGTTGAGTAAAGTTCTGAGTTCCAGTTGTATTTTGAGGGGGAATGAGAGTCAGACGATCTTAGCCGTTGATTAATGTAATCAACGGTTCACATTCTCTGCATCTTAATAACACTGTATTTTATATAAAATGCAGTGTTGTGAATCTGGGTCGTTGATCACAGAATCAAGCAAGGTACTTAAAGAGGGAAGGAGAAACAGACAATCTCAACCCTTGATTTTTTGATCTACGGTCCAGATTTACTGTATCATAAATACATTGCATTTAAACGTACAATGCATCATAACCACAATTCATCTTACGCTTAAAATTTTGACTGTATTTTGCCCTTCTGAACTGGACCCGTAATATTTTGATGTTATGTCATATTATGGCTATATGGTGCTAAAAAAACCAAAAAACAAACCATAGTGTAACACAAACGCTAAATCTAATAAATATAATCTCCAATTAGTTGAAATACAATTGCAAATTTTGGAGTCAGTAGAGATGTAAAAATGAGGTAAAATTCAATGGGGCAGAATACAGTTAAGATTTATGATAGAGTCGAAATTTTAAAGAATAAATGTAGTGTGTTTATGATGCAGTGTATTTATATTGTAGTATATCTGTACCGTAGATAAAAAAAATTAAGGGTTAAGACTTTCTGCTCCTCTTTTCCTTTCTAAGCCTCATGTCCCTCTAATCCCAAATCGTAAAAATATCATATATTCATTCATAGTAATAGTAATGTATAATATAAATTATAAAGTATTCGCAACAACCATTATCATTATAATAATCATATTTAGGAATCGGGTCAAGAGAGAACCTCAATTTTGGAGATAACTAGAGAACCTTCAATATTACACTAAATATTCATCGATAAATATTGGTTTATTAATAATTCACTTAATATTCATCGATAAATATTGATTTATTGATTATGTTTAACGATGATTATTAATAAACCAATATTCAGTGTAAAATGAGGGGGTTTTTTTAGTTTCCTGTGAATTTGTAGTTCTCCATATTATATATATATATATAGTTCGGATCAAATGATAACACTTTAAAAATAAGAACGGATAAGAACGTCTAAAATTCACAATTATTCTTGATAATATCGTTATATACACATTCGTACATCTCAAATATGCAAAGAAAAATAAATGCACATTTCTTTAAAAACGATTGATGCACAATTATCTCTATTATTGTGCATCAATCGGTTTTTTTTTTAATTTTTATGCATTTATGAGAGTCAATATCTATTTTTTCATACATATTTGAGATGCATGAGTGTGATTCTAATGATTTTGTTGGTTAGTTATGTGATAATGAAGCGTTATTAGTCGTTCATATTTTTAAGGTGTTCTCATTGAATCATATATATATATATATATATATATATATATATATATATATGTTAGGAGGATAAAAAAAGAAGAAAATTTAGGGAGAGGAGAGGGAGATGTAATATGATTCAGTATTTTATAACTATGATTCAAAATTTTATGTGAAGCGAAAAAAATAAAAGTTCACAACTAAAAAAAATTGTGAATACAAATTGAGATCGTTTTTACCGTTTTTATTTTAACTCCTTGTTTTCACCAAAACCCAACTCTATATATATATATATATATATATATATATATATATATATATATATATATATATATATATATATATATATATAGGATGTAACACCCCAAAATTTGTTAAATTTAAAAAGTTGTGTACTGTTATGCGACACAAGGGCTAGTGTCGCAGGTAGCGACACAGGGCCCAGTGCGACACAAGGCTTGTGTCGCAGTGTCGGGCAGAAAGTCAGTTTTAAAGGGTTAATTGTGTAATTAAGTGATAAATTAAAAATAAAACATATTCCAAACATTTTCAGAATCAGGTACCAAGTGAAGAAACCTATCTTGTATGTGTTTTGAAAGTTTTAGAGAGAGAAAGTAAGCAAAGTCAAAGAGAAATCAAGGAGAAATCAAGAATTGTTAAGGAATTGAGTCTTGAAGGTGTTGATTGATAATTACAAGCTATCTCAAGGTAAGAATCTGAGTTTATTATGACTTTGAAAGTGTTAGTTTGTGGGGTTAGTGAGGATTAAATTTAAAATGTAAAAATTTAAGAATTGGGTAAAAGGTTTTGTTTGTTAAAGCAAGCTTGGATGTGTTGTGTCGTGCTTTATCATCTAAGAAACTTAATTGAGTTGAAGAGTGTGAATTTTACCCAGAAACTTGTCAATTTCAGAAGGTTTCTGCTACCCTGTTCGTCATTGCGACACAAGGCTTGTGTCGCAGCTTGTATCGCAGTGACGGTGTCGTAAATTTAAGACTGTTGCTTTAGCGACACAAGGATTTGTGTCGCTAGTTTATACTGCTAGTTGGTACTGTTGCTATAGCGACACTAAAAGCTAGTGTCGCAGCTTATGTCGCTTGTTTCCACTGTTAATTGTAATTATTGTTTTAGCGACACTAAGAGCTAGTGTCGCAGGTTGTGTCGCAATAGTTTGTTGAGCGACACTAATTTAGTGTCGCCAGGAGGTATAGCGACACTAGGGGGTAGTGTCGCAGGATTAATTGATATTTTAAATAATATTAATTATTATCAGAGTTAATTGAATACGGTCGCCTCGACAAGTATTTCGGGTAGCAATTCATAAATATCTGATCGTCGTCCTCGAGGTAAGTAGTAGGAAAGTAAAGAATTTAATTGGCTGATTTTGTTAATAATGATTGTGTTACAAAGTTGCATTGAATAACTGAGTATATCAATGAGTTGAGTGGCCAATTGTTGAGTGAACAATTGTGCCCATGAGAATGAGTTGAGTGGCCGATTGCTGAGTGAACAATTGTGCTTATGAGATTGAGTAAAGTGGTCAATTGATGAGTGATCAATTGTGCCCATAAGATTAAGCCGAATGACCAATTGCTGAGTGATCAATTGTACCCATGTATATGTGAGTTAAGTGACCAATTACTGAGTGACCATTTGTGTCTAGCTGTATGAGTTAAGTGGCCAATTGCTGAGTGATCAATTGTGCCGATTGAATATATGTTGAATGTAGTAAATGTATGATTGAATGCATTTTTCCTTTACTTACTAAGCGATGTGCTTATGTATTGTTGGATGTTGTGTTGATAGGTACGCCTAAAGGGATGAAGGGTGGGGATCCGGACAAGCGACCCGAGAGCTACTAGTGATGGACTTACTATGGAAAAATAGTAAGGAGTCGATCTTGAAAATCATGCTCTGTATAAACATATGACATTTTGTGAAGATAATGTACAACTTGTGTTGAACAATGTTAAAATTTGTTTACATTAATATATAAAGTGTTTTGTCAAATTGAGTATATATAAAAAGTATATATATATATATATATATATATATATCTGGGACGTTTTATAGGAGTAGAATAAAGGGAAAAGAAAAATTTAGTGGAGAAAAGAGAGAAGAATTTCTGACGACTAATCTGTAAATCAATGGATGAAATTATTAATGGCAAACTTTTAATATTTATTATCTTATTTTAAACTTTCAGGGGTGAAAGTGTACATTTAGTTGATTCATAAAAAGGAACAAAAATCAATTTTAATTCAAAATAAAAAAATCGACGCTTAAAACTTGGAAATTCAAATTGATTTTTTTATTTTTGGTAACTATCTTTTATTTATTTATATAATTTTATTTGTTAAGTAATCAGAAAATGTGATTAACGTTTCCAGGAAGAAAAAAAAGGGGGAAATCATGTGTAACCAACTCAAAAAATTTATTATTATTTTTTGCAAATTTGATGAATCTCATTGTTTTAGATGTATTAAATATATTAATGTTGGTGAGCTTAGTTAAAAAAATGCAAATGTTACGATTACAAAGCAATTTCCACTAGAGATATGTATTTGTGAATCAATTGTCTACTTTTATGAATCTTGTTAGTAATTATATGAATCAGAGTAACATATTTGTGAATCAATTTGTATAAACTTTTGAATCACATTTTTTTTTTTTAAATTCAACCCTACAATTTTGAATCACAATTTAGTGAATCTATGGTATAAAAAAGTGAAAGTATAGAAAGTTTATTGAATCATTTAAGACTTTTTTTAGACTTGTAAATATAATTATATATGAATCAACACCACATATTGTAAATCAATGTTTTACCATGGACGTGTGTTATATCATTAATTATATCACTATTCAACATCATGAAAAAAGAACGTTATCATTCTCATACACTAACAAGTTATATGTTCTACGAATTGAATCATTATCACATTCACTTTCAAAGTTTGTGAATCACTATTTTTTCTGAATCATTTTGTTTGTTTTCTGAATCACTTTAATTTTTTTCTCTGAATAATCAATAATTTGTTGTTAAAGCTCATCGAAGAATTTCAATGGTCAAAATCTTGAAGTTTGAGTATGAGTTGGAGAATTGGAGAAAAATAGAATTGTCCAATTTCAATAATTTTATGTGATGTTGATCAAATTTTGGATGAACATAAAAATGGTATTTAATTCAACAAACTAAAACATAAAAACACAAAAACTTGATTGCGAGAACATGCAAAATCGTTGAGAAGGGAAAAGGCAAATAACAAAAATGGATATAAATGAACAAGAAAAAATAGAGGAGTATTGACGTTGTCAATCCTTCAAATAGGATGAATATCACCAACTTCTTTAATAAAAGAAAAAGTAAAATATTTAAAATCCATTAGCATGCAAGAGAAAGTAAATTGGAGTTCACAATTAAGAACCGTGATACATGCGATAATTTTAAAGACTAATTATTCGATATTTTAGGCAAAGTTTAACTGCCATGAGTTTTTAAATTAAAGATAATATAATTATTTAGTTAAGTAAAAGTGGATTTTCACTAATAACCTTCCACCACAATTTAAAATGATTGGTCAAAAATGTTTCTTCACCTTCTCTCACTAATTTCTCTTCTCTTTTGATCTTATTATTATATATATATATATATAACAACATGTGCAAATATGCAGGGTATTCCAAAATTGCACATTTTTCACATGAATTTGGATTTTTGGGTACACTACCTATTTTCATGAATAATAGTAATAGTATTTATCACTTGTTACAACTTTGATCAATGAGTTTCCATTCTGAAAGTAAATTATTTACAAGTGCATACTAAAATTGGCAGGGAAAACTAAATCAATCCTGCAATAAAATTTTGTAAATATGATATAAGTTTGATAATAACATTATGATAACAAATACACCAAACATGGATTCTTCGATCATTTCAAATTAACAAATAAACGAAACATGATTACAAATTAACATATGCCACAAACTTTTAACACATGTTGTGTTAAGTAATATATACATACAATATTATATTATTATATCACAACAAACACAATCACAACATTATCTTACAATGCAAATCACTCCAAACTTGAATGTATGTGGGAATTAAACAAAGTTTGGCAATCAAGTGATCAATTAGCAGCATGGCCCTGAAGAAGTCCATCGCGTATCTGAGTAGCCACATCACGAACAGCACCAGGTCCGTGAGGGATAAAAACAGCAGACGATTTAGATGCAGCACCTATTTCCTTCATGGTGTCGAAATATTGAGTGACTAGAACCATGTCCATGACATCTTTAGCCGTGGTTCCAGGCACATTGACCGAGAACCCCAACACACTATCTCTCAAACCATCCACAATGGCTTGACGTTGTCGTGCAATACCCAAACCAGATAAGTACTTCGCTTCAGCCTCACCCTCTGCTCTCTTCACTTGAAGAATTTTATCAGCTTCCGCTTTTTCAGTCGCTGCCAACCTCATCCTTGCAGCTGTAGCCACATAATAATTGTAAAGTACTCTTGTTAACACTCAACTCTGAGGTCACATTGGTAGCAAAAATATATACCAAATGTCTCAATTCTTAAAAAATACTAGTATAAAGATGAAAACTTTAATTACCTGCATTGATCTCATTCATTGCTTTCTTTACACGTTCGTCTGGTTCTATGTCAACAATCAGTGTTTGAACAATCTCAAAACCATATGCAGACATTGCCTATAAATAAATAATTAAGATCAATTAATGAAAGAATGGTTTCATTAATATCAAATGATTCGATAAAGGTACCTTCTCAAGTTCGTCTTCAACAGCCTTTGCAACTTCATTCTTTTGCTCAAAAACATCGTCAAGATTTAGCTTTGGAACAGTAGCTCTTATAACTAAAAGTAGAGAATATGCGTGATCATGTTAAGCTAATATGTGGCATACAACATATTATTAAAGATCAATCTTAAATTATTGGTATCCATGATCAGTTTCGAGTTTTTACCATCAAACACATAAGCCTGAATTTGTTTACTTGTGTCACTGAGTTTATAGAATGCATCACTTGCCTTATCGGCCAGAGCACGGTACTGTATCGAAGCTACAACATTAACAAAGACATTGTCCTGAAAAACAAAAGTTATGTTAGTTCAATAAAGAACTTGCATATGTCTAATAATTCTTACATATTGTAATGTCAAAAATAGATAACTCTTGGTAATTTAATAGTTGGTTTATTCAAATCCTAATCTTATGCTTATTCAACTCTGCCTCCAACTTGAACATTAAAAATTAAAGATTATTTGTTGATTTGTTCTAACCTAGCTGTCTTAGCAGTTGATAATAACTTAAACAACTAGACACAAGAAAAAGTCATGTACAAACTATATTCTATAATCAGAATAATTAAAGTTAATTAGATACCTTTGTTTTGGTCTCACACTTGACATCCAATTGTCGAAGACGTAAGGTGAGATGTCCAGCAAGCTTCTTTCCGAAAATCCAAGGAACACAATGACAACCTGGTTGGAGAACATCATCAAACTTCCCAAAAGATTCCTTGATAGCAACTGTGGATTGATCAACTTGAACCAAACAGAATAGGTTTCCCATGATCCTATCCTGCAAAAATATCACTGAAGACTCATTAGCAGTGTGTTGGTTCGTATATGGATATACTTTCAAGACATGGCTACAACAATTCAAGATCATTCAAGTTGACGTTACAACCCAAAAGGAAATGATATGTTATCAAAGGAAAATGACCATATACACGTTCTCGAAACAACATGTTGTAAGTTAAGAAAAGAAATGAAAATTACCTGAAAAAAGATGGTTTGCAAACCAAGAGAGCTGAGGAAGGGTGGTGAAGTTTATACTTGATATTTAGCAGATCTTTCTTTTATAGAAGGATGTGTGGGTTGCAATTCTTACAAAACTTAGCCTATGGTCAAGTCAATGGTAAGAAACTTCGTTGTAATTATTGTTTTGCAAATCATACATCTAGGGACTCTCTCAAATTCAACAAGTTGACTAAGTAGGCCCATTTTATTTTAGAAAAATGATGATCAAGTTAAAGTAAAAAAGAGAGATAAGGATAGAAAAGGTGATGAAAATAGAGAATATTCGTGCAAACGTGGTTACTCATTAGATTTTCAACGCGCATTTGCCATTCACATAAACAAGGGACCAGTTGACTTTGTTTAAATTTCTCATTATATATTTGTTATTGTTAAAACTCAATAATCTCAAAATTTTGTTATTGTTAACTTTTTCACACAATAAAAGTAGTGTGAAAAACTTCAAAACTCAGTTTATATTACACTTGTCATATTACACTTGTCGAATCCAACTATTAGCTTGATGCCCTCGCGTTTCCAGGGCCGTCGCCCGACCTGCCTATCGCCCAGGGTCAGCCCTAAGTACATGCAAATCACACATGGTATGGTATATGCATATTTGTATCAAGTTGCGGCGTAGCCAGAATTAAAGATTACTCAAAAGATAATGAGTTAATTCATGAACTTATTTGTTTACAGACCTAGGGGCAGAGTTAGGGTTTAGTAATTTGAGACTTCATGAAAAATAATTTATTTTATTTTAATTTTGAGGTGTCAAAACTTATAAAATATTATAAATACCCTTAAAAAAATTTAATACCTTTAAATTTTTTGGGAGGGCAACTCCCTCATGCTCCTCTACATCCACCTCCGTAAACAAACCTAAAATCAAGCGTACCCAATGTTCTCTTACATGGAATTGTCATGTGGACTTGTGGAGTAGTGAGTATTGATATAACACCTAAGGTGGGCCAACTGTTTTGACTGGGCCAAATTATCATATTTCGTGTGATGGACTAAAGAATATACAATGAATGGAAATTGTGGGCCGCTGATTAAGTGAGACTTAAACAGACAAACATATTGATCGATGAGATTTCTATGAGCATATACAATACATGCCCTATTATTAAACCATATTTGATGTAAAAGATAATCTAGTTATACTAAATATTATTTTTACTTGAGTGTTTAGATGTAAAAAAGCTTGAAGAAATTGGATGGTATCACAACCAAAAATCTTAAAACTTCAAAACACATTTAACCTCAGTGGACAGGTAACACGTAGCCACCGCGGGGCTCAACGGTTGTACATTATCATATCCTCCGCATCCGGTAGTTTGGTCAACCCACCATCCACCACAAGATCATGCCCGGTAACAAACCCCGAACCATCGGACACCAAAAACAGCACACTTTCCGCCACATCCTCAACCCTCAACTCCACCCCTTTCAAACTCGATAACGCCCCGTACACATTCATCGTCCTTTTCGTTTCCTCCGGCCCCCTTTTCGACAACGAAGTTACAACAGCTGACGGCGACACACAATTCACTCGTATCCCGTACACACCGAGTTGCTTACTCGCTGACCGAACCAATCCCAAAACCGCATGCTTCCCCATCGCGTAATCCGTACGCATACTCGCACCTCTTGACGCCACAACACTCCCTGTACAGACAATGCATCCTCTCACGTGCTTCTCAACCATCGCACGTGCTGCATGTTTTACACATGCGGTCATTCCACGCACGTTGATGTTGTACAAGTGGTCGAATTGTCGTAAATCGAGATCTAGAATCGTTTGACTGGATGGGCTTACGATTCCTGCGTTGCTAAACATGATGTCTAGTTGGCCGTACATGGTTACAGTGAAATCGATGAGGGAGATTACTTGTTGTTCGTTGGACACATCGCAGTGAAAGTAAGTGCAGCGGCTTGAGCCAATTGAAGTGGCTACTTGTTGGCCTTTTTCATCCTGGATGTCTGCTATATACCACGAGTGAGCCGTGGTTGGAGAAGAGACGAGCGGTTGCTTCTCCAATTCCGCTTGCACCACCGGTGATTATGGATATTTTTCCGGCGAGTTTTAGAGTTGGTGTAGTTATTTCTGCTACCATTTTAGTCACATCATTGATGTATTTCAGTAGCTTTGAATACTAAAGTTGAACATAAATATTAGACAGTACATATCGATTATCATTACTCTAGAATATTCTGTACATATGTCATATCTTAGATTAAGGAGTTATATATAGCAACGATTGTATAGCCTTAAAGATTGCTATCCAAAGATAGCATACTCTGTATTATTTATAGGACATTGTATCAATAGCAATGGTCAAGGGACATTGTTGGTAATGGTAATACACTTCCTATTTACGGTTATGGTCATTCTTCCATCCCTACTAATTCTTTACCACTGCATTTGTACAACGTTTTATTTGTTCCAAATCTCATTAAAAATTTAATTTCTGTCAGACGTTTATCTGTTGATAATAACTTATCTATTGTTTTTGACCCTTTCGGTTTCACTGTGAAGGACTACACAACGGGAATACCAGTCATGCGATGTGATAGTCAAGGGGACCTTTATCCACTCCAGCCTTCCACAATAAAACAACTTTCTACACCGTCTACTTTTGCTGCAATAACTCAAGAAACGTGACATAAGCGCTTAGGTCACCCGGGCGCTAACATACTACGTTTACTTAAAAATAAATCTTTAATTTCTAGTACGTGTAATAAACAATCTTCTTTGTGTGAATCTTGTGTGTTTGACAAGCATATCAAATTGCCATTTTATAATTCTACTTCATCAACTACTTTACCTTTTGATATCTTGCATAGTGATATTTGGACTTCACCAGTAACATCTTCTGCAGGTCATCAATATTACATCTTGTTCTTAGACGATTTTTCAAACTTCCTATGGACATTCCCATTAGGACAAAAATCGTAAGCCTTTACCACCTTCCTTTCTCTTAATAAATATATCCATACCCAATTCTCTACTAACATAAAATCTTTTCAGTGTGACAATGGACGTGAATACAACAACTCATCTTTTCACTCCTTTTGTCAACAAAACGGAATGGTATTTCGTTTCTCTTGTCCCTATACTTCATCACAAAATGGACGTGCCGAAAGAAAAATACGGAGCATTAACAACAAATAGGAGTTGATTGCATGGAGACATTTAGTCCGGTTGTCAAACCGGCTACCATTCGGGTTCTTCTCACCATTGCTCTCTCACACTCATGGCCGATTCATCAACTAGATGTCAAAAACGCATTCCTTCACGGCAATCTTCAAGAAACAATTTTCATGCACCAACCAATGGGTTTTCGGGACTCTCAATATCCCAATCATGTTTGCCATCTCAAGAAATCTCTATATGGTTTAAAACAAGCCCCACGTGCTTGGTACCAACGCTTCGCCACATTTGTATCTATTCTCGGGTTCAAACATAGCCGGTGTGATCATTCTCTTTTCATCTACAAACAAGGCAAAGAGGTCGCATACATTCTTCTCTATGTTGATGACATCCTTCTCATTACCTCATCCGACTCCCTTCGGTCAACAATTGTGTCAAGCTTATCATCCGAATTCGCCATGAAAGATCTTGGTCCAATAAGTTATTTCCTTGGCATTACAGTACATCGCACCTCACAAGGACTGTTTTTGTCACAGTCCAAATACGCCCAAGACATAATTGATCGAGCAGGCATACCAAACTGTAAACCAAGCAAGACTCCTGTTGATGTTAAATCAAAACTTGCATCACAAACAGGACCACGTTTTTCGGATATCACACAATTTCGAAGTCTAGCAGGAGCACTTCAATACCTTACCTTCACACATCCCGATATATCGTATGCAGTTCAACAAATTTGCCTTCATATGCACGACCCACACGAGGCACACATGGCTGATCTAAAAAGAATTCTTCGCTATATACAGGGAACAATCAATCTCGGCTTACATCTGTCAAAAACATCAACCTCCAATATCATCTCTTACACCGATGCGGATTGGGCTGGATGTCCGGATACGAGAAGATCCACCTCCGGCTATTGTGTATACCTAGGCGACAACCTTATCTCATGGTCATCTAAACGACAACCGACTCTCTCTCGCTCAAGTGCTGAAGCGGAATATCGGGGCGTCGCCAACGTTGTCTCCGAATCTTGTTGGTTGAGAAATTTACTCTTAGAAGTTCACCATCCAATTCAAAAAGCAACGATTGTATATTGCGACAACGTAAGTGCCATATATTTGTCTAGCAATCCGATACAACATCAAAGAACCAAACACGTTGAACTTGATATCCATTTCGTTCGAGAAAAGGTTGAACGAGGACAAGTTCGAGTTTTACACGTTCCTTCACGCTATCAAGTTGCTGACATCTTCACAAAAGGATTACCAACCCTTCTTTTCGATGATTTTCGAGACAGTCTCAACGTCCGTCCTCCTCCCGCTTCGACTGCGGGACCATATTAGACAGTACATATCGATTATCATTACTCTAGAATATTCTGTACATCTGTCATAGCTTAGATTAAGGAGTTATATATAGCAACGATTGTATAGCTTTAAAGATTGCTATCCAAAGATAGCATACTCTGTATTACTTATAGGACATTGTATCAATAGCAATGGTCAAGAGAGATTTATATTTTAATAATAAATGGTAGTTGGCTGGTTCCTAGTTAAATGAGTGGGACCATGAGTAATTCATTTCCTCTTTGTTAAGTAATTATAAACGTTTTTCATATTTTTAAAAAAATTGTAATATCATTGACGTTCAAAAATAAAAAACAATTGGTAACATCTTTAGTACTAGTTCAACCGGTCAGTACCTCTGTAAACATCATTAGATGAAACTTAAGAATCTAACCAAGATTTTATGATGTTAACCTGTCAAGTAGAACCTTAATTATCCCTACAATCAATCCTAAATTCTTAATCAACACAATGAGTTGTTGAGCTGTTACCATCATATATACCATGTTAAACCTTTTTTTACGAATGCGAGCACGAGTTTAAATTCGTGGAATTCACACGATCTCAAGTTCTTAACAACTACATGAAAGTACAGCCATGAAATGCGTTGGCGGTCATAAGAATTAAGAACTGCACAAAGTACAAACTTGTAAGCCTGAAAACTTCAGAGCCAAAAGCCTTTCTTCATATGCACAACAAATTACGGCATAAAAAGGTTCTCCCTTTTCCCAGTTCACAAGTACATGGGATCACGAGCCATGACGAAAGGAAAAAAATTAGGAAAATAACCTCAGGAAAAACGACTGTTCCAAAGGTAACTCACAAACTAACGTTGTTTGTGTCTTAGACGGTGTATGCTTGTTGAATTGTTTCTATGTCTAGACCCTTGAGTCTAACCACCGATTCAACATGACCCTTCAACGTATGCAATTCTCTCAACCTAACAAATACCCAAACACGTATCAATATTCATGAATATTGGGGCAAATGGCAGATTTAGAAAGATTTGAAAAGGATTAATACACCATACCTTGCAATTTCTGCTCTCCGTTTGGCTTCTTCTGCCATCTGGTTAAGTTCGGTGACATTGGTGCGATCACCAAACATTTTGGTGTCGGGAACTTCAAGCCCATGAAGAGTTCGTTGCGCATGAGCCCATTGTAGCTCACGTTGTTCCTTACCGAAGTCCTTTTGTCTCGTGAAAGCAATCTAAACGGAAAAAAATTAACAGCGATCAACGTTTTGCGAAAAAAGAAACAAAAAGTAATTATTATTTTTGCGTGAATTAACATCAGAAAAGGTTTTTACATACCCTCCTCTCGATAACAAGGTCCCAGGCCCGTCCACTAAGAGCGTATCGGATAAAGAACTTTATAAGATCGAGTGGGAAGTAAAAGACGATATTGTAGAGCCAGATTACACCGGCCCATCCCCACCCAATTCCTTCCACTGCAGCAAAGGCCCAATTCGCATAAACTGCGATTAATGTAGCAATCTGGTAGAAACAAAATGTAATGTTATATATTTATTGGCCGTTGTAAGGAAAAGGTAAATACTAGTATAACAACTAATTTGTACCAATTGGGCAACAGCGAAAGCAATAACAAGCAGCCAACCAGGGCGTTCCACAAATGACCAACTGCGGGACCTCGTCACAAAAATGAGTGCTTGACTGATTGTGCTGACTTGCAGATATATTGCTGAAGCTAGCTTTCGGAAGTCATCGTGAGCTGTTTTCTCTAGAGTAGGCACGCCAAATGTACGCTGAGAATTAGGTTTGGTAAGTAGGTTCAGTCAGTAAATACCAAAAAATACATACACTTAGATAAAAGTGTAAACATACGCACCGGAAAGAAATCTGTTTTATAAGCGGCCCAGAAAAATATAACGGTCATCATAGCCAAGTATGTACCAAGTACAACCCCAGTCGTGAAAATTTCGGCCAGTTTCCAGCTATCTGGAAGCGGAGATGGCTTCACTCTATCCTTCGATATGGTCATGATGGTTCCTGAAATGAAATGTATATTACTACAGGTAGCAAAATAAGTTGGGTAATGGATACAAAATATGTACCATATAACACAGAAAAATGCACGAACCATCATTCAGGATTGCGATGATAAGAACCATGAAAGGTGGGAAATCGAATCTCCATATCAAAGCAAGCAGCATAAAACCAAGCTGACACAAGCATAAATAACATAAAAGGTCAAGATTTAGGAATAAACATAAAATACGCACACATGATGACACACAATAACATACCACAATACGAATAGTGATTGAAACCGCATAGATCTGCCAAAAAACAGGTACAGTTAGGTTCAACGAAATGCATCTGTATAGAACAATTAAAGATATAACAGGACATTACCGTATAATTTTTCATCCTCTGGAAAATGGCTCGACTGGTCAAAACGGCACTGATGATGACACTAAGCCCGGGCTCGGTTAGGACAATATCAGAAGCACTACGGGCTGCATCTGTTGCATCAGCGACAGCAATCCCGATATCGGCCTTTTTAAGGGCAGGAGCGTCATTTACTCCATCTCCGGTCATTCCACATATGTGTTTCCTAGCTTGTAAACGCTTTACTATTTCATATTTGTGTTCTGTAAGAAATTATAAGGACACATTTAAGTATCTTATCACACATTACATATCTTTTCCTTTTTATAAATTCGAATGAAGAAAAAAAACATACCAGGGAAAACACCAGCAAAACCGTCGGCTTTCTCTATGAGTTCATCAATGGGTAAAGCGGCAATTGACTCATCTTTATTTTGACCGAGTAAAGCAGAGGAAGGATACATGTTAGTTCCCATTCCAAGCCGTCGACCAGTTTCTTTTCCAATGGCCAATTGATCCCCTGTTCAAAGTCGCAAAGATTAGTATATGATAGAGGTAACAAATTGGATGGGTTGGGTAACAAGTCAAAGTATAAAGGGGGTTAAGAAAATAGAAAAATTGAATCTTGAAGTCAAGCCTAGTACAATTCAAAACCAAAATTGAAACGAATGTAGTTGCAAATTTAACGCAACAACTTTTCCAATTTTTTAATATTTTCGTTGTGTTTGTATCTTGGAGGAAAAATATTTGTACAAATGAATCGATATGTTTGACCTCATTAGTTAATAAGGAACTCGTATTGGATCAAATAAACCCACGATGATCCAAAAACCAAACTTAAAAAAACATGCACCTGTGATCATTTTAACATTTACTCCAAGATTCAAAGCCCTTCGAATAGTCTCAGCACTATCATGTCGAGGTGGATCAAAGAGTGGCATGAGCCCAATGAACTGCCATGGCCCTCCAGGACTGTCTTTTCGCCCCTCGGGAACTTCCTATTTTTATAACATAAAAAGGAATGATATACAATCAACAATAAACAAAACACATGCACATACTGAAATACAATGTAAAAGAAAACGTCATGAATCACCTGATATGCTACAGCAAGTGACCGTAACCCACGGTCTGCAAACTTATCAATGACAGCATGAACTCTGCGTTCTATATCTGATTTGTTGTGTGCAAGATTCAAGATCTAAACCAATATAAAATCAGAAAGGGTATTAAAAAGTTGATTTTTTTCATGCAATATTGTTTGTTTGTCATTAAATTGATACATAAACACAGACGGACCTGCTCGGGGGCACCTTTGCTGACTCTATGCATTTTACCCTGATTATCCAGATAAGTCAATGCTGTGCGCTTATCGGTTGGATTAAATGGCAAAAAGTGCAGCTCTTGAATTTCAGCACGCGCCTATATACAAACAAACGAATTTAATGAGAATAAAAAAAGAATAAAACTTCCTCCCTTCCAAATTAACTGATCTCCTTGAGCTATTGGGTATGTCACTCAGTCTTATCTTTGAATAATCTATCGTGATGTTCCACTTTTTAAGCATCATTCTTTTTGGGCGGCTCTATTAAATGATTGCTAGAATGACATTGTTTTCTCAGATGATATTTAATTACCTCTTTTGGATCAGCCAGCATATTGACTATTGCAGCATCAATAGCATCCTGGTTTTCGGTTCTTGAGGCTCGTGCTGACATCAGAACAACAGTATCTGCATCTACTCCCTTGGCAAACACCTAATAAATTAAGTCAACTCAAATGTCAAATTCAATGTCAACACACACAAAATGATAGTAGAAAAACAAATTAAAGTCAACAACTGACTTCTATAAGATTCTTGTCAACTGTAAGCTTGTTCAAAGTCAAAGTCCCGGTTTTGTCACTGCAAAGCACATCCATTCCAGCCATTTCTTCTATCGCTGTCATTCTTTTTGTAATTGCTCCCTGTAAAAGTAACAAACATAAACTACTAAATATCATAAATCACTAAAAATAGCAGTATTTATTAAAAGTTAAGATGATGGAAAAGGTCAATGAACCTGTTGAGCCAATCGATGAGACCCGATGGCCATTGTTACCGACAGAACAGTAGGCATGGCGATTGGGATTCCTCCAATAAGGAGTACAAGGAGATTATCAATTCCAGGCCTATATTGCCTATCTTGAATCGGGAACATTACAATAATCTCAATCACCATTCCAACAGCAATCGAACAAATGCAAAAATTCCCAATTGCAGTCAAAACCTAACAAGATATTTAAAATGGCTTAAATCATCAAAACCCAAATTCAAAAAATGAAAAAGCTAACACCTTTGATATAAAGTTTGAATCTTTCTCTGTTCACCTTTTGAAAGTGGCCAACTTGGTTTGTGCTATCAACAAGATGAGCAGCCTTCCCGAAAAATGTGTGGACACCGGTTGCAATTACAACTGCCTCGAGTTCGCCCTGTTTGCAAGTCGAACCAGAGTAAACACCGTCCCCAGGACCTTTTGTTACTGGAAGTGACTCACCTGTTAGAGCCGACTACACAAGACAACTTCACCAGTTCAGTACAAAATACCAGAATTTGATCAAGAAACACTTATACAAACCGCTGACCACCCACTTGATCAATCTTTAAAGGATCACCATCGAGCAAACGAGCATCAGCTGGAATAATATCACCAAGTTTTATACTAATTATATCGCCTGGAACTAAGATGGCAGCATCTTCCTCGTTCCATCTCCCATCTCGTAGAATCTACAAAATTTTTATATAAAACAATCAAGAACAATATTATTATGTCGAATATATAGAATTATGGAAAATTAAATGTTGATACCTTTGCTTTTGGGGAAAGCTGAGCCATGAGAGCAGCAGCTGCATTACCAGCATTGTTTTCTTCAATGAAACTAATTGTGGAGTTGATAATTAGCAGAGTAATGATACCCACAAAATCCTGCCAATCAGGAGGCTTTCCCTACAAAATTTTAGGTTCAATTAGAATTTTATAAAAGAAAAAAAAAAGTAAAACTAGAAAAATATATATGTTTGAAGAAAAAAAAGGTTTTTTCAAACTTCTTACTCCTCCATTAGCAAGAGCAATTGCCATAATAGCAGCAGCTTCCATAACCCATGACAATGGATTCCACATAAAGCCTAAAAACTTCAAGAATTTGCTTTCCTAGAAATACCCATATCATAAGTTCATCAAAATTTACTTAAAAATTATAAATAGATAATCAAAAAAGAACATCATAACAAGATTTGGGAATACAATACACATAAAATATTTATTTTTGAATTGGGGTGTACCTTTTTTTCTTCAAGTTTATTATAGCCAAAAATGGCTAATCTTTCTTCAGCAGCAGTACTAGTGAGACCCTCTTTGCTACATCTCAAATTCTCAAAAACTTCCTCAATGGGAATACTTTCCTGCACAGCAACAGCAACAAAATTAAACCCACAAAATTTCATCAAAAGAAGCTAGAATGAGAACCACAGATCCTTTACCAAATCTACAGTCTCCTTCAGCACAGCTTCAAGAACTTCAGGCTTTTCTTCTCCCATTTTTGTTTTTTGCGGTTTCTTGAAAAGCTACTAGTTGCAAATCAAGCACAGAACTTTCATATGAAAGATTATGATATAAAGAAAACCCAGATGAAAAAACACAATCTTTTTTGAAGATTTGTGGTTTAAGAAATAGAAAGAGGCTTCCCACCTATACCAAATCTACAAGGAGTGAAAACGCTGATGAGAGATAACAGAAGTAAGTAGCAACAGTAACAGTCCCTAAGCAAACAAAATAAATTAATAAATTAATACTTATGAAAACATTTTTTATTTATAGTTGAAATTGAAAATTTTACCCTAAACAAGTACTCACTGCGTAGCAGAGGCCCTACTCTTTTTCCAGAAAATAATACGTAGTATAAATTGATAAAAACAATCTTTTTCAAAATATACATATAAAGATAAAATCTTTATTGTTCATATAACGTACTTGGACTATTATGCATTGAGGGTTGTACTTTTGTGGCTGTGTATTTCCTATTGACAACTCTTGTATTTCCTATTGACAACTCTTCTATCAAGAATATATATTTTTATATAGCTAAAAATATACTGTAGTAGTAACTTGTTTTGAAAAAATTCAAACCATAGTTAATTTGCTGAAATTTTGTGATTAACAATGAAAGGAGCATGCAGAATATCATTGACTAACTAACTTAAAAGAATTATATCATATAATACTCTGTATAAAAATAAAACTAGTAATTTTTTTTAATATTTATATAAATCTTGTTTTAATAAAACGTAGAAGATATTCTAAGAGAGAATGTTTTTGATGTTACAATCTGGTCTTTAACGATGATAAACAAGTTGTAGTTTTTTAATGTTATCCTGAAAATATGATAAGAGGCAGCAGTATAGTTTATCGCAAGTGTTTAAAAATAAAAAAAAATAAAAAAAAATCTACTTTTATGTTGTCTCTTAATTGTTCTTCAACCATATATTATCCTGTAATTAACAGTCAAAACAACTTCCGTTGATTTTGAAGCTCAAATAGTACTACTAACTAATTTTGAAGGTAAATAACATAAATATTATGCATCGAAAGTAGTACATTATTCATTGGAAGTTGTACCCTTGGAGTGTGGTCCCAATGGCCTTAAAATGCACAAACTACGAAATGTGGGATTCTATCTATCTATACATATTATATATCTTCTCGTAATTGTAAATAGGTAATCCGTTTTCCAATTGGAGTTTCAAAATATTCAACTGAATTAGCTCTAAATTGTAATGGTAGTACTTATTTAGATTTAGATAACTAAGAATCTAAGATGATAGTTACTTAATCATAATCATAATATATCATATCATATCACGTATATACAGGTGGAGTTGAGTGCTTTTATACGCAATTAAATCATACATACTTACGTAGTAATAACGTAAAACAATATCAGTATGATAGTCGAGTTTTAGCTTAATAAGAGTACGTAAAATGTATGAGTTAACATTTCATTGATCATGCAAGTTGATTAATCGCTAAATGATTGTTGATAAACAACAACTACTTACATTATTTGTGCATAACTTAATTAGTGCTTTGTTTTGATACATGTACTTAATTAATAAAGTGATATAAATAAAATAAAACTACAATAATAAAGTAAACAAAAAATTGAAGGCATATTCACTTTCTATAGCTTTTTGTAAAGACAACTTTTCCATTTTATTTAAAGATAATCATCATCAATATGTGATATATCAAAAGAAAAATATGATATAAAAAACTTACTTTTAGTTCTCCGTTTGCCTTTATGTATCAATTACCTATTTGAAGAAAGCTATAACTACATAAAAATTTAAGAATGCCACCTATGAGTATATAATAATTGAATTTTCGTTGTCACGGTTCCATTAACTTAAAGTTAAAGCAAAGTTTCGAATCCGTACTATAATAATCTAAACATGTTTTTGGCTAATTGTGTTTGGTCATTTGTTTAACTATACATAATTAATTATAATTATTTTGTTATATATATATAATCTTAAATATAATATACGATTCACCTTTACGATGTCATTATTCAAAATTGAGATTCAATTAAGCAATTAGATCCCTCTATGTACTTATAATTACAACCTATCATTATTACTTCAAACTATTCATTTGCTTATGTATAATTAAACATTTTTACAATTAAATGTATTTTGACTTATATAAAATATTTACCGCTGTTAAAAATTTACGATCTACACTCTCAATTCAATATAGACTACCTAAAATATTTTAATTTTAAACAATATTGAATATCTCTTAACTTAAAAAAAAAAAGTTCTAATATCACATGGCATATAAGGATTCTTTCAATATGTTTGAAAATTAATTACAAATTCATCAGGTCGTATATATACACAGATTTTAGGGTTAGTAGATATATATATATAGTATGGTAGTAAATGATGTATGTGTTTTATTCATAACATGTCATTAAACGTGTAATAAATCATTTGTTTACCTATACTTAGCACATATCTACATGATTAAGTTATTAGTTGTAAAAGTGAGAAATTAATTATTATTATTATATATATACTCAAAAGAAATTTAGTATGGTATAGGTAAACTACTTTTTTCATTTTTAAGAATTAGAAAAGTAAGCTACATAGGAGATAGAAAAATGTGTCGCATACTTAATCATTTACCAAGTACTCGTATATATTGTTTACTATAAATTAAATATATTACTAATATGTGTGTAAATAGAAATAAAATAAATAAGCTAGTGAAGAAAAATTAAATTAGTGTAGTAGTTAATACATAAGGTCATTTCCAATGTATACATTACACTAAAATTGGTGTTTTGGTATAAATGTTGAAATACAACCAACTCATCAAATATAGTGAAATTTTTAGTGTACACTAAATTTTTGGAGGTCTTGCACCAAATTTGGTGTAACACTAAACTTTGCATCAAATTTATAATGTTTCATTTTAGACCTTATATTTGAAATATTGTTATTATTTAGGTACAAAACTTGAAAAAACTTATTTATTTGTATGATAATATGATTATTGAGACGATAAAATATAATTTTCAAACAAATTATGATAATTAAAACGTTGATTATGTAAAGAACTTATGTAATTAAAACTTTACGAAAGTAAATAAATAAAGTTTACATTTAAGTTAATAGTTTGGAAGGTTAATTGATCATAAAAATAATGAATTGAAATAAAGTATAATGAAGAAAAAGTTTAGGGGGCAACATGTAAATGTTGAAAGTCGTTTTAGTGCATAATTTTAGTGCATACATTGGAGATGAAACACATTTGGTGCAAGCATATTCCTGAAAGATTCATTTATTACACCAAATTTGGCGAAACGTTTAATGCATACATTGGAGATGCCCTAAGATAAAGAATCAGAGGACAATGCCTCAAATGAGGGTCATATCAAATTCACTGCATTTTAAGAACAAAGGTGTAGGTATAAAATGTAGTAAAATGTTATATATGTAAAATGCGGTGTTGTTAAAATGCAGTATTTCGTTGGTAAAGTGTAGTGAATCTGACCGACAATTTTATCATAAAATGCATTGAATTCGACGTATCTCTCATCTTCTCATTTGAAGTCTTCCTCTTAAAACCTTACCCAATACATAAATAAAAAATCATATTTTTAGATTTATAAAGAGTCTAGTCCTTTAAAATAAAATAAAGTAATATCACTCATGTCTTTGATGGACATCACGTTATATCTCTTTTAGGCCTTCGGTTGCTCAACGACTTCTCTCCGTATTAAAATAAATAAATATAACCATCAAATTAAGTCTTTAATGATCAGGATTAAAATAATAAAAAATGAACAGAACATACTTTGGATGAAAAACAAGTATATTTGCCAACACGATGACAACATAAAACCAACACTCTAAAAGAATTAGGTTGCGTTTTTAGATTAAAAAAAAAAAAAATTAAATACTTATGCACGACGAAGTTTATTTTGTTGAATACTTCACTTTCGTCACAAAGTAAACATAAAAAAAATACATATTAAAGTGTTTGTTGACTAACCATCTAAGATCTAAATCGGTTTTGAAAAACATTTTTATTGTTGATCACAACTCACAAGTTTATGTTATATCGATAGTTGTTAGATGTTACAATTCGTCTCTTACGAGTCGAGCAAAAAATAATAATAATAATAATAAAAATGAGGCTACTCGGATCCTGACTCTTAAATGATTTTGACTATTATAAGTCGTTTATTGACTCTTTTGAGTCGTGTACGACTCTTATGAGTCAGAAAATTAGATAAATTTTTAGTGTAGTGTAATACAAAATAGAAATGGAAATGACTATAATCTATTTTAAATTAAGTATTTGTGTTGATTGTCGGTTAACGAGCTAACTATCGACTATCACCATGTTCTATTTCTCTTGAGGACAAAAATCTTAAAAAATAATGCACATACATATATTTATTGTAAAATAGTGACTCTTACGAATCGAGTCGAGTCACGAGTTAAAAAAATCACTATTCCAATAGTTTAGTTGTGCTTCTTTAAGGCCGTCTCTTTTATAATTACTATTATTTGTAAATATAATGAGTAATTTATTCATGATGAACATTTTAGTTGACATTTTTATATTCCTTAAATTATTAAGTGTAATTATTTGGTTTTTGTGTGATGTGAACATTATTTGTCATGGTATAACACTTTGTGTTGCATTCAAAATTTGCTATAACAATCGCAACTAATAAATTAACGTTCTATTCATAATGATCAAAAATAGAAGTCCTCAACTATTTTGGACACTTTTCGTAGTTAGAGCGGAGCTACAAATTATTATTATAGTGATTAATAAACGTTGTAATTATATTTAGTACAATACTATATAACGAGCAATAAGTGATTATATAAGATTTTTTACAATGTACGAGACACGAGATGTCTGAGGGGCAACCGCCCCCACTCATGTGTCTCCGCCTCCTAAGTAGCACTTCACAATTTACACATATACTGATCTTTGAAAAGCTTAGTTTTGTTGACAAAACTATGTTGTATGCTTGAAGAAAGTTTTTTGTTTTCTTTTTCCTTTTTCTAACTATATGCAATTATCTATTTGTTATTCCTTTCTTCCCAAATTTATTGACCACAAATAAAAGTCAGGCAGTTAAAAAAAAAACATAATCATTATACTATATTTTTGTGTAAGAAAACAATTTTACCTTTACTTTTCATACATTTTTTATGACATAAATATAAAGTAGAGATAATATATAGGATGTGTAATTATATTTATCCGTGTAATATAGATAAATATTTTAAAAATAATAATTAAAAAAAAATGGATATAATATGTAAAAGAAAAATAAAAATAGTAGATAGAATAGATAGATATTAATAAAAGGAATATACATTATTATTTAAGCACTGTACGCAACTATAAGTTAGTTTGACGTAGACAATAGTATAGATACGTATAGAGTAGACAATATGTATTTATAATATGTAGATAAATACACATAAAAATCGCTACAACGGTATATCTAATTATCCATAAAACGCCTAAGGCCTAAGCCTAAGTATCCATTGGTTCCCTCAAACCTAAACGATACCCAAACTGAAAAAAAAAACTCCCACTAGAATACCTTTATGCCTAAAACTAAGGCTAGAACTCGGCTCAAGCTCGGCTCGATAGCTCGACGAGTTTTCACGATGAATGCTCTAACTCGACTCGAAAATATTTCAGGATGGCTCGAGCTCGGCTCGAAAAGCTCGACTACTCTTATAAAAAAAATATTTTTAATACCCATACTTATTTTATATTAGATTAAAAATAAAAATAAATACCAAAAATCATTTCAAATATATAGAAAATACTAATAAAGTGTAAAAATTAGTTAAAAATATGTAAAATAGTATAACAATATTTAAAGTATAATAATAATATTATTTATAGATTCAAAATTACTTATACATTTATATAATAATATACATATTAATTATAGCTCGATAATAGCTCGAGCTCGGCTTGATATATATTTCGAGCTATACATTTAAGCTCGAGATCGGGCTCGAACTCGATAAAAGCTCTACTCGAACGAGCTTAAGTTCGAACCGAGATCGAGTTGCTAGATAAAAGTTCGACTCATTTACAACCCTACCTAAAACTCTGCTCATCTATCATAATTTTAGAATTTCATCCTAAACAAATAAATATATCCATCTACCTGTCTATCTATCTATCTAAAAACTCCTAATTATCTATCCTACTTCTACCTAGAACACCGTGCTCCCATATAAATACAAATTCATATCGATACAGATACATGAACACGCCCAAATGTATACATGTATAAATATGTAAGTATTTATATCTATCTATATATCTATTTAACAATTATTGGACGGATGAGCAATATCTTTTTTCAACTTACACTTTAGGTGTATGATCGATTTCAGGGTTGCAACAATTATTGAAAAAAAGCATCATTTTGAGAGAGGACACAAAACCATGTGATGTGGCACATGCATGTGACTCGGAAGTGACAAAACCAAATACGGGTGGATCCACACAGCGTTGCCCTACACCCTACCCACACGCAATTAAAACCCGTTAAATTTGGTGGTGGTACCATCCGTAGTCCGTACTACTTTCCGTATCAATTTCCAAATATTCGAACCTCTTTTTTCCGTTTTGATTCCCTCTTTCAACAAAACACTCCGATTTTAGAAATAAACAAAACAAAAACCCTCTCTTTTTTATTCGAAAGAAGAGAAAAAAAACCTGTATTACGGAGTATTCCCTTAGTTAATAAAAACTAATAAACAAAAAAAAATGCTAGTAACAAATATAATAAAAAATATACACTAAGATTGCGTTTAGTTCACAAAATTCAACGAAATTGAAATCTCAATTTCATTCAATAAGTGTGTTTTGTTTACAAATAAATTGATTTGAAAGTCATCAAATTTCTTTACTCGAAAGAATTCATATTACTTGTAACTCTAATTCCTTTGATGAATTAAATTCCATAAAAATATTTCGCGAACCAAACTCAACGTAAGAGTGAGAGTAATTAAAGAGGAAAGATAACGTGACAATCATGTTCGTTTACATATTTGATTAATCATGGTTCAACTTTTTTTCTTTTAAATAGTAGTAATGAAACAAATAATAATAAAGGTTACGGTTAAAAAAGAATAATAGATAATTAATATATTTTTCATTTACAAGAATGATAAATATAAATAAAATTAACATAGCAAATAAATATTTTCAAAATGCATATATATGTATGTTATTTATTTATAATTATTGTGAAATATATGCCCGATATACTTGTAATCATTTGTACCAACTACCGAGTATATATTACTCTCGTTCACGAGGTTTCTCTTTTGTGATTATTAATATTATTTGACATACAAATATTAACTTATTTGTTTCAAAGCATATATTTTATAAAAACGACACAAACTAGGGTGCTAAAAACAAGAATAAAAACAAAGCAAGTGGACGACAAGTGTAGTGTGACTACCTCTTGTTTTTTGTTTGTTTCTTTTTTCGTTGGATAGGCAAGGTGATAATGTTACGACGATATAGTCAAACCAAGATAATGGTGTTACAACAACTAAGGACAATGATGACTTCTTTAACTCAGTTCAGATATCAAACATAACGAAGCTGGAAAGTAATTTTAACATACTATCTTCGCCTTGTTTTCATCCCTAACTTTATTCCTTACGTAAAGAAGATAGCATTACTCCATTATTTATAGCACAAAATTTAGATCGATAAACCTAAAAACACTTGGACGTTTGATGATGTTAGCAAGACGAATTATTTTCCCAAACATAATAATTGTATTAGTACTAACACTATTATTGCACTTTTTATTCAATGTCAATGGACAATTTGACATAACTTATAAATTCGAATTAATTTCGATTATAAAATACTCGAATCATCGTGCTTGAATTAAATTAAACTACTATAAATTTATAACTATTTTTCATCTTTTGATGTCCTTCCATACTTTCACTCTTTCTTTTTCACATTTTAGACACTTAATGTATGCACTTTCATATCTTTTTGCAATGGTAAAAGTGACTTTTTTAGTATGTGTACGTGATGTTGGAAAGTGAAGTTCATACTATTAATGGAAAGTGGAACATGCGATTTGATTGGAATCATGCAACATGTTTTAGCGTTGATCGATTTTCATATTATTATTAAAGTTTTTACATACATTAAACTAAATGGCGGCGATTTGTAAACTGTAATATGCCACTAATAATACATTGTAGTATTATATTATTACTGTATTATAAATATATAATGTACAACACGTTAAAACATAACTCTTGATACAGTATAAGGTTAAATTGTGCCGGTGTAGAATGTAAATATTTTGAGATATACAAGAAGATGAAGAATCAGTTTGATGAAATGGAAAGCAAAACATCAATTTTAAAATGTGAATTTATGGAATTGAAAAATAAAATTTTTACTTTTAATTTATTATTGGAGTTTTTCCTCTATTTTCATAAAACTAATTTTAAGTACACACGGGTTATGTAAAAATAATACATATTTTAGTTTTTGATTGTACTGAACATAGTTTTTCTTTGATCAATATAAAGTTTTAAATCGGTGTATACACACAGTTAATGTAAATGAAACTAAGTATAATTTTTATTTTATTAATATAATGTTTAAATTTTAAACTCGTTTATGCACACGGAAACTGTTAAATGAATACTTCATCCGTTCATTATATTTAATATATAGAGTTTTAATATAAACTCGTGTTTACACATAACACAGTTAATATAAATGAAATTTAAGCATAGTTTTTTTAATTATTATTAATATAGAGTTTTAAACATGTATATGCACACGAAAACTATTAAATGAATACTTCATCTATTCATTGTGATTAATATATAAAGTTTTAATTTAAACCGTGTATACACATGACACAATTAATGTACAATGACACTTAAGCATAATTTTTTTAATGATTATTAATATATAATTTTAAACCCGTGTATGCACACGATTATTGTAAAATGAATACGTAATTCGTTCATTGTAAGTATGTAATGTATTAAATAAATATTTTTATTTGTTTCATAGAGTTCTAATGATAATAATAATAATAAATTAATTAATATTTAATATATTAAATTAGCTCATGAATACGTAATCACTTGCATGGTTCGCTGATGTGTAGTAAATAACGATTAATTAATTAATATTTATATTATTTGATAAGATATAAGCTTGTTATTGTTAATATATATAATAAATCATAAAGATAAGGTTTATGGGAATTTATTTTTGACATGATTTTTTTTCTAATTTAGATTTTTTAGAAAATTAATTGATTAGATTTTTTAGGAAAATTAAATGATTTGATTGGTCGATTGGATGATAAAATTAAAGAATTTGATTGGTTAATAAGGTTCAATTTTTGGGAGAGATTTTCTTTTATTAATATTTAGATTTATTTATTAATACACCGTTTATCTGATTTTCAGATTAGAAACAATAAAAATATATTATTTAGGAAAATGTTGGTAGTTGGTACAAATATAACTCTATATATATTATAAGTGAAGGGGTCGGATGATAACTAATACTTGATGAGAATCGTGAGAACTAGATGTAAAATATAAAATGCATATAATAATCTCTTTTAAGATTAAATGCATTTCATATTTGTATCTATTTCAGTGGCGGGTCTTGAACGCATTTTATGGGGAGGTCAAAATAGTTTAAAACAAACATACTTGAATACACGGTTGCCATATAAATTTCAATAGTATGGTGCTCTAATAGAGTAGATCATTCAAACATATATACAATAAACAATTATTTGAGTTTTTTTTATTTACTTAAAAGATATATAAAAACCTTTTAGTGTATAGAACTTCTAAATAGATAGTTTAATGTTCAAATACTATTTATTATGAATCGAAAAGCATCCAACAACATAATTATAACAGTAGTATTTATTTTTATTAAAAAGTTTATTGTGGTAAAAAAATAGTTATAACTTTTGGTTGTAACACCCCGAAATCTATTAAAATTGTTGTTGTGTGCTGTTATGCGACACAAGGGCTAGTGTCGCAGGTAGCGACACAAAGCCCAGTGCGACACAAGGCTTGTGTCGCAGTGTCGGGTCAAAAGGCGGTTAGCAAGGGTTAAAAGTGTAAAACAGAGTGGTAAACCTCACTTTTTCATTCGAAAGCTTTCCAGAAACTAGTAAAACACTCCCAGGTTCATTGTAGGTGTGTTGTTGGTGTTTTGAGAGAGAGAAATTAAAGAGAAATCAAGGGTTAATCTTTGAAAGTGTTTCTTGTGTGTTTTGAAACCAATTCCAGGTAAGAGTTTGAGTTATTATGTGCTTTATCATCTTCATAAACTTTATTGGGTTAAAAGTATAAATTCTACCCAGAAAATTGTTAAAAATCGAAAGTTGCTGCTGTTCTGTTCGTCATTGCGACACAAGGCTAGTGTCGCAGCTTGTGTCGCGGTGACGGTGTCGCGAATTAATACTGTTGTTTTAGCGACACAAGGATTTGTGTCGCTAGTTTCTACTGCTGATTAGTACTGTTGTTTTAGCGACACTAAGAGCTTGTGTCGCAGTATGTGTCGTTAATTTCTTTTGTTAATTGAATTGTTGTTTTAGCGACACTAAGAGCTAGTGTCGCAGGTTGTGTCGCTATAATGCATTGAGCGACACTAATCTGGTGTCGCCAGAAGGTGTAGCGACACTAGAGGGTAGTGTCGCAGAAGTAATTAATGTTTTAAATAATATTAAGTATTATCAGAGTTAATTGAATTCGGTCGCCTCGACAGGTATTTCGGGTAGCAATCCATAAATATCTGATCGTCGTCCTTGAGGTAAGTAATAGGAATGTAAAGTATATAATTGGCTGAATTTGTTAATACTTGTGCCTAGCCGCATAAGTTGAATTACCAATTGCTGAGTGATCAATTGTGCTAAATTATTGTATGTGAATTGTACCTTTCCTGTGCTTACTAAGCAAAATGCTTACGTGCTGATTGTTGTATGTGATAGGTACATCGAGAGTTGTGAAGGGCGGGGATCCGGGCAAGCGACCCGAGGGCTGCTAGTGATGGACTTACTATGACGAGATAGTAAGAGGAGAAACTCGTAAATCATGCTCGATAATAACGTGTAATATTTTGTAATGATGAGAAACGTGTTTTGTAATAAACAATGTGGTTGTCACTTTATATTAATATATAAAGTGTTTTGAGAAAGATAATTTGAATAAAAAAAAAAATGGGACGTTTCATTGGTAGTGCTAGACTGCTAGCTAAATGAGTTTATTTGTCTTTAGTGATGAGTTTAAACTAAATATTTATAAAGCACAAGGGGGTTTTGGTGAAAAAATGTGAAGTTTACACATTGCACAAGTCATCTTCTTTGTTATCACAGATCCACCATTAATAATCAAAGATTAGCTTTTTTTCTTTCTCTTTAAAATGAAAGAATTTGCTCAAATTTAGAGGTTCTATCTCACCATCCTTCTGTACATTATAATAGTTTTCCTAAAAACTAATTAGGTCATCTAAAATCTTTATAATTAAGCCTAAAATCATTGAATATATTATATCACTAGCTCAGCATTTTTAGGGGGGAAGGGGGGGCATAACCCCTCCCTGCTCCTATAGAGATCCGCCCATGATCTAGTTCTCATGATTTTCATCAATCGTTAGTTTTCACGTGATCCTTACCATATATTATATATTATCATTATAAATAAGAATGATATTTATTCAAGTAAATGGGTCAAAGTGTGTGTTTGGCGGAGAGCTTTTAAGAGCTTTTTGAAGCTTTAGTTTTTTGTTTTTCAAATTGAAAAGCTTCTCATTTCTAAAAGCTTCGTTTGGATAAAAGAGCTTTAAGCTTTTTTTTTTTTTTAAAAAGCTCCAAACAGCTTGTAAATGAAAAGTTAATCCTACAAGCTTTGAAAATTGAAAAGAGTTTTTAGTGAATATATTTACATGATTGCCCTCGTCATTTATATTTACAATTTGAGACTAGATAGTTTATCGGCACTAGTATTCCAAATGATTTTCTAAGTTATTGTCCTTTTTGTTTTCAATAAATTAATAAGGAATTAAACCTAGTTAATTATTAACAATACTGACGACCTGAAAATATTAGAAACACTTTTTAAAATAACGGTGGACATATTCATATTAGTACTACACGAAATATAGTAGGTAATACATTAACTCGTAATCATTTTTGTATCAAATCAAATATTTAATACATATATATAATTTTTGACATTAAGAGGTGATATTTGAATCATTATTATTTTTCTTATACTAAAATATTATTTGACAAATTTATATTTAATTATATTTATTATTATTTTTATATTCATATATACATATACTATACATATTATTTCATATTATTATTATAAAGTAGTTTCATGTTGTAACTATTGACTATACATATTTTTTATAATGTTACCTTAATTATAAGAAAATGAATATGTTAACAAAAATATAAATAATTTAGTTATTTATATTATATTATTATGAGTTATATACGTTAAATATATATATACCATTTTATTTTATTTTATTTTATCATTGTTCTTTATTGTCATTTTACTTATTTCAATTACAGCTACAGTTACTTTATCAAACACATTTAGAAAAATATATCTACAGCTTACAGCTGCAACTTATTTCCCAAAGATACCCAAAACCTATATAGTATCGTACTATCGTTAAAGAATGTTGGTACAAACATAAATGCATAATGTACACGTCAAATGAAAAAGAATATCAAAAAGACATGATCCGAAGAAATTGAATGCTTTAGGGAGCAGTGACACATGGTGCTCACTATAACCATGGTCCTCATTACTACTATTCAAATTATTGCTCATTAAATGCAACCACTACATATCGTTTATTCTTCATCTAAAAATTACTACACATATGTCATGTAAATTCTGAAGTGTTTGGTTTATAGCTACTTATTTTTTAGTATATGTTCCTCTCTAATTTTCGGATTCAACCGTTTACGGTTATATATATTGGTTGATACCCATAAATTTGGTAATCAATCTAAGTATCAAACCCACCAAAAAAAGGTAGATCTACGAATTCTTTCCAATAATACCCATAACGAACTTATTACTAGAACCAAATATCGTACGCTCAAAGCCACGTCAGCATAACTAAAATTTATGAGAGACTGACTAAACACTGCCAGCAATCCTTTCATCAGTTTCATTTTTAAGACCCACAGATTATTAATTTAATTTTTTAAACACAAATTAAATATAAAATCTTTCATTAAACTTAAAAAGCATGACATTAATTAAAATCAAAACATTACAAATTAAAATAACATTAATTACGAATTTAGTCGCACATTGCAACTTCGTGTTGTCCTTAGTGCGATGGTATAGGTCTTTGGATAAATTTTCAATGTTTCAACACCATTTTAGCTTATCAAACTCCATTTTTTATTGTGTCGCTTCTTAAATAGTTTTCAAAGTTTGTTGTTGGATTCTTGCGGATTCCAAAATGGCCTCACGGGTCACGTCGCTCGAATTTCTTGAAGAGGTTCCATTCGAAGAACCCGAACTTCGTTGACTTTTCCGACTTATGTCATGACCGGATGAACGACAAATCTGGTCGTTTTGGAATAGTCGTTGCATTTTGGGCGCAAGGTCGGCGGGGTTCGGATTATCGTCAGTTTCTTCCCCGACTAGATTTATTGGTACGTCGTTTTCTTGAAACGCGTATTTATTGTACGTAATATCGTGAACGGCATAGAACTCTAGGATTTCTTTGACTACGTGAAACGCTTGCTCGTAAAAAAAGCTCATTTTCACTTGTTGTTTGAAGTGTTCTTTTGCTACCCTAATAACGTCCTCGTCTTGGTATCCGCTTGGCCGAGGCTCTTGTACTTTTGTAGATGCCGATAAAATTCTTTTACGTCGGTTCGAACTTTATTCCATTTACCGGTTAGTTGACTTTTTATGCGTTTCATATCAACTAACTGATTGTAGTCTTGAACTATTTTGTTTCAAAATTGTGAAGACGTGGTTTTGGAAATTGTCGACCCATCTCTCAACCAATGTTTTGACTTCATAGTCCGTCCATCTAGTTTGTGTTCTTTTTTTTTACCCTTAACATTAACCTCGTGCTCGCCTTCGTCTTCAGATACTACGTCATTTTGGGATTCAGGTTGTGTTTTTGGAAAGAAGTTTCGGGTTGTGAGTGTGAGTGTTGGCCGGATTGTGATTAAGCGTATGCTTGGAAGCTGTATTGTGGTGGTGGTTAGTACCCGTATTGTGGTTGTTGGTATGGTTGGTAGCCGTATTGTGGTTGTTGGTATGGTTGGTAGCCGTATTGTGGTTGTTGGTATGGTTGGTAGCCGTATTGTGGTTGTGGTTGGTGGGGATACCATGGTTGGGATTGTGATTGATATGAGATGAAATCGGTTGGTGAATTGTTGGAAGTAGTTGCTGAAGATGAGTTAGCCGGTGAATTGGGGTAAATGGGATTGTTGAGTAAATTTTGATAGAAATCATTGTTGATGGGGTTAGACATTTTTTGTGAATTGGAAGTGAAAGAATGATAAAAAAAAAAGTGTGAAATAATATATTTGATTGAGATAATGGAAGATAAAAGTGTGTGTGAATTGAAGTTTAGTTGTATGTTTATTTATAGTGTGTTTCGGGTTGTAATAAAAGGGTTAAAAAAATAAAAAAATATATCTTTTTTTTCCAAAAAACGGATATATTACTGTTATATTAAAAAAAATAACTTTTTTTATATTGTTAACGGCTAGATTTTTTTTTAATAAATTATATTGCATGTGGGCCCACCGACCCACCGTTTCCTTTCGTCGTCAAACCGAAGAGCTCAAATCGACGAAGCAAGCGACGAAGTCGTGCCAGCGACATCGGTTATCCAGCCTTCATCGATTGCCAACTGAATAATAGCGATGACACCGGTCTTACATGATGGGAATTTTGTAGTGGAATGATGCATGGATTTGATTCCCCTTTTTATCCATGAGATGTGGACTCAATGGACCAATTAGATACATCCCAATCCCCACCCATATATGCACCTCTTCTTTTATCCACAAACATGAGAGGTCTATACATTAAAATAAAAATTAATAAAATCGTATTGTATATATTTTATTTTATTTTTCTTTTTTTTTTTTTTTTGGTTTCTTAGAGATATTATAGTTATAAATAAAAGATTTGTATAGAAACAAATTAAATTGTTATAGTATATTTTTGCCAAGTTTGTTTTACATGACAAATGGACAAGTGGTGATAATTCAGCATTCTTTTCTGTTTTTGAAGATACAAGTTGAAAGTATCACATGTACAAATTTTAAGATCACAACAAAACTTTCCTTAAAAGCAAACGGCAAGAATAAGGACACAAATACCATGTTCATGTATACCGACTGGACCTTAGGTCGACCAGTTAGATATGGTTGTTCACCAAGAATATGATTCAATTTTTGACGTTTTAAGTTCTCCAGTTTAACATCAGTATTCCGTACCCTTTAAACCACCCGAAAAGAACCTGAATACAAAAAATTAACATGTACATACATGAACTAATTGACACATGTTTTGTTAGGTGTGGCATTTTCGACCCATATATCATATATGTATGTACTTACATATAAATAGGTCAATATATATATATATGGCTATGTTGTGTTTTATACCGTTTAAGAGTCGTCCAAAGTCTACTACTCTGTATTAGTTAATGTATTTATTGAATATCCAAAACTGTTTTATTCAATGGTATAGAACTGCAAATTACTGTTGTAAATTTGTGATGATTTGTTTCTTTAGCATATCATAGTGTGTTGACTAATATTAGAGAGTTTTTAAAACAGGACAAAATAAATATTACTTAATCAAGTAACCCATTATCCATATATTCAGCCCATTATGTTTATACCTTTACTGAAAAATGACCAATTTCAACATGTAATAGTCAATCCATGTGATCCACCTACCCATCTTGCCAACTTTATGTTTAGTTCCAAAAACTAAACCCCTACTCATAATACTATGATTCAACTTTCAAAACCAACTAACCAATAAATGATCAACGATTCAACATACATAAAAAGCCTATGTTATGTGTACTTGCAAAAACTTTCAATATTATAAATGTTAGTACTTAACAAGATATACAATTGAATCACAGGTGTGGAGCTAAAACTCTATCTAAATCGAATTTATAGTTGTTTTTAAGACTTATTAGGTACCTAATTATATGATCAAATTACATCTTGAACCATGTGGGTTGGATTGGGTTAGGCCGGTCGTTAAATGAGCAGGTTAGTTCATAAGCTAGAGTTGCCCCCTCTATGTTGTACCAATATTGGCATCTTCATTTAAAGCATTGATCATGAATAAATGGACTAACTTAATACAAGTCACAACACCAACACGGATGCAGTTTCTTGATTTGTACCATATAGTTATTGTTAGTCCTGAATTAGAAAGGCACCAATATACCGAGTTTATATAAATCTTAAACATACGAATTTCAAAACGACTCTTACGGAATTATCAACAACTTATTCAAATAACTTTCTCATATACTGTATTCAATCGAAAATGTTGATATTAAAAAATTTACTTCAGGTTTGGCATATAAGATGTTACATGTATGATAATAAACCTTAAAAGTTTAAATGGTAAGTAACAAGGCCCATCGGTAGAAGGTGATCCGTTAACCGAGAGTCACATTTTAAATTAAAAGAGAACTATTGTTGTAAGTATATAAGTCAGGTGGTTGTGTTAGTTACTGAAAAAAAGGAAATAGCTATAAATAAATTACTGAATAAAAAATTGATGCCCACAAAATTTAATTTAAGTATACATATTAGAAGATTTTTATTTGTTAATTGGGCTGAAAGTTTTAAGGGAAAAACAGAAATATATGTGGGATGTTTGTGTGTGGGCCGAGAGAACAAGAGGGGCAGATGCCCAGAAAGCAGGTCATAGCCCATTAGGCCGAGGCCTAAATCTGAGTATTTTATTCAACTAGTTTAATATCCGCGAAAACGCGAAAAATTTAAATTGAATTTTATAAAATGAGTTGTTTTTAAATGTATGTTAATGTTAACCTTAAGCTATTATTAATAAAAATGCATTAAATGAGTCAAGGATAATTTAGACATTTTCTTGTGAATTTGATTTTTTGTTTTACGTAGGTGAGAGATTTTAAGGATATCTTCTTACTTTTAGGAAACAAAATATTAGTATGAGTTATGAAAGGATTTTTTTTCTTTTTAGTTATATCCGAAAATTTTAATTTTAATTAAAATAATTAAGTATTAGAAATTAATCTAGGTGGTCGGATCGATTTGGAAAAACACAATTAATGATCAGGATTCCTCCATTGTATTATGATTTAAGTATATATTATAGATCTTAAATCGTAAACTTTTTAAATATAATATATGAAGTTTATCATCATGTTATCAATTAAAATTTTCAATTAATCAATTAAATTTCTTAATTTCACTTAAGTTTAGAAATAAAACTCCTTAAATTTTTCAATTTCAACAAAAAGAATTTAAATAATTATTATATTAAATAAATTAAAACAAACAATATTATAGTCAAATAAAGAGTCAGTTAGAAAAATTTAGTAAGTGTGCGAGATAAAGATTTTGGTCCTTAATAAAACATTACTTTATTCCATACTTTAAAAGATATACATAACTACATTATTAGTTAGCGGTTTTAGTATAAGTTCAATTACTCCAATAAAATTATTAAGTTAGAAAAATTTAACTATGTGCATAATACATACCTTAGTTACCCTTAAAAAGTTAAAAGTAACATATGTATTATCTTATCTTTACATTTTAACATTCTTATCGTTTGCTTGATTTGCAAATATTACATTGATAAAAATAAAATCTTAAATTATATAAAGAAAACCCTTGATTATGTCATCAAAAACTCAATTGACCAATAAGAATACTTAATTTTGTTAAATTAGCTAAAATTTAAAGTAGGATGACATCATAAATTAAAAGATTTAATTAAAGAATAAATTAATATTAAATTAAGAAAAAAAACCACGGTTCAAGTCCATTCTCCATTCTCCTCTTCTTCCAATTCCATTCTCCATTATGTTCTCCATTCTCTTCTTCTTCACACGTGCTCATGGTGGATTCTTCTTCTTCTTCAGATGCACTAAAGTTTTTAACATCAATACACTTCTTCATACTTCATCTCTAAACAACAAACGTCAATCGATAGTTTTGTCTTTACAGACTTACGAATTATCAATTTTAGGGTTTAATCAAGGTTTTAGAGAGACTTTATCTCAAGTGACATCCTCGATTGATCGATTTAAGGTTAGCAAGTTTCTCATTGTAATTATGCATTTGAATGTTATACTCTATATATGATTTCAGATCTTATATTCAAACAGATCAATCAATACTTATTATACTATTACAACTCAAGAATGAAGATTCTAAAAGTTGCAACCTTTATTATGATAATGATAGGGGTTTTATCAATTAGTGTTGAATCAATACGTTTAGAGGTTGAATCAGGTCATACTAAATGTATAGCTTAAGATATCAAAAGCAATTCAGTCATTGTTGGCCATTACTCCATTGTTAACCCTGCATTTTTCTTCAATTTCAATGAAATATTATCAAATATTTAATCAATATTAAGAATCTTTACCGTATACAAAATACAAAATAATAAGTAGTAATAATAATAATAATACTTCGTGTACAATTATAATCCTTACCATATTCAAAAATAAATACCTACCCTTTATATATATCACATAGCCTCAACTTAAAACCATACGATTTCATTATGTTCTTTCATTAACTCTTCTTTTGTTATCACGTAATCAATTTGTCACTAATTGATTCTGCAACTCTAATGGATTCTGCAACAGTTAATTATATGGAAGAAATAAACAGTCGCACAGTGATATGGAGGATCAAAGTTAATGTTGTGCTTCTTTGAAAACAATATTACAGCAACAACCCTACAAAAGTAGCAAGACTTGATAAAAATTATCATACCTACACTGTTGATATAGCGAATGATGAGCCAGATGCCCAGATGTCATAAATGCCATTTTGAAAAAATCGTCCATGCTCAGGTAAAATACATAGTTGGTACTTTTGCATAACATATCATAAATATGTTATGACTAAACTAATTTAAAGAATATTGATATAATTATTTATTTATAAAATTCGTTTTTGTTTTTTTAGGGGAAGGAAAGCATCTATCCTTGATTTAAAAAGAAAGATAAACAGCGAACATAATGACCTGCTGATCATATCATCCACATCAAACGGTGCACAAGATGTTCCAAAGCTCAAAATTCCAAAAGTCGAAAAAGATTGATATTCGTTTAATTCCCATAATTATTGCTTTAAGTTTTTTTGGTCATTTATAATTATTGCTTCGTACTACAAGTCTACAACTTCATATTTATGATTGCTACCATCTCTTTCTACCTTTATACATTTGAATTCGATATGTATAATTATATTCCTTTATAATTTAATAATATTTCACATTTGTCAAATGTTATCGAATACAATTTGTAGCAACAATATGCTTTATATAGAAAACAAATTAAAAATATCACGGGCCGTGTGAATACACATGTTTGAGGTCTAGTACAGATATAAAATAAACATCAATTTGCAAATATTACATTGATATGACGTGACACGCACATCCCAATCAAATTGGCAAATTACTATTATGATTACTATCGAATATATATGAGAAATGTCACCATATTTCTATTGAACATCTTAGATGTAAAAGGGCATATAAACATATATTCAAAATATGCAAAGTTAATGCTCTAGCCTTGGAATATTATATTATATTATTAATTATTAATGTAAATATGCAATTATTCATTTGAAATATCATACTTTTGTTAGGCAAAAATGAAAAAGAAATAAGAGAAATTTTGACGTTTGAGTAGATCATAAAAGAGGTATATCAACTGATATAATTATTTATTTTTGTAATAACTAGTAGATGTTGATAATAATATTAAACTTAGAACTACTAGTATAAATGACTTGATGTAAATTTGAAACCCATCAACATCACTTCAACCCGAGATTCAATATTTACATTCAATTTTTTTATCATTCATTTTCGATTATTTGTTGATGTTATTCATAAACAATAAATTAATCAAACAACAATGAAAATTATAGTTCAATAAGTTAAAAGTCATTTGTTGTATCTCAAATTAACAATCATAAAATATCTTCCTTTTAAGGTAAAAATTTATAACCTTAATAATTACTAGTAGGATATCTGCGTTTTGCAGCCGAAGTAATACAAAACATGATGAATTTCGTTCACATGTCGTTTTTTCAAAAAGAATATATTAGAAATCAATAAACATAGAAAAAACTGGTATGAAGTAAAATGTTGTAATATTCATCAAAATTTACTTTATATTTATAGTTTTTTTTGTAAAAAAAAGGGAAGGAGGGAGACTTATGCGCTCAATTTTACATTCATTTACATTGTATGCTACCAACTTTCGTACCTTCTGCTGTATGAGGTGAACCTTCTAAAAACTCTATTTTATGCTCATAACTTTTATACCCTCTATTGTATGATATGAACTTTTCTAATGGATATTATGAAAGTTTGGAACATACAATAGAGTTTTTTTGAAGGTCCACCTTATATAACAGAGAGTACGCATACAATAGTAATAAGTGTATAGTTTTTGACATAACCAAACATAATCCCTTAAATAACCTACAATATCTATAATTTTAAGTTTTAAGAAAAATAGTGTGAAATGTTTTATAAGTAAATCTATTACGATTTGATCTATGTATATTTATATAATGAATCAATAAATGAATATAACAATAATATAATCATAACTAATAATAATAACTATACTCATTTTATTCAATTTCATATCACCAAATTAATAAATTTCTGATATGAGATAATAAGATAATTAATTAACTTTATATCATTGGATGGAAATCATACCTAAAAAGGTTGAATATGGTATATTCGAATCAGGAAAAATAAGGTTCAATGTCAAAAAACCACATTTGAAATTCACAGAAACAGTTAAAAACATAAAAAAAAAACAAAAAATATACAACAAATAATAAAAAGCCCTCTTTTCATTTCATTTTTCACACACAAAAAACACCGATCGCTGCCGTGCATCACCACCACCAAACACCACCTCGGGATTCCAACTTATTTCACCATCATTTCTTTTATCCGTTTCTCTCTATTTATCAATCAGTAAGTCTCATCTTCATTAGTTCTATATCTATATGCATCTATATCTATATCTATATCTATACAATTTGATATGAAATTAGGTATGTGTATTACTTTCAAGTAAACTTCAATTAACCTATGGGGCGTAAGAAGCGTACCGTCGCTACTCGCTCCAAACCGGAGATACCTCCCGTTAATCCACCACCATCGCCGTTGTTATCCGCCGATGACGTTACCGTCGGTGACGGTGAATTCGGTTGCGAGGTTAGTTCACTCATTACCGAACAAAATTTGGATACGAATGCGTTGATTTTACAACAAGATGTACATCAGTTAAACCTAGAAAATGAAGTTATGTTAGCGATTGAATCAGAAGGTTATACTGCTGTAAAAGTTGACTGTGAGAAAGCGTTAAATGCGGTTAGACGCGGAAACCATAAGAAAGCACTTAGGTTAATGAGGGATATGTGTTTGAAACATGAGAATACGGCTTATTTAGCGTTGATTCATCGAGTGCAAGGGACTGTGTGTGTTAAGGTTGCGACACTTATTGATGATCCTACTGCGAAACAACGTCATTTAAAGAATGCGGTTGAGTCAGCTAAGAAGGCTGTAGCGTTAGCCCCTAATTCGGTGGAGTTTGCACATTTTTACGCCAATTTGTTGTGCGAAACGGCTACTGATGGAAAGGATTACGAGGATTCGGTGCACGAGTGTGAGCGTGCGCTAGCGATTAAGAATCCTGTAGATCCTGGGAAGGAGAGTTTGCAAGATGAGAGTCAGCTGAAGATTTCGGCACCCGATGCAAGGATAGCCCATGTGCAGAATGAGCTTCGTGCTTTACATCAGAAGGCTAGTCTTGGTACTATTTCAACTTGGATGAGGAATCTTGGGAATGGGGAGGATAAGTTTAGGATTATTCCTATTGGAAGGGTTCCTGAAGACCCAATGGATGTAAGAGTAGTTCAACCTAGAAGGCCGAATGACATCAAGAAAGTGAGCAAGACAGATGAAGAAAGGAAGAAGGAGATAGAAGTCAAAGTGGCTGCAGCGAGGCTGTTGCAGCAGAAGCAAGAATCAGCATCCATATCCCAAACTGAAGGAGATAAAAGTTCAGAACCTTCTTCTGGGCCCAGTCAGCGAACAGGTGAACGGCGGAAAAGTGGAAAAGTGAAGAAGAGTACGTCTGTTTCTGAAAGGAAAGATTGTGTTCTCCCTTATTGGAAATCCATGGATGTAGATTTGAAGAAAGACTTGTTTAAGATAAGGGTATCTGATATCAAGGCCCATTTTCAATCACTAAAAGATGGGTTGGCGTATGAAGTCATTACAGAAGCTTTGTCATTTGGCGTGTGTAATAATGGTTGGAGGTACTGGATGTGCTGTCGATGCGGTGAGAAATTCTCGGATCCTGAATTGCACAAGCAGCACATTGCACATGAGCACATGGATAGCTTATCACCCAAATTTCAGGAGGTATTACCTCCAAATGTTGACAATGAATGGACGGAAATGCTTATGACCTTTCCTTGGAGAGCATTGGATGTCAATGCTGCAGTTAGAATGATCGAGTTGCAATCGAATTCCCCGAGCAAGAATTCTGATAATGACCGTTTTGGTGACAGTTATTACTCTGATGATGCATGGGATTCATCATTTGGAAAAGATAACTACGAGGATAGTTGTAGTGGTGCAAATGCAGGGAGCAGAAAGCATGTCAAAACTTCTGACTGCGTCCCAATGGAATGTGATCAAAGTGAAGGTTGCAAGGGATATTTCAATCCTGATAGCTGGCCTTTATCTGATGATGATGAGCGAACAAAGATACTTGAAAAGATTAAAACTCTATTTCAGTTGCTTATCAAACATAAATGTCTTGCAGCTAGCCATCTTACCAAGGTCATACAATTTGCAGTTGAGGAGTTACATCCGCAGCTTCTTAACTGTAATGTGGAGCAATCACCCATTTGTATATGCTTTCTTGGAGCATCGGAGCTTAGGAAAGTGCTCATATTCTTGCAAGAACTATCCCATTCTTGTGGAGTAGGTAGGTATTCAGAGAAAGGTAATGCCATAGAAGAATTGGACAGCATCATACAAGTGAAAGAAATGGCTGAAAAATTAGTTTTTGATAAAGATGGTTCAAGTCTCTTGTTAGATGAGCTTTGTTCGCCATTTAACCCCAGTTCAACTACTTGGCAAGATAGTCCTGCAGATACTGCAGTTGCTGATGATGATAATTCTCTACTGACGTGGATATTTTCTGGTCCGGCAAGTCGAGAGGAGTTGACGTTCTGGACCAAAACTAGAGATGAGAAGATGCATAAAGGGATAGAGATCCTAGAGATAATTGGTAAAGAATTTTTACATCTACAGAGCTTATGTGATAGAAAGTTGGAGCATATAAGTTATGAGGAAGCATTGCAACTAATTGAAGATCTCTGCCTGGAAGAAGCTAAGAGAAGAGAGCATGCTACAGAATTTGCACGTCAAAGTTACGAGTCTGTGTTGAGGAAGCGACGAGACGAGATTTCTCAACATGACAATGCCTGTGTTAATAGGTTTGAGGTGGAGGCATTGACAAATGTTTTAAAAGAAGCAGATTCTTTTAATGTTAACCAGTTTGGGTTTGAAGAGACTTATGGTGGCGTGAATGTGAATTCTCATCTATTGGACTTAGAAGCTGGCGAAGATGATTGGAGGGTGAATGATTATCTCCATCAGTTGGATTCTTGCATAGAAGTTGGAATCCAGAAACAAAAAGAACAGTTGTCTGTTGAGGTTTGTTAGATTAATAAAAACATTTATTTTATACAGAAATCATATGTGCAGTCTCTCCACTTTATCTCACTTTTTCAGAACTGCAGCTTAGCAAAATTGATGCACGGATCATGCGAAATCTCTCTGGAATGCAGCAGTTGGAAGCCAAGTTAGGTCATTTATGTGCTCATGATTTTGGACCCATCGTCGTGCCTCTTGTAAAATCATATTTGCGGGTTCGTAGACAACTTGCTATACAAGTAAAAATTGTGCAAATATATTTGCTTACATTTTTCATATTTTCTTTAGGCACTCTTAGAAAATTTAGCAGAGAAAGATGCTACAGAGAAGTCAGATGCGGCCAGAGAAGCTTTCTTGGCAGAACTTGCTCTAGATTCTAAGAAAGGGGCTGGCGATACTCCAAAGCATCATAATGATAAACTAAAGGATAAAAGAAAGAACAAAGATTATAGAAAAACAAAGGATTCTAAGGTCTGAAATAAATTTTAGTAACTTCTGTTATCTTCTATTAGATTATAGATTATGAATATTATATGTGTGTCTAATAATATATTCTGTACGCGTAGGCTACAAGCACCGGTGACCTACATGTTTTACCCCATGAAAATGAAGATAAGAAGTATGTGTTAGATGAACAACAGAATGAAGGTGTTGCTGAAGTTGGTGCTGCTTTCCATCAACAGGAAGATGAAGCCAGGCGTAGAAAGATTGAGCTTGAAGCCGAGGAAAGGAAGCTTGAAGAGACATTGGAATATCAAAGAAGAATTGAGGATGAGGCTAAACAAAGACATCTTGCTGAGCAGCATAAAAATAGCTCGAGAATGACCCCGATGAGCATGGTGTCGTTAGAAGTTTCCGATGTCTATAACAAGCATAACATTGTTAACCATGTTGAAGATGAAGGGAAGCCTTCTAAGTTGGTAAATATCTTACAAATTTATCAGTCTCATGTTAGAGGACGCGTGGGAGGGTGGTATAAATAGAAGCATCATGTAATAGCATCAAAATGATCACCTTTTGGGTCAGTGAATTTTTGTAGAAATTTAAGGTGACTTCCCAAATTTTTTTTTAGGAACTTTTGAAGCAAAGCAACGGACTTCTAAGCCCCCCAGAAGATGGACATCGAGAGATGACTGGTATTAATTGCGCTTACAGTTCATAATATAAATTTGAAAAAAGTAAGCAGTAGTATTACACACCATTAATTCTCTGTGCAGGCTTACTTAATGATGGACTAGTGGAGGATGGTGCTTTGTTTTCTGAGCGTAGAGCAGGAAGAAGAAGTCGGCGGCAAAAAAATGCAACAAAGCTATTTGACGGAGGACAACAACCTGTGTCATCTGGAAAGGAGACCACTGAATCTGGACAAAGTACATATAGTGACAGTCTCCAAGGTGAGTTTAGATTATATGTATCCATGCATGTATGTATATATGTATGTTTGCGTGGGTGTATAGGTGTTTAGGTGTGTGTCTCCATGATCTTTTTTGTTTTCCTTTCCCTTAGTCTCTAGACCCACACAGTAACTGTTCTAGTTTCTAAGCTATGAATCAAAAATTGAAGTTTAATGGGGATGCATCAACTAAAAATCTGAAAATGCAAGAAGCTGCAGCCAACAAGAATCTAAAGCAAAAATAGATTATGGATAACACCTGCTTATGTTTAATTTTTGAGAAGGATTGTGTATTATCATGTCAGCATATTACTTGGAACAATGTGACCTGTATTTGACAAAGTTCACAATAATCTATGTCAAAGATGCAACGCCTATCAATAATATGTCATAATTGCAACACCTGTGAAGGAAAGTACTTGTGTGGGTGGGGTTAAGGACAGTTGATTCATCGATACATATTATTCACAATTTTATTGGTGGCCCATGTTGCAGTCTGTTGTCTTTTAGATAAAGTTCCAATGGGTATTCTATGTAGGATTAGGGCAGGGCCTAGAATACATGCACTCTCATCACATCTCTTTAATCCCTAATAACTCATACAAGGGGTCAAAATTCTAGGGTGTTTTTGTTTCCATTCGTCTTTGTTCTGTTATTTTATTTTTTAAAATTTTGTATGGAGTAGGGATTCCACTATGATTTTAGTGTGCCGATGTCCCTACAGCCATTTTCTGTTTGACAAAGTGAAGATGGTAGAAAAATGAGAAATAAAATGTTGATGTAAATGAATAGAGTTTTTTTTTTCCAAAGTTTCTTTTTGTTTTTTTTTAAAATTATTGTCATTATTTTTTTTGCGTCGTATTTGTGAGATAACGAACTCTGCTGATGGATTGTACTTTGCTTGACGACAGATACTTCTTCTTCTTCAGGAGATAACGGCACAAGGTTATTGACGTTGCAAGCTGAAGATGATGACGAAAAAAGGTTCCAAGCTGACTTATCAAAAGCTGTCCGCCAAAGCCTTGGTATTTATCTACTTATCTGTAACAAAGTAACAAACATTCTCATGATTTGGTTTTATTTGGGCCATTTTGATTTTGTTAATTCATAACATTCACGATCATCTCAATAGAACACCACTTGATTGATATATTGCTTTCAAGATGTCATTACCCATCATCTAAGTTTTTGATTCCATTCACGGTCTTGAAAAGATTATGATTTAGTTTACTAAATGTAAGTCATGCATATAGCACATTTGGTCCAATTCCTTTGTCTTTGGGTATGTCGGAACATGTATTTATTTAGTGCAAGATATTCTGAATTTGCCTTAACTTTGCTAGTTTTTTGAATTATTCCAGATGCATTTAATTCACACCACAAATATCCTTTAAAATCTGGATTGATGAAGTCTGAAGATATGCTTATAGAAGGGGAAGACTCTTGTGTTACATCTATTGAAGTCTTTCCAGACAATGTAAATGCAAGTGATGTTTATGGTACAGGCCTGAAGAATGAAGTTGGTGAATACAACTGTTTCCTAAATGTTATTATACAGGTTATTTTCTTAATATTATTACGTTTTAAAATTTTTATCGTCCTCTATATAAATATGATTTTTTTTCTTGAATTTGCAGTCTTTATGGCATTTAAGACGGTTTCGGGAGGAATTTTTGAGTACCTCTACTTCTGCTCATCTCCATGTTGGTGATCCATGTGTTACGTGTGCTTTGTATGATATATTTAGTGCTTTAAACTTGGCTTCCACTGACACAAGAGCTCAAGCTGTTGCCCCTACTTCTCTTCGGATTGCTCTTAGCAACTTGTATCCAGACAGTAATTTCTTTCAGGAGGTATGTGCATTCACCCTGTCATAGATCATATCTCATATCTGTATATTATAGTTTCTTATTTGTTCACCTCTTTATGTGCCATAACGGATTATATACATGTCAGTTCTCTGCTATGTTAGCTAAGATAAGGGGTTTTGGTAATGTGAGTGAGATGTAGAAACTCTGTGCATGATATTTCTTAGAGGTGGCAATTACAATCCATCTACTAATGAAAGCGCTCATTTGGCTTATCAACAGATTGAAATAACTTTCTTAGCAACAAGGGGAATGAGTGAAATGGGTTAAAAGTTGGGAGCCACCCAAAGTTTATATATAACGCATACCTCATAAAGCTGTTTAACTAAAAAGTTAGAGTTCTTTGGGTTTCTAGGTCAACCTATTCTTACTAAAAATTATTCATCTGACCTGAATCCGTCTTGACTCTACCCAAACTCTCACATTTCCCTCTTCTAGTATTTCCCCAAAGCACCTGTTAGGTTGTTATTGAATCCTTCATATGATTTGACAGGCACAAATGAACGATGCTTCTGAAGTATTGGGAGTAATATTTGATTGCCTACACCAGTCGTTTACTTCCGGTTCTAGAATTTCTGGTACTGAACTAGTTGAAAATAATGCCATGGGCCATTGGGAGTGTCCAAATAAAGCTTGTACGGCACATTCTCTTTTCGGTATGGACATATTTGAACGTATGGATTGCTATAGTTGTGGGTTGGAGACTAGGCGCCTCAAGTACACTTCCTTCTTTCATCAGATTAATGCCAATGCCCTACGGACCATGAAGGCATGTTTCTTATTTGGCTTAAGTATATGAAAATGTAATTATTTATACTCTGACATTCATTGTATGCAACAAAGTACTCGGGGTTACATTGTGTGTGATGAACTTTCAGTTTGTTGCTATTGTATGTATTTTGGTGACGTGTCAACTTGTGATGCTGCCACGTGTCACTTCATACAGCTGACACGTAAGTAAAAGTACTAAAACTTACATACAATGGCGATGAATAACAAGTTTATTACACACAATGAAAACTCAAATAGTTCGATACACAAAATGAATGTCAGACTATAAATAATTACATTTACGTACACTTAACCCTTCTTATTTCTACCCTAGTGCTTTATTGTCTTGGGTAAACTTTAAATATGATAATGTGATTAGTTCTATCATTCTATCCCTTCAGGTCATGTGTCCAGAAAGCTCTTTTGACGAGCTATTAAATTTTGTCGAGATGAATCACCAATTAGCTTGTGATCCCGAGGATGGTGGATGTGGGAAGCTTAACTATATTCATCACATTCTTTCTACTCCACCTCACGTTTTCACAACAGGTCTTTCTAGAAACTATAATAAATCATCATTAGAGGTGGCAAAGTGGGCAGGTCGGCAGGTTGGGTAACAGGTCAAAATGGGTACTTTTTGGTACTAGTTGGCAGACTTGGAACACCTTTTATCCTAGATGTTTGAGTTTTGCATAAATAGTTAGTGTGTCAAATGTGATTTATAAAAATTTATGTTACTAGTAATCTAAATTTTATGAGTAAAATGATTTACGTGGTTTTTTATGCATTAAGAATACACTTTTGACGACTTTGGGCCCGTTTGACCCATTTCCTTGCAAACTATTTTTGTCACCTGTTTGACCAGTTTGAGATAAAACGTAACCGGATCGACCCGCTCAATAAGTACATGGGCTGAAATTGCAACCTGTAACTGTCACACATCACTGTTTCTTGTTTTCAAACTTCGTTAAAGCCTATCATATATTTGTCGTTTTGTAGTACTTGGTTGGCAGAATACCTGCGAAAGTGTTGAAGACATCAGGTCGACGTTGGCAGCACTATCTACTGAAATAGATTTAAGTGTTCTTTATCGTGGACTTGATCCAATTAACAGGCGCCGTCTGGTTTCAGTGGTAAATTATTTCTCTTAGAACGGGCAATCTCCTATTTTCTGTTAGTTTATGTTATTTGGAATATACTTGCATATTAGTCTTCATTGGACATAAGCAATAAAATTTTACAACTGAAATAACTTAACCGTTTTGGGCCTTCGCTTTCATTCCTTTTTTGTATCAAGTATGAGAGAATGAAGCAAGGGTAATTTACTTTTCGTGTTCAAAGCAAATAGATAGATACCTATAATTAATATTTTAAACCTGCATTTTTAACATAAGCATATAAATTAGAACATATTCAAACCCATGAATAATTTGTTGACATCCTATTCCACCTCCTGGAACGTGTTATTTACAACTTTTTCCTTACTGTCGATTTAAGGTATGCTATTATGGACAGCATTATCATTGCTTTGCTTACAGCCATGTTCATCAGCGGTGGGTGATGTATGATGATAAAACTGTAAAGGTAACAGACCTCGCACTAAAGTTATGTTGTATGATGATGTTTTCTAGACGTGGCAACTCCAACTGTTTATTTGTGAATGGGTTGATTGGGTTTGCAAAGGGGTAATATAATAAAAACAAATAGATATAGAAGGGGAACAAATCAAATGGGTCAAATGATGTGAAAGCTGCCTCAAGTCCTTTTCTAATGCGCATAAAACCTTATAGCTTATTCCTAATATACTCCAAGCGTTAAATTGTTATTGTGATAATATTGTTTTTGTAATCATTATTAGTGCATTCACCATCTATATCTATATGCAAGTTAAACAATTTGACAAAAAAAGTGTTAGTGGGTTGAGCCAACCTGGCCTGACCTGTCCTAGAAAATCCTTTTCAACCTAAATCCTGTCACAGTGGTAGACTAACTTTCAAATTTGCAGGTAATTGGATGTTGGGAAGATGTAGTTACAATGTGTGAAAAAGGGCATTTGCAACCCCAGGTCCTTTTTTATGAAGCTGTAAAGTAGCCTATACAAGATAGTGTCACATTTATAATGCAATTCGTCATTTTAATGGTGATCTGTGGTTCGGCTCAGAAGTTATATAATTGCGGAAGCTGTATTATATGGAAATTTTGTAGGAGAGTTGTCTTCTGAGGGAGGATGCATCTGTTTTTGAAGAAGTTTTGACCCAGAAAAGTCAAATGGTTCAATCAGCAAAAGTCTAGTACCGTCCTCACCACTTGTTATTATCTGCTGTTAGTATTAGTAATTTTTGGAGGAAAAAGAGTATAGATTGATACTTAAATAGCTCTTTTTATCAAGTCGTTTCCTGAAAAATTATGTCATGATTAAAGTAGTGTATTACTTGTATTTTGGGTTACATTTGCCCAAGAAAGCATTTCCGGCTTGAGTCCGAGTAAATTAGATACGGGAAGATGGATTTAGTATTAAGAAATGTTTGTTTCCTTGACTCACCGGTGGAGAACCAAGTAACGTGACATGTTACTTGAAACTATGGTGCTGGTGGAGAACCAAGATATATCAAGAGCACATGTGCTCATTTTTGTACTGCTCAAGTCTTGGCTCCGATATTCAAACAAGTTACAGTTCTCTTTGTTATGTTGTTTTCTTCTTAAAAGTGCCATTTCAACTGATGTGGGATGATCAAATGTAGATGACGTATAAATGTTTGAGGGAGTTCTCGGTCTCCTAATTTTCTGACTTGTAATTACTTGTTTGATCGATCAATTCACTGTTTTCTATTTTATAGTAGTACAGTTTATATGTTGCTGTTTCCCTGTGATGCCTTTTGCTCTGATTGCAATAGGTTTATGCCCAAAATGTCTGGTGGCAATCGAGTATAAACGCAGTGGATGCATACGCTTGATGCATCTTGCTGGCAAGTTGTTAGTAATGGGTTGTGTCTAAGTGATTATAGATGACATCGGCCATTAGACTCTAAATTTTGTTATATTCCGAGTAAACATGGTTCTTTAGATGGATAATGCATCATACTGAAACTTTTTCTTTTTAATGTTTCAAATAACATTATCCATTTATATTTTTTTTATTTCCGTGTTATAGAAATGAAACAATTGAAGATGAAAGTTTTTTCGTTCACCATTGTGTGCAACGTTTATCCCACTAAATCCACAGGTGTGAGTCTTTGTCGTGCGCACACTAGATTCAAAAAACATCACCTTTATGTAGAAACTGTTTGATCCTTACAAGGACTGTATCAAGGCTACTTATCAACTTAGCCATCAACTGAGATTTGAAAAAAGGCTCACACTATCGGTGAAGTATCAAGGCTAACTGTCAACTTAGCCATTGCTTACGGCTTAGGTGGTAATGTTTGAATATACTTGTGGGACTTTCGATCTATTTAACCCATTTTCATACTCGGTCTAATATATCAAGCCAACGAAATCAATGACAAACTGTTAGTGACCTCTTCTTCCCCTATCCGCAGTGACTGACCTCTAACGTGTGATTAACAATCCAGCATTTATTTGTCCCTAAATGGTCAGCACTACAAGTAAATTATTAAACATTTGTTCATATATCTGTTAATTAAGATTAGTTAATTACTTGTGCAGCTTGGAATCATCAGTGAATAAAACTCAGCATAGCAACTTCGGTTTAAATTTCATTCAACAAAAACATATGCTTTGACCGTATTCATATATCCTGCTTCAAAAGAAAAGATATATATTGACCTCAATAGTACTATATATACAAAATAATATAGATATATTTTCAGATATTATATATATTACTCCAGTTAGTTTTAATTATTCTGTGTGGTAAAAAGGAAATAGTTAAAACAAGAGTGTAAATGTTGGTTGTTACTTGGTATCCATTTTAAGCTTTCATCACATGAAAAGCTCATATGGGGTTGAATTAAAATGAGCATTATGAATTTATGAGCGTGTCATAGTATCACCTGACAACTGTATGGCCTGTTATAATTAAGTTAGGTGCACATAAAAATGAAATTGGATGATTGTATGAGCCTTCACCCCATTTGTACTTATATTATACACCCATATATATATATATATATATATATATATATATATATATATATATATATATATATAGGTCTCTAAAAATCTTCATTGAAGTTTATACTACTTTGTCCTTATTTTTTAATAAAAAATAATTAATTAATTATTAAATCGTACAATTTCCATTAAACAAAAAGTTCATGCATATTGTGTAGTCTTCTTCCAAGTTCCAACCAATTAACACTCACATTCACACACTTTTTACAAATCCTTTCATTCTCCAAAACCAAACCAATATGACCCTCAAGGGTGCCAACACCACCCAAGCGTGTGCCGCATGCAAATACCAGCGCAAGCGCTGCACTCCTGAGTGTGAACTTGCCCCACATTTTCGGCCCGAACAACCCATGGTTTTCAAAAACGCACACAAGCTCTTTGGAGTAAGAAACATGTTAAGAATACTCGAACAAATCAACCCACGCTATAAAACCGAGACTATGCGGTCTATAATCTATGAGGCTAACATGCGAGACAAGTTCCCAGTTCACGGTTGTCTCACTGCAATTTATGACCTTCATTATAAAATACTGCAAGCCGAGGAAGAGCTCTGTAGCATCCTCAATCGGCTTGCTTTTTGCAAACAACATCACGAGCGACAACATGTAACAACATTGCCACCTGTTGACTCTCGTGATTTGTTACATCTTGATGCTACTACTACATTGTCGATTTCTCCTCATGATAATAATACTAATGTATGGGTTAATGAGTCTTTTTGGCTTCAAGAAACAAATAATGCAACTAACGTTGGCCATAAGAGTTTGGTGTCTCCACATTCGATTATTGAAGAAGAAGTCGTACATGATCACAACGAAATTGATCCGTTCTTTGATAATATTGAAGATCGACAAACATACATATATTTCAAAGAAGAAAATGCATCAAGGTACGTATACTATGTGAATGGATCGATACATCTATAATAACCGTACAAGTAATTTCAAATTTATTAACATATGTACGAGGAGTTTTTGGTGGTCGAGTTTTGTATGCATGTATATTATGTACATGTATCTTTGACATATGTAAGTTTTCTTTTGAAAATGTTGAAGATTTGGTTTCGCAACTAATTGTTCAATCCAGATGAATTAAATAATTTTTAATTAAAATAAGTTAATAGTTTTGGTTTTTGGTTATATATTCGGATATTACCCAATTACTAAGGGTTATGTTGAGGTTAAAATAAGGTGTTTGTGATTTTTTTTTTGTTGAAAATGATTGTAACTTGGAAGTAGTACTCTATAAGTAAGTTCATAAAATTTAAGAAAGATGATTACCACCTTAATTAAATGATTAATTAAACTTAAAAATGACTAAGAAGTAAAACATGCATTATTGTTGCAAATAAATTTTGTATAATTAATTATTGGCAGAAATGTAGAAGTAATTAACTAGGCTACATGGATTCGGCCCAACAGTTGTCTTTCTAGGTATTCCGTCAAACAAGTGAGAGTTGGAGTAATAATGATCTTTAGGCCTAAAAGTTAAATAGAAATTAAAATGGACCTAATCTTTTCATCTTTTTAACACATATCACTAAGAATTAACTAATATTAGTTGCAGTTTGTAATTATTTATAGTTGTATTTGATGTGATAGTATATCTGTATTTGTGTCTCTAACCAAACCTTTTTGTTCTTCTAATGTGTTAACTAGGCAACATCTAAGGAAATGGCAGTAAGATGATAGAATTAATCACATCTATGGTTTGAACAACAGTGGTGACAATCGATATAAGCACGTGCAATGTAGTTGTGGTGATGATATGGTGATGCATTGGCCATGATCAGTCATTTAATTCATCGCCAAGTTTCCGATTAGTATCCAGTCTAGTAGCATTAACAGTTTCAATGTTGTTTCATTATAGTCTTAATATGTTTATAAGTTTGTATGTGCTTGCTTTAGTAGGATGTACTTTATGTCATAACATGTTTTAAGTGTTTGTCAAAACTATGAGAGTGATTTCAGTTGTATAATAGTTGTTAGATTAGATGATATAAAGTGTAATAGTTGATTTTTTTTATAACATAGTTTCGATTGGATGCATCATAGTGTTTCAGTATCAAAATTTTAATGTTAATTTGTGCCTCTTGAAACGACACTATCACAATGTAAGTGAGATATTGTGAAAACTACTCATGTATAAGTAAAATGGCGGTTGTAGAAAATGTAGAGGACGTTGACTAAATCGGTCTGAAATCACGGAGAACAAATGGACAGCATCCTTTAATTTCGTTGTAAATCTATAAATGGTTGAGAAAACATGGTAGTGTTGGGAAATAACCATCCCCATATAGAAAATGCACCAAAATCCACACAGAGTTTGTCTGTCTCTATGTATGTGTTTGTATCAACAGGGTTTATTTTATTTGTTAACTTTAGTTTGTAGAATCCCAATCAATTGTATGCACTGGAATTTAGATGAGATTGGTGCTTTTGTACATCTTACTGCACATTGTGCTTGTCAATTGTAGACTTGAGATTGATAAACACATCTTGAAAAGAGCGATTTAGTGCATCATATTAATCCACCATGAGTGTTTGTAATAATATTAATTCATTATTATTTGTAAAATTCAATAAATGAGACAAAAAGTGTCCATCCACAGATCTACTATACTCTTTTGGTTAAAGAAAATACTGTATTAGCATCCCAATCTCATAAATTTCCAATTATAACCTAGCAACTTCATTTGTAATCCAAATGTCTTTTAAAACTCCAACTTATGGTCTGATGTGATCATACCAGAAGTTAAACTCAAGGACTGCTGGGACGTATAAATGTCATGATTCGAATAACTAACATCTTCTTCCTCTTCATATTCATGCTGTATTGCACGAACTCAAGTCTGACTCTACCTCTTTATCATACTTTTGTCATTCAGTAAGTTGTTTAGATTGTTCTTTAATATCTGTTATGATTTTGGTGGACGCAGGCCAATTGAAGCGCTCTTCTGATAATGTGACAAATGACTCAAATGCCTCTCAACCTCCTAAGGGTCTATGTCTTGAAAAACTCGGGAATAGTTCCTATGTTTATATGGTTCCGCATCCAGATGGCTCAAACCGAGTTTTTGTGTGTAATCAACAAGGTAAGATATGGTTAGCCATGGTTCCTGAGGTAGGTTCCTCACAAAGTTTGATGATAGATGAATCGGACCCGTTTCTTGATTTGAGTAATCAAGTGCAATTTGCGACTGAAATGGGACTTATGAGCATGGCATTTCATCCAAACTTTACTAGAAATGGGAGATTCTTTGTTGTTTTTAACTGTGATAAGTTTCAGCAGCCTGGTTGTGAAGGCAGATGTTCCTGTAATACAGATGTTGGTTGTGATCCTTCTAAGGTTGATTCTCTTCAAGAAACTTATCCATGCCAATTTCATGTTGCAATTGCAGAGTTCACTGCCAACGGCACCACTGCTTCTTCAAAACTTTCATGGGTGACTAAAAGTTGATTTTGTATTTATGTAGTACAGTGTTCAGAATTTTGGTCAAATTTCTGTTACCGGTAAAACCAACTTTTTTTGAAGTTCAAGGAAACCTCAAAGTATCAAAGTTTTTGATTGAATATAGCCAACTTTCAATGGTTTCGATTCAAGAGGATCTGACTCGGTTACCCGCTCTAAACGTTGACTTTTTGATAACTTTGCCATTTGACCCACAAGACCATGTGGCACTGACGTGGCCGATGGAAAACTGTTTGACAAAGAAACATTTGCTGATTTGAAATTTTGAAACATTAATGGTTTTGATATTTTCAAATAAAATAATTTGGTTACCTGAAATAGAAATTTGATCAAATTTAGTTACATTTTATGCAATTTTTCTTTCTGTAAATATATTTTGACTTTTAAAGTCAAACCCGTTACATGATTGGGTTCAAAATTGACATGATTATGTTAAAAATAAAGCACCCACACAACTGGGCTTATGTCAGTGTGTTCTATAATGTAAAGTACTCATCAAAATGATATCAACTTAAAAGTTAGAATTGGTATGTTTGATCCTGAATTCGATCAACTTAGAGTCTTAGAATGCATGTTTATGATCATATTTTACAGAAGGGGCACGCTAATTCGGTTGAGGTGAGAAGGACATTTACGATGGGGCTACCATTTGAAGCATATCATGCTGGCCAAATTCTCTTTGGCCCTGCTGATGGTTACTTGTATTTCATGATCGGAGATGCTTCACATATTTCTGATCCGTACAACTTTGCGCAAAATAAGAAATCATTGCTTGGAAAGATATTGAGGCTTGATGTGGACAATATACCGAGTAAGTAGCTTCACAAGAACTCACAGTGAAGTCATAATCTTCTTAAACACTTCACATACCAAAATATTTCTGTAAAATTTGAAACTAGAAGAAAAATGGCATAAGGCTAATAGTATTAATAGTTTCTTTTTTTGGTACATACAAACAAAGAAATATGTGAAGGCCGAAAGTCGCTTAAATTCTATCTTTAATACATACAATCTCTTAGAAAATATTATGGTAAGATCTAATAGTAATAATATTTTCTTTCTTTCTTTGGTAACACACATAGTTATTACTGCAATTAGTATCTATTAAAACAGGGCATAAAAGTGTCTAGGTCAACCCGACCCCTTTGAACCACAATAAAATTATGATCCGTTATCCAACTCGGATGACCCGTTTATCTTACCATCTCCAAATATATGATACATGTCTTGTTTCTTTGTCGTGAACATAAAATTAGGCGAAGATGAGATTAGCAGGCTTGGCCTATGGGGAAACTATTCCATACCGAAAGACAATCCATACATTACTGATAAGGAACTTGAGCCTGAGATTTGGGCTTTGGGTTTTAGTAATCCTTGGCGCTGCAGTTTTGACTTGGAAAACTCTTCTCGATTCATATGTGGCGATATTGGGAAGGTATGTTTTTTTAATCGTATGCATTATATTACATACTGGAAAAGTTTCTAATTGTTTAACCCATTCAACCCGTTTAACTTTTTTCTTTTTAGCTTATTTAAATTATTTTACCAACTTGACCCGATAGAAGTTGAAGACAGCCTCAAATTGCACCTTTTGGCCAAAAATCTAATATTAGTTAAAAACTTCATGTTACATTTGTAGGATCAATATGAAGAGATTGATCTAATAAAAAAAGGCGGAAACTATGGATGGCGAGTTTATGAGGGCCCATATCCCACCCATCCATTAAAAGCCCCCGGAGGGTACACTAGTTCAACCTCCATAACTCCCATATTTCCAATAGCAGGATACAACCACGATAATGTTGATGCAAGCAAAGGTCCTGCCTCAATTATGGGTGGTTATTTTTACCGTGCTACCACTGATCCATGTTTGTATGGCTGGTTAGCATCCTTAAAATCGTTAATTACTAAACAGACAAACACATTATCATTCATTCGTCACTTCGACTAACAACAACGATGCGTGCATTTATAGGTACATATACACGGACTTGTACAGTTACGCAATATGGGCAACTACTGAAACTACTGAAAACAGTGGGAACTTCACTAGTGTCAGTGTCCCGTTCAGCTGTGCCCATGACTCACCGATGCAATGTAGGTTCAAGCCTGGGGTGCACGATGTGCCTGACTTGGGATACGTGTTATCGTTAAGTCAAGATAACAACAAAGATGTGTATTTGTTAGCAAGCAGTGGTGTGTATAGAGTTGCAGCCCCAAGCCGTTGTGGGTATCATTGCTCCAAAGAAAAGTTCTCAAATTTGACTAGAATTCCCTCGTCTGGAAGCTTACAGAAGGTTGCAGAGTTTGTAGCATGTTTCATATCTTTTATGATTCTTGTTTTTCTTTGAATTCTGGATAGAAAAGCATATATTTCACTTTTATTTATGAACTATTATCTACTAACTTTTTGTACTTTGTAGTTAATGTAATGCGCAAGTGTAACCCTTTGGTCATTATCATTCATTATTCTAACATGACATATACTATAATTTAACATCTTAAACCCTTATAACTTTAACTAACTACATAAATATAGTAACTAATAAAATCAAGTTATTTAAAATAAACAATAAATGGAAATGTTCGATCATTTAACTAAAATTGATCGATCAGACTTTAATTTTTAATATATATTTTAAAGTGTTTGAACATATAATAATTTTTTGTCTTTCTATCATCATCATTGTTATTCATAATTATTATGATAGCATAAAGTATTAAGTGAAATTGATATAAATGAAAAAATACAAAAGAAAATGAATAACATCTAAATTAACAATCGTTATCGCTACACCGACCATTATTATCAATTACTACCATTTTTATTTATTACTGCTATGGAGCGTGGATTTTCGACTAGTTTTAAGGGGTGTTTGAGATTGTTTATTTGTAAGCGCTTTCATGCTTGTAAAATAAGCAAGTGACTCGATATTTATTTTTAAATGTTTATTTTTTAATTACATAATTTTCACTTTTTCAAAGGGTATTTGCAGATAAGCGGATAAAATAATATATTCCAAACACCCATCAACCTTATGATACTACTCTCTTCAAATATTGCGTATTAAAGTTACAAACTTTGTGAAAAATAAGTCCAATTGAAAACGACCCAGGATCGTAAATGTGCAAATTCTGTATCTAATCACAATGTCTACTCTCTGTCTTTAAAATCCGGCCACCATATCCGGCGAACAACCATCGCCGCCGATCCATTCCGATGACGGAATCAATAACATCGTTGTAGTGAAAATCCGGCCATCACGTGCATGCTGATTCGTTCTGCTGTTGTGGTGGCTGTACGGAAGCAGAAGTTACGGCGGAGACAACGGCGGCGGCCGGTGGATGAGGAAAAAGAGGTGGAACCACCGCCGTGGCCGCCTAATCCGTACAGTGCCGTCATTACGCCATTAGTTAGAGAACCGGAAACATTACATTTGCCACGGTGGCATACTAGGTCTATGTGGGAATTGACTTCAATTCTTAATTTTGTATGTGGATTTAATCTTGCAGGAAGATGATATCCGAAACTATATAGATGACTCTTTAAAACACAGTGATCCTCTTTCTGCATTTCGTAAAGAGCGTACTGGTGATGCTTCTCATGGAGTTTCTTACTGGTAATAGACCAATCTTTCGTGTATATCTGTTTATCTATCTATCTTCTCAGATTCATATATCATGAATACAATCATTAAATAGAACTCACGACACTCCACAAGAACTAGCAGCATTGCATAAAAAGTTCCAAATACAATGGGCTTTACTATCGTGTTTACTGTTTACTTTGCAAGAGTTAATGAAAATCGCTCGTTGCTCACATTTTCTGAAGAACGATGGTTAATTTGCAACGAAGAGGCACATATGATGGTTATGAAGTAAATACCTTTTTTGGATTAAATTTAGTACTACTACTTTAGTATTCGATGGTGTTTTGTGTGTGTATTCCTTTTGACTTACTGTAGGTATCTGTTGGTAAGAAGGTATGAGGATGATCCTATCACCGGGCAGAGGTTGTAACGCTAAATCAGAAAGGTGGAGGTGAAGAAAGTAAAAGGGAAGAACGTACAATCTGTTCCGTCTTACTAATGGGTAACAGTTTTCATTAATTTGAATGAGTTTCAAGACGTTTTTGTAAGTTCTATGAGTCATTGTCATAAAATTTCCCTTAGTGGTTGCAATTTTGAGTAATTGGGTCAATCTGAGTTATACTTCTCTTATAACAGGTCTAATGGGTGACGTTAAAAAACTTTGCCAACTGGAATTTGAAAAAAGTCGGTCGAAAGTGTATTTGAATTCCAGAAAACAAACCTAATTATTACATTTAAAAAATAATGTGCTTTTGGATATAATTTCATTCAATTTGTGGACTTGAGATTGATGAACACATCTGGAATTCAAGTGAGGTTGCTGCTTTTGCACATCTTATTGCACATTGTTCTTGCGATTTGTGGACTTGAGATTGATGAACACATCTAGAAAAGAGTGATTTTTTGCATCAGATTACTAAACCATGAATGGTTGTATTGTGTAAGTACATGAGTATTCGCGAAATTCAATACCTAAGACAAATTGTGTAAACCTATAGATCCATTCCTTGGTTTGAGGAAAAACGGTGTCTCTAACTCAATCCCATAAATTTGGATTTATAAGCTAGCAACTTCACTCATAATCAGAATCCAAATTTCTTTTGAAACTCCAACATATGATCTGATATGATACCAAAAGTTAAATTCAAGGACTGCTGGGAGTATCATTGACCAAATGTCATGATTCAAATAACTAACATTCTCTTCATCTTTGTATCCTTACTATGCACGAACTCAAGTCTGACTCTACTTCTTTACTGTACCTTTTTTTCGTTCATTTAAGTTGCTCTGATTGTTCTTTAATCTCTGTTTTTGTATCGGAGGATGCAGGCCAGTTAAAGCACTCTTCTGATGATGTGACAAATGACTCAAATGCCTCTCAAACTCCCAAGGGTCTATGTCTTGAAAAACTCGGGAATAGTATGTACGTTGATATGGTTCCACACCCAGATGGATCAAACCGAGTTTTTGTGTGTAACCAACAAGGTAAGATATGGTTAGCTGTGGTTCCTGAGGTAGGTTCCTCACACAGTTTGATGATTGATGAATCCGACCCGTTTCTTGATCTGAGTGATCAAGTGCAATTTGGGACCGAAATGGGACTACTGAGCATGGCGTTCCATCCAAACTTTACTAGGAATGGGAGATTCTTTGTTGCTTTCAATTGTGATAAGTTTCAGCAACCTGGTTGTGAAGCCAGATGTTCGTGTAATACAGATGTCGGCTGTGATCCTTCTAAGGTTGATTCGCTTCAAGAATCTTATCCTTGCCAATTTCACGTTGCCATTGCAGAGTTCACTTCCAATGGCACAACCTCTTCTTCAAAACTTTCATGGGTGACTAAAAGTTGATCTATTATTTATTCTAAAGTGCTTAAAATATCGGTCAAATTTCTATTATGGGTAACCAACTTTTTATCAAGTACGAGAAAACCGCAAAACATCAAACTTTTTTATTGAATGTAACCAATTTTCAACAGTCTCGATTCATCAAGATGATCTGACCTGGTTACCCGGTCGAAAAGTTGATTTTGTTGTAAGTTTGCCATTTGACCCCTCACACCATGTGCCACGTCAGTGCCACATGAAAATTGTTAACCAAAACACATTTGCTAATCTTAAATTCTGAAACATTGACGGTTTTGAACATTTTTAACTTTTATGAGGTAAAAGAAGCGGGTACCTGAAATAGAAATCTGATTAAATTTGGTTACATTTAATGCAATAAATATAGGTGTACTTTTGTCTTTTAAAGTCAAACCTGGTACATGATATAATATAACTACTCATCAAATTGATATCAGTCTAAAATTTGATCAACTTAGACTCTGCATGGTTTTGATCATAATTTACAGAAGGGACATGCTAATTCGGTTGAGGTGAGAAGGATATTTACGATGGGGCTCCCATTTGTAGCATATCATGCTGGCCAGATTCTCTTTGGCCCTGCTGATGGTTATTTGTATTTCATGAGCGGAGATGCTTCACATGATTTAGACCCGTATAATTTTGCACAAAACAAGAAATCGTTGCTTGGAAAGATATTGAGGCTTGATGTAGACATCACGCCAAGTAAGTAACTTCACAAGAACTCACGGTGAAGTGATAGTCTTCTTAAATACTTCACGTTTCTAAATATTTGTGTAAAATTTGAATTTTAAAAACAAATTGTACAAGACTCAAGAGGTAACGCTTTGACCTATTTACCTAGGAATGGGCCGATTTCGGTTACTTTGATCTTAAATGGGTTGAAATTTCCTCAAATTCCATCTTTAATGGATTCAAACTATTAACTAATTTTATTCCAAGATCTAGTAGTAATAAATTGATAATAATTTGTCTGGTAATACATAATTATTAATGCATTAAGTATGTCTTAAATCTGGACAAAAAGGTGTTTGGGTCAACCGGACCCTTTTGGACACACACTAAAGTTTGACTTTTATCAACCTCAACCTATTACGACACCGATCTTGTTTCTTTGTCATGAATATGAATTTAGGTGAAGAGGAGATACATAGGCTTGGCCTATGGGGAAACTATTCAATACCGAAAGACAATCCATACACTAGTGATAATGAACTTGTGCCCGAGATTTGGGCGTCGGGTTTAAGAAATCCTTGGCGCTGCAGTTTTGACATAGAAAAGCCTTCTCGATTCATATGCGGAGATTGCGGGAAGGTATGTTCTTTTTAATGGTATAATATGTAGTAGGTTGTAATCATTAAATTACATTTTGAACAAGTTTCTATCTGTTTGGCACATTCCTTTCACTCGTTTCATTTGAACTTATTTTATTTATTTTACCAACTTGACCGTTAAACGGGTAGGCGAATGAGGTTTTTCCTGTTCAAGTTACCTTGGGAGGGCGAATTTTTTTTTCTTTACTCATTTGTACGCGGCCTAAACCCGGGTATCCTCATGACCATTTCTGACACTTTCCCTGGCCACTCCCAAGATGTTTACCCTGGGAGGTTCGAACCTGAGACCTCTTGTAAAGACATCGGGACGCCTTACTACTAGGCCTCCTTGGTGATGGTTATTTTACCAACTTGACCGTATAGAGGTTAATGACAACCTCAAATTGCACTTTTGGGTCAAAATCTGATACGGGTGTAAAAGAGAAGCCTATAATCACACAACCTGATTTGGTGATGGATACAAGTCAAGCTATGGTTGTGATACCTGCTATGTCTCATTTTGAGAGGTTGTTTGGTGACCCTAAGTTCAGCCAGGGGTGCACCTTACTTAAATGGATGGCCTAGGCCATTACCATTCCTATCTTACTTGCTTTCAATAACAAGGTCTCATGCATTATGTTTGTATGAATATGCAACATATATGTGTGTGATTGTAGTAGTTTAAATTAAGTTATTTAGTTGGAAATGAAGCTTAGAATCCATCCAATCAAGTATGAAGGAAGTTAGAGACAAAACAGCAAGTCAGGAAGAGACAAAATGGATCAAAATGTGGTCCCAACTATGCAGTTTCTATTTGTTCTACCATTGGTTGAAGATGGTTGTACTAGGGAGCAACCTCATAACATTTTCAGCTTTTGTTTTTATTTTGTCTAGGGTTTTGAACTTAAATTCCTCTACTAAAGAGACTGCTGTAATGTAACAACATAGATTTTGATGAATATGAATTTTAATGGAGTTCAACCTCTATTTACCCTAAATCTTCATTTTCCTTTATAGGTCTTTTGATCTTGGTGGTGTGAAGTGTTTCCTTTATCTTTAATCTTGGTGGATTAACATCCTTTAGAGATTAAAGTGGTGGATTCCTATCTTTGTTTTATGTTTTCCTTCCTAAAAGTCAGCTAGTTCAAACCCCCTGTTTTTGGTGTTTTTGTTTTAGTTTTAACAATTCTCTCCAGAAAGTTCATATTCTGTCCAACACTTGATTTCACATCAAAATCTTACTCCATATATTAGTTTAATTAAAACTTTATGCTACATTTTTAGGATCGATATGAAGAGATTGATATAATAATAAAAGGTGGAAACTACGGATGGCGAGTTTATGAGGGCCCGTACCCTACCCATCCAACAAAAGCCCCCGGAGGATACACTCGTTCAACGTCCATAACTCCCATATTTCCTATTGCGGGATACAACCATGATGATATGGATGCAAGCAAAGGTCCTATGTCAGTTATGGCTGGTTATGTTTACCGCGCTAACACTGATCCATGCTTGTATGGCTGGTAAGCATCCTCAAAATCGTTAATCACTGAAAAGAGCAACACATTATCATTCATTCTTCACTTTGGCTAACAATAATGATACATTCATTTACAGGTACATATACATGGACTTGTACGGTTATGCTATATGGGCAACTACTGAAACTACTGAAAACAGTGGGAACTTCACTAGTGTCAATGTCCCTTTTAACTGTGCCCATGACTCTCCAATGCAATGTAGGTTTAAGCCTGGGGTGCACGATATTCCCGAGTTGGGATACGTGCTATCGTTAAGTCAAGATAATAACAAAGATGTGTTTTTGTTGACAAGCAGTGGTGTGTATAGAGTTGCAGCCCCAAGCCGTTGCGGGTATCATTGCTTGAAAGAAAAGTTTTCAAATTTAACTCCCTCATCAGGAACCTTATTAAAGGTTGCAGATTTTGTAGCATGTTTCATATCTTTTATGGTTCTTGTTCTGCTTTGAATTCTAGATAGAAAACCATATAATAACTTTTACTTATTAACTATTATTTACTAACTTTCTGTTCTTTTTAGTTAATGTATGCGTAAGTGTTTGTTGTTATCATCCATTATTCTAAAATGACCTGTACTATAATTTAAACTTGTGATACTACCCTCTTCAATTATTGTATAAAGAGACAAACTTTGTAAAAAAGAAGTCCAACCCAGGATCTTAAATGTGTAGATTCTATATCTAATCACAATCTTTACTCTCTTTATTTAAAATCCAGCCACCATGTCCGGCGAACTACCTTTTCCGCCGATCCATTCCGATGATGGAATCGATAACGTTGTAGTGAAAAGAGAACAGCTGTCACGTGCATGTACTGCTCGTTTCAGCTATTCGTATATACGAGGTTGTGGTGGCTGAAGCTGCGGCTGATGAAGAGGAGGATGGGGAAGAAGAGGTGGAGCTACCGCCGTGGCCGCCTAATCTGTACACTGCCGTCATTACACCATTAGTTGGACAACCCGAAGCATCACAGTTACCATGGTGACATATTAGGTCTATGTGGGAATTGGCTTCAATTATTAACTTTTTATATGTGAGAACGCTAAACCCAAAAAGAATAGTTTGTTTCTAATATTTAGTGATTTTATTAAAATGTGAAGTATTATATTGTAATTTTTGTGTTGCAGGTTTTTAGGCCTCTTTTGAGTATTAATATTGAGATTTCAGTTGAAGAGCTCGTGGCAGCTTTGATTTCGCCAAATGGTACATTGGGTGAAATGAGTATTCCTTTGCTCAAGGTTGGTGTCATTTTCTGTATGTTTGAAAGTTTAGATCTTGGAGATTGTTGAGTGATAATTTTCATGGAATCCATTGTTTTGTGTTTGCATATGCATTTGTTGTTAACTTTTGGAATTGTATGTTGTTACGGTAGAACCACTTGCCTTTTCAGCTTTTGAGAATGAAAAGATTGCAGCTTCTTATAGAAGTATGATACTATAGGTTCAGGCTTTTTTTGTTGGTTTCCTTAATGTTTAGGTAATTTAGGGTTGGAATAATTATATTTGGAGAAACATGAAGGAGTTGTTGTAGGAATAAATGACATAAATGTGGAATTATCTAACGAATCATATGGCATTAAATAATCTAATTATCTGGTTATTTGGTTGTGATTATGCTTCCTCATGTGATAATAATTCATTGTTATGTAAATGTTTTGATTGTTTTCTTTGATTTAGATAAAAATACACCTGCTAACAAAAAATATATCTTGGTACATGAAAGATTTATAAAATGTAGTTTGCCCTGTATTCGAGCGAAACATAGAAACCTTACTGATAAAAGTCACTGAATTACACGTCTATCCTGTTAGGCAAAGCTGTACAGTGTACAGCTAACTTTGTATCTATCACATCAAGGGAAAGAATGGATCTTTTAGTTCATTTGTAACCCAAAATGTACTTTAATAAAAAAAAAAACAAAAAAAGGGAGAAACCCTTTTAAGACTAATTGATGTTAATTATTTGAACCACTCAAAGCAAACCTAGGAAAAGGTACATATTCTAAACTAATTGGGAATTGATTAGGTCACTACGGGTCACTCTCTAGTCTCTATCTATTTGATTTATTCGAGCCTTTCCTGTTACGTTTTGAAAGTTTACCAATTCAACCCATTTGAGCCCTTTTTGAACCTGCAATAAAGTTTCACATCATTTTTGCAAATGAGCAACGGCAGATAGAATGAAAATGCTTAACTTAACGTAAAGAAGTACCCATTGCAGTCACTACACTCTACAAGAACGAGCAGCTTTAGATAAAAATTTCCAAGTACAATGTTTTTTTATGGCGTTTACCTTGCAAGAGTTATTGAAAATCGCTCGTAGCTCACATTTTCTCAAGAATGATGGTTAATTTGCAATTAAGAGGCAAATATGATGGTTTGAAATAAATACCTTTCTTGGATCATTAGTACTAACAGACATTGTACAAGATGGTGTTTTTGTGTGTATTCATTTGGATTGATTGTGTGTTATTTGTTGGTGAGAAGGTATGAAGATGATCCTATCATTGGGCAGAGGTTGTACCGTGAAATTAGAAAAGTGGAGGTGAAGAATGGAAAAGGGAAGAACGTGCATTCTGTTTCGTCATACCAATTGGAAACAGTTTCCACTAATTTGGACGAGTTTCAAGACGTTTCTGTAAGTTCTATGAGTCATCGTTCTGCCTCTCTTTTCTGCTTCTTTTGAGGCAAAATACACCAAAGTAAAAGAACAAAAAGAATTAGGAAGTTAAAAGAAAACCATAAAAACTAAAGACAGACTTCTAAGCTGTCATAAAATGGGTCAATCTGAGTTATACTTCTCTTATAACAGATCAAATGGGCGACGTCAAAAAAACTTCGCTAACTGGAAATTGACAAAAGTCGTCCAAAGTGTATTCGAATTACAAAAAACAAACTGAATCTTTATATTTCTAAAATTATATGCTTTTGCATATAATTTCAATCAATTGTATGCACTGGAATTCAGGTGAGGTTGCTGCTTTTGCACATCTTATTGCCAATCATGCTTGTGAATTGCAGACTTGAGATTGATGAACACATCTAGAAAAGAGTGATTTTTTGCATCAGATTAATTAACCATGAATGCTTGTACTGTATTAGTACATGATTATTTGCGAGTTTCAATACCTAGGACAAATTGTGTAAATCTATAGGCCCACTCCTTGGGTTGAGGAATCCCATAAATTTGTAATTAAAAGCTAGCAACTTCACTCGTAACAAGAATCCAAATTTCTTTTAAAACTCCAACTTATGATCTGATATGATACCAAAAGTTAAATTCAAGGACTGCTGGGAGTATCATTGATCAAATGTCATGATTCAAATAACTAACATCCTCTTCATCTTTGTAGCCTTGCTATATTGCACGAACTCAAGTCCGACTCTACTTCTTTATTGTCTCTTTTTTATTTAAGTTGTTCTGATTGTTCTTTAAGCTCTATTTTGGTTTTGGTGGACGCAGGCGACTTAAAGCACTCTTCTAATAATGTGACAAATGACTCGAGTGCCTCTCAACCTCCGAAGGGTCTATGTCTTGAAAAACTCGGCAATAGTACCTACATTGATATGGCTCCTCATCCAGATGGCTCAAACCGAGTTTTTGTGTGTAACCAACAAGGTTTGATATGGTTAGCTGTGGTTCCAGAGGTAGGTTCTTCACATAGTTTGATGATCGATGAATCCGACCTGTTTCTTGATCTGAGTGATCAAGTGCAATTTGGGACCGAAATGGGACTTACTAGCATGACATTCCATCCAAATTTTACTAGTAATGGGAGATTCTTTGTTGCTTTTAATTGTGACAAGTTTCAGCAGCCTGGTTGTGAAGCCAGATGTTCGTGTAATACAGATGTCGGCTGTGATCCTTCCAAGGTTGATTCTCTTCAAGAATCTTATCCTTGTCAGTTTCACGTTGCAATTGCGGAGTTCACTGCCAACAGCACTACCTCTTCTTCAAAACTTTCATGGGTGACTAAAAGTTGATATTAAATTTCGTAAAGTGCTTACAATTTTTGGTCAAATCTCTATTTTGGGTAACCAACTCTTTTTAAGTCCGGGAAAACCTCAAAGTATTAAACTTTTATATTGAATGTAACCAACTCTCAATGGTCTCGATTCAAGATGAGCTGACCCGGTTACCCGGTCTCAAGATGATCTAACCCGGTTACCAGGTCGAAAGGTTGACTTTTTTGTAACTTTGCCATTTGACCCCTCACACCTTGTGGCATTGACGTGGCACATGGAACATTGTTACCAAAACACATTCGCTATTTTGAAATTCTGAAAACATTGATGGTTTTCACATTTTTACGGGGTAAAAGAAGTTGGCTACCTAAAATAAAAATTTGATTAAATTTGGTGACAATTGATGCATTAGGTATGGGTCTACTTTTGACTTTTTAAGTCAAACCTGGTACGTGATTGGGTTCAAAATTGACATGATTCTGTTAAAAATAAACTACCAACAAAATTGGGTTTATGTCATTTTTGTTCTATAATTTAAAATTCTCATCAATTTGATATCAATTTTTATTTTGGAAATGGAATGTTTAATTCTGAATACGAGCAACTTAGACTGCATGTTTGTGATCATATTTTACAGAAGGGGCATGCAAATTCGATTGAGGTGAGAAGAATATTTATGATGGGGCTCCCCTTTGAAGCATATCATGCTGGCCAAATTATCTTTGGCCCTGCTGATGGTTACTTGTATTTCATGATCGGAGATGCTTCACATGTTGCTGACCCGTACAATTTTGCACAAAACAAGAAATCTTTGCTTGGAAAGATATTGAGGGTTGATGTAGACATTATGCCGAGTAAGTAACTTCACAAGAACTCATGGTGAAGTTATAATCTGCTTAAACACTTGCATATTAAATTTTTTGTGTAAAATATAGATTAAAATTTGTGCAAGGCTCTAGTTGAGGGTACATCGGTGACACTTTTGACCCATTTACCTCAGAAATGGGTCGATTTCTGTTTTTTTTTATTATCTCAACTGTGTTGAAAGGATCGCTCAAATTCTATCCTTAATATATTCAATTTCTTAGATAATTTTATTGTAAGATCCCATAGAAAAAATATATCTTTTTGGTAATACTCATAGCTATTAATCCATTAACTATTAAAACATAACAAAAAAGTGTTTGGGGTCAAACCGACCCCTTTGGACCCTCACTAAAATTTGAGTTTTTCAACCCCAAGTCTATGGCTCATTATCCACTCGGATGTCCCGTTCATCTTACCATCTCCAAGTCTATGCTACATTGCTTGTTTCTTTGTCATGAATATGAATTTAGGTGAAGAGGAGATAAGCAGGCTTGGCCTATGGGGAAACTATTCAATACCAAAAGACAAACCATACTGTACTGATAAGGAACTTGTGCCCGAGATTTGGGCTTTGGGTTTTAGCAATCCTTGGCGTTGTAGTTTTGACTTAGAAAAGCCTTCTCGATTCATATGTGGAGATTGTGGAAAGGTATGTTTTTTTAATAGTATAACATTTAGCCGGTTATATGCATTAAATGACATTTTGAACAACCTTTTATCTTTTTGACCGCTTCCTTTAACTTGTTTCTTTTTAGCTTATTTTGTCTATCGATACATCCATTCCTTTTCCATTAAGCCATTATGTCCCTTCATTGACTACATATATATGAAAATAATAAACATTCAGTTAATATCATATCACATATTTATAATACCGACTTTCTTTCTTAATATCACAAATTTGATTTTTTTATTAAAACATGCGAATTTTGGGAAAAGTACCAATTTTGTCAAAAACCATGAATGCTTTCAATATTATATATGTATATTACACATTTTAACTATACAAAACATATTTTTCTTCAAGAAATTTTCAATGATTATTATTAAAATAACTTTTGCAAGCTATGACATAAATATAAATAAAAAATATGAAAAAAAAAATTCGAAGTTTTTTTACAGTTGACCTGTTGTGATTATCATGTGTTCGACATAATCACAAAATATGACTTGATAATCACATATTATTCATGTGATTATCAAGTTATAAAATGTGGTAAAAAGTTAATAAAAAAGTAAAAAAAACGTCAAAAAAAATTTACTTGAAAAATAGCATCTAAAAGATATTTGAATAAGGAGCTACGCAATTTTTTTGTGTGTAAAATAACGTGTTTTGGATATTTAAAAAATGATATTGAAGTCATTACTACGTTACTACGAAAATTAGTATTTTTATTGAAATCTACGTTATATATATATACACACATATAAAAACCTATAACTACTAAAAAGTAACTAAATGTTCTATAGATATACAAAGTAAAACAATACTACTATTGGCCATCGATATTGAGCATCATTGTTGATGACCACCCCAACTAATTATAGTAACAAACTGTTTTAATCCGCATGTTGCGGTGGAGCGCTAAAAAGTTATAATTTTAAGTGAATAAATTATATGTGCATGTTGAATATGAAAAATAACCTATCAAAATATATGTGCTTACATTTGAATATATCCAACTATTAATACCATTGTATGTAGTTTCATAGAATATACCATAGAGTCATACTAAGTTTTTTTAAAATTATTATTATTATTTATTAATTTTCATTTGTTAGTTTGTCCCGTGACATTAGAAGTATTGTTTTTGTCTTAGTGACTCATTTAAAGGTAATAATGTAATTTGGGATAAACCAGTTTACGATTATATTAAAAAAATTAAATAATGTTTAAACAAAATTTACACTTACATTAAATAAAACACATCTAGATTGTATTTTTTTTTTTTTTTGGCAAATGGAGTTAAATGATTAATTAAAATACAACACATTGGTCAATCGAGTGTGTTGAAAATTTTATTTCGGTAAGTTACAAAAATACACTTTAAAAGTTGTAGATAATATATAATAATATATAATTTTTATTTCTGTAATGTAGAATAAAACACTCAAAAATTTATTTATATTTTTTAGTTTGTAAAAGAGAAGAAAAAGAAAAAAGTTACTATTCATTTAATAGTAACTTCTATATTCACTCCTGGTGAATATGGGAGTCTACGGTTCCACTCTCATCCACACTACTGCCGGTTATCATATTCGATACAACTGCATTTTTCTCGTTAATTTCCTCCGCGGTATAACGTGGCTTACTTGCTAGTTTTACCAACTTGACCATACATAAGTTAAAGACAACCTTAAATTGTACTTTCGGTTAAAAATATTTTATATTAGTTTAAAAGTTCAAGTTACATTTATAGGATCGATACGAAGAGATTAACCTAATAAAAAAAGGTGGAAACTACGGATGGTGAGTTTATGAGGGCCCGTATCCCACCCATCCAACAAAAGCCCCCGGAGGGTTCACTCGTACAACCTCCATAAGTCCCATATTTCCAATTGCGGGGTATAACCATGATGATATTGATGCAAGCAAAGGTCCTGCATCAGTTACAGGTGGTTATTTTTATCGTGCTACCACCGATCCATGCTTATATGGCTGGTAAGCATCCTCGAAAGTGTTAATTACTATAAAAGACTAACACCTTATCTTTATTCGTCACTTTAAATAACAATAATGATACATGCATTTACAGGTACATATTCACGGACTTGTATAGTTACGCTATATGGGCAACTATTGAAACTTCTGAAAACAGTGGGAACTTCACTAGTTTCAATGTCCCTTTCAGTTGTGCCTACGACTCACCAATGCAATGTGGGTTCAAGCCTGGGGTGCACAATGTTCCTGATTTGGGGTACGTGCTATCGTTAAGTCAAGATAATGACAAAGATGTGTATTTATTGACAAGCAGTGGTGTGTATCGAGTTGCAGCCCCAAGCCGTTGCGGATATCATTGTTCCAAAGAAAAGTTTCCAAATATGACTACAATTCCCTCATCTAGTACCTTACTAAAGGCCGCAAACTTTGTAGTATGTTTCATATCCTTTTTAATGCTCGTTTTTCTATGAATTTTATGTAGAAGATCGTATATTTTACCTTTATTTTTGAATAGTCGCTTGAAGAGTTTCACATGTTGCATCATACATCATACTTGACTATTTTATACCAATGTTGCTTGTGGGAATGACAGACACGAAACCTTTATGACTAAGCTTTGTCAAAGGTCGGATTCGTTTATTTATCAAGTATTTCGGTATCATGTACGTACTCTTTGTTGAAGATACTATTCTTTTCTTTTGGTAACCAAAAAAATACTACCCGAGTTGATGTGAAACACAAAAACACAATCCATCATGATCAGTTCTTTAGGAGAAAAAATCCCAAACATCTACGTACCAAGTTACAAACACAAACACAAACACAAACACAAACAAGATCGTCACTGTTTAAACTGCAGAACGACGTCGTTAGTGTTCAATCACCACTTGTTGTTCCCCTCACTCAAAAAGCTCACTTTTTTGTCAAACAGAAACTGGTTTTCCTCATTACCCACACACCCCCTTTTCTGCCCTAAAATCTTCTTCTTAGTTATTATTTACACTCTATTTTTATTGTATGTCATCAGAACCCCTCAATTATATCCCTTACAATTTCGATTTTCAAGAATTCCTGCTAAATTTCACCCCTTTTTTTGATTCTGTCACCACCCCACAAAAAAAGACTAAATTTCTTAACCTTATGATATTACCTTCTTCAAATATTGCATAAAGATACAAACTTTAATTAAAATAAGTCCAATTAAACCCAACCCATGATCTTAAATGTATAGATTCTGTATATAATCACAGTCTTTACTCCCTCTTTTCAAGATCCGGCCACCATGTCCGGCGAACAACCGTCATCGCCGATCCATTCCGATGACGGCAACAATAACGTTGTTGTAGTCAAAAGAGAACGGCCATCACGTGCATGTACTGCTCGTTCTGCTGTTCGTATATACGAGGCTGCAGTGGCTGAAGCTGCGGTTGTGGCGGCTGTACGGAAGCAGAAGTCACGGCGGAGACAACGGCGGCGAGCGGCGGAAGAAGAGGAGGATGAGGAAGAAGATGTGGAGCCACCGCCGTCGCCGCCTAATCCGTATAGTGATGTCATTACGCCGTTGGTTGGAGAACCGGAAACGTCACAGTTGCCACGGTGGCACATTAGGTCTATGTGGGAATTGGCTTCAATTCTTAACTTTTTAAATGTGAGAACTTTAAACCCAAACCGAATAGTTTTTTTCTTCTATGATATTTGGTGATTTTATTGATGTGAAGTTGTATAATGCGGTTTTGTGTTGCAGGTTTTTAGGCCTCTTTTGAATATTAATGTCGAGTTTTCAGTCGAAGAGCTTGAAACAGCTTTGATATCGCCGAATGGTACATTGGGTGAAATACATATTCCTTTGCTCAAGGTTGGTGTAACTTTGTGTATATGATTGAAAGTTTAATTCTTGGAGGTTGTTGAGTGATCATTCTTCAAGGAATCCACTGTTTCGTGTATGCATCATGCAATTCTTGTTAACTTTTTAAATGTATGTTGTTACGGTAGAACCACTTTCCGTTTACCCTTTATTTCTTGTTAGATGATAGATTTATTAATTGTAGTTTACCCTTTATTCAAGTGAAACATAGAAACCTTATTAGATTACCTATAAAAGTCAATAAATTACTCATCTATCATATGTAGTGTCTTCTTGTTAGTTTGTAATTATTAGGCAAAGCTGTAACAAGTAGCATGTACATATAACATCAGGGAGAAAACAACATTAAGACTAATTGATGCTAATTATTTTTACCACTAAAAGCAAACCTAGGAAAGGTACATATTGTAAAACTTATATGAGAAGTGATTAGGTTATGCTTGATTAAATGTAGTCTTGTAGTTAACCTATAAAACATAAAAGCAAGACAATGTATGCACTTGGGTACATACCCTTCTTCTTAGCGGTGGCAAAAATGGGTTGGTCGGGCTATTGATAAATTGGATCAAGAGGGATTTGGGTTGACCCAAGGACATTTCTTTTATTTTTGTTTTTCAAGTTTTTAAGATATAATTATGGAAACTGTTTTGAAATACTTTACCACTCTTTAAAATAAAGCAGTTTCAAGCATTAGAATACACTTCGGGGCACTTTCTAGTGCCCATCTTGTATGATCCATTTGAGCCTTTCTTTTAGCCAAGTTTTCAAAGTTAACCAATTCAACGCATTGGAGGTACAATAGGCCAAGTCAACCCATTCTAGGTTACGGGGTTGGAAAAGCCACCTGCTATATAGTTTGCGTTCTTTGTTGGTTGTGAGGCTCTTGTTTGATTTTTCATTTTCCGTTTGTTAATTTGGTTCATATCTACCATGCCATTGCATTTTGTTAAAACGATAAATGTTAACTTTTTTAGTATTTTTTGATATTTTTCTGTTTAGGCAATACCTCCAATTGCTCGGATGGCGTTGGGACAAAACACTTGGGTTACTGTACTATGCAGAAAGCTAAGAGATTGGTGGCATTGGGTACTTTAGTTAAATTAAGTTAACCATTTTGGTTCTATCTCCCGTTGCTCATCTGCTAAAATGATGTGAAACTTTATTGCAGGTTCAAGAAGGGGAATTACCTATAGTTGCATCACATGGGTAGGTGTACTTGTCATTGATATAGGATAATTGTATTTGACCTTGGGGTTGAATCAGTTATTCACCAACTTTTGGTTTTTCAGGGCCGAAATTGATGCATATAAAACACTTGATCCTAGTGTTCGTGTGGTCATATTGAAGGCCTTGTGTGATATTCGTGTTGAGGTAACATTTTCCTAAAGAGAGATTGACTATTCAAACCCTGATCCTGGCTTTGTGATTTAAATTAACAATTCTTGCAAAAATGAAGAGTAAACATCCTTTCATGCAAGAATGAGCTAATTGCACAATAAGTGACAACCTTTTTTTCGCTTTTACATTATTTATTTATATATTTTTAAATTACAGATGGAAATTTCGATTGGTTTACTTATCAATTTGTCAATGTGGGTTAAATTTTATCTTGATTGGTTTACTTATCAATTTGTCAATGTGGGTTAAATTTTATCTCGAACATGTCCAATAAACAAATTGCCTAATCGTTCAAATGGATTGAAAGTCGATTGAATTCTATTAATAACACATATAACCTTCTCAGTTATATGTTTAAAGATTTACATAATCGCCAATAATATTATAATTATTAATTATTATAATTATATAAAAATAAAGAATGGATAAAAAAGTATTTGGATGTCAGTCCAACCCGGCCCATTTCATCCTGTAATGAAAGTGACCTGTATCAACATGAACCTGTCACCAACCTGGCCATCTTGCCACCTTCAGTGTAAAATCTAGCATTTCTGGTATTTTTGCAAGAATGATGGTTCAAAAAGCTAATCATGCTTTTCTAATTTTATTTTTTTGTTGCCTGGTCCATTAACTACTTGAAACATATGCTTATTCGTTGTTCTCCTTCTCTACTTATATTTTTAATTCCCAATAGCCACTGGTGAATTGTATATGGATTTAATCTTGCAGCAAGATGATATACGAAGCTATATAGATGATTCTATCAAACACGGTGTTCCTCTTTCTGCATTTCGTAAAGAGCGTACTGGTGGTGATTCTCATGGAGTTTCTTACTGGTAATAGACCGATATATCTTGTGTCTTTCAGTTGGATCTTGCAGATTCATGTATCATAATATATAGACTTCTGAACCATCATACATGGCTTTTTGGTAGATAACATCTTGCTTGCGAATATACAATATATATAATCGCACGTTGCTCACATTTTTTCAAGAATGATGGTTAATTTGCAATTAAGAGGCAAATATGATGGTTTGAAGTAAATACCTTTCATGCTTTATATTAGTACTACTACACTCTGTACTAGATGGCGTTTCTCTCTGTGTGTGTGTGTGTGTGTATTTGTTTGGACTGATTGTGTGTTATTTGTTGTTGAGAAGGTATGAAGATGATCCTATCATCGGGCAGAGGTTGTACCGTGAAATTAGAAAAGTGGAGGTGAAGAAAGGAAAAGGGAAGAACGTGCAGTCTGTTCCGTCTTACCAATGGGAAACAGTTTCCACTAATTTGGATGAGTTTCAAGACGTTTCTGTAAGTTCTATGAGTCGTTTATTTTGCATATCTTTTCTGCTTCTTTTTTTAGGCGCAATACACCAAGTAAAACAATAAAAAGAATTAGGAAGTTAAATGAAAACCAGGAAAAATTAAAGACAGACTTCTAATAATTAGAGGTTGCAATTTTGTCCCATATATGGGTAATTGGGTCAATTCCGGTTATACTTCTCTTATAACAGGTCAAATGGGTTACATTTTAAAACTTCGCTAAAATGGAAACAGGGCGGAAAGTTGTCCAAGTGTATTCGAATTCCAGAAAACAAACGAAATCTCTATGGAATTGGATCTAATGGAAAAGAGGTTCTAGGTAGGAAGATAGGAAGAGCATGGAAGTAATTATGATGCACATGACTTATAACTATAATGCACCTGACTTTTAACAACGATGCTAGTTGAACACCAGCCACCGCCCCACCTGCCGGCGCCGAATTCCGGCTGCCACTGTCGTTGCTGAATTCTGACGGCCGAAAAATATATTATTATGATGCACTTGATTTTTAACCATGATGCACTTGACTTTTAACTGGGATGCAACCTGACTTTTAACTATGATGCACCTCTCATTGACTTCCTATCTTCCTAACTAACTTCTCTTTTTCTCTAGAACCACACCCTATCTCTTTTTTTTTCAAAAATTGGATTATCGTTGTAGTGAGTTTTCTTTTTTGTAGTTAAAACATTAAATATGCATACATTCAAGAAAAGAGAAGACAGAGAAGTGTTTATGGGTTAGCCTGCATGTACTAGAAAGTAGCAATTACCCGTTTTGACCCATTACCCAACTCCCTCATTTTGTCACCTCCAAATATTCCTGATTAAAATCTAATACCCCCTTGTCCAAGATTGACACGTTTTTTTGTCCGGTGACCAGGAGAAGCTATTTTCTAGCAAAAACAGAACAGAGTCTTCGCTAGGGAAGAAACTAAAAATTGATATGCTTCCGGAAATTGAGAAAGTTCAAAAGGTACTTGACATGCTATCTTACCCTAATCATTAGAACTCAATATTTCATAATCTTTAGACATAATGTTTAATTTGTTTTCAATTCTTAATTAACACAGAGGAAAGAGAAACTGCTAAAGAAACAACATAGAGAAGCGCTTCTTCTTGATGGTATGATCCTCGATGGACTTGGTCCTGGCCGGTCCCTTCGTGGTAGAAAACAAGTGTCTTACACTTTTGGTAAGACTTATGACCCACAATATATGTGCCAAGTTTATCTTTTTATGTGTGTAGTCGTTTAATCGTATTAAGCCATTGCATTTAAATGCTTTCAGATGATTATGACCGTTCAATCAATGAGGCCATCAAAAGTACCAAGTACTCGTTCTTCCCCTTCACTATTTTAAATCAAATTTCTCTAGACTGTGACATAAGCGGTGTTCCGACGTTCGTTTTAAAAGATATTGTGTGATTTGAATGTGCGTTGAATTTCTCTGAACTTTTTTGTTTTTTGTAGGACGCAACAATCCCTGGAACCAAGTATGAGAAGAGAAGGTTTGAGAAATGATGCTTCCACAAATGGTAGAAGGGGCGGTGTTTCTAACCCCTCGCGTAATTCTCATAATGCCTCATTCAGTCCGCCATCTCCTGATTCACTCAATGATTATGAAAGCGACGAGGATCGTAAATTTGAACAATTGGACCGCAGGTATTCCATTTTCTTTCAACTTTTCCCCATCTTATTGTTCGGTGCTAAAGTTTATAGGAGGTAAAATGGGCAAACTTTAGAACGGGTCAAAGTGTGTGGGGTCAGGTTGGGTTGACCCACCGACACTTTTTGCCTCTTTATAATTACGTAATTGATCCAATCTTTTTTGGAAAAAGTAATCAACTTGATAATATCATGGGTTACCTGATAATCAAGAAATTTTCGTTTCAAAATCTGTTGGTTCGCCTTGGATCGATCCTTAAAAAATATAGGTAATCACCTTTTTACATAACAATATATCAACTATTACTACTTCAAAGATGTGTCTTTTTGAAAAAAAGAAAAACAATTTACTTGATTATGTCATGGGGTACTATCAACTTGTATGACCCGTTTCACTTTTAGTTAAGTTTTATGAAGCTCGCCTGTTTGACCATTATCCTTAACCTAAAGTTGTCATTTTACATTTAGCAATCGAAGGAGGCAGATGCCGCAACGTTATTCTGCACGAGAATTTGTGGAAGCAGTTTCAGACAATGAGGCAGGCATGGATAGCGACTATGAGGATGATGATGATATAGTTGGTGAAGCTGTGTACGATGAAGAATATCTAAAGAAACGAAAAGTGAGAAGGCAAATGTCAAGTAGTTCTGAGGGAGACGAGGAGTATCGTTTCGACGGCAATAACACCGAAGATGAAGAAGAGGAAGATGAAGCCGAAGAGTCGTTAAGTGCGAGTGAAGATAGCGATGAAAGCCCACGAAGATTCAAGAAATTATCGGGGCGGACTCGACGTGAAACAAAACTAAGATCAGTCAATCCAGTCAAAGCGGGTCCCCGACGCAGTAGACGGGCGGTTCGGAACCGTATAGATTACAAACAGTATGAATTCTCAGATTCGGAGCCCGAATCTGCAAAACCCGGGACTTCCAATAGTTCAGATAAAAGTGAGAAATCCGGGTTTTCAATGGGAAGCAGTGACGATACTGAAGGTGACAATAATGATATGGATACTGAAGGTGACAATAATGATATTGATAATGATGTCGATAATGATGATGATGATAACGATGTTGATACCGCAGAGATCAAGAATGATCAACCCATTATTGAAGAACACCCAAAGATGGAGGAGGAAGAACAAAACGGAACACTGATGAAGTTAGACAGCCCAGATCAAAATGAATTTGAAAATGGTGCACGAAAAAGAAGGTTTCTTGATTTAAACGAGCTTGCACCAGGTTCTGGCTTTGAAGATGGTTCAATGAAGGACGATGATGCGGATAACTTTTAAACTAGTGTAAATCGGGTGAGTCATTTTTTAGCTAGCCGCGTTCATGTGCGGTTTGGTATGTGAATCAGGGAGTCATTTTTCGGTGGGTGTAATATGTAATGAGAACAGAGGCTGTTGGTTTAGATGTCGAAGGACCGTTTTATTTTCAGATCGTTCGTTGCTAGTCTGTCTCTGAGGGATTTTTTATTTATTTTTCCTGTTGATATTATCAAGCATTTAAAAGCCGAAATGTTTGTTGTAGTTAGAACTAGCAGCCTCCTACTGAAAGGTACCAATTTTCTTACATTTCTGCATTTTTAACATCAACATAAAGCCTCTACAAGTTCAAAGTAAGATGTTGCAACTTTTATGAAAAAAAAAATCAAAAATTGTAGTATTATGGACCATAAACATTCACAATATCAATAAGAAAACAAAAGAAGTACTTCATATGTTACGGCCCAATTAGTGTAGTCCAGTTACGGCCCAAAATTATATGAATTAAGTATAAAAACGTTATTGGTAAAATGTTGTTTTGAAAAGGTTCGTTGGAAAAATCTTGGTTGTGCGTCCTACTCATTTCCAACAAGACATGTAGTTAAACCCCTCAAGGTATGTGTCGCCTAGCCACCAATCCTTGTTTTTAGCCCCAATTCCACTCAAAATGAAGTAAGTCTTGAAAAAATATGTTTATAGTTCTTTTCTAAAAACATGTTAAAAATAGATTAAATATTTTAATAAATGATTTAAAATAAGAAAATGTTATACATGGTCCTAAGGGCTATTAATAAGAAATTCATACACGCATTGAATGTTTGTACTTTAATAATAACCTATCAACCCCTGAATATATATGTTCTCAACCAACTTTATATACTACCTCTTCATGTATGAATTTAACTCTTAAACATAGCCCTTAGGGCTACAAATAGTAAAATCTTTTAAAATAATAAAAAGAAAAAAACTATTTGAAACACGGTACAATTTCTTATTTTAGTTGATTTTAAATGGCGTTGAAAACTAGTCTTTGACTAATATACAAAGAATCATATAGTGTATACATACAACCACTTTAAAGGGAATTTCATGAAATTATAAAGTTTATGATTTATTAATTTTTATTACCTTTTACATCAAAAAATTCAAACATAACTAACCACGTTAGTAAAGTTTTGTATTACTAAATAAATGCACTTTAAAATCACATACCGTTGCATTCTAAACATCTAACAAACTGTTAAACCCTATATATCATGCAAAAATGGTGGACATTAGAGCTTGGCACGAAAATGGGCTTTTGGTTTTCCCATTAATTAGTTGAATCATGACTTGTGATCTCATTTGTAACTAATCAAATCACATTCAAAACTCGCTTCCAACTTCTTAATTTCAACTAATATCAATAATTTAAGTTTAATCTAATATTTAACTAAATAAACAACCCAATATGAACCTATTTCAAGACTCTTCTATCCAAATAGTTGAGCTACTATCTTTATAAAGTTTATAAAAAACATTATTTTTGCCCTTCATGTGAATCCATTCGAATTTTTTTAATTAGATGCCATTATATCATGAAATGTTAGTTAATTAGAGCATGCTTTTCTTGCCTTTTCTTCAACCCTTCAATAAACTTTCTTTTAAGTTCATCGTCTTTGAGCATTTCTATAATTAGATTATATACATATACATAACCCATAATGCAATCTTCTTTCTTTTTTGGGTAACTTTTGATCCGACTTACTATTGAGATCATGGTAAGGCCTCCTTGTTGTAATAAGATCAATATGAGAAAAGGATCATGGACCGAAGAAGATGATGCACAAATGCTTGCGTTTGTAGCCAAACAACCCACAAGTAATTGGCAAGGTGGGACTCCAAGAAAACCAGGTGATTAGCCTCTAGATTTGAATATGAATGAATAATTGCGTTCGTGCAAAAAATTGGTATTTAGGTTTTAATGTTCGTGTATTTCTTGTGTTGAAAAGGATTAAAAAGATGTGGGAAGAGTTGTAGGTCAAGGAAAACATGCATTACGAAGAATGATCATATTACGCATGAAAGCTTTACGCCACAAGAAGAAGAGTTGATCATCAAACTTCATTCCGCTATAGGAAGCAGGTACCCTCATACCTTTGCGTTAACTTTCATAACAAAAATAAAATGGTTTCGATGTGATAATATGTTGATATGCAATTTCTTTATTGATCCCTTGGCCCTTGCATCCCTTTGTTAATTAGGGGTTTCCGGCCAAGTAAGAGTGTTGGACTTTTAGAGGACTTCACTTGAAATCTCGACATACAAATTCGGTTTTATGGTTCAATTCAAAACATCCCTTTTGTTTACTAAACAACATAAAATGAAACATCATAAAGTTTGCTACATTAGGTGTTATCGAATAATGGCACAAAGATAATGAGGTGAGGCATTTGATGTTGTATTGATGTTGGGCTAATTTTCTAGGTGGCCTATAATAGCACAACAACTTCCAGGAAGAACAGATATCGATGTGAAGAACTACTGGAACACGAAACTAAAGAAGAAGCTATCGTCAATGGGCATTGATCCAGTCACTCATAGGCCGTTCTCTCAAATGCTCGCTGATTATGGCAACATTAGTGGACTCACAAGAACCCAAACTAGAATGGGTTCATTAAGTAGAGACAAGAAGAACACATTCTTCATGTCAAATCAAGAAATTCAACAAGTCCCTTCCGAAACATTATTCCCAAGTTTCAACAACAATGTCAAAATGGAACCACCAGAAGTGATCAAAACCGATTCACTTGATCTTTTAAGTCAACTTCAAGCCATCACACATGTCAAAGACTCATCAACAAACCATGAAATCTCCCTTACACAATTCCATGTTTCTATGGCGTCATCTTCGTCTTCTTCTTCTAGTACTTGCTCAACCATGAATGAAATGACTCCACAACAAACGTTTAATTGGCGTGACTTTCTCATTGAGCACGTACAAGATGGAAACAACGTCAACGATGAAAAAGTAAACTTTGAAGCAATAGGAGGGATTGAGTTACTTAAGGGTAACATACCATTGATAAATGGTGTTGAAGAAACTATAGAAGAAGCTTGTGATGGATCTTTCGTCGAAGCCATGTTGGATGGCGAAAACGACATGCTCTTGGACTTCCCCGGGCTTTTGGGAGAACCATCTTATTACTAGTTTTCGATTTGACTTTAGTTTGACTTTTGGAGTTCTATAATAATTAATGGTTTGTTCCATCAAGATATAGGTGCCCTTTACAAAGTTCTTAATAGAAAAACAATAGTTACTAAGTTGGTTTACTAGTAACATGTACCTATGTGAATCCTTTTCATGAAGTAACTGTTAATTTCAAATCGTGTTTTTAGTAGGATAATTAGGATGAAAACTTGGGATTATATATCATTATTCAAACTTCGGACGACCTATTTGTATAATATTTATTACATAAAATAAAATTATTTTGTTTTTTGAGGGTCCAAAATGATAGAGTGAATAGTTGATATCGATAACAACATGGGCAATTATTCACGACGGTGGTTATATGACAAGTGGAATTAAATGAACTTTTCTAAAGAATAATCGACCAAATCACGTTTCAATAAAAACTGTTTTCATAAAAGAGGAAAGTCAGATGGAATATTCGAAGTGAGGATGACTTTGTAAAATTGAGTATTTAAACGTGTTTATTTGATACCGAAGTTGAAATAAACCTTAAGAATTGAAGTATATTTTCCATAACTAAACCACAAGAATAAATGTATATTTTCTATGAGTGATAATTCGTACACCACTAAATGTGATTTATAATGTTGTATTTTACAATATCGTAAAACATGTCCTTTTTCACCGTTCATTATATAAATGATTGAGTTACTTGTTAAAAGTACGAGTAGGTAAGAACCTTAAACTCTAGATCACATGAGTTGCCACAATCATCAAGCCAATTGGAACTTGAATTTGTGGGTTTCTATTTTAGGTAACTTATGATAAGGCATTTTCAACATCTTTAATGAAGGCCAATAAATTTTTGACACAAGAAAACATATATAAAATTAAAAGTCATAATGCACCACTCACAATGGTCGTCATTCGCTACACAAAAGAATGGTGTCACTCCATTTGCGATGTTATGCCAATGTGACAGTGATAGTGAAATTAAAGTTGTCACATAACATTATACCTAAGTCCAGGAATTTTGGAACGTGTCAACAATTTAATAGTTGTTTTCAACGTCAAAATAAATGTCACACAACAAATTGATAGTTATTGTAATACTGGAATTAGTATGAATATTAAGGTTATTTTTCTATTAATTATTAATTAAAATTAATGTGACAAGGATGTTTTGAGTTGATGTACATATATTTGGGTATCATATTATAACAGTAACAAATTACATATATTTGAGGTAAGTCAACCAATCATGGTTAATTGGTTATACAGGTATCATTTTGAAAAGATGCTAAATCAAATCACTTTAACCTTTCCGTGAAGTTAATGAAATCTTTTTCGCAATCCCTTTTCGGATTCTTCATGGGAAGTCTACTCAACTCCACAAACATTACAATGAAAAGCACGTTTGGTCGACTTGATATCGATCAAGTAGACATCAATCGTCATTCATATGACTTGAGAACTCCGATGAACGAAAAATTGTAATTCGGCATTAGTTAACGCACAATCAAGTGAATTACATTTTGCACATCAAAGACTTATTAAAAGGGTTAATTTAGATGGGAATTAGGAGTGTGTCAATGTTGTAATTGTTCCTGATTTCATTAAAGCACACATCAATGCATAAGATAGGCCATGAGAGACACTAGAATGGGAAATTAGCATTTTGGGCATGATTGAATTTGGGCTTTATAATGACCTCGTTTGTTCAACTTGAAGTAATATGGTTGAGAGTGGAAAGTTGGGCAAAGAATGGTCCATATCTTATCATCTTTTGTTTGGGAGCTTAGGTTTGTTATAACTTCTCTAATATACGAACCAATTTGGCATTTTAGGGCCCTTTTTCCCTTTTGTACCAAATCTTGTACTTTTTTACTCCTTTTCCTATTGTAATACACATCGTACTTTGTAATGATCCAAGTATATATTAATATATATGAGTATAGCTTGAAAGCTTGAACGTGAATAACATAACTGATGATGTACTCGAATCCCAATCTTCATAAATATCCAGAGCAGCATTTCATGGTCAACATAAATGTTTGACCATGTGAGATTTTTGAAGGATGCCAAGATCAATTTGGAGCTCGCACCTACCAACTAGCTCTCTAACTTAACTTAAAATATCATTTATCTTCTAGACTTACATTAAAGTTAACATAAATAATGGTGCGAATTAATAATTGTAACAACTGTAGGAATTTACCTTCAAAAAGATTTAACTATGGTAAATATTGAGCAATCTTTAGGGTGAGTGAGGGGAACGAACGGCCTCTAAATTTTGAAGGTCTTTAAATTTGTATCAAATTATGTGATAAATGATAACATAAGAAATTAAAATCCTCAATTTTACGGTAAAAGAACTTTTATTAATAATTTAATTGAGAACAAATATATCTCTCAAAAAAATATATATGTCAATTTATATTGACGCGTGTTTGAATTCAATATTAAAGTTTGACATAAATAGTAGTAATAAACAACAATTACTAGTAGATAAAGTAATAAAATATTCAAAAACTATTGCTAAAAATATTTTTCATTTAATCTTATAAATCAACTTATTTGATACTTATCCAGACTTCAGAAAACTCATTTTAGTAAATGAGAAATTTTTTCAATATCTTCAAAAAATCAAAGATATCCCAGAAAAATGATAGCATCTTAAGTTGAAAGACAAGAGCATGAATTAAGGTACAACAATTCACCAGGGGTGTTCATAATAATCCGAAAACGGAAAATCGAACCGCAAACCGGGTGAATCGTACCGAATTTTAGGTTAACCGAACCAATTTTTTTTATTTTCCAGTTTCGGTTAATCGAACTGGCATTTTTTCGGTTTTCGGTTTCGGTTCACACTTTGGGGATAACCGGTTAACCGAAAAACCGAAAAATTTAAACAATTATTTTTAATATGTATATTTCTAAATATAAATATATACTTAATTATATATATTTATATAGACTTATTATAAATCAACATTATTAACTATATTTGTAAAAAGGAAAATGTAATTTTGTAAAAAGTGGAGGATCAAGATTGAAGGGTATATTTTTGTGAAGTGACTAATTCTTTTTGGTGAAAAACTTTAACTTAGATAATTATATATCAGTTTGCAAGTTTCAAATATATATCTTTTATAATTTGGTGGCATATTTAACTATAAATATTCGCCAATGGATGTTGAAATGTATTTGAATATACGTTAAGACTTAACAAATATATTTTGATGAATGTGTATTTGTGTGTTATTCTTATTTTTAATATGATTAGTAGATAAGAGCCGGTTAGTTGGTTAATCGCATAACCGAACCGTAAAGTCGGTTAATCGATTACCGGTTAACCGAACTTTTCGTTTTCGGTTTAGGTTCAAGAAATTGGTGAACCGAATTTTCGGTTAACCGGTTCTCGGTTAATGAACCTCCGGCTAACCGTGCATGAACACCCCTACAATTCACCACAAAACAAGTAGTTATAACAATTTTCTGGCATAATTACTACTCTATCCGTTTCATTTATGTTGTCCTTTAGAAATTCTTTTTATAAAATAAATAATTGAGAGTAATAAATGAAAGTAAACGTGAGAATTTAGTGATTTTTAATATTTATATTTTACAGGTAGATAATATTTTTGAAACGTAGAAGAATAATAAGGTGAATAATCAACTATAAAAGTTTATGCTTTTTCAAAAGAAAGGAAAACTACCATGAAAGTTGATAACTTTCTTAATCGACCAATTGTATAACGCTTGTGCACTTCCATACTCTCCCCAATTCAGACATCACTCACTTCATATCACTCACAGTCTCTCCCGGTATATATGTGTATACGAGTAATATGCAATGTATATTTAAAGTTATTAAAAATCAAATTCTACAAAGAAACAAGAATTTTAGGAATCAACCCAGATCACCTTATTCATAAAGTTTCCATCTTTAGTCTTTAACCTAACACCCCATTAATTCCCTCACTTCATTTATACAATTATACATATACTTTTTTATATATATACACACCCACATACATTGTTCTTTTAATCTTTATGGATCCACCCATTATCAATGAAACTTCTTTCTCAGCAGCCAATCCTTCTTCTTACAGTTTAACTGGGATTTGGCCCTTTTCTTCTGTTAATGGCGGCAAAATTGAGGGTTTAGGTCTCAAAATGGGAACCCTGATTACTCGAATTGGGGAACCGAATAATTACCGGGATGAGGAATCGTCGGTAACGGAGCATACCGGCGGTGGCCGGAAAAGGAGGGGTGCTAATTTTGAAGATGAATGTTCAAAGATTGTGTCTACTAGTAGTGGCAATGATTTGGTAACTTTTTTATATGTGTATTAAATTATTCTTGGGAATGTATAAATTAAGTTTTTAAATTTGAATTTGCAGCTATTTTAGTAGTACAAAAGTTTGAATCTTTTTTGCTCAATTTCGATTTCTGGGCCATGGAATTAGCCTTGTACGTGTTCATTCGTTTTTGATGTGTGCCAAAATGTAATGAATTGCAATTTTATTAAATTTTATCTAAACATGATTTGTTTGAATTATGGATTGTAATTTGTATGATGATTGAAACATTAGGTGAATAATGAATTTTAAATTATGCATTCATGGAATATATAAAACTTTTGTATTGAAATGAGTGGTTTAAATGAAATTGGCAGACCAAACTAAATGCTAAAAGAGTCAAGATGTCGAGAACCAAAGACGAATTGGGTGGTTTGAAAATAGATCGACATGGGAGTTCAGGGTTGGCTTGCAAGCCTGCTGTTGGTCAAAGTCAAACCCATAAACTATCCGAACCACCTAAAGACTACATTCATGTTAGAGCAAGAAGAGGTCAAGCCACCGATAGCCACAGTCTAGCCGAGAGAGTAATTTTCTTCACTTTCAAAATTTCAATACCAATCCCCTTTTTTTCTATATTCCCATAAATTTGACAGTTCTTTGATAACTATCGTTTTCAGGCTAGGAGAGAAAAGATCAGCGAAAGAATGAGAATCCTGCAAGATTTGGTCCCGGGATGCAACAAGGTAACGTAGTAGTGTTTTTGCTTGTTTTGTAGTGAAGTTTATTGATTACGGTACTGTTTATCAGGTTATAGGAAAAGCACTTGTTCTTGATGAGATAATTAATTACATCCAGTCATTGCAACATCAAGTTGAGGTAATTCCTTTTATTATGTTGTTGGAAGTTTTTATGCTAATTTATGATGAATTTGATACCTTACCATTTTTTTTTTCTTTCTTGTTGTAGTTCTTGTCTTTGAAGCTTGAAGCTGTAAATACAAGAATGAACTCGCCTGTAGAAGGGTTTCCTACCAAAGATGTAAGTTTTGGTGCAATCTTTTCACGTACAATTCTGTAAAGCTAATTCAATGTCTGGATCATCAAGTTGAAAACTTTAAAAGAAAATGTAATTTTAGTCTTTCGACACTAATTGAGATCCAAACTGTGATACTATACTACTATGCTTAATAGGAGCCCACAATCCATTTAAGGAGGTGTGTGAATGTGCATATGTATAAAGTGATTATTGCCTTATTGGTGATGACTGCAGCGTGAAACCAAACTGAGAGTATTGGAAAATATAATTGATTAAGTTAGTGTTATTTGGGTAATCTTTTATTTATCTCAGTCGTTAATTTTCCAACTGCTCTTGATAATATTCACCCTAAATAATCAAAAGATAAGACTGACCATTTTTTGCCAAACACTCAAAACTCACGACGCAATACTCACTTTAGACTCCTAAATCTTGTAGTCTAGTTTGAGCTGAAGTTGCAAAACCTAACTGAACTGATATCAACTTATATACTATAAACCTGTGTCGATAAATATCAAGTTATTGGTTTTATGGAAGGAGCAAAAATTTTTTTGATTATGGGTTGATGCTAAATCTCAATCACCTTGTATACCCTCGGTACCCTGAAATATAAATGTGAAGAGATTTTGCTCCGTTGATCTCACTCATAATTACATGTACCCCTAATATTTACAAATTTATTGTTTCTTGTTCTTCTTTCAACTTTGCATACTAATGCACTTTCTGAACCGTATTTGAAATTGGTGTCCTTAGACATGCCATTCAACTGATAAAACCTGTGTTGCAGCTTGGGCCACCACCCCTCAATGCAGCCGCACTCTTATTTGGTCCACAAGCAACAAGACATTATGGGCATGGGTCCCAACCCGAATGGCTTCATATGCAATTAGGCAATAGCTTTGGACGAACGACATGAACACCAAACCGCCCAACACCGTACACATTGTTATTAGCCATTCAGAAATCAGGGAACCCCAGCATTTGTATTGATGAACATGTGTGATTGCTTGAGGTACCTCCTTTCTATATATAGAAGTTATATCAGAAATCAGACTACTATTGATATACATAAGGTCTTTGTACTATACCACCTGTATAAATATGAATTTCAAAGTTACATCTATCTTATTAGCAGATCAAGTGTACTTGAAGTTTCTAAATTTAGCAAAGAGACTCATTATTGAATATGGTACTTTAAGATCATATTTTTTTCACATGGCTTACTGTTTACTTGGATCATTGGATGCTAGTTTATGATCTTGGTCGTTCCACGTGAATCGATGCAAATGTACTATATTCGACCATATATCATGTTGCTTCTATATTTAGTTATATAGCAAACAAAATCAGATATTTAAAGGGTACCTTTTCCTCACATATCTTAGTGAGATCAAATTCTTTAACTAAGTACGAAATAAAGTAATATGCATATGCTAGAATTCGAAAGTGTCGTGTTAAAAAATGAAGATTAACATAAATATATTGTTGTATTTATAGTACGTGATCATGGGTTCCAATAAGTATGCCGTTATTGGTATGGAGAAATCCTTGACCCATGATCAATAGTATCGTCTTTCAAACCCATTCGTCGACTAGGAAAAGAAGCAAAATGTTCATCATCTGCGGTAAATACGTTAATGTAATTGTGAAAGGAGACCCATATGGCATAGTTAATTGATACCAAGTATGTTCTACTAATCGAAAGTCGCGAGTTCAAACCTCGTTAGAATAGCAAACACACAACAAAAAAGGATTAAGATGTTTGGTTAAATGAAAAACTAACATTAAAACAAAAAAGAAACAACGTGGCTGTTGTTTAAATTTAGTAATCACATTTTATAGATCGTCAAGAAAAGGTTACAACTTATAGAATTCTTTTATTTAAAATAAAATTTAATTTATTTAAAATAAAATGAGTAGTGCTGGTCGCCATATTTGACCACAGCCAAGTACAAAAAATAGCAACCAACCAACTTATCCAAGGTTTAGCCAAAGCCAGGACCCCAAGGCTTAGCTCAGGACCCCACTACTCGTCGATATTTTTTTGCGAGATATATTGATAGATTTGAGAGATATATTTATAGAAAAATGTTCATAAAAATGTTCCATTCAAATCATTGCTATTTGACTCGGACCTGTTCTAAAAAGTCGAGGTATTTCGAATTGTTTGTTGACACGGACAAAGTCAGGGAAAACCTCTTAAATTTTTTCAATATTGAACCTTGGACATATAATAGTTCCGAATCGAATCTCTTTAGAAAGAAGATCTTCTGTCTCATGGTAGCCTGCTCCAGTCCCCTTACGAAACTTTCGTTATTGGGTTAGCCATACACTTCACATGTTTCTAGCGATTCACATGGCATGTTAAACGACCATTTTTTCAAACTTTGCTTACGAAATAGTAATAAAAAAAAAAACACAAAGTCGATTTTCATCAGTTTACGGTTAACCCTCTACGTTTCATCATCACTCATTAACAAAATTAACCATAGTACTCGCAAAACATGGTGGTGTCAGTTAGTTATTTGTCTTTTCAATATGCGCGGTCGATGAGGGGTTGGGGTAGTGGAAGACAATAATAGAGGAAGAAAACAGAGTAACATGACATCTTTTTCTAACAGAGTTAGTGTGTGACAAAAAAATAAGTATTTTGCTAAGATAGTTATTACAAGTAAAGTTTAGAGTCCAACTTACGTAACAAAAAGGGTCAATTTTGATGTACAATCGTCAATCAACAGCATGAAACTGCCAACCACTTGTTAGTTAAATAGTGAATATTAATAAACTAAGTTGACATAAAACCATTGTTTACCGGTCATTCTCGAATTTTTGGTTGTTAACTATCATAAAATATGTGTAGTAAAATCATCATAAAAACAAAAATAGATTTCCACGGATACACAAGAATAGGCTGCAACTTAACCTTGATAGCACGTATGATTGTGTTGTGCTCTAAGTACGTAATAGTTTATCTATAACACCTTGATAGCATACGTACGGGTACGGGTACGAAAACGGATTAGTTATTTTATTGTTAAATACTAAACTCATAGTTTCCGTCGTTATTGAAAAGTTAAATAAATGACCAGGATCACATCTGAAAAAGTAGCTGAAAAAGGTAGTTTAACCACCACCCCCATAATATAAAAACATTTCAAAACCTACCCCCTCCCTCTTCTCTCCCAAAAACCTAATCTCCCGCCGCCGGCATCTATGACCGAACCTTGACCAAATCCTCCGCCCATCCCATCGGACCTTCCATTAACCTAATAAATGCTAATCCTCTTTTCAGATCTCTGAATCCGTACAAAAAAGGTTCCGTAAAAATGCCGTTACAATCGGATCTAGATCGTCAGATCGAACACTTGATGGATTGTAAACCGCTTCCGGAATCGGAGGTTCGGACGCTGTGCGATCAAGCTAGGGCTATTCTAGTTGAAGAATGGAACGTACAACCGGTGAAATGTCCGGTGACTGTGTGTGGTGATATACATGGACAGTTTCATGATTTACTTGAGCTGTTTCGCATCGGCGGCAGTGCTCCTGACACAAATTACTTGTTTATGGGAGATTATGTTGGTTAGTATTGTAAATTTTGTGTTGATTGAAGTACCTATAGTAGAAGTTATTAATTAGGTCAAGTAATTGTAGCAGTTGTTGTTAATTAGCTCAAATTAAGTTAAGTAGCTGTAAATGTTACGTAATTGCAATAAATATAGTAGATGCTGTTAATTAGGTCAAATGGGTTTAGTTAACGATGATTATGATGATATTGTATTATAATATATATGTAGTAGACATTATTGTGCTTATGTTATTTTATTTACTTGAGTAGATGCTGTTGATTAGGTTATATTTGGTTAGTTATAGTGGTTGATGCAGTTAATTTGATGTGTGGTTAAATATGTTTGGATGTTGAGTATGTCATTGTTGCTTGATGCAGATAGAGGTTACTATTCAGTGGAGACAGTAACACTTCTCGTGGCATTGAAAGTTCGTTATAGAGATAGGATTACGATTCTTAGAGGAAATCATGAGAGCAGGCAAATAACTCAAGTGTGAGATTTCAGTTCTTTACCATTTTATTTTCTTGTAACTAGAAAGTTTATTTATGATCATCTTTGGTTAAGTTTGATGGAGTATGTTTTTGTGCTTTTTGGTGATTGACATTCCAATGGCTTGCTTCTTGTAATATGTAATGTAGTTGGTAAGAACTAAGACGTAATGTTATTTCCAGACATTCCACAATGAAAGATTATAATACAAACTAAGACAGTAAGACCTAATAATGTAAGTTCCAGACCAGCTACAATGAATGATTATAACACAAAGTCTTGTAATCCTAATGTAGTAAAGTTGCATCAGACTCCAATTAATATTTACCAGCAATGCAACATAAGAAACCACATGGTTAACTTTTCCTGGGCTACAATTTATAAATCAAATGCAACATCACTAACGTGGAGGACAAAGTTAGACCTTTTGGCTCATTACTATACCCCACATAAGGTGTGTCTTCATACAATGCAAGATATCACTAGAAAGGAACAGGTCACTAGAATTTAGTATCATGGGGTCCATAGGTGGTATAACTAATAAAGTTCAAGGTACAAAGTCTCACCAATTAACTTGATTTGGTCATGCTGCACTGTTGCTGCAAATGAGATTTGTCTTGACTCTTGCATGATGGCTTCCTGTTCAGTGTCTAGTCTTAGAAGCAGGGGTGCTTCTAATCCTGGTTGAATCCCTTATAGGATGCCTCAGGGTGTAGTTCTTCAGGGTTGCAGTAGTTGCCTACCTCATATGGTCGTACTGGATTTATTGTATCCAGAAAATGTACCATTAGCTTAAGTGAATACGCAAACTAGGATATGCAATTGAGAATTAAGTTGTCCTTTATCAAATAAAGGAATGAACATTTGCAAAGATACAAAGTTAGAAACGATGGCTGAAATGTAAAAGAAACTTATGTTTTATGGCTGCAGAATAGAAAAGAATGAAATAACATAGCAGGTTGATATCTGATAGCTTGCATTGATATGGACATACTAAGTAAAAGCGAAAATAAGCTAGAACTTCGGCCCGATTGTGCATATGTCCGCAACACAGTATAGCTGAGGGTATTTGTGGGGAACTATCTTTAAGCATGAAATTGACTAAAGACCCCCTTTATGTGGCTTTCGGAATATTGACCGAGGCTGATGACATGCGTCTACAAATGTCCCTTGCTGATGTGTAGAAATTTCCTACTTTACCATCTCTTAGGTTGATTGTAGTGGTAGTGGGTCAGATTTGTTAACAACATCTTGCATGCTATACTTATATGTTATTCGAGGCTATCTGATTATCGTTGAACCTTGGATTTCAGCCACCACACTCTATATTGATTAAGAACTGTTGTACCTTGGATATTGCTTATTTTTTCTTCTAGTACCTAAATCTGGTTCCAAATTTGAAATGATACACTGAGGTATATAGTGAATTATATTTGTCCTTTCAGGTATGGATTTTATGATGAATGCTTGAGGAAGTATGGAAATGCAAATGTGTGGAAACATTTTACTGACCTTTTTGATTATCTACCACTCACTGCCCTTATTGAGAGTCAGGTCAAAATATCTACCTTGCTTTCTCATTTATAGCTGGGAATCTGTTTCCATAGTTTCATTTACTTTGTTTTTGCTAAATAAAAAAACTTCGCATAGTCAAAATTTAGCAGAAAGTGGCATAACATGAAACTTTGCGCATAAAATATGAAAGTTGTATTCATATCATGTGAATACTATTTGACAAACATTAGTCTGATTGCAGGTGTTCTGTCTGCATGGTGGTTTGTCTCCGTCTTTGGATACACTAGATAACATACGTGCTCTAGATCGTATACAAGAGGTCAGTACAAAGTTGAGCTCTCAAAACATAACTATGAAGAATTACGATTCATGCTTATGCTTTAGTGTATCACAATGTAGAGATTTGAGAATGGGTTTGAAGCTTAGTTTAGAATCCTTCTTGAGTTATTGAGACCAGTTTTTAGTTTGCACATCTTTCTTTGGTCATGCCCCATGTACATTTCTATATATATATATATATATATATATATATATATATATATATATATATATATTTGTTATCCTTTTTTAGAGGTGGCAATATTTACTCAATAACTTATGAATTGGTCAATTTAGGTCATGTTGTGTCTCGAACGGGTCAAGCGGGTAAAGTAACATAATTAGCATGGCAGGGAACAAATTAAATGCAATGAAAGGGTCAAAAGTCATCCAAAATGTATGTTTTTAATTCATAAACACCCTAAATTTGTGTAATCATATTTCGTACACTGATAATTCATAATAAAAATGGACAAAAAGTTTCAGGTCAAACAAACTCATTTCTACCCGTACTAAAGAGTTGCCCGTTACCCAACCCTTTTTTTTTGCTACCTCATGTCAGAAGAGCGAATACTTAAAATGTAACTTATAATTATTGAAAATGTGAACCCTACTGGACATTAGAAATTTAATGTTTTTTTCTTTAAGTTACACAATAAGAGTTTTCCAAGCCTCCTAAAGTGGAATGAAGCCTCAAAGTTAGTTTTAAAAAATGAAAAAGAAAACGAAAAATAGCAATGGATAAACGTGATTCTATCATAATATATTTTCCTATGTTTTGTTTGAACTTAGGTTCCTCACGAGGGGCCAATGTGTGACCTCCTGTGGTCTGATCCCGATGACCGGTGTGGTTGGGGAATCTCTCCACGTGGAGCTGGTTACACCTTTGGTCAGGACATAGCCGCACAGTTTAACCATACAAACGGGCTCAGTCTTATTTCTAGGGCTCACCAGCTTGTCATGGAAGGTTACAATTGGTCTCAGGTTCGTAACATTCGTAATATCAATTTCAAACTGATCTGGCATTTAGCTTTATTTTTGTTTATGTTTTTTTTTTTTTTTTTTTAAAGACATAGCATTTTTTGTATGTGCAGGAGAACAATGTGGTAACTGTATTTAGTGCACCAAACTATTGCTATAGATGTGGAAATATGGCTGCGATACTTGAGATTGGAGAAAATATGGACCAGAATTTCTTACAATTTGACCCAGCCCCTCGCCAGGTTGAGCCTGACGCTGCACGGAGAACTCCAGACTACTTCTTGTAAATTGGTGTTTGATAATTTGACCTTGCATCTTTTTGTGTTGTTATAGTTTTCTTCCCCTATTAGAGAGTCCTCTATTTCTAGCGATCTAAAGACAATGAACTATCGTTTGTTCCTTGTTTCTTTTCCCTATATTCTTTTGAGATTTTTTGCTTAACCCATTGGCCTGAGTTCATGTATCCTTATTCTAAAAAGTGGTAATGTTAGTCCATGTTGGTGTTTTTCATTTTTATGTCGCTAAACAATTGAATGTAAACTGGAACCAAACTACTATGTATTCCTTTTTATAGCAGAAAGCGAAACAAAGTTGTCAAACATCTTGGGAAGCATACAGTATTACACTAGTTATGAGCTATTGAGGATCCTGGGTCTCTCAGCTTTTTTATCAGACAACATTTTAGCAGTTTATTCAGAATCTGGTAAGGATCCTATCAGATAAATCCTAACTTCTGATAGTAACACATGGTTTGTCTACTTGAAGCTAGATTTCGTAAAGAGTTGTGCTGGGTGGGTTTATGCATTAATATACACCATGAATGTTTGTTTTTTTATTGCTTAGTTGACCCGTTTGCGACAAGACATACCAGAATCAACCCGTTTGTAAGTAAATGGGTTGAAAACTTGAAATTACCACATTTACTTGAAGCAGTATTAACTTGACTATAGCAATATACAATACTCTGACTGTTGCAGGCTAAAAGCCGACCTGAGATATTAAACTTGATGTGATTTCTTCATTAAGCAAACAGGTCGAAATTGCCAACTTTACTCGAATCATTATTAACTTGGCTACAGTTTGCCTAGCTACAAGATTCATGCTGTTAGATGGTACATGCTTTTCTGCAGTACTTACTGATCTCGATATCCTAGGTTTACGTTAGTTCATGTCCTAAGCTTTCGAAGATTTTGAGCAATTTCCGTAAGAAGGTCAGCTCTTTCATCACCCTTTTGTGTGTTCTTCAGGTATCCACTGTCTGCTTCAATCACACTCATCCTCTCCTTAATTATCGTCATCTCTCTAACTAGGGTTGCCTTCTTTTCTTCCCCTGTTAATACACATACAATGAAAATTAGCAGCAAATCTAGGTGGTCGAGTGACATTAAAATGTCACTTGATTAACTATACGAGAATTAGGCAGATGCCTAAATGGGCATATAAGCTGACAATTATTACACATAACTGACTTAAACAGAATACAAAGTCTAAAACTACCTTTTATCTTTATCTTCATTATTCCCTGTATCTGATGATGAATCTATAAGATTTTCCTGATTATTCAACATCCCTGAAAGATGAGATCTTTTGGTTTCAAAATCACCTTCATTTTTCTTAATCACTCCATATTTCTGCTTGTATTTCTCGATATCTGATTCCATAACCTTAATATCTTTCTCCTTCTGGATAAGCATATCTTTAAGTATCTGAATGGCTTCTTGATCATACTCAGCTTGTTCTTCCATCATTCTCTGATACTGCAAAGCTTCCATTTCAATAGAAGCTTTCTCAGCTTGTAACCGAGTGATCATAGCCATTGAATTATTGGCTGCACTAGCTGATGCATTTCTTTCTTCATTAAGTTCTTGATATAACACCATAAGCATTCTTCTATCCGCACGCACTTGTCTTTTCAGGTGATGAATTATGGAATCGCCTTCTATCGCCACCTCATCATTCGGATCACAAATTGAATCCATTTTTTCAAATGGGATTTTTTTTGGAAGTCTGTTGGCATATCGCGGACTGTTTACAGCTACTGATTCTGCAAATGGTACCCCAAAAACTTGTTTCCTTTTCCAAACCTTGGGGTTGTACAATGCTCATCATTCAGTTCTTCTGAATCTGGGATCAATGGTGTTGTTGCAGATTTCATGTCATCTCTAACAGCTTCATTAATGAAAAAAATCACATTGTTAAAAGTAAAAGAGAACCTTGCACCAGAACGAGGCTTACCGAACTACCTTTGCTGTAACTCGGAGAGAGAACTGCCTAAAAGGAGAAGTCAAAAAATGAGTCCTCGTAAAGCCTAAGGTAAGGAAGGCAGTCACCAGTAAGGCCTCCCATCCGCTAGTTCGGTCGTCCAGACATAGGGGATGAAGATAGGTTGGTTGATTCATCGATATGGCTACTATTTGTTTATTCTTTTTCAATTATAATTCTATAGGGTTTAATAAAAATTCAATTAATCTTTTGAAAAAATTGCTACCAAACATCTCCTCAAGAGGATAGATGGGGCGATTCAGGTGAAATCCAATGTAGATCCAACTTTCGATTCACTCGTGGGATCCGGGCGGTCCGGGGGGGGACCACCATGGCTCCTCTCTTCTCGAGAATCCATACATCCCTTATCAGTGTATGGACAGGTATCTCTCGAGCACAGGTTTAGGTTCGACCTCAATGGGGGAAAAAATGGAGCACCTAACAACGCATCTTCACAGACCAAGAACTACGAGATCACCCCTTTCATTCTGGGGTGACGGAGGGATCATACCATTCGAGCCTTTTTTCATGCTTTTCCCCGAGCTCTGGAGAAAGCTAAAATCAAATGGGATGTGTCTATTTATCTATCTCTTGACTCGAAATGGGAGCATGTTTGAAAAAGGATCTTAGAGTGTCTAGGGTTGGGCAAGGAGTGTCTCTTAACGCCTTCGTTTTTCTTCTCATCGGAGTTATTTCATAAAGACTTGCCCGTGCCATCAAGAGCTGTTTTGCCCGTGCCATCAAGAGCTACATCTATATCTCTCGAAGGTGTCTTAGCTCCACCGATAGGAACTGCCCACCTATCCAGGTAACCTCACCCGTGAACCACGAACTACACTTACAGACAACCTAAGAAGAAACAGAGTATCACCCAGTTTTTCATAAGCATAAGAAGCAAAAACTAGAAGAATAAACAAGAGATAACGCTCATACAAAGAGGATTATTAACCGTTCGCGAAGAGAAGATAGTTGTTTTAGGCAATGAAAAAAGCCAACAATAGCAGAACGCAATCAGTAATTATGAACTTCGAATTCAAGTAATAACATTTTTGAATCATCAAAACTACTTTGATATCTGTTTTTGATCAATTGGAAGATAAAAAAAAAGACCATTACCTTAATTATTAAGTTTATCCCCGATTTGGTCCTTTTTAGGTTCAACCTCAATATTTGTACTAAATTTCCAACCCAATATTTTCTATCTGTATTTTTTCCCCCTACATATAATATCTGTATCACTTTTTCCTAGATAATTCTTGATAGGAATATTCTTGAGTATTCTAATTTTTTTTTTTTTTTTGTTATTTCTATTGGAATTTTCTTGATTCTTATTTGTTTCTAATGATGATCTATATATATAGGCCTTCTTCTTAGTTTCAAATGAATGTATTTATATGATAAAAGATCATATCTATAGTTTTTTTTTTAATTCTCCTCTTTATTTGGTAATAAATATATTTTCGAATTTGAATTAAATAATTGGTCATTTTCATAGGAATACCGTTTATTTAAATCCTTATTTTCAGACGTATGGCATTGATTTAGTCCATTTCTCCATTTTTGTGGGACTAATCTTGACCATGCAATCTGTGATAAATCGTATTGATAATGACATCTTAACCGGTTTTTCCATGGATTCATTCCATTATTTGTTCTATATTGATAAAATATTGATTGATTTTGAAACCATCTCTATATTAACATAGTGGTAGAAACAGTATCATGCTGTATCTGGATTTCAAACAATTTAGCTTTAACCATGTTAATGGTCTTAAGTCGCCCGAAATTTGGTTAAATGTTAAACTTAAAAAAAAAGGAAAAAAAAAACTCACTTTTGGAATCTGTATTTGATCCTTGTTCTTCTTCAGGCATATATGGGTCATTATCAGATATAAACTTGAGCTCTGTATACTGAATATGAGCCAACTCAACATTTTTTGCATCATCATGTCTCCAACCCACTGGTGTCAAAGGTACTCTAGGAGAAAAGGCTGGTGCAAAAGATGAAGCACGAAGATTTGAAGGGGTCCTAACAAAAGCTTTAGAAGAAGTTCTCTTTTTAAACGATTCACCACAACACGAACATTTACTCATTTCAACCGCCTGCGTGTTAGCATTCTGTCTTTTCCCGTTTTCACAGATTTCAGTTTCAACTTCCGCTCACCATCTTTAACAGCTTTTGAGTGTTTTCGGTCAGTGGGTTTCTTAGTTTCGTTAGAGTCTGATTCTTTTCCCATTTGAAACGAGAGTAGACAACCGTCACACATGGTTCGAATATCAGACAATATTCTATGAACATGACAATAAGCTAAAGATGATATGTCTTTCTTGTGAGATTCACATATTGAGCTATTGTAGTAGAAACCTGGCTTATTACTCGCTAGAGATTGATCGATTCGTGTGCAAAGAAGACATGGTGGGTCCAATTGAAATATCACGGCAAATTTGTGGGAGATAAACGCTAAAAGCCCATCGATGAAAAGGGAAGCGATTAGGAACCACTGCACCTACTACAAAATGTGGGAATTCACCTAGTTCTTCTTCGACGAACATCCTTAATGTCCTTTTCGACATTTTCACAAGGCAAGTGATCAAGAAGCAAAGAGAAACCTAATTTGAGAATATAGGAAATGTAAAAATGGAAAGTGAACAAGATGATGAGAAGAAATCAATGCAGATCAAGATCCACTTGTTTCTCTTACTACAACTGTTTTAGAGAAAAAGAAGATGTATTTGTGTAATACTCGTTACTAAACAAGGTTTGGAGTGATGTGTAACTAACTATGAGGTTTTCCATGTTTTGTCTTACCTAAATATAGAAGTGTTCTTTATTTACCTGAATTAACGGTCAATCATGCATTCCGCTGGTTGGTTCTTGTATGATTATTTCAAAATTCCAAAAGATATAATGTAATAACTTAGCTTTTTACAATAAAGTTATACCTAGTGAATGAATAGGGTACATTGCGCGTTCGTGTATGGTTTTTCATGTATTCATAAAGATCAACCATATTCATTTAGGCCATATATGGTAATAAGTTTGCAGACTTTCACCAATTTCAACCAAGTGTCACTGCACCTGAAGCGAAAAGCACAAGCAAATGAAAATATATTACGAAATGAACTGACAACAAGAACTGTATAATTTCTCACAAACTCAAATTTATACCCAAAGTTAGCCGAATGATTCGGACTAAATATATCCAGAAATCAAATACAAGCCAACACTCTCAAACTCACAAGTTTAGACAAAACGAAATATTGTGAGAAACCCTAGTATGGAATCACTGGAAACGAGAGAGAAGACACAAAAATATATATGTTCTAAACTATATAAAAAAATAAAATAAATAGCATATATTTTCTTCAAGTAAAACGTGCAGTAGCCTTATCTTCTTTCAAGTTTAACACATTTAGTCCTTGGCTTTCCAAAAACTGCTCAAGCAGGCCTCCAAATTTTCTTCCTTTATCAACTAGACACCAAACTATATAAACACAAACATAGTAAGTATAAACAATGTATTTGACATGTTTAAAATTAGATCGGTATATTTAAAACTGGATTTGCTGCTATTTGAATAGCAGACTTATTATCCATAAAAACTTTTACCGGCATAAAATTCTCAGATTGAAAATCTTTTAATAATTTTAATATCCAAATGATTTCACATGAAACTGCAGCTAAAGCTCTATATTCTACCTCTGTGGAAGATCTAGAGACAGTAGCTTGCTTTTTACTCTTCCATTAAACTAAAGACCCACCTAAAAATAAACAAAATTCAGTAACAGACTTTCTGCACATAACTCTTTTTCCCCAGTCTGAATCAACATATGCACACAAGTCGAATGAAGAATTTTTACATACCTAAACATCTTTACCTGGAGATCCTTTCAAATACCTTAAAACTCGAAGTGCATGCTTAAGATGTGACTGCTTTGGCAAGTTCATGAATTGACTCAAAACATGTACATCGTAAGAGATATTGGGTCTTGTTAGAGTGAGATAAATAAGTTTACCAATAAAGGCAAATCGTTAGAATCATTGTTATCAATCAAAACACTAGCTTCCATAGGAGTAGAGGCTGGTTTACACCCAAGAAGTCCAAATTCAAAAAGTAACTACAAGACAATACTTTCTTTGTGAAAGACTGAAACGCCCAATTTTTTTATTTTTTTATTTATTTTTTTATATGTTACGCGATCCTAGCCACTTTCTGGGATCGCGTACTTCTTCACAAAAATGCGCCAGAAAGTTTTCTTTGATGTTACTCGATCCTATCCACTTTCTGGGATTGCGTACTTGTTCACAAAAATGCACCAGAAAGTTTTTTCTTTGATGTTACACGATCCTAGCCACTTTCTGAAATCGCGTAACTATACTTGGACCCTGAACTCAGCAAAACTCAAGTTTTGACTCAAAATCGAACGCACATAACTTTTGACTCGTTTACAATCAAGACATGAAATTTTGCAGACACATTCATTATGATAAAATGAAGGTTTCCCAATTGGTACTTTTTTCAAATTTACAAATAATAACCGATTTAGATATTGAGTTGAAAAGTGGCCATTTGGGCACTTTTGCACCCCTTTTTCCTTACAACCAATGACCCCTTTTTGACACTTCAAAATCTACAAAAACATCCTATTGACGTCAAGGAACACAATAAAACTTTCCGATTTGTTGTTTCAACCAATTCTCCCAAACGACCCGTTTGAGAAATCCATTTTAACCCCTTTAGCAATTTAACCAAAACCATGGACCTCCATTCATAACATATTCAACTTTACCAACTAAGTTAAACTCCATGTTACTTACAAACGACAATCTTGTTATACTTTACATGTTTATATCAAAAGACACTATCAAGGACGATTTACTCATCATGGTCATCATAGCGAGAATTTAAAAGAGGGTAGCTTGCCAAACCTACATATAGCAAGTTGCAATCCACGCTAATCCCTTGTGATTGCTTTGCCCTCCCGCTGTCCACTTTGATCTTTCGACCCACTAGTACCTACAACATTAAACAATTTATAGAATAAGCAATAAGCTTAGTGAGCATATAGGCAATTAAAAGGGACATCAAGCAACAAGTAATCAACAATTAACAACTTGGGCAATGTAGAGATTTTAAACCACTTAGGCAGATCCGTTATCAACTTACAACTTGTAACAACTTGCACAATATGCAACTACTTAGGCTAACATGTAGTTAGCTAATCTCTACAATGCATGAACAACAATAACAATCAAATATAAATATGAAACAACTAACTCCACTTGATCATGTGAAACCTCTTGCACGTATGCAATCCGAAATTTACATGACCCATTACCCAATTAACCCCTATATCACTCACCTTGATGTTTTAAGCAATATTAACTCAATGCTCAACAAAGGATGCCACGTCTTTAGCACCTATCGAATAATCACATAACAATGTAACAACACATTTAACATTTAGCAAACATCAAAATCAACTAATCAACATCACCAACCCATCATTCCATTGGGTTGACCAGGTTTGACTCTTAGTCAACTAATAAAATTCTCACATTTTATAATCATAATTAACTCAAGTGTTTATTCACTTGATTTATTACTTCAATTACCACTAATAGCATCCTAACAACTTCACTAACTAGTAATTAGGGTGGGTTAACAATAATTTACAAACATTTGGATAAAGCCCACCATAATCACTAATGAACACAATCAATTTATCAACTTTTAGTATGAATTGAGGTTAATAACAACACTTTCTAAGTTTAGTTAACCTCAATCAAACATTTTCTATCTTAATTTCGTTTTACACATTACTTGGGTTCAAAACCCTCATAAACAAATTTCTAGGTTAAAAGAGGTGAAGATCAAAATCATACATAGGTTAAAGATGATTAGGGAGGCTTGAATCGATTTCCCTAACTTCAAATTTAGTAATTTGGAACTCAACTCTTCTTTCTCTTTTCTGCCTTCTCTCTCTCTCGCCCAAATCTCTCTCAATCTCTCTAGAAAATGCTTCCTGGAACTAGGATAAGTGTATGTATGCATAATTATTATATTTTAGTCCTCAAGCGTAGGGCAAATAGCACAATGGCAGTACAACTAGGCGGGTTCTCAATGGTTTGCTTAATAGCCTTATTCTATCCTGGTGGAATTAGTTAAAAAAATCTCTATCACCGGTCGCCCATTGCTACTAAGAACCTAACAGAACTTTTCAAAATTATGTAATTCTAGCCCCTAAAGTTTCATCATTTTATATGATATATCATTAGTAATATTTTATACAACTTATAATAAATGTTTATATCAAATAAAATAATACCTCAAATTTCGGGGTGTTACAAAGACATAACCCGTTATCATTTTCCAAAACTTCTATACCTAAAAAATAGTTAGATTTCCAAGATCTTTAATTAGAAACTTTGAATTTAGAAACCGTTTGCACTTATTAATCTCTTCCACACTATTTTCAGTGAGAACTATGTCATCTACATAGACCAATAAGGCAATAAACAGATCACCGGAAGATTTAATGTATAAAGAATGATCATTTAAGCTTTGAACAAAACCATTTTCTAACAATGCACCAGTTAATTTTTCATTCCATTTTCTCAGTGCTTGTTTAAGTCCATATAAGGACTTAACAAGCTTGCACACTCTTTGATCAGACTCATCAAAATAACCCAACGGCAATGACATATAAACATCTTCGGACAATTCACCATATAACAAAGGATTGTTAATATCCATTTGATAAAGACCCCAACCATTTTGCACAGCTAAATTTATCATACACCTTACGGTTACCATTTTAACTACTGGAGAAAAAGTCTCGTCAAAATCAATTCCTTCTCTTTGATTGTATCCTTTTACTACAAGTCTAGCTTTATATCTATCTATTTCTCCAATAGATTTATACTTAATTTTATACAGCCACTTACAACCTATAGGTTTTCTACCGTTAGGCAAATCTGTTAACACCCATGTTTTATTTCTATTAAGTGCTTCCATCTCAGAATTCATTGCGTCAACCCAATTTTGATTTTCACATGAAACACCCTGATTTTTTTATATATATATATGGCGACACTCTATCAGTGTCGCTATTATTATAAGTGTCGCCTCATGCGACACTCTGAAGTGTCGCAAGAAAACTTATAAGAACACTTCATTTTAATATAAACACCATAATTAAAACACTTCTCAGTCAAGTACATACGTGTCAAACTTTATAATCATTAGATACAACTAAGTTAACAACCTTGTGTCTTACAAAATATACTTTTAAATTACAAAATGTTACGTCTTCTCAAAAAGGGGCTTCTATCGAGAGCATGATTTATGAGACGTAATAACTTACTATAAGAATATAGCAAGTTTCCACCACTAGCAGCTTTCGGGTCTTTTACCCGGATTTCCACCCTTAGCCCCACTCAATGTACCTATCAAAACAGTACAAATAATAGAGGTAAGCTCACGACTTAGTAAGTAATGAAAATTTGATAAATTAATAATTAAGCTCATTACAACTCTTCAACTCATTTTAAAATGTATATATATTCTCCATATGGCTCCCCGAGCCTGACTCCCCGAGTCTAGACAGATATTTACCCAATTGTGTACTCTTTCAATTGGCATATCATTAATCCATCTATATTTGACCAATACTTAGTCACTCACGTGATCTAAGTATTGCCACTCAATAATTAACTCAGATACGCAATTACTTAATCACACACGTGATCTAAGTATTGCTATTCAATGATTAACTCAAAAACGCAAATACTTAACCACACACGTGATCTAAGTATTGCTACTCATTGATTTACTCAAGACTGTAAATACTTAACCACACACGTGATCTAAGTATCATCAATCCAAATAAACAACTTAAAATAGCAATAATTAGTCATATAAATTAATCAATATATTTAACTTTATCCCATATTATTTTTCTTCCCCATTACTTACCTCAGAATAGTTGTCTAGTTATTAACTTTAGTCTTCCACGTACCAGATACCTGTCCATAAAATATACAAATACGGATTTAACTTAACTTAACCAATATTAAAACTAATTTTCTATTTTAATCTGTGCGACACTTCCCTACTAGTGTCGCTATTTTAAATGGCGACACTCTTACTAGTGTCGCACAGTACATCACAGCGACACATACTGCGACACTTAACATAGTGTCGCTACATCAGCAGATAGTGTCGCAACGACGAACAGAACAACAGCAGAAATTTTGAATTTTACAAGTTTTAAGCTAACATTTAATCCTCTAACTCAATCAAGTTTCTGTTTACAAATTACAATTATTCTAAACATTTAAAACTCATTTCTTAACATCACAAACTTTTACCCCAAATTCTTTTTAAATTAAAAATATAATCAAAGGCTTCAAATTAACAGGGGGTTTGAATTCCTATCTTGTATGTATAAGAAACACCGGGAAACACCCTTAAGAATCAAATCCTTAGCTCAACTTATGATTTCTCCTTGTTTCCTTCCTCTTTCCCTCTCTAAAACACACACAATTTAATCTGAATATTTTTGTAGGTTTCTGGAAGTGTTTGGAGAGTGGATGAGGGTTTAAGTATCTCGAATTTACAGTTTTAGTCCCTGCAAGCCGCCACTACTGCAGGTACTGCGACACTTCCAGTAGTGTCGCAACTGGCAAAGTGTCGCTACCTACGACACTCTCCCAGTGTCGCTAAACCGAAGAAAATTTAGTTAACTCTTAAATCTTGAAAATTTTGGGGCGTTACAACTCTCCCCCACTTATCTGGGATTGTAACCTCACAATCCACTTTTGATATAAAGACGGATAATATCGAATGATCTCACTTTCCGGTTCCCATGTAAATTCAGCTCCTTTACGATGTTTCCATTGCACCTTAAACATTCGTATTTCTTTGTTCCTTAATCTCTTTATTTTCTCATCTAGGATCTCAACCGGCTCTTCCACATAATTTAACTTATCATCTACTTCAATTTCTTCTATTGGGATGTATGATGTCTCATCGGCTAAACACTTTCTTAGATACGACACATGAAAGGTATTGTGAATGCTCTCTAATTCTTTTGGTAGATCTAGACGATATGCTACCTCCCCCACTCTTGCTAATATTTTGAATGGTCCAATAAAACGAGGACTAAGCTTCTCACGCTTTCTAAATCGAGTTATTCATTTTCAAGGGGACACTTTAAGCATAACTTGGTCTCCTTCATTGAATTCAATTGGGCGTCTTCTCTTATATGCATATGACTTTTGTCTATCTTGCGCAACTTTTAAACGGGCTCTAATTTGTTCTATCTTTTCTGTAGTTTTCAACACTACATCAGTGCTAGCTAGTTCACGTTGTCCGATCTCGCCCCAACAAATTGGAGTCCTACATCTTCTTCCGTATAGCGTTTCATATGGTGGCATTCCAATATTGGAGTGGTAACTGTTGTTGTAAGAAAATTCAGCCAGTGGTAAGTACACATCCCAACTCCCACTGAAATCAATAACACATGCTCTCAGTATGTCTTTCGATGTTTGAATTATCCGCTCACTTTGACCATCAGTTTGTGGGTGATATGCCGTGCTCAGATTAAGGCGTGTACCCATCTCTTCTTGAAATTTTGCCCAAAATCTAGAAGTGAATCTACTATCCCGATCAGAGACAATAGATACTGGCACACCGTGTCTTGCAACCACTTCTTTAACGTATAAATCGACTAATACTTCAGAGGATGAATTTTTTTATTTATATATATTCTTATTCTTAATTCTAATAACAATCTTAAATATAATATAGTAAACGGGTTAAGTGCACAAAAATATAATTATTTATAGTCTGACAATCATTGTTGTAACATCCACCCTAAGGGCCTAGTAATCCGGATCAGCAGAAGACTCAGTGATATTAGATTTCTGAGTTGTGGGACTGAGACCAACAGGTGAGTGGATCTGTGATCCTCAGTGTGATTCAGTTGTAACATGTTTGGTTACAACGGATAATGTAATACTACTGTTGATAGACTGTTTAGTCTGGGTTGTTTATATTATCCATGATGATTATGGATTATGTGATATTTGGCCATTGGGCATATGTGATATGTATATTCAGAGGTCAACACTGGTTGGGCTTAGTTACTATTGTTTGGCCAAACAGGGGTTCCTTATACACATAGTTGGTAGGAACTGTTGTTGGTGAAGATAGAAACAAGCTATCGGTTAATCACTGTATTGGCCTGCAGTTGATTTTAAGTGTTCCTTGGAGGATACCTCAGGAACCACCGGTCCTCTTTGACGTTGTATGTTTACGATTATTCACTGTAAACAGATATGTTATTTCTGAGTTAGACTGTTGGTTACAGTTCTTTTCACTTAGCCGTGTGCTAATCCCACCACCCTACTTCTTGCAGGTTAATGTTTGATTAATTGATGGACAAGAAGCTTTTGGTTTAATGGGATGTTTGACGACCAGCTACTCTGATTTTGTTTTGATACATAATGATGGGATTTGTACTGTATAACACCCAAACTGATGTATGTTTTATGTTTTTAAACGATATAACTTTAGCATATATTGTAAAAGTATGTTTTGACCAGACGCTTCCGATATTTCGAATATAAAATGATATTTAGAAAGTGGGGGTGTTACAAGTTGGTATCAGAGCATAGATTTGTGTGAATTGAACATGAGTAAAGTGTTCAATCACAAATCGGCGTTGTTTAGTCAAACATTCCAGGGTGTGGGATTTGTTTAATATGTTATGTATTAACAATTAACAATCTGTGAGATATTGTTGTGAGTACAGATATGGCAGAACATGAGCAGCCGACCAATGCCCTGAATAATGCCTCTAGAACTGATGCCCTTCCTCTAGAGAGACATGGACAGTCTGGTACCTCTTTTGTAGCTGGTGAGGAAACAGATAGGAATGAGTACATATTACAATTAGAGGATGAATTACAGGAACTCAGAAATTTTCGACAGCAGACTTTACATGATAAACAGGCTGAATCTTCTCAGCAGCCTCCACAGTCACAGCAGCCTGTTAGTAGTACTGTTCCACCCCCTATAGTATCGTTTTCTCATATACCGGTGTCATTACCATTCTGTTATCAGCCACAGCAGTCTTATGCATTTTTACCACAACAACAGAAGAGGGTTTGTTCGTTTAAAACATTTATGTCCAGTAAACCTCCAGAATATTATGGGAGTACTAATCCTTCAGTTACATTAGATTGGTTACGAGATATTGAAAGAAAATTCGAGGTTTGTCAATGTGGGGAAGAGGTTAAAGTTCCTTATGCAGTTCAGCTTCTAAAGGGTCAAGCAATGGTTTGGTGGGATTCTATTACAGCAACTTTAACTCAGCAGCAAAGTGAATCCATCAGATGGCCAGAATTTTATAACGAGATGGGTAAACAGTTTTGTTCTGATTTTGACATGGCTCGCATTAGGCGAGAGTTTATGGATCTGCATATGACTGACCGAATGTCTATTGATGAGCTTATCACTCAGTTTTCCGAGAAACTGAGATTTGTGCAGCAGTGGGTTCCAGATGACAGAACCAAGATGGAGCATTTTGTTGGAACTTTACCACCTGATTACCGGACTACAGTGAGACTAGCAGGTTCGCTTTCTCAGGCCTTTACTTTAGCTCGTTCTGTGGATAGTGACTTACGAGCTCGGGATAAACATGATAAAGAAAAGGCTTCACATCAGTTTAAAGGGAAATTTTCTGGAGATAAAGGGAAAAAGAAATGGCAGGGTAATCAGCAGGACAGGAGACCAAATGTTATTGGTAATACAACTGACAGGTCCAATTGGTGTACCAACTGTAAATCTAGACATACTGGACCGTGTACTCCTCAAACTGCTAGATGTATTAAATGTGGATTATTTGGACACCATGTTAAGGATTGTAAGTATCCTAATTTTGTTTGCTGGAATTGTCAAAAGGAGGGGCACAGGGCAGGGCAGGGCAGTGTTCAGAGGCGGTTAGATCGGGATCGGGATTGGTCAGTGGTTCCTCGTCTTTTGGCCAGAAACGCAAGAAACCACCACCAGCAGCTGGCAGGGCTTTTCAGATGACAGTTGATGAAGCTGTCAGAACAGATGACGTCATTACTGGTACTTTTCTTGTTAATTCTGTACCGGCACGTGTTTTATTTGATTCAGGAGCAAATTGTTCCTTTATATCTGTTCATTTCTGTGATAAACTGAATGTGACCCCTATTGTGATTACCAATCCTATTGAAGTAGAAATAGCTAGTGGAAAATTGGTTCCTGTTACCACCTCGGTGACTGGAGCTAGTATATCGATAGAGGGTCAGACTTTTCCAGTTTCATTTCTGTTAATGCCAATTTCTAGTTTTGATGTAGTTATTGGTATGGATTGGTTAAGTAATAATAAAGCAAATATAGTATGTCAGCAGAAATTGATTAAAATTCCTATCTCTGAGGAGTCATATGTTGTGGCTCGAGGAGAACGGGAGGGTTGTTATTTTCCTTTGATTTCTTTGATGAAAGCTAGAAAATCTCTAACTAAGGGTTGTGAGTCATACTTGGCCTATGTTATTGATGCTAAGAAAGAAAAGAAATCTGTGTCTGATGTCCGAGTGGTTTCTGAATACTCGGAGGTGTTTCCCGATGAATTACCTGGGTTGCCTCCTGTTAGAGAGGTAGAATATCATATTGATCTTGTTCCAGGCTCAACACCTGTAGCTAAAGCTCCATATAGATTAGCTCCTGCAGAAATTCGTGAAATGATGAATCAGATTCAGGAATTGTTAGATAAGGGGTTTATCAGACCGAGTTCTTCCCCATGGGGTGCACCAGTTTTATTTGTGAAGAAGAAAGATGGTACTTTTAGAATGTGCATTGATTATCGCGAATTAAATAAAAGAACAGTAAAGAATAAATATCCTTTACCCAGAATAGATGAGTTGTTTGATCAATTGCAAGGATCTTCCTTTTACTCTAAAATTGATTTGAGGTCAGGATATCATCAGGTTCGTGTTCGTGAGGAAGATATTCCTAAAACTACTTTGCGTACTAGGTATGGTCATTATGAGTTTTTGGTTATGCCATTTGGATTAACAAATGCTCCTGCAGTTTTTATGGATTTAATGAACCGGGTATGTCGACCTTTTCTTGATAAATTTGTCATTGTTTTTATCGATGATATTTTGATTTATTCGAAATCTGAATCTGAGCATGAACTACATTTGAGAATGGTTCTTGAAACTTTAAAAAGAGAACATCTTTATGCTAAATTCTCAAAGTGTGAATTTTGGATTCGGGAAGTACAATTTCTGGGTCATGTTATCTGTAAAGATGGGATTAAAGTGGATCCATCTAAAGTTGAAGCTGTAAAGAAGTGGAATGCACCTAAAACATCCACCGAGATTAAGAGTTTTCTTGGGTTAGCGGGTTATTATCGAAAGTTTATTAAAGATTTTTCTAAGATTGCTGGCCCGTTGACTAAATTGACTCGTAAGGATGTAAAGTTTCAGTGGAATGAACAACAGGAATCAGCTTTTCAGACTTTGAAACAGTTGTTGTGTCAGGCTCCTGTGTTATCATTACCTGATGGGTCTGATGATTTTGTTGTATATTGTAATGCATCTTTTGCTGGTTTAGGTTGTGTTTTGATGCAGCGAGATCGGGTTATTGCATACGCTTCTCGTCAGCTTAAACCTCATGAAAGAAATTATCCAACCCATGACTTAGAGCTTGCAGCTGTCGTATTTGCTTTGAAAATCTGGAGACATTATCTATATGGTACCAAGTGCGTTATCTGTACAGATCATAAAAGCCTTCAGTATATGTTTTCACAAAAAGAGCTGAATATGCGTCAGAGACGATGGTTGGAATTGATAAAAGATTATGATTGCGAAATTCGATACCATCCGGGAAAAGCTAATGTGGTTGCAGACGCTTTGAGCCGAAAGGTATCTTCTGACAAAGTTTATTTTATGCGTTTGGAAATTTCTTCTGATTTAATGAATCAAATAAAAACTGCCCAATTAGAGGCTTTGATGGATCATAACTTGAAATCTGAAATCATGTTGAGAAGAAAAGAATTGTTACTTGATGATTCAAGGGGATTAAAAACTTTTCAGTCTCGTGTTTGGATACCATTGATAGGGGGTCTTCGAGATGTAATTTTGACTGAAACTCATAAATCTCGATTATCGGTTCATCCAGGGAGTAATAAAATGTATCATGATTTGAAACCTTTATATTGGTGGCCTACAATGAAGACAGACGTGGCACGATTTGTAAATTCTTGTCACATTTGCTCTCAAGTTAAAACTGAACACCAGAAGCCGTATGGGTCATTGAAACAACTTGAGATTCCAGAATGGAAGTGGGAACATCTAACTATGGATTTTGTGACTAAACTTCCACGGACACCACGAGGTAATGATATGATTTGGGTGATTGTGGACAGATTAACGAAAAGTGCTCATTTTCTTGCTACCAGTGAGACAACATCTTTAAGCAAGTTAGCACAGTTGTATATTAATGAGATTGTTACGAGGCATGGGATTCCATTATCTATTGTTTCTGACAGAGATTCACGATTTGTATCTCGATTTTGGCAAAGCCTACAACATGAGTTGGGCACCCGAGTAAATTTGAGTACAGCTTATCATCCCCAAACAGATGGTCAAACAGAACGTACCATTCAAACTCTTGAGGATATGTTACGTGCTTGTACATTAGAATATGGTGGGTCTTGGGATTCACATCTACCATTAATTGAGTTTGCCTATAATAATTCTTATCATTCGAGTATTGGCATGCCTCCCTATGAGATGTTATATGGGCGACGATGCAGAACACCAACTTGTTGGTTAGAGGTCGGGGAGAAACAGTTTGCAGGTCCAGATATTGTTCAAATTACAGCTGATAAAGTAGCTATTGCTCGCGAGAAATTAAAAGCGGCCCGAGATAGACAAAAACAATATGCTGATCCGCGTAGGAGACCCGTTTCTTTTGTCGAAGGTGAATTGGTGTATTTGAAAGTTTCCCCATGGAAAGGTGTAATCCGATTTGGAAAACGAGGAAAATTGGCTCCTAGATATATTGGTCCTTTTAAAATTCGACGCGTTGTTAATGACCAGACAGTTACTCTAGATCTTCCACCAGAACTTGTTGGAATTCATGATGCTTTCAATGTTTGTTATTTGAGGAAATGCAATGTTGAAGATCAGTCTCAAGTTCTCCCTTTGCAAGAATTACGTGTCGATCAGAATCAGAAATTAGTTGAAGAACCTGTTGAGATCTTAGATAGAAAAGTGACCAAATTGCGTAAGAAACAGATACCTATGGTGCTAGTTAAATGGAAGCATAGTCTAGGTCCGAACCTTAAATGGGAGTCAGAAGAAAGCATGAGATCACGCTACCCTAGATTATTTGTCCAAGATGAGATTTCGGGGACGAAATCTTCTTAAGGGGGTAGATTTGTAACATCCACCCTAAGGGCCTAGTAATCCGGATCAGCAGAAGACTCAGTGATATTAGATTTCTGAGTTGTGGGACTGAGACCAACAGGTGAGTGGATCTGTGATCCTCAGTGTGATTCAGTTGTAACATGTTTGGTTACAACGGATAATGTAATACTACTGTTGATAGACTGTTTAGTCTGGGTTGTTTATATTATCCATGATGATTATGGATTATGTGATATTTGGCCATTGGGCATATGTGATATGTATATTCAGAGGTCAACACTGGTTGGGCTTAGTTACTATTGTTTGGCCAAACAGGGGTTCCTTATACACATAGTTGGTAGGAACTGTTGTTGGTGAAGATAGTAACAAGCTATCGGTTAATCACTGTATTGGCCTGCAGTTGATTTTAAGTGTTCCTTGGAGGATACCTCAGGAACCACCGGTCCTCTTTGACGTTGTATGTTTACGATTATTCACTGTAAACAGATATGTTATTTCTGAGTTAGACTGTTGGTTACAGTTCTTCTCACTTAGCCGTGTGCTAATCCCACCACCCTACTTCTTGCAGGTTAATGTTTGATTAATTGATGGACAAGAAGCTTTTGGTTTAATGGGATGTTTGACGACCAGCTACTCTGATTTTGTTTTGATACATAATGATGGGATTTGTACTGTATAACACCCAAACTGATGTATGTTTTATGTTTTTAAACAATATAACTTTAGCATATATTGTAAAAGTATGTTTTGACCAGACGCTTCCGATATTTCGAATATAAAATGATATTTAGAAAGTGGGGGTGTTACAATTGTGTGTATCGAACTATTTGGGCTTCCATTGTGTGTAAATAAACTTGTTATTCATTGCCATTGTATGTAAGTTTTCGTACTTTTACTTACGTGTCAGTTGTATGAAGTGACACGTGGCAACATCGCAAGTTGACACGTAACCAAATACATACAATAGCAACAAACTGAAAGTTTATTACACACAATGTAACCCCGAGTACTTTGTTGCCTACAATAAATGTCAAGGTATAAATAATTACATTTCCATATACTTAAGCTTATAGTAAACACCTCTATGATGTCATCAATTTATAAATTTTCAATTATTCAATTGAGTCCCTCAATTTCATCTAATTCTACAAATAAAACCCTTTAAAATTATCAATTTTTAATATATGGATTTAAAGTTTAAAAATATATAGAGTATAATAACATATGTCGACACTTTATACATTTGATTTTAAGTATAAAGTTAAACTGATGATCTTTATGTTTTCATGTCGACATCTTAACTGGATAAAATGATAAGTAAGTAATTTTAACATTAAACCAAGGACACCCATATAGTTTAACCAAAAGCTTTTATTATATAGTTGAGATTATTCACTTTATTAAACATCTTAATAAGACTTGCACTCGAATACAAAAATAACCGACTGATGCACTATTTGCTAAAAAATTTACTTGATAAATTGTGCTTCTTCTTAACTCTATTATAGAACTGAATTTGATATAATCTTAAATTCTTTTCTTGAAAATGTAAATAATTTCTTTTGTGATAAGGATAGCCACCAAATAAATAAGACGACAAATTTGGTGTATAAAGAGGTCTTACAAGGATATAATTTATTATCCGTATTAAACGTAATCGTTTATAATTGCAACATATCATTATTACTTCAAAATATTCATTTGTTTATGTATAATTAGATACATATACAAATTTTAAAAAATAATTACAAATTTATCAGACCGCATATATATACGGATTTTAAGGCTAGTAGACGGTATATAGAGTTGATTACGTAGTTCCAAATCAATTATTGTTTTATTTAATGATGATGATATGCTTTTACACAAAAATACAAACTAACATTTTTAAAAGTTGATTACGTAGGTCCAAATCAATTATTACGATTTACAAATAATGTGTTCACACAGAAAGTATAACATTATGTAAAATAAATGTGATGAATAAACAAATAAATTGTTAATTGTTAAATTACCGCAACGGAGTGCGGTACTGCGGTGTAACTTCCTTGTTCGTATAATAGTAAGTTGAGATGGCCGGATGGGCTTTTGTTTGTTGTTAATTGGACTTGGGCTCATACTAATATAATTAACTTTTTTTTCTTTTTTTCTCAAGCCCAGTATGGGCACTGGCCGCCCCACAGTGCCCACTCTTTAACACCGCCTCTGTTAATATATTCCGAAACCTTAAATATATCATCGTCATCATCGTTTTGAATTGCCAATCTTACAATCTGCAACTGAAAAAAAGAAGGTAATTTAAATTTAAATCTTATTTATTACAAAAAAAAAAGATAAAACTTTTGGTTTTAACCAAGCAGCAGGAAGGAATATGGATGAAAAGCTGCTTCTACAAAAACATCATCTTCTTCCGATAGAACGACAACAAGAAGAAGAAATCAAAAGAATGAAACATACACCGTTGTTTTCAGATCTAGACGACGACCAACTGTACGTGTCAATAAATTTTATTCCCGTTACATAAAAAAATTCTTTTTCTAAAACAAAACCTAACTGCTACTGCTTGTAATTTAAAAGCTTACAGCAGTTGTTGTTTCTTGCATGCCTAAACTAAAAAAAAAAGAAAGTGTTATTATTATTATTATTATTATTATTATTATTATTATTATTATTATTATTATTATTATTATTATTATTATTATTACTACTACTATTATTATTATTGTTATTTACCATTATTGTACGTTTCTTTTGGTTACACTCACTTGTGGCTTTGCTCCGTTTTTGTTCATGATATATATAGGATGGCCATCTTCGGTCAAAGTCTTCGGTTTGTGTTGTGTCGCGGTGTTCTTTTCTATGACTGTTTTTTTGACCCCGGCCTTGAGCTCTTTGGGACTATTCAGGCAGCAGCTGGTGGTTTCTCATCAGATCCGCTGTTACAACAGAATCATGATCGTTCTTCCTATATTTTCAACCGTGAATTCAATAATCCCATACACGTCCCTCCGTCGTCGGGTCTTCAAATTCTACACGATGTCGCGTACTGTTCACTTCCAGTCTCCTCTACCTCCGTCGTTCAGATTGCTGCCAAACTCTTTGTTACCAGTGACAAGCTCGATGACGTGGAGGAATATCCTCATGATGATCTTCCTTATCCTGTACCTCCAAAATTAGAACCCGTTACTTCTTTGGAACAATTGGAACGAGTGAACCAAATGATGCTTAAGTTTGAAAAATATCTTCGACCTCGTTGCAGCACGGAGCAGATCGCGTAACCTATCATTCATAATGAAGCGAAAGCGAAACTTATCATTGATAACAAAGCGTTACACGTTTGCGATGACCATACGTTTATAAACATCTCAGACAAACCCAATGGCGGTGCCGGTTGTCGTACATTACAAGGTGAAGATGGCTATCTACACCTGAATTACGTTGTGTTCAAGTATGCAGTAGACGCACAACTGGAAGTAGAATTTTTTACAACAACTGCTGAACACACTCAAGTTACTGGAAGCATAAGGGCTTATTATGGCAAAGGCTTTGATTATGACGATCCTGCCAGTGATTACCATGTATGGCTCCTTCACCCCCCAGATTCTGAAGTTCGTTCTACAGATCCTCCTGCTGCTTATGTTACGCCTGGCAGGGTAAACCTGATTCGATCTGTGTTGGCTGTACCAGCCAACTCCTCCCTCATCATTGAGGCAAAGTTAGATAACCGCACCTCTAAGGGTGAGGATGAAATATTGTCGGGAACTCTTGGATTCCCTGTGCCATGTGATTGTCGCAGCTCCTTTCGAACTATTCAGGGTGATGGTTGCTCTTTAAAACTGAAAGTGTACTGGAAGCGGCCGCCATCTGAAGGACTACAAATCCGTTCCTCCTCAAACTCATCATCTGTCACTTGTCATCTGGTAATAATTAATTTTAAGCTCCATTCATCCATCCATATTGTCTGTATGTTTAAATTGCGATTTAAGTTATCACTCAGATCGTTTAGTTTAGGCTAGGCTCCATATGTTCTGTTCTGCATTAGAATTAGAAACTTTGAATTATACATGTTTATCATCTTATTTATTCTTGTAAAAAGTCACAGGAGGAATATGTCAGACTAATAAAAATAAGAAACGCAATTGATTTGTGTACATGTTATTTTTGGTAAAGTTAGCCCAAGTCCTTGCTATCCGTGCTAATCTACATAACATTTTTGTACTGCAAAACTAGACTGAAAGAAGAAGAAAATTTGGAGCCCATTCTACATCAACCATGGCAGATCCTGATGTAAGTCTATTAACATCAACATTAGATTCAGAAGCTTATAATATATAAAAACTAGAGGCCAGATATGTTAACAGTTAAAAGGATGCATGGTTTTGTATTGTAATACAGGAATGTAACAGATGGAGCCTTCAAGGAGAAATTGCAAAGGTATTTAACACCTCACTGAAACATACTTTCAAGCTTCAAGAAGATGTGCCTTGTACTATTTCTACTTGCACCAAAGAGGACGGTGGTGATTACCTATGGTATGTATGTTCTTTCTCATACTTGTGCACTTTTACTTTCTTTGGTATATATGTGTTCTTTTTTTTTTCTGAATGAGAGAGTACTAATCCAGAAATTTTTTGTTTGGTAATAGCTCCACTGTGCTGCACATATGGCCTAAAATAAATGACAGTCATTTATGGCATCTCTTTAAAGGACCAAAACATGCTGGACTGGTAATATTTTTTTCTGTGAGTGAAGTATCATTTATTTTGAAAGAATTACAGCCTAGTTTTTGTACACTTTTTTTTATAGGCCGTCAAGGATAATATCATGGGTTTTGACTACAAGGACATGATGGAAAGATGCGTCGTATGTGGTCCTGGTTTTGTAAAGTTTAAGTTATGTAGGGAATGGATAGCTAAGGTATTTTCTTTCTTTTCTATTCCAACTGTTGTTAAACACACATTACAATTCTGACCTTAATCGTTATCTACTTCAATATGGTCACTTTTATTTTTTCTCCTTGCAGAGTATTCATACGATGCTAAGGGTTGGTATACAGACATGGGCTCCAAAACTTTCTGTGAAAAAAGCAATCATATACATAGCCGCCGAGGAAGCGCATATGAACCACGCACGATCCACTTTTATTGGAGAAACGTTAACTCGTATGCTTGAGTATTCTGGAGTTGTTGTGCTCCAAAGACGAATCACTTATGGCGGTGTCCCGTTAAATACTGAGGTACATGCAGTTGGTCTTGCTGTTTGAATGTTTGTTAACTTAAACCGTATTATACCCCCATCTACATGTTATACGATGTTACATTTTAGCCCGTTCTTATTCTAGAGGTACACATTCGATGACACTGTTAGAGAACTTGAGGTGAGCACATGTACTTTTAAGTTAAAATCACATGTGGTACTGTTATTGCTTCTAAATTTCTATCTTCTTCGTCACTTGGTAAGTGCAACAATAATTTTTGTTTTCATGGGATGTTGTATTTTTAATTAAAAGTCTGTTTTGGTAAAATTTGAAACAACGTTAGTAAGCTGTGTCAAAATTTTACGATTGCTGATTTTGTTTTTGTCCCGAAGATATCCTTGTTATATGATAAGTATCTGCCATCTACACTGTTAGTAATTGCAACTTTCTTGAAACAGAGGAAGTAATGCATATATTTTTGCTAAAAAGTTAATATTGCAAGTGTGTTCCGAGAATAGTTTTGTTTTTCTTTTATTTGGCTGTTGATATTTCGATTACATCAACATCTGACTTCTTTCTGATTTGAAGTCTCTATTCTTTTTCTGAGTTGCTTGGTCTTTAATTTTTCTTGGATATTTAAAATAATGGAACTTCGAAATAGCTTCGGGAGCAAAGGCAGGATTCGGTGAATGAGACAATCCGAGGAAGTTACAAAAAATTATATCATGACCTGCTGCTGGGGATCGACGTGAAAAAAGAGGTGCATATTTTCCCCTTTTTTGATATAAAATAGGAATACGCCTCTTATTTTTGCTGTTTATGAGTTTAATTCCATTTATTTTCAAGATGAAAGCTTTTATGAATCCTACACTAGAGTATTCCTAGAATTAGAAAGGGAAAAGGGTTTGCCCATAGGAAGCGAAGAACGTGAGTCACGACTTTTGCATGTCCTATCTTTGGGGTTAGTTTACTTGTTATAACCGCTAATTTTGTCAAAACGTATTTGAATTGGCTAGTAATACATTTTTTTGGGAAAAAGCTCAAAAAACCTCTACGGTTTGCATATGTAGGCATGCACTTTTAGAGAAAAAGGCAGACCGGATAGTGCACGTTAGTGATGTAGGGAAACGGGTCTATATTGAAATGTGCATCACTGTATATGCACCATAACTGATAACATCTTTAAAAAAAATCAACACATCGAATTTGATACTCGTTTCCCTACAAGGACAATATCATGGGTAATATCATGGGTTTTGACTACAAGGACATGATGGAAAGATGCGTCGTATGTGGTCCTGGTTTTGTAAAGTTTAAGTTATGTAGGGAATGGATAGCTAAGGTATTTTCTTTCTTTTCTATTCCAACTGTTGTTAAACACACATTACAATTCTGACCTTAATCGTTATCTACTTCAATATGGTCACTTTTATTTTTTCTCCTTGCAGAGTATTCATACGATGCTAAGGGTTGGTATACAGACATGGGCTCCAAAACTTTCTGTGAAAAAAGCAATCATATACATAGCCGCCGAGGAAGCGCATATGAACCACGCACGATCCACTTTTATTGGAGAAACGTTAACTCGTATGCTTGAGTATTCTGGAGTTGTTGTGCTCCAAAGACGAATCACTTATGGCGGTGTCCCGTTAAATACTGAGGTACATGCAGTTGGTCTTTCTGTTTGAATGTTTGTTAACTTAAACCGTATTATACCCCCATCTACATGTTATACGATGTTACATTTTAGCCCGTTCTTATTCTAGAGGTACACATTCGATGACACTGTTAGAGAACTTGAGGTGAGCACATGTACTTTTAAGTTAAAATCACATGTGGTACTGTTATTGCTTCTAAATTTCTATCTTCTTCGTCACTTGGTAAGTGCAACAATAATTTTTGTTTTCATGGGATGTTGTATTTTTAATTAAAAGTCTGTTTTGGTAAAATTTGAAACAACGTTAGTAAGCTGTGTCAAAATTTTACGATTGCTGATTTTGTTTTTGTCCCGAAGATATCCTTGTTATATGATAAGTATCTGCCATCTACACTGTTAGTAATTGCAACTTTCTTGAAACAGAGGAAGTAATGCATATATTTTTGCTAAAAAGTTAATATTGCAAGTGTGTTCCGAGAATAGTTTTGTTTTTCTTTTATTTGGCTGTTGATATTTCGATTACATCAACATCTGACTTCTTTCTGATTTGAAGTCTCTATTCTTTTTCTGAGTTGCTTGGTCTTTAATTTTTCTTGGATATTTAAAATAATGGAACTTCGAAATAGCTTCGGGAGCAAAGGCAGGATTCGGTGAATGAGACAATCCGAGGAAGTTACAAAAAATTATATCATGACCTGCTGCTGGGGATCGACGTGAAAAAAGAGGTGCATATTTTCCCCTTTTTTGATATAAAATAGGAATACGCCTCTTATTTTTGCTGTTTATGAGTTTAATTCCATTTATTTTCAAGATGAAAGCTTTTATGAATCCTACACTAGAGTATTCCTAGAATTAGAAAGGGAAAAGGGTTTGCCCATAGGAAGCGAAGAACGTGAGTCACGACTTTTGCATGTCCTATCTTTGGGGTTAGTTTACTTGTTATAACCGCTAATTTTGTCAAAACGTATTTGAATTGGCTAGTAATACATTTTTTTGGGAAAAAGCTCAAAAAACCTCTACGGTTTGCATATGTAGGCATGCACTTTTAGAGAAAAAGGCAGACCGGATAGTGCACGTTAGTGATGTAGGGAAACGGGTCTATATTGAAATGTGCATCACTGTATATGCACCATAACTGATAACATCTTTAAAAAAAATCAACACATCGAATTTGATACTCGTTGAGCTCAAACAATCCCCCCCCCCCCCCCCCGGCTGCTCAACGTGTAGGGTTGATTGCAAATGATCATTCTGAATGGCCATTAAGCCATGTAGGATTTGGTCTTGTTCAATGTGATGATCTTGAGAGATTCCTAAGTAGTACTACTAAGGTGGCTGACTGGGTTAGTTTGCGTGACGAACTTCAAGGTCGTTGTGAAGCGCTCCTTGCGAGACAAGGTATATCAAATATATTCTTTATGGCTTTCAACTTGTTTGACATGCTTTGATTTAAGTTAAATATCCTTCATATCCCAAATAAATCCATTAATAGATTAATGGGTCGATTTAAATTGACTACGTATGCATTTTTTTAGCTGACCTGCCTAAACTGTGGAATGTTAATTTTGGATTTGAGTATGCTGTTGAAGTATTTGCATCTGGTGCTTTTCGGTAAGATTCCCATGCTTTATCATATATATTACTGTTATTATTTGTACTTATGCTATCTGTACCCCAATAATATGAGTTGAGGTAAAATTTAAAATTTCCAACCAACTTGCTATAAATCATATTTTATTTCCAAAAGGAGGTGTGGTAGATAAACAAATGTTACAGTTTTATTTATATTGAATTAAAGAATTGAAGAATGCTTACAGGTTATTTCCTTTGTTTTATAACACAAATTTCATGCATATTCATATTCTATGCTTGTGTTCTTTTACAAGGTATGCAGACTTGAAGAACAACAGATTGACTAATTATACAATCAGTTTTGATCAGATGCTTAATGATGAAGAGGTATTCTTATGATGTTTATCCATTACTTGTGATGTTATGCAATTGTTTATTGTATATTCTCATTGATTTGAGCTCACATTCATTGATAAATAGGGAAATACTACGGTATATCTACAGTTTACACATGTTCGAATTTGTTCAATTATCACGAATTCTAGTAAAGACATCAGGGTGTTAACTGTAAGAATTTCTTTTTGTTTCAATGTTATTTCATAGACACACAGAAACACAAAGCCGATTTATGAAAATTCACTTTTAAATTTAGTGTAAAGTGTATTTAAAATTGAATTGAAAAACATTAATGAAAAAGCAAGTGTAACACGAAGGGCCGATTTTATATATTAAGAAGATTATTGTATTTGTTTGCAACAGGATGAAGTGTTATTGAAGCACGATGATGAGCGTGAGTTGGGATTACATTTACTCCGGTTTACTGAGGTAAGATAATGATTGTTTAAATTTCATGTACGCTCTAACCGTTCAAAAATGAATTATTAACGCAAATGAAACCTTTACATTCTAACTCAACAATTGTCATAAAGACGTCGAACTGTTTAAATGGCATTTTGATGTTAACAGAATACCGAAGTTTGTCAAATCAAGTTTTAAATAAATCGACAAAACTTGTCTTTCTGAATTTCCCCTTATTTTTTATTAGTTTCCCCAAACATGATACATTAGTATAATAATATATACTATGCTAAATGGCGCAGGAATTTGTGAACTTGTGTGTGAATTGTGATAGTTCACATTCAATAGTCCATACTATTTTCTTCTTCTGATTATTTTATCAAAATAACCAAGACTAAGTTAACATAGAAGTCGGTTCAAGTTTTCGGCCACTATTGTAATGACTATGTGAATAGTGCTTTTTTATATAATAAAAAAAGTTCAATGTTACCATACTAGACATTAAAACGAAGATTGAGATTGGAAATTGAATTCCTATGATTTGATCTTCTAGCTTTTGAGACTCGTATGCTCTCCATCAAATTGTCGTCTCACGCTTTCTCTAGGATTCTACTGTGTTCGAGTTATGTTACAGATTAGGTACAACGTGGGTATTTGAAGAGGATTGGGCGTGAAGATTTCGAGTCTTATGGGATTGTATCTCAGACTACGTCCATCTCCTCATAATTTCATTTTAGTATACATTTGCACCCTTGACTTTATATAGTTCATCTACAGTGGTCCATAATTATCATAAATAATGAATAATTAAAACACATACCAAGATGTTTTTGACCGGTTGTGGAAAAAGTTAGTCTATAAATATATAACTCTAATAGTTGAATATGATTATGTAAATTATATTATTCCATCAATAATCTAACTTTCCATTTTAGGTTCTCGGAGAGGTTTGCACAATTCTTACACCACATATCCTGTGTGATTATCTTTATGGTTTATGCAACAAGTTTAACAGATTAGACTCTTCCGTGTGGCAGGTATATTTTACTACTTACATATGGTTTTTCTCATTTAATATTGAATTCTATCCCCGCTCATCTTAAACCAAACCTAATTTTCTAAAGTGTATTTGATTTATAGAAAGGCAAATTTGATGATCTAGCGTAACTCTAAAAGTTTTTGCAGGTTGTTGGGTCTAGTGAGGAGGCGAGCAAATTGTTGTTGTGCAAGGCAACTGAGGTTGTAATGAGGAAATGCTTTGATTTTTTGGGATCACTCCTATCGTTACATTTACTTGTCTGGAATGATTGCTCTTTAAATGTGAAAGTGGACCGGAAGCTGCCATTTGGAGCTTAATTACGAAAGCATGTTGCCCTTTGTTGGAGTTCAACCAAAACTCCCAAGGTTGTTCCTTTGTCTTTACTTTGATGTAATGTTAGTTCATATTAGTCCTCTTTCTTCACTTTAATGTATTCTTATAGTCCATATTCATATGATTTCTTTTAGGAACTGATATTTCTTTCCAGCGTTTCTCAATTGCCCACCATTCTATTGGTTACTATGTACTATGATTGATTAGTTGCTGTGTGAAGATCTACTACCTGTATGATTTGCAAAGATCTGTTGTAAAGATCTACTACTTGGTGATGGATGTAGGTTTCTAGTTCAGAATAAAAAACGAAAGAGATTGATATTGTAATTAAGAAACTCAATACTATATATGTTGTAAAGAAGACTTGCGGCTTTAGAAAAACATACTGTAATAAACTTATTAGCTCACAAAAACTAAGTTTAAAATTGATTCAATTAAGTTATAAACTTATAAAGAAGACATACGGCTTTAGTAGGGTAAAATAAACGGGGGCTCTCAACGTGGAGTAGAAAGATATATGAAGGTTATTAATATATTCTTTAGTTGGGGTTGTTTCTTTTGCATATCTTTTTTATTTCTTTTCATGCTTTCTTTTTCACACAATCGTTATATTATTTGTTACTTTAAGTACTTTGGAATAATTGTTTTAATACTGCAAAAGTATCATCACATAACTTCAATTTACAAACCAAACTCATGAGAAATTAATGTTCAATGCATCTGTTACGGTCTTTTGTGTTTTTGAATGTGCGAGTATTAAGTATGAAATTGATATTATCTGATGTTACGAACCTGAGACCAATTGTAACCTTCCATGACAAGCTGATGTGCCCTAGAAATAAGACTGAGCCCGTTTGTATGGTTAAACAGTGCGGCTATGTCCTGACCAAAGGTGTAACCAGCTCCACGAGGAGAGATTCCCCAACCACATCGGTCAATAATGGCATTTAGTTTTTTTTTAAATAACTTTGCATTTCTTTTTGCTTGCAGGAAAACAATGTTGTAACTGTATTTAGTGCACCAAACTATTGCTATAGATGTGGAAATATGGCTGCGATACTTGAGATCGGAGAAAATATGGACCAGAATTTCTTACAATTTGACCCAGCCCCTCGCCAGGTTGAGCCTGACGCTGCACGGAGAACTCCAGACTACTACTTGTAAATTGGTGTTTGATAATTTGACCTTGCATCTTTTTATGTGGTTATAGTTTTCTTCCCCTGTTAGAGAGTCCTCCATTTCTTGCTATCTAAAGACCAATGAACGATTGTTTGTTCCATGTTTGTTTTCATTTATTCTGTTGAGATTTTTTGTGTAACCCCTTGGCCTGAGTTCATGTATCCTTATTCTAAAAAGTGGTAATGTTAGTCCATGTTGGTGTTTTTCATTTTTATGTTGCTAAGCATCTGAATGTAAACTGGAACCAAACTACTATGTATTCCTTTTTTGCATCAGAAATAGAAGCAAGTTTGTCAAACATCTTGGGGAAGCATACAGGAGTTATGAGCTATTGTGGATCTCTGAGTCTCTCAACTTTCTTTTTTTTTTCTTTTTTAGATCAAACACCATTTTGGCAGTTTATTCAGAATCTAGTAAGGATCATACCAGATAAACTTTAAGGTCTGATACTAACACATGACCTGTTCACTTCAATTAGATGTGGGTTGGATGACCGGATAGAAATGGATCCGATCAAGTTCAGTTGACCAAGAACACTCGTCCAGATTATTATCTTTTGTTTGTACACTTGGGCACCATCCAAATCATTAAACATATTTTTTTCTATGAACTACTTTTGTTTTTCTATTACCTAGTTGACCTGTTAACGATAAGACGTACCAGAATTGACCTGTTTGTAAGTAAATGGGTTGGAAACTGGAAATTAACTACATAAAGCATTATTAACTTGATTGCAGCAATATACAATACTTTAACCAGACACTAAAAGCCGACCTGAGATAGTAAACTTATTGTGATGTGATTTCTTCATGGTTCATTCGAATTGGCCCATTCATTAAGCAAATGGATTGAAATTGTTAACTTTACGTGAGGCATTATTAACTTGGCTACAGCTTGCCTAGATACAATCTCCGGAAGAAGGTCAGCTCTTTCATCACCCTTTTGGATGGTAATGCTTTCCTGCAGTATTTACTGATCATGATATCCCAGTATACAAGTTCATGTCCTAAGCTTTCGAAGATTTTGAGCAATCTCCGTAAGAAGGTCAGCTCTTTCATCACCCTTTTGTGTGTTCTTCAGGTATCCACTGTCTGCTTCAATCACACTCATCCTCTCCTTAATTATCGTCATATCTCTAACCAGTTTCGCCTTCTTTTCTTCCCCTGTTAATGCGCATACAGTAATTATTAGCAGCAGATGTAGGTGGTCGAGTGACATTAAAATGTCACTTGATTAACTTGTATGAGGACTATGCAGATATCAAAATGGGCATATAAGCTGACAATTATTTACAAAGTCAATGTCTGGGGGGTTCTGAAAAGTGAAAACATTAAATGACTAACATAATACAACATGTAAAATTACCTTTATCTTTATCTCCATGATCCCCTGTATCTGATGATGATTCTATCAGATTTTCCAGGTTATTCAACATACCCGAAAGATGAGATCTTTCGGTTTCAAAATCACTTTTCTTAATTACTCCATAATTCTGCTTGTATTTCTCGAGATCCAGTTCCATAACCTTAATATCTTTCTCCTTCTGAATAAGCATATCTTTAAGTATTTGAATGGCTTCTTGATCATACTCTGCTTGTTCTTCCATCAATCTCTGATACTGCAAAGCTTCCATTTCAATAAAAGCTTTCTCAGTTTGCAATCGGGTGATCATAGCCATTGAATTATTGGCTGCACTTGCTGATGCATTTCTTTCTTCATTAAGTTCTTGATATAACACCCTAAGCATTCTTCTATCTGCACGGACTTGTCTTTTTAGATGATGAATTATGGAATCACCTTCTATGGCCACCTCATTATTCTGATCGCAAATTGAATCCATTTTTTCAAATGGAATCTTTTTTGGAAGTCTGTTTGCAAATCTTGGACTGTTTACAGCTACTGATTCTGCAAATGGTACCCCAAAAAACTTGTTTCCTTTTCCAAACCTTGGGGTTGTACAAGGCTCATCATTCAGTTCTTCCAAATCTGGGACCAACGGTGGTGTTGCAGATTTCATGTCGTCTCTAACAACTACATGAACGAATCAGAATGTACCTAAATTTGGTTACAAAGACACTAGAAACAAACACTTTATGTAACATAAAAAAGTTAAAACTTTCTGAATGGAAAGCAGAAAAAAACATCAAAAAGCTCACTTTTGGAATCGCTGTTCGATCCATGTTCTTCTTCAGGCGCATCTGGTTCATTATCAGATGTAAACTTGAGCTCTGTATAATGAACATGAGGCAACTCCGCATTCTTTGCATCATCATGTCTCCATCCCATCGGTGTCAAAGGTACTCTAGGAGAAAAGGCCGGTGCAAACGATGAAACACGAAGGTTTGAAGGGGTCCTAACAAAAGCTTTAGAAGAAGTTCTCTTCTTAAATGATTCGCCACAACATGAACACTTGCTCATTTCAACAACCTGAGTGTTATCATTCGTCTTTTTTCCCGTTTTCACTGGTTTCAGTTTCAACTTCCGATCACCATCCTTAATGACATTTGAGTGTTTTCGCTCAGTGGGTTTTCTCGTTTCATTGGAGTCTGAGTCTTTCCCCATTTGAAACGAGAGTAGACAACCGTCACACATGGTTCGAATATCAGACAATATTCTATGGACATGACAATAAGCTAAAGATGATATGTCTTTGTTGTGAGATTCACATATTGAGCTATTGTAGTAAGAGCCCGGATTAGTACCTGCGAGGGACTGATCGATTCGTGTGCAAAGAACACACGGTGGGTCCAATTGAAATATCATGGCAAATTTCTGGGAGATAAACGCTAAAATCCCGTCGATGAAAAGGGAAGCTATTAGGAACCATTCGAGCACGGCACCTACTACGAAATGTGGGAATTCACCTAATTCTTCTTCAACGAACATCCTGAATGTCCTTTTCGACATTGTCACAAGGCAAGTAATCAATAAACAAAGAGAAACCCAATTTGAGAATATGTGAAATATGAAAATGAGGAGTGAACAAGATGTTGAGAAGAAATCAACAAGCAAAGTAATCTAGATCAAGATCCACTTGTTTCTCTGGCTACAACTGTTTTAGAGAAAAATAATACTAATACTCCTTACTAAACAAGGTTTGGAGTGATGTCTAACTATAAGGTTTTCCCATTTTTTGAGTTATCTTAATATAGAAATGTTCTTTATTAACCTGAATTAACGGTCAATCGTGCACTTTTCACAAGTTGGTTCTCATATGATTATTTCAAAATTTCTAAGATATAATGTAATAATTTTAGCTTTTCACCATAAAGTTTTACCTGGTGAATGAACAGGGGTGCATAGTGTATTCGTGTTTGGTATTTCATGTATCAATAAAAAATCGACCATATTCGCTTAGGCCATACAAGACAGATCTGTAAAAATATCAAATGATCAAAGTTATAATGACTTATATCTCATGTCTCATACGATAATAATGGAGCAAGGTCTAGCCTTTAACACAACTTGACAATATACTAGAAGTTCTAACTATATAACGCAAATTTTCATGATGAAAGTAATATTCCTAAAGATATAAACTACAATAGTTTTTGAAAAGACCCATGAAATAGTCAGCAGCAATCCTCTTTTAATTTGTAAGCAGAGTGTTTGAAGCCAAGTGTCCCTGCACCTGAACCGAAAAGCACAAGTAAAAAAATTAGAGTGAATTCGTAATTATAAAACTGACTTAATTTACAATACTTGATTTCCTTTCTAAAGTTTATTAATAGTCGACATATAGAGCAGAAAATGAAAATATATTTCGAAACGTATGAAAATTGTGTATAAACTGTTTTACCTGCTGTAAACAATCAGGAAGTTTGATTAATCCTTGTAGCAAAAGATCAACATTCTTCAGTATGTGTTCTGGAACCGGTGTAATCAAATGAAGAATCCTTCTTGAAGTATCTACTCCCCTCACAATTCCTATTCCATATACAACAAAATGTGAAACACATAATTTTTAACTATCTATATAAATTGTAGTTTTTGAAAGAATGGTTTATCGTACCAAGGCCAACACAGCAGGGAAAATCTTCAGAAGTTAACGAGCTAATAGCCAATCCAACGATAAAGCTGTTTGATGTGTAGATAGTTTCAGTACGTGGAACCTGACATAATAAATGTGCACGAAGATAATTAGATATAGTCATATAGAGGTGGCAGTTTTGACCCGTTTACCTATAAATGGGTCGATTTGGGTTATGTTTCATTTAGAACGGGTCAACTGAAATATGTTATAACAATTAGATAAGATTTTTACTAAACCTTGGGATGAAGTTGCTTGATTGTGACTGTAGACATGTGAACTTCAAAAGGAGGGTGTACAGCCAATTCATGATCAAGCTGCTCAATTGTGGTTAAACTCATGTTCAGTGGAAAACATTTTCTGAAATACGCTAACAAACGAAGATCACGCAGAAGACGTGCATCACTCTGTGCATGCGTCCTGGATAAGTGATATAATTTTCATATGCTCAAGTTCACATTAAAAAAAATATTAAGGAATGAATAAATACAAATACAAATACAAATACCCATACATACGGTTTCTTTAAGGAATGGTGTCGATCTGAATTAATCTCAATAATGGTTACTTGTTCAGTGCTCTGTTCATCCAACCAAAACGCTCCACGTGGCAGGTTCTTACTTTCAACAGGTAGACGGATCTTAATCACTTGAGTAGGAGCAATATGTTTCAACATTTCCACCAGGATATTTATTCCATAACCTAGCATACAATCAGAATCAGTAACCACAGTATATGATCAGTTATCATAAGGTAGCAAAAATAAACATACCTTCAACCCAACCAGGAGTATTGACAACCAAGGGAACCCCAATTGTAGCAGCATTTTGTTGATACTTTTCATGATAGTAATCATACAATGCCTGTATATATTTCAGATAAATCTTTGGATCACTTCTTGGGGTGATATTACCAAAGAAGAAGCATCTGCAGAGGTTCAAAACATTTAAATAAAGAAGTCGATCCATGTTAGCTAGTACTTATTTATCTATTTTGGCAAAATCAGGACATAAACAAGCAAATTAAATGAAGAATATAAAAAATCATAAACTTAACAAATAATGAAAAATGCAGATAAACTAATGAATCTAAGATGATAAAAATCATACCTTTCAGGTGTTCTCAAACAAGGAATCGCCAAATCTAGTTTCAAAATAAAAATACAAGCAAACAGGTTATAAATTAATATATGCTGCTTCAAATATAATAACCAGAATTTCATGATTTACTTAAAGAAAATATTTATACATTGAGCACTCAAAAAACAATAAATTTGAAAAGAAAAATGAATGATATGATAAATTAAGGTATACCTGAAGTAATTTCATCAAGGATAGTGAGTGACAAACAGCCTGTTGGTGTAAATTCAGCTTGCCCTACATCTGTATCCAGATATGCAACTCTCCTGTATCTATATATATTCCCAATAACAACAACAATAACAGCTAATGAATCTACTAAAACACCTCTTAAAAACTTGTACGTAACTACTAATTTATCAAGCAGATAATCACGTTAACATAAATATAAATCCCGAAAACACCTCTTAAAAACTGTTTAGCTGCGTATTGTGTGTGTATGTATGTACGTACCGGTTAATAAGAACATTGAGAAGGTGTCGAGAGAATGTGGTTTTGCCACTATTCGGAGGTCCACAGACAACGCAAACGGGTGGTGGTGAAGTGATGGAATCGTAGGCAACTGTGTCCGCTGCTTCCTCCCACTCTTCCGGCAGATAAGTGGTGTTTTCCGGTGATGAAATGATCGCGGCCATTAATTAATTAACTAAATAATATAATGCAGGTAGTTTTTGTAACTGTAACAGTAGTAGTGTGTGTTTGTGTATGGGGTTTAAGGTGATAGACTGATAGGAGGAAGCGGGACATACGTTTTGTGAGGCATTTTATAAACTTATTTCTTATTGGTCTAAAAAAAGTACAAGGACAAAAGAGTATATATCTAACAAGAAAATGTTCTACATATTTGCACGAATTGAAAGAACATAAAAGAAACAAGTTTTCCCCAAAATCCATAAAACTTAAAGGTCACATAACTACAGTAATGTTATATTGTCAATTCATCGATTAATGTTATATTGTGATGTGATGTGATGTGATTATTATTCGTAATGCTAAAAAGCGTATATGATTGTGCCACTCTACGTGGTGCGACAACCTATTTGACCGTATCTCAATGGCCAATCAGCAATCGATCCCACTTCTTCAGCGCAATAGGAGACGATGGAACATGGCAACCATTGCCTATTGGGCCTATTAGGCCTATATATTAAAGGTGCTAATGATCTAGTGTTTAAAAGCCTTATTTAACCTTAAAAATACACTTTTTCATTGTTTTGTAAACTAACAACGCATAGAATGTCTCAGACCTCAAGCTCCTCGAGCTGAGTCGTTATTTCTTCGATTAACATGTAAATTCTTCGATTAACATGTAAAGTTATATTTCATAACGGTTCAAAGATTGAAGGGTTATAAATGACAATATATAATTGTCAAAATCTATCCATTTTAATTTAATCTTTAGTTAGGATTTATTTAGGAGATATCTTTTATACTTGTATTTGGAAAAAGATTTATCTTTTCCTCCAAGTTATTAGTTAGGGTTAGAAGTTCTATATAAGTGTTAGTATATTTATGTTTTATGTTATGTTGATGATGATTTATTAGTTTTCTCAAGAAGCCTCATTTTAGGTACCTTTTAGGGTTTATTGAATTTCTAGTCATGTTTATTTGTGTGATTTTTTCTAGTCACAAACACCCCGTCATCAACTAGCACGTCAAATTCTTTGTGAATTTAATTTTAAATTGAAAGCTCTGGAAACCAGAATCATGCAATCACCATAGACTATTTTAGACCATCAAACTTTCCAAAAACTGTTAGTTAATTAACAGGACCAGCTTTCCAATAATTTGATTGATCAAAACTAATTAAGGTGACCATGTTGATTTTTGTTTACGTGATCCTGACGTGGCATATGAGAAACTTCTAAGTTAGGTCATTAACTTAATTAAATAGTTAAATCACAGCTTCTAAATGTTTGTTAGTTTTTTATTGCTTAAAAAGGATTGGTTACTTTTAATTCAAAAAATATAATAGACATCAACTTTAAGTACTAAAAATCTTTAAGTAGAATATGGATACACCAACAGTCCTGCTAATATGGCATATAAATACATATGATCAGTAGAGTTACACCATGGCTGCTATAGTACATATACAGAAAAATTAGTATAGAAATTTACGTGTCGATATGTGAACGACGATAAATGGAATCGCAAGCATCTAACAAGAGTGTGATCAGTACACAATTTGAAAGCATAAATGAGAAGAATATTTATCCAGCTTTCATAGCTTTATATATAGTACTTTAGACTTTTAGGAATCGACTACACACATTTCTAATCAATGTATTGTTAGTCGTAAGATCACCACTAGAATTTAACTAATCTTATCACTAATTAATTATAAACTCAATGTTCCATGACAATTACTAATCATGTTATAACCATCTTTTCATCGAAACGTTTCGAATAATGTTTGTCAGGAATCTAGAGAAAATTTTGTGAATAGAACAAGAACAAAGTATATTATAATGTAGAAATTTCACAAAGTACAAAATTCGTCTTATCATTTAGCATTTATATGGCCTTTTATAAAGAAGATTCCACTAGCATGCAACACGAAATAATGAAATAATGAGTAACAGAACCTCCACGAGAGATTCGTTTGCTGCTTCCTAATGATCACCACACGACCATCATACACACATATATAAGCATATATATGCATCTCGATCTCTTTTCATCTTATCGGTGTGTGGATTTATTCTTTTTGTTATCAAGAGTGTACGTGCCATGAACAACAAAAGTAGAAGCAACAAATCCATTTGTGAGAAATCAATGAAGTTGATGACAAATATAATGAAAGTATCTTACATATCTATAGCCAAAATTGGCTTTAGACCAAGTGCACCTCCACAGACACTGGCTCGGGTCACTCATAACCCTACTCCATCTTTACCTCGATACCCAAGAAACCTCAAGTCACAAGAGCCAAAACCTGTTTCTTATTTGATACATCCAAGTGAGACCAATAAGTCTTCCTTAAACACAAATGTTAAAGAAGATGAAAATCATGTCGATAAGGAAGCTTGGGATTACATCAAGAAAGTGCATGAGAGAAACCTCAAGGATGCAAGCGATGAGATGTCGAATTCTGAATTCGTATTGCCTCCACCTCCTCGTATCAAGTGGCAATCATCATCATCATCATCAGCTTATTACTACTAACGAACTAATGTCTTAATTAATTAAGATTAAATTAAAAAGTGGATGAATAAGTTAAGTTTGTTTGTTTTGAATCTCTAATCTCTTTTGATATGTTTGCTTGTTGATTGATATAGTACATGCATGTAAACGCTATAAATTTTGTGAATACAGTTAATAAAAATGTTTCAACTTATTGTGTTAATTTTTATGTAGCCTACGATTTTTTTTGTTCGATTTTGTTGAATCATGGTTTTATTGCATTCCAAACTCGATCCATCATATATATAGTTCTACTAATTAAGATAATATATACAAGTTGTTTATTAAAAAGAACCCTTAATTAAGTTGTATGATCTAAACTAAATTAAAGATAACATTGGCAATTAAGAATCTACTATGTAGGCCCTATCAATGTTATAGGATCGACATCGACTACGTACAATGATATGGTTACAAGATCGCAGATGTGCACACAAAAACAAATATGGTCAATTTATTCTCCTAATTAATTAATTACTTTTTGCTATAAACTTTTCTATATGTTTTAAAGTGGATCACAAATGGATTCTTTTAAACTACTTAATTGTTAAGGAATAGGAGGGCACTATATGTCCCTAGCTAGGAAAGTATAGTGAAAAAGGTTGCTTTGGAGATGTTCTTTATAGGTAGGTATAGGTATATAATTATATCTATACGATTTTAGCTAGGTTCAGGTATATTATTTTAAGAAAATTGTATATGAATTATTACACTAATAGAGTAGTGGACCCGCTTAGTAGTAAATGTGCCGAAACTCTCCAGAAATTAAGTCCAATTGGTTAGAAACCACGCCGGGATTTTCTTAGAATGAAAAGGATAAACTTTTTTTAAACCTTTGCATTAGCTGATTTATATATTGAACTTTTTTTTATTTAAAAATAAAGTTGTAATTTAAAAAGTATAATGTTAGTTATGAAAACTTAATTGGAAAGGTGGAATTATCCATGTATGCGGCTAATTGGATGTTTGGTTTTATTATTGATTATACTTTAACTAAATTCAGTTAAATAACTACATTATATTGCACTTAAAACTAATTTAGGATTATAAAAACTTGACGATGGTGAGACACTTGGTTGTCACCATCTTGATTGAATAACATACGAGTTTTAACTTTGGTGAGTCTATTAGATTAGATAGATTATTAAAGTTAAGCTTTCATGGTTTTTACAAGTTTGTATATATAATACGCAATCTTACGAGCTTAATAACAACGCTTCTATCAAACTAGAAATCAACATTAAATAATGTTTAATTATTTTACAAATTTAGTCGAATTTTAAGTCAATAATTCAAAATGTTTGGGATCTCAAGAAAGTTGACTAATCGCAAATTATTTTTAATTTCGATTGGATTACCCAAATCTCGAATTCTAAACATAAATGAAACATGAGTACAAGACGTACTAGGATATAAAGTATTGGTTGGGTTTGCAAGTACGAGGAGTAGTTGAGAAGATTAAGGTTAAAAAGATATCCTAAGAAGATCATCATAGTCCTAGGAAGATCATCTCTCAGCTCAATGCATGTTTACATCTCGATACACAAATTAATCAACATTTTTTATATGCATACAATACAAATAAAATATTTCTTGGCTTTGAGGATCCCAAGATTTTAGGATGGAAAATTGTTTAGAATGCAAGTTTCTATGGAATGCACTTCAAATAGTTCTAAAAAAACTTTTTTTTTTTTTTTTACTTTATACAACAGTTTAAGTTACTTATATTAGTTTTTGACATAAGTAGTAATTTGTCATCATTCTTTTGCTTCTGCAATAGTTTAACCCCTAATCGGGTCGATCCTTTGACCATTGACAGGAATAAACTGAAATTGATTAATTAAACATTAAAAAAAATCATATATATATTAGAAGAAGCAAAAACCATTACCAACCAAGAAATCATATATGGTCATGTCATAATCCTTTTAATTTATGTATACGGGAACATTCAAGGAATCTATAGTTGAAAATTGACGAAATTAAGTCTGTCGTGTCGTTTATATAACGAAATACACTTGATAAGTGTGTTTTTTTTTTTGCACGAACAGCCTACGAGTAGTAAGATATAAAAGGATTTAGAAGACTGAGAATGAATCAAATGATCGATGTACAATATAGTATAGATGATTACATTATATTTTTGAGATACAAACTTGAATTGATCTTACTTTATACTCCAACGATACTTTGTAGCGATTCAATTAAGATATTCAACTTCCCAAAAGCTCCCTGTTTCTCAAGGGACTTAAAACGTGCATTAATAATATCCTTACAGCATGTATAACTTCATAGATAGCATAGCATATTCTTTTTTCCAAAACTTTTGCGTCTTTATTTTATCTAGGCAAAGTGGTTCTGGACCTAACATCACCTTCACCTTTTATAGTAAAGAATAGTAAGATAGCATGGGTGATATTACTCCTAGTTGTCAAAAGTAATCCTCAATGGATGGCTGGATAACATTTACCCCACCATGTTGGACCATGTGATCTTCAATTCAGACCCTTTAGATTTAGTCCATCATGTATGAGATACCACATTTACAAGAAAAAACAAGTTAAAATTCACACTGCCCTGCTCTACAGGGAACCTAAATCCAGCATGTAAATATAAGGTTCGCCACAACTATAATTGTGTACGGTTGTATACGATGACTCCAGTCCAAAATGTATCACACCCCACACACTGCAACTGCAACCGCAATCACCCATATTATTATTCTGACTATATATCATAAAAAGGGCTACATCAATTGACTCAATACATGTGATCTTCACTTCTAGATATTTAACACCATGCCATACAAAACATCCATTAGATCAATCCCACTCATTTTAAACCCCACCTCCCAAAACAAACAAAATGGAACTCATGTTGTATTTCACACACATTTTTTTCCCAATTACAAAACAAATATCAGAGACATGAAGGTAGACATACAACATAATAAAATATTAAATAGATACTTAACAGAGGATTAATTTTAAGTCAATAACTAATTACCTGATTGACTTTCCCTATTCTTATTTTATTTCCTGCCCTTTGGGAAGTTCAAGCAACTCTGATCATGCTATCTCCGGTGTTGAAACCTGATATCACTTGATATGAAGAAGAACGTCTTTCTAATGATTGATCATGATTAAACGACAGAGAAAGATTTAACGATACTAATGATGGGTCTGTTTCATATGTCTGATTTAGATTAAGATCCATTCTTGTTGATAAATTAGGTGCTGGAAAGACAGGTATTGGTTGAACAAGTAGTGTTGACCCGCTATTTACTTGATCAGAATAGTTAAAGTTCATTGTGTGTGCTTGATTCTGAAGCTGTACTGGCTGTAAAACTGCTCCAGCTGTCACTGCAGTTGTAAATCCATTTATCGGAGATATCTGTTGTGAAGATGGCATTGATGGTTGCATAACAGCTTGACCTTTGTTATCTTCATGAACTTGTTCTTCTTCTGTTGACATTGGAGTAACCTAATCATAATGTATAAAACTATTAGTTGCTGGAAGTTGTAATTCATCAAGATTAGAAACTACATCCATGTGCAAACAAGCTACATACGTCAATCTAATATACTATCATACTTTTATGCATTCAAAGCATGCTAATTGATCTTTTGAAGCTTATACTGATTTACATATGTGCAAACTCACCGAATCAGTAGTGATATCGAATAGGCTGGATCTGCGACGACGGCGATTGAGGTTGCTACGTCGAAGAAAGTATTTCTGAGCATGACTTGCAACTTGTGTAGGTGTACGAGTCTTGACAAAATTCCTTGAAATTCCTCTCCAGTCTCCTTTTCCTACTTTTTGTAAACCTAGAAGAAACAGCTTGTGTTCATCCTCAGTCCATGGCACTCCTATTTCAATTCCAAAACAATTAGTATTTTACCCTAATTAACACCATACCTATTTAATATGAGCTTAAATAAGTCAAAATTGAGATGAGACTACTAGCAATTGGCGAAAAACAAACCTTAGCTCACTACAGTAACTACAAAGCAACAAAACTAGCTTATCAACAATTAACAAAATTCTCCCTTATAAAAAAAACAATAAAAACAGAACATTTACAAAAACTGATATAAATACATTATACATACAGATATGTATATACAAAAAAAAATGGGGAATGGATATTATATACATGATGTGAGATCTAACCTCGTTTACGCTCTCTACTACCACCGGCCTGGTTACGAACGGCGTCATCGGCGGAGGCGTAACCGGTGTCTGCGGCGGCAGCAACGGCAGCGGATACATCGATGTTGTTATTAGAAGATTCATAATGAATTACAGGCAGAACGTATTGTGATAAATTGTTCATACTAACACTCTTCCTCATCGGATCAACTTTCACTCTGACACCAAACAGCATGATCTCACCGGCGCCGGTGCCGGAGCCATCGGAAAACGAATCATCTATCGCCGATGATTGCGATTTTGATTGGGACATGATGTTTCGTAGCTACAAATTCATCAACAGATAAATCGATCAATCAATCAATTCGAACGAACGTTTAATTAACAAATTCAATGAAAATGATAAATCGTTACTTACTGATGAATTGTGTGGAGATTGAGGTGATTCGTGTTCGTGTCTAGGAGTGATGAATGTTAATGGCGTACAAGTGTTGTTTGAGATTAGATTAGATAAACTGATAAAATGATAGGAAATAGATAGAATAGACGGTTGATAGATATAGTAGGGGTATATGTATAGGTGGTTTACATTTATTTATTCATTTAAAATTTATATTTAAATTTAAATAAATGAATAAAAAATTTGAAAAATGACAGGTGGAATCCCATGTGGTGTGGTGTTGGAGTTTGTAACCGATAGACGTGGTAGACAATGTACGGCATATTATTTATCCTTCGAATAAATCTTTTACTTTTTCGATCCAAAATAAATATCTATCTAGATAACTATTTATTTACGTTTTAAAATATTATTTATTTTAAAAATAACTGTTAAAAATTAATTAATTTTCTATGTTACTCTCATTTATTACTTTAATCATTTAATTTTTAAATAAATTTAGTCAAATTTACCTTAAATAAAAGGAAAAAATCAATATTTAGATCAAACAAAAATTATTGAGGGATAATTTCCTTCGAACGAACGTAGTATTTTATTTGTTTTCTCTTTTGAGCAATGATATGTTTTGAACAATGATATGTTCAGGAAAAAGAAGTCTACAAAATGATACGAGGTATGCCATTATCATATTGGCTAAAAAATTTCTCATTTTTCTATCTCTCTATTTATGATAATAGTGTCACATCATTGCAATAATAATTTCATAAAATTCTTCTAACCAAATCAATTCTATTAACTTTATAGTGTTTATAAAGTTGTCTTTTCTTAATGCTTGAAGTGGTCACAAATTAGACTTTTTATATTAAATAGTAAGTTTGAAAGTTTATTAATCTATTGGATAAAATTTGTTACATTGTTATTCTTATGCAATAAAGCCCTATAAACAAATAGTTTTTTGTTATTTATTTGGAAGAAAAGAAAAGAAAAAGATAAATCTATGTACAAGTATGACAACTAATTATTTCGTCTATATATAGGCTAACATATTCATTGTTGTAGTGATTTGTTTTCATACACCAAATAAAATGCTAAAAATTGTCACTTGGGTCGTTGTTAATTAAGTCAATAATGACACCATTTACCTATAGTTGTAATCGAGATCAAACTTTCATTTGCATGTATCACTATTGAAAACATTCAAATTATAAATACGTAAATAAAAATTTAATTGATAACGACCTATTTGAACGTTCTCAAAGTCTTACTTAGTAATCACCTTAATCACAAATTTTAAAATGAAGTGTGTGGCGTAGATATATTCCTATTTCAAATGGTGTTACCATACTTGTTGTAATATTGTATTTTATTTTTATGCTTTTGCTAGACATAAAAATAGTTACTTTTATAACCTTGTGAGAGCTAATAGTAGATATTTAGATTTAGATGGTTATGTAAAAATACTATAATAAGAATATAAAATATTATAATAAGGTTATAAAATATTATCACAATGTTATATTGTTATATTGTGCAGGGGAGTTATCGTATAATCATTCTTTATGATAGGAACCGTATGAATGATCATTTCGTCATATGTATACTTTTTGCAAAATAAATAATACCAATATTATTAAAATTTTATTCTCTTGAATATGAAATTAATTTATATATAAAAAATATATATGTGATACACAACTTAAAGTTGTGTATCACAACTTTTATATGTGATACTGTGATACACAATAAATTTTTTATGATATGTGTCACATTTTTTTAATTTAATCATCCCATATTAAAGAGCATTAAATTCTAATTTTTTTTATCAAAAACCTTAGTTAATCTTAAAATTAAAAATAAAAATATGCATTTCTACCGTTCCCACCATAAGAAGTTTTCATATTTGAACCGTCTCCATATTGTATAACAATGTAAAACATATTTAGTGGTATAATAAGAAAAATTAGTTGTGTACAAATCATTAACTTACATTTTTAGGTCATGGTTTATCTATTACTCTGTATTTTCTTTCTTCTTCTTTTTTCTTTTTTAAAAATTCTTTTACTTTTTTTTTCATAAACCTAATCTAAGTTGTTGCCGAAAAAGATTAAATTGTATGAATGTTTCACATGATTGAATGCCTAATCCATGTATTTATTGTTCTGGTTTTCCATTGGATTCGTTACTCTCTTCATCTCATCTCATAATAATAATAAGTATTATAATCAATTTTCACATATCTGATAATAAATATGACACTATTATCCTTACTTTTTGTATACACTCCTATGTATCAGTTTTGTGAAAAGATATATATCGAGAGAAAATGGTAAAACTAGTATATTACTTTTGAAAGTATACACTTATCTTAGCACAAATTAAAAATGAAAAAGTGGATATTTGTTTTGAGACGGAAGAAGCGGTGACCAAATATGTCATGAGTCAAGTATAATTGAAATCGATATTCATGTTTGACTAGTAATTTACTACTCCATTTACATAGTTTTCTAGAAAAGAAATATTTCAGAAATGAGGTCCTCAAAAAGTGCCGAATCTTTAACTGTTTAGCTACAATATGTTAATGTGTTATTAAAGAATTAAATTAAAGATTAAAGATAATGATTAATAATATAGAATTAAATATAAAATATTAGTAGATGTTGGTGATGACCTAACAACTATGAAAGAGATAAGTTACAATAATCATTTAGAACAAAAACCTAATTAAGTAGTTAATTATATTTGTTTGTTGATTAGTTAATGTACTAATTTTTGTTTTATAATTCTCTAGTTGCAAACCACACCGTACTTATAATACTTTACAATTCCAAAGAATTAAACTTGCACATGACGAAGATATATCATATAAATGAGATTATGATAAAGTTTAATTAAGTATAAAATTTTGTTCAGGAAAATAAATTATAAACAGAAAATCATTTACTATAAAATAAAATAAAATATGAAACTATACGATATCCGAATGCAGGTTGAGAATCTAGTTGAGTTGACGGGTTATGATCACTTAGATTAATCCGTTTAGTTTTGTGTCGATTTCGTATTAGATTTTATACCATATTGATTGATATGACCTCTAATTCTAAGAAGAAAATCACATAAGAAATAAATAAAATTATTGTTAGCTTTGGACAATGGCCATTCATGGTGGGATGCATTTGGGTGAAGGATAAGTAAAGATAAGGTGTTATAATGTGCGCTCCCCACCACCTTTAAATAGTTACGTACTTCATTTTCATTCAATATTTTTATTTTTATTTTTATTGTTGACAGATTTTGCCTTTTATTTCCTTAATCCTTACCACTATATCTAGATTAAACTTTTTTTAAAGGACCTTAATCTGTTTTTATATCGTAATTAGTTACATTGTAAACTCGGTCATATATAAGATCGTAACCATTTTATAATAAATGTTTATATTAAGTTTTTTATATAAGTAGGATTTTACGATTTCAATTCTATTTTACTAATTCGATCTTGCAGAGATGAAAACGATTTTGGGTAAAATTCCGATTTTAAAAAGCTTGATTTACACCCTTACAAAGGTTAGTGATCTTGGCCACAAAGTGTTTAAACGGGTTGTCAATAGCTCTAGATAAAGGCATTTATCCGGTTAAACGAATGCTTTTATATAAAATGTGTGTGAATAAATCTAGTAAGAAGTCATTTATTGTTCTATTTAGCAAGTTAATTACCACATATGAATTAGATAGATTATCAAATAATTACTTTATTAATTACATGAATTTTGAATTAGGTAGAGTAACTTCTTAACGACAGTTAGCACGTTATATTGTATTAAACCTTTTCAACGTATGAATTAAGGATGTAAAACTAAATTGCAAGTGATCCGATGATTTTAACCCTGAGTTAAGTTGCTTCGTGTGATTAAAGATGTACTTTCATTAGATTTATCAATTCATGATTTACGTAATTGTAATTTAAAATGTGTGCAAAATAAGCATCGTTTTTACGATCTTCTTGTTTATTCTATATGTACTATTCAATAACTTAAAATCTTAATTGTGCGTTTAATCTCTATAAAGCTAGCGAGAATATCAAAATATACCATCAATCTAATCGATGATCTTGACCCTAGCTTTCAATTATATCATATACGATCCACATGTCAAGTCAACTATAAACTCGCGCAACCAATTTTTTTAGAAAGACGATTACTTACACATTTATATATTTTTATATGAATATACATATTGTTCTTAATCTCAAAATTTAAACCCACAACTTCATGATTGTAAAGTCGTAAGTTAATGTTCATTATGGTCACCACGAATGTGTACGACCAAGATAACTAAATACATAAAATGAAGTTCAACTTAAACTTTTCTTGCATAAGGATTTGGCTAATTTGTGCCCATTGATATGTATCATCTATATCTTATATCACTTTGCATATAATTAAATATGATTAATATTTAATACCAGATGATAGCATTGATTAACTCAAGTTGCTATAATTAAACAATACTTTGACTACTAATCCTGTTTGACTTTAGGTAAAGAATGCCCCCACATGAAATGTGCCAATTTGTCTCCCACCTTTATCTTGTTTTTCTCTCCCTAATCTTTTTAAAACTAAATTTACGAACAATACTTTTAAAAATGAAATTATAGCTGTCTTTTGTTAATGCAGAAGAATATTATAATAATATACTTTATAAAATTTTGTAAAAATATAAATTTTCAGTCTAGATGACTAACGCTATCAATATATTTATATTTATATTCATAATTTCATATACATCATCAACATCAATTAAGTGTTATAAAGTTTGTGAAGTCGTTGATATTATTTTATTGTTTGATATATGCGTGTATGAACTTTTTTACTTGTATGGATTATAAGGCTAATTATTAATTGATTTTGGATGAGAGGGGTAGGGCCGCAGGGGGTTTAGAGAGGCGGACAATCTTGGTCTTTAATTTTTCGATCTACGATCTAAATTTAATGTATTATAAGTATACTGTATCGTTACCATTATATCCTTAAAATGTTGATGATTTGTACCTTTATTATTTTATTAAACTTGGTTGTTGTAGTCAAACAGCTATAAATCTGATCAATAACCACACATTGGCTCCAACTCTTCAAGTGATTATTGAACGTTGGCCCATACAATCTAGTTGGGCTATTAGTGCTCAGGTTGCGGTTGGAGTGAGAATTATTTATTGTTGGGCCATATATAGCTCCGGGCCTCCGGTTTTCTATTGGCCTCCAAACGTTCTAAGTTTGCGATTCAAATTTCCCTCTTTATTAAAAATTTAACCAAAATTAAACACTAAATCATTATACTATTTCCGTACAACTTTTATTCTCACCTAGTAATTTTTATTGGATTTAAGATAGGTTGGATAAATGTCAATTTTGCCCTTACATTAAAGCAAGTTTGACTGAAATTTTTTATGAAATAAACGATTGAGAGTAATAAATTAAGGTAAATTAGAAAGTTTAATGATTTTAATAAGTTATTTTTTGTCAGTAGATTATCTTTTTGGAATAGACAAAAATAGTAATGTGGACAATAAAAATGGGAACGAGGGAGTACTTTTTTATGGATTTTTTTTTTCTTTTGTCGAAATCGATTATATTGCGAAGGATCGAAAATGATCCATTTTGAGTAACTTACTAATGGATTGGAATATGCAATCCCCACTACAACATGGAGAGGTTCAACGACCCTAACCTTGTTAAAATAAAATTACATAACACCGTACGTTTCACCTTTTAAGGTCCAGACTCATTTTGATAACTTAAACCTTCAAATTTTGATGGATTTTCTTTATTAACATAGCCCACTTGCTAATTTTATGCAATGTTAGCTCAACAATCAAATCATCACAGATTATTTAATAAAGAAAAACAATACATATTCCTTCTTATCTTGGTAACAAATGACTATTATAAAGACAGTTATCATTAAATATTGTCTACCATTTTACATGCCGGCTAGACAACAAGTTTTTTTTTTTTTAAGGTTTTCCTGTTCGGGTTACTTGAGATGTCAAGTCTTTTACCTCAGATGTACGCGGGGCCTAACCGGGATATCCCGTGACCATTTTCGAATATTTCCTTGGTCACCTAAAAATGTGCAGCTAGTGAGGTTCGAACCCGAGACCTCTTGTGAGAAATCGAGACGCCTTACCACCAGGACATTAACAAGTGTTTAGTTTAAAACACCTTTGCACAGTTTCACTACTACGTGATAGGGACTTCCTATCTAGCAATCACAACTTCAAAAGCACAATATGTATTGATGTTGATTAATATAAATAAAATATTAAAAATATACACATGGGATTCGTTGGGGTACGGACAAAGTGCAATCACGTGACAAGAAAAAGATACAACTAGTAGTTGGCGTATCATTGAAGGAGTATGGTAAATGGCTAACACGGATCAAAGTATTAAAAGAGATTGCGGTATCCATGTGATAGATGTATCATGAAAAAGATATGGGTTGAAAAAGTAAAATATCTTCCCATTCCATAATTTTAATCCAAATTTGCTTTTTTACACATTGGTAACATTTCACATCTTTATATAGACATACCCCATCATCAAAACTTCAAATTTGATTAGCCAAATGTTGTGTAATATGTTAATGGCTTTGAACAACATATATGATCTACTTTTAGAAGAAGATTTAGTTTTGACGATATTGTTTTCATCACCATCTTTAATCTGCAAGTATCCCACCGTGTAACACACACACGTATCAGTTCTACATAGGGTCTGTTTGGTAAAATAGTTGTACATTGTAGTTATAGTTGTAAGCTAGAGCGGTAAGCGTTAAACAATGGTTATGGTTAGAAACTTGAACGTTGATTTTGTCATTTATACATGTAATGTAATGTTCGATTATAAGTCATCAACCCTACAAGAGTAGAAGGACATGAAATTTACATATTTTTAACGAAATGACAACAAATCATATAACTTATAGTGAAGGTCATGAGTTGGTTATACAATGTTGATATAATGACAAAATGCATCTGTAATATACATCATAGCGCAGAAACACCAAATGAAAAAGAGGATGATAGGGTAGGTCTTTAATAATGCACATCACCAACCTACAATAAACAAATATAGGCATGGGGCGGAAAAGAAGTCCAAAAACTACTGCTATGATTCATCAAAGAAGAAGCATCATTCAATCTTTAAATTACTAATCATAACCAGCATGCAAAGTGGGTAAGGCATGTCCAACAACACTAGTAGAATGTAACAAAGGAAAATGATACGACAAATTAGGGCACATTTTTTTCTCCTATACACAAAAACTACCCTTTACACCATAGAAACCTCTTAATTAAAGCCGAACTTACTTTTTCGTGTATTTCTGACCATAAATCCAAATTTAATTGTTTGACTTGTCACATTTGGTGCACATCAGCCAATGGATTCTTGATTATCCCGCAACCACCACCTTGGAGGCGAAATCCAGAGTTGTGAAGGTTATATGACTCCTGATTCTTGTTCTTGACAGATGGTGATGAAGAATAACGTGAGTTTGAATGTTGAATTTCTGTTTTCTTCCAGAGCTTAGAGCTCAAAAGATCTGCACCTGGTAACTTGCAGCACAATGTGGGTGCAGAATTTGAAACCCGTCCAGATGACTTTGCTAAATCAAATGAAATCTCATCAAGTGTTGACTCTAGACCGTGCACACGAGACTCCAGTGACCGCATCCCACTCTGTGAGCTCCCAATAAATTTCTATAATTTTAAACAGAACAATAGAAACATGAGAAGCTGTTTTTTCAAGGGAAAATGATGTTACATTCTTATTGGAATTGGGATGTGCATCTAAAGAAACAACAAATATTAAGTTGTCATTGATAGAAAGTCATTTTCTCAGATGTTAGTTGTCATTAAACTTTAACTCATTTCTTGTAATAAAGGAGGTTGATATTTTAGTAGGATTAGTTGGACTGAAACCAATTGGTGGGAAGGTAAACTTATTATCTAAGCCCCACATTAAGTTATTGTTTACCTAATTATGTTGTGTCTACATGTGCTAGTGTGTTAGAGAAGGCACGGGCCATTAATACCTCCAAAAAACGACCAAACTAGGTTGTTTAGAAACAAACCAACTCAATTAACTGGAAAAACTACATAGACAATATATACCTAAACTATTTCCAAATTTAAATCAAACGTCTCGTTACCTCTCGTACTTTTTGCTATGTAAAGGAACTGGGAATAGCTAATGCATTTTCGTAAGTGTTACAAAAAAATTATCAGAAGCCTCTATACCATGTTGACTATACATTTACCAGTATTGTCCCGTTTAAACTGCAGGCCAAAATAGTATGTGCATCTAAACATAATTTTAATTATAGTATAGTTCAACCAGCTAACCAGAAGCAAGGCATTACTGTCTCATACTAAATGACTACACATTTACCAGTCATGTCCAGTTTAAACTGCAGTTAATTACCACAATTTAATAAATATTAAGTGTTAGGCAAATTACCTCAAGGAGATCAAATAAATTGGACTGTCGACTTTCAATTTGAGCAAGCTGGTTGCGAATCAAAGATAAGTCCTCAGAATCTTCGTGAACTAAATTGATGTTCGAATTGGCTGCATCTCGGGAACTTGACCTCTCTTCATAATATTGAGGTTCGTGAATCTTTTCATCAGAAATTTCACTAAAGAGGACCCTTTTTGTTTCTTGTTTCGTAGACCTATGTTTGAGACGACCATCATCCTTAGTGACCAAAGTTCCAGGAGGAGTAGAAACAGATGCGTCAAGTTTATGCTCATTAGGCTTTTTTCGATCCAGCTTACGAAACATTGCCGGACCAGTTTTCCTACTGCTATTTTCAAACGAGTTTCTTCTAGTGGCAGAGCTGGTTAAAGAACCGTTGAGCGAAGTTCGCTTACTGATTATTTGAGGTGTTCGTGATGGATTTCGCACATCAACTTCCTCTGCCATATCACACATACAACATCAATTCAAGTTCCTTTCCTAAATCTATATACACTACTGTACTTAAATCTACAATTTACCTTTAAATCAACAAAAACATAAAACCCTTATACCTTTAGAAAAATGTGATCCCGGCGGTGGTGATACCTCCTCCGACACGTCAGAAATCGCATTCCAAGCTTCAATCATCTGATTCATAGTCTCTCTAACACCTTTCACCTACAAAATAACAATAATACTTGATATAAATCATATTTATCCACATAACCACATCTACATCTTAAATTTTAATAAATAATTAGTATTATACCTTATCGAATTTTTTCGCCTCAAATGTCTTCAAACACGAGCTCTTAAATTCAGGCAACAAATCCGTCTCAACAACAGCCAATTTCTCAAGCACCTCAGCAGCCGCTTTCCTCACGGTCCAATCCTCACTTTTAGCCACAAATTCAACCATAATTTTCACTAAATTCCGAACCACAACCGCATTCGAAGCAGCACCAACACTAATAACACTCGATACAACACTCAACAATGCCGCTCTCGCCTTAAAACTATCATTCTTCAACAGCTTCTCTATCCTCGGTAACAACCGCCTCAAGTAGGCTGTATCCGGATCCGGCGCGCCGTTAATAACAGACGCTAAACATAACGCCGCGCCGATCTGTGAATTCAAATCCTGTTCCGTTACTAACGCGTCAACTAACGGTTTCGCAACCGCAGTAAACGGCGGTTTAGTGATATGAGAGGCGATTGAGCCGGTAGCGGCGACGCAAGCGGACCGGACAACGGTGTCTGGATCACGGAGACGGCGGATCACGGCGGAGATGAGTTTTGACAAGTAAGGTGATAAAACGTCGCCGTGTGCTTCGGATAATGTAGAGATTAAACGAACGCATTGTTTACGTACCGGAGATTTATCGGAAGCGTCGGTGGCGGAAATTGAAGAGAGAAACGGTGGAATTGAGTCGTGAGTTAGGGTTTTGGCGATGGATTCGAGCTCGGTTGCGGCTGCGGAGTGTGTGTCGCGGTCGGAAAGTTTGTTAAGGCATACGAGTATTCGGTGTTTAAAGTCACGTGATGGTGAAGTGTGTTGTCTATGTAATGACATTGTGGAAATTTTTAGAGAAGGAGTGAGGTGGTTTATGGTGGTAGTGGTGGTGGTTTGTCTGTAAGTTCCGGTGGCATTGCCCGGGCTGTATGACGGCGTTTCGGTGTGGCGGTTCCGTGCTCTTGGGTTCGAGAAATACTGTATATGCGTTTTGTTATGTCTAAAACTCTAAATATATAGGACGACACTTCAATAACATTAGAAATATATGTATTATTCATACCTTTGGTGAAAAACTCTTTTTTTTTTGTTTTTTTTTAGCAAAAACAAACCGAAAATTACTATACGGACAAAATTTATTAGAAAAAAAAAAACATCAGGTAATTCACCTTTTTATTATTTTAGTGCTATCATTTATTTTTTAAAAGATGATGATATTGCTTTTGTATTACACTTGTTACGTCTGTTTATAAGTTGATTTAATTATCACCGTATCAATTTTTTCATACCAGTTCAAACTACAAAGGGTCGTTGTTAGGTCTCTTTGGGTTTGTACGGTCGTTGTATTTTTTAGGGTTTATTTTGGACGGGAGCGAAGTTCATGTAGCAATGTTTTTAGGGTTGTTTTGTCCGAATATGTATTTGGGATCGTCTTATCGGAATGGTTGTTTGGGTTCATTTTGCCGGAATGGTTATGTAGGTTCACTGTATCAGAATAGTTGTTTACGGTCGTTTTTGTCAGTATGGTTGTTAGGGTTACTGTAACTCTTAGCATCTTACTAGGTTTGGAGTATACACAAATTAGTAACTAATAATATCAGAAGTAATCACATTTCATTGCAATTAATAATTAATAATAGTACATGGTAAAAAGTGTGAATGCCATTCAACATGCAATTTGATAAAACCATAAATAAATAGTATAAATAAATGCAAGAAAATTAATATAGCATTCATACCAACTTAATTGAAACTTGAAACCCACCTTTATGTAATTGATGAAGACTGTGAATCAACGGGCTAAACTTAAAATACGTTTGTTTGGTTGGTGCATTTCTTAACGAGTCATAGGTAGTTGGTTGACTTGGTTCATGTGCCCGTCTTCTCTACATGGCGTCAGTCCACAGTTTATGGTCCACAGTTATAAAACAAATATAATTAAATTTTTAGCTTATAATTTGTGAGGTTAAAAGCACAAAAGATTTGTACCGTCGACTAATCAGAAAGTTTATTATTTATCGTTTAAATCTTCAACTTTTATATAATTACATAAATAGTCCCTAATTTAATATTAACAACACTAAAAAATTTGTACAACTCAGCTGCACATATTATTATCTTTTAAATTATATGTCATATTACATGTGTGGTAGTCAATGTGATCGCCCGTAAATTTGAAGTGCATAATGTACATAACATACTGACCCTCATTTTTTCTTTTTTGTGTTCAGAGCTCGACTCGATTAGAAAACTCGAAGCTTGAAACTCGACTCGAACTTGATCGAGCTTGCATTTTCAAGCTCGAGCTCGACTCGACTAATGAACCGACACTTTTCGAGCTCGGCTCGACTCGACTCGATTATTGGTATTACAATATTAATATCAAGTTAAATTACATTAATACTACTTGACTCGGTAGTTTCAAGCTTGACTCGACTCGACTCGATACTTTCATGCTCGACTCGACTCGAAGTTTATTAAAAAGTATGGTAAATATGTTAATATTTATATAAATGGAGGGTAAAAATGTAAATTAATGCAAGCTCGATTAGGCTCGCGAGCCTCTCGAGCTCGACTCGAAAGTTTACTCGAGTAGCTCGAGCTCGAGCTCTACTTGTACCGAGTCGATTTTGAGTATTTTTCGAGCCAATCTTGAGTAGCTCGCGAGTTGTATCGTGTCGTTAAACATTTTATATTTATGCACTCTTGTTAAGCATTTTAGCATATTTTCAAGTATAAAAGCTCACAATATTTTTATATTTATAATTTAAAGAATAAGAATAATAACCAATGTTAATAAAATAAGTTTTATATAAAAAGGTTGATGTAACTTGTATATATATATCAGAAATATCATAACCTTTCATAACGATAGAAGTTAGTCAATACAGAGTAGTTGGTTATTTAAACTTTTTTTTAAAAAAAAAATGCAAGTGCCCACACACTCTACTACCATAATAATATAAACAATAATATAAATTAATCGATGAATATATGTAAATTGTCCACAATCACATAGTTTGTTAGGTTATTTAACTATTTCTACTAAGAAAGTGTTGGTTAAATAACTTCTTTTACCTCTTATTTTTTTCATTAATAAGAGAGAATCCTTCATAACAAGATTGTGTGTGATTCATTCAAATGATAATTTAAGGGTCTTGCTGTATATAAATTAGTGTATGAATTTATTAAAAAGCTATATTGGGTCACAATATTCTTCTTCGTTACTTTATACGCTTTTAGTTAATTTCTCAAGCTTTCTTTTGGTATAAGTTTTTTTTATTCCTCCTAAAAGCATAAAACAATAAGATAAGTAAATTAATTCAAGCCCAATAACCTAACCCCAAAAACATATTATTAGTTGTATTTAGTTGTATCATTCATTTATATATTCTCATTAGTTATACGTACACTTGCAAACAAAATACAATTTCATAAAGTATCTACAAGATACAGATACATTATAAGGGATCTCAAAGGAAATGAGAACAAATACAAACTATATTATTACACTTGACCCTCATATATTTCATTGACTTTCAGTAACTCTTACTCGACTCCAATAATGACACCACATGTACGTTCAATGTTTGTATTTGTATTGTTTTTTTATAGAAAGATTACCTTTTAAAAAAAATACGTACACTTGCATACCCAATAACTTAACCCCAAAAACATTCCTTGGACTTGGGTTAATTGGCACCTCGATCCAAGTGGTCCTAATGTTTGTTCATCCCCATGTGTGTGAAAGGGGTCAATTTTAATGTACATGAACGTGACAATAGCATGTGATATATCAATATCAAAACATATTATTTCAAAACTTGGATTTTTGTTATCAGATTTAGAATTTCTATAAATAGTATGATCAATATATTCATGATACATGCATTTATTTTTACATGACATGAAATTAAGTTTTACATTCATCACACATCAAGAAGGCAAGTCTAATATATCTCGTAGTTTTTTTTTTAAACCCCATATAATATATGTACCTTGTACATATATACAATTTATACACATATGGCTCTCACGAGGTTAAAACTCACGACTTTTTGATCGATAGCTCCTTAGAGGCTCATATGCCGACCTTTGAATAGTTTTATAAATAATTATATATACAAAATAATATTACCATAAAAAAAATTATAGTAATACCGATGTTGAGAGATGTAACGAATTCAAGATGTCTCCATCCAATCAAATTGATTTTGAATCTTCTTTGAAAATGAAATATAATATAATATAATATATATATATATATATATATATATATATATATATATATAATATAATGTAAAAATGGTGTGTCGGCAGAGTAGTAAACTATAGTTTTGGGAAATTAATGCGGTCACCAATAGGATGATTTAAATAACTTCTTTAAGCTGGCTCACGCTTAATAAACAAGATATATATATATATATATATATATATATATATATATATATATATATAATAGTTTTAAGCCCGTGTGATGCACGACAATTTAAAACATACAAATTTATTCCAATTAATTTAATCAAATAAATTAATTAATAAGCAATTTGTTAAATATAAGTGTTTTTAGTACATATTATTATTACACTGTGAGATGTTCATTGTAATATGATAAATATTATATACAAAGTCCATGTCATTACACTAAATATATGTCAAATTGTTTAATGGTATTTTATTTTTTAATTAATTACTATTAATTATAAAATAATAATATTGATTAAATAATTTGTAGGAGTTTGTTTTCATATAGGACTTCTTCTTTGCATATTAGTATTTATATTTATTAATTATTAAATACTAAAAAATAATTAATTAATAATATAATATTAATTAAATAATTTGTTAACTAAAATTAAGATGTTGACACGTGGCATTTGTGCTTACGTGACAAATTCTGGAGCTTTTTTTTATATTCCTTTAGTATATATATAGGAGTGGGATAAAGGGAGAATGATTTTTAGAGAGAGAAGAGGGAGAAGAATTTTTATTACTATGATTCAACTTTTTATTACTATAAACTTTTGAATCATAACAACAAAAGACTAAATCTTATTAAATAAAATATTGAATCAAAGTAATAAAATTTAGAATTATATTAATAAAAATTTGAATCATATCAATAAAGTATTGAATTATATCAATAAAATATTGAATCATAGTAACAAAAAATTCTTCTCTCTCTTCTCTCCCTAAATTTCCTTCTTTTTTTATCTTGTTACTATATATATATATATATATATATATATATATATATATATATATATATATATTAGGATTTAGATACATATAATATTATATCTTAAGGGGGTGTTTGAATTTGCATTTTGAAAATAAATTATGCGTTTTAAATAATTATAATCAGATGATCAGTTGTAGCAAAACGTGTCGTAGATGAATAGTGTTTGGATTTGATCAAATTTTTAGGTGTTTGGTAAAATAGATTATTTGATAAGTTAACAAGTAAAATTACTAAAAAGGACATTCTCATATAATAATGAATTATTTAAGTTTAACATGTATAATTCATTTTTATGACTTGTACAAATTATTTACCATTAAATATAAATCAACAAATATTGTGTAAACAATAATATTTTTTTACCTAATAAAACTAAACATAAATTTTATTTGATTGTTTGGTC